>OY747102.1:7500-1207500 GCA_963556455.1 Epiblema foenella | reverse complement strand
TGATCGTGTCGGTGTCGGTTCAGTGAATTGCAAATATGTATATCTACCTAATTGTTTTATAAATATAAACCTTAATCCGCCGATATAAGAGGCATGGGTCATTTATTGAGTAAGTTGTATGGAATGTTTTTGTTATTTGTGTTGTCTGATAGGAATTTAAACCTATGTATGGATGTTGATAACTTATTATAATATTTGGTACAAATAATAACACAGTTTTGTAAATAATATGCATTTTATTTAATAATGGAAGTAAATACAACTTAAATAATATCAATACACATTATCTTAATAATAATACACCAAGTCAGTCTTTGCTTGCCTAGTCAAAGTATTGGTAATATATTTTACAATAACTATGATAGTATTTACAACTTAATAATAGGTGTTATCATAAATATCATAATTCATAATAGGAGACTTATACAGAAACAAGGCATTTCTAACAATAAATCCAGATATTGGTAATTAAAAGTATTACACCGGCTGTACACTTTCGTGCGACAGCACTCGGGCGAGAGTGTACAGGCGGAGACTCGCCGTCGATTCCCCGCCCCTCCAGCACCGAGGGGGGGCACACTCTAGTTGTGCCAAGATTAGATAATCTTATTTATTTATTTATTTAAACTTTATTGCACAAAATACACAAATTGTACAAATGGCGGGCTTAATGCCAAATGGCATTCTCTACCAGCCAACCAAGATCTTCAACGAAGTGCTTAGGTTGGTCAAATACAATCAATTGAAATTAAGGTAAGGTTGAATAATACAAAATAAGGCTGCCGTATGATTCTTGGCAGATAAAAAGTTAGCGCTTTCATCTGTCATTTTAATACATTTTATAACCTAAAAGTTATAGATACATAAGTATTAAAATGACGGATATAAAATCGGCCCATCTGCTGAGGCTAGCAAAATAATAAGATTATAAATTGTTAGAAATGCGCATCGTCTGTATATTGTTCGCTATCACTATGGAAACTGCAGGCACCGCGGTGATAAAACCAATAGCCAAATCCAATTATCCAAAACGGTAACTAGGGATTCGAAACGAGCCGAAAAATGGCACCACACTTTTTAAAAACATCCAAATACTAACCCCCTTATTTATAGAACTTAACAAACCTCTGCTAACTAAAGTCTAAAATGTTCTTTGTCCCATTCTCACAAACGTAACTGTCAAAGTGACAAATAAGGACAAACCAACTTTAGCGGCTAGTTAACTAATATAGGTAGGATAGACGTTTATGAATAATGGGGTAAGTGCCTAAGAAGAAAACTTCAGTAAACTACATTTTTAGACTTATTTTTATCCTCGTGGCGCCCACGCGCCTTTTGATAAACCAAAACAAGCATGGCGGCTCCAGCCCAGCACTTTTTTCAACTAACCTTCAATTACTGCCCACGCGCCTTTCAGAAGGCCATATTAATAAACTCTGTAAATCTAGTAATTGAGGCCCAGTGGCCTTTGTAAAGATCAAAAAAGGTAGACAAATAATTGAATTTAAAAACACATGCTAATATAATCATAATTATACCCTGAAAGTTTCACTTCAAACATACACAAATTCACAAATACAAATTTCAACTCAAAATCTTGGGCGGATATGACTGTAACTATTATGTCCTATAAGAAGGACAGTCGGGTCATAGTTAAAGAGGAGCTAAAAAATCTTTGGGCGCCACGAGGTTATGATATTCCGCGTCCACGCGCCTAGACAATTGTATAACTATAACCAACGATAACTTATGTATACATTTAAAGTCGCGTATTAACAGTATTGATTAGCTATAACTGGTTATTTCACTAAAACAAGATGAATATTTGGCATCCCGCTCACATTTATATACCACACTAAATGCGTTAACAATTATTAACACGGAGTATATATGCGTTAACATAAATTATAATATCATATCACTCAATTATAATAAAATTGTTCAATATGCACTACTTGACTCGAAGTGCGAATGACCGAAGTACCTAAATTGCATTTCATAAAACTAAACAATAGTGGAGATGTAAAAAGACATTTCGTTAGCACTTGCGCCTAATTTTTTACCGCGATTTATCTTAATCGAAATACGAATACGCCGTTCAGAAAAGCATGCTCGCAACACTGCAATCTGATTTCTTGGCGCACAGCGCCATTTTGCAGCGTCCGCCATTTTGCGGGTCTGCCGCCATTTTGAATCTCTTCGCTACCGCGATCGAATAAGCACCTTGGGTATTCTAGGATAGAGTCAGATATGGTTGCGACGGTGCGGTGAGGGTTTCCTCTGCGAGGCTTGCAGGATGGAGGCTGGGATGATCCAGAGTTGTTCGCACCAGCGCATTAGGGCTTCGGTAACGTGGCAGCTGTTGGCTGCAGTCGCTAGCTGCGTCTCCAGACAGTCTGACTGCTTGATCAGGAGGCTGGAAGAAATAGGAATATGTTAGATTGCAAAACGGACTATCGATTTATAGGATACGTAGGGACTCACTCATGGAAACGTTTAAAGTAATTTATATTCATCATCATCATCATCATCATTTCAGCCGAAAGACGTCCACTGTTGAACATAGGCCTCCCCCAAGGCTCGCCATTTAGACCGGTCCTGTGCCGTTCGTTTCCACCGGATTCCCGCGACCTTCACCAGGTCATCACTCCACCTTGTCGGAGGCCTACCGACAGCTCGTCTTCCGGTGCGTGGACGCCACTCAAGCAGTTTCTGGCCCCATCGACCGTCAGTCCTGCGGGCAATGTGCCCTGCCCACTGCCACTTAAGTCTCGCAATTTTGAAGGCTATGTCGGTGAATTTATATTATTTAATTACAATTCATATAATTTCTTATTAAAGGTTGTCTGGAAGAAATCGCTCTTTAGCGACAAGACCGCCTGTTGTTTGCCTCTACTCGTTGTGTTTTTGTACTGTACTATGTCCTTTAATTGAGGTGTGCAATAAAGAGTATCTGTATTGTATTCTATTGATGATCCACCCTCCGAATTTTAGACGGTTGTACGAGACGCGTTGGACAGGAACCGGTGGATATCATCCGTTCCATGCAACCCTGATGCTGATCACGATCCTCAGACATGAGGGACCGACCAGAGAGAGAGTATTGAACCATTGAAAAGGGAAGGAAACCATACCTGGGTGGGAAGAGTGCGGGGGCGATGATCATGGCGACGTTGTGCGTGCTCATCTTGTTGGTGGTGGCGTGCGCCACGATGTCGCGCGCGAGCGCCAGGATGCAGCGCAGCGCGGCGCGCTGCTCCGTCGGCAGCAGCAGCACGAGCAGGTTCAGCGCGCGCCCCTGCGTCGTGCCCGTCAGCGCTACAATACAATATTTAACTTATCATTGCTACCAAAAACAGTATAGGTAGTCCGACCACGCTAACTCTGCAAGGAATAATTTGGCAACACAGTGTATTATACGTCATATTTGTATGAAAATGTGACGTTTGAGGTAGTGTTATATGTGGTTGTGTTATGTGTGGGTCGAGGGAGGCGATGGCTGAGATACGCGTCATACTCGTGATCGGGTGCTGTTTGTGGAGTCCGGTCTGTTCATGCTTGCTAGGACATAGTGACTACGTTAATACATCATCCTGTTGTGGATTCATTTTTATTATCAGTGACTTAGAGACCATATACATCTCTAACAATATTAAATTAATCTTAATTTTGACGCTCAGAGACCATGTACACCTCTGGGATATTATATTAATTTCATTATACTCCTTGTTTAATCTTGAGACCTTATACATCTCTAACTTTACTGACGTTGTAATATTGGAATTGATAACTTTGCAAGTTTATCTTCACTGTATGACATTAATTTTGTTATAATTTTAAACTGGAAATTATTATTCCTTCTTGAACTGTAAATTAATATTTTGACATGTAAAAGTGCCCTTGTGGCCTATTTGCAGAATAAATGTTTGATTTTTTTTTGTTGCCAAATTATTTCAATGCAGAATTAGCGTGGTCGGACTCTACGGGCATTTTTTTATAACGACGGTGGCAAGCGCAAATAATGAAACTAAAAATGTATACTTGCGAAGAAATTCGAAAGTACATGTGATCTATATAATACTTAGGGTCGGTTGCACCAACATACGATCACAGGCCGGTCATCATCAAATATGGCGCCGGCAGCTGTCATCCCATAGAAACTTGTTAAACTTTACATACAATCAGGTTTTAACGAACACCGCTTACGATTACAGACGGTTTGGTGCAATCCACTCTTAACTTATCATTGGTATCAAAAACAGAATAGTTAGTCAGTATTTTTTTTATAACGACGGTGGCAAGCGCAAAGAATGAAACTAAAGATGTATATTTTTGCGAAGAAATTCGAAGGTACATGTGATCTATACAGGGTGAAACAAAACTAGTGAGGATCCGTTTAAGGGCATATTCGGTATCGTGTTTTGATTAGGAAAAAGTAGAAGAAGAATTTAATATTGTTAAAAAGACACTAGTATTAACGTAGTCACTATGTGTTTGCAAGCATGGACAGACCGGATTCCACAAACAGCACCCGATCACGAGTAGGACGAGTATCTCAGTCATCACGAGTATGACGCGTATCTCAGCCATCACGAGTGTAACGCGTGTCTCAGCCATCACGAGTATAACGCGTGTCTCAGCCATCACGAGTATGACGCGTATCTCAGCCATCGCGATTATAACGCGTGTCTCAGCCATCACGAGTATGACGCGTATCTCAGCCGTCACGATTATGACGTATCTCAGCCATCACGAGTATGACGCGTATCTCAGCCATCACGAGTATGACGCGTATCTCAGCCATCACTAGTATAACGCGTGTCTCAGCCATCACGAGTATGACGCGTATCTCAGCCATGACGAGTACGAGGCGTATCTAGAAGTGAAACTCACCGTAGGTGTGGTAGAAGAGCCTCATGAGCTCCTGCGTGAGCGGCGGCTGCGGCAGCGCGCGCAGCAGGCGCTTGAACACGGCGGCGAGGTCGTGGCTGCTCGCGCCCGCCAGCGCCGCCTGCACGCCGGCGCGGCCCTCCGTGTACCACGAGCGCTCGATCAGCTGGCAGAGGGCCTCGATCTGAGGAACCAATCTCACTTTAGTACTGCAAATTTATTTATGTATAAAATACCCCACCCAGTTCGCCCCCTTGTGGCATGGTGCCTAAGACGAAAGCGTGATTCTCAAAATTTAACATTTTCTTAATTTTTCCTTACCGGGCCCGGATTGTTAACGACTCGTGAGTGATTATTTCTGATTTTTTTTTGAACCTGACTGTGGCTTTATAGGCCGGGCCCAATAAAGCGATAGAAATGCGCGGTTGGAGAGTAGCCTGGGGAAAATCCAGGGGAAAACCTCCGGCTTGACCACGCGTGTGGTTTGGATCACTGGAATACTCTAAGAGTTTGCGCTCCAGTGAGATTGGTTGAGCGGTTTCAGCCGAATCTGAGGTGTGAGTGGAATCGAGCTACTGGGAGTTTTGTCGCTGGTTCACTAAACCTAGCCTAGCTGAGAAGAATCCAGCAAGAAACTCAGCTAGGCCCGACCTGGGTCGGACTGACTCTACCCGGTGTGCGGCGGTACCGGGACGAATACGGAAATTATTTCTGCACTGAGAGAAAAAATTTTGTTCGTATTAATAACCTGATATCTAAAAGAAGGGAATATCAAATTCTATTAATTTTTACATTATTTTTCTAGGCATTAGTAAATAATATAATTTCAAGGAATTTTTATTAATTTCATAGTATAGGAAATACAAAACGGTTTTACTTAATCCTGAAATTAATATTCTTTACTCGGAATAACTAGAGTTCTTTAAATTCTATAAAACTCTCCTTGGGTTTATAAATGGTGTACTAGCACCAATATGTAAAGATTACTAGATAATACAAATGGGATATACTAATGTCGGTGATTACAAATGAATACTAAGAATTAAAAATCAATTCTGATTTCTATCATTGGTAATCTTGTAATAACAAATCCCTTTCTTATTCTTATGAGTTTTATACTTATTTCCGTAAATAATAAAATAGCTTTATAGATATTAGTAAAGTGTACTAATAACAAGATTCGTAAACGCACCGGCCGCCCCTCCCCCGCTCGCGTGCCCCGTATCTATCGTTGACTCGTCCATTTTGCTTGTAACCTCTGCGGCGAAACAATTGAATAATATCCTAAGTAGTCTGTGATAATATATCAACTTGTGAATTTTGTGATTGTGCCAAAATAAAAAAACTTGCGTGGTGCTGTGGTGGGGCATGGACTTATTAACGTCGGACTTGTTAAAGTCGTGGGGTTTCTCCCAATACTTAGAAAGCTTTGAAAGGTACAAAAAATTGAGATATTAACATTGGTTGATAATTGGTAGGATCATAATTTTCCCAGGTACACCCGCCATCCTGACTGTCAGGATGGCGGGTGTACCTTCACTTTGTAATAACTTTAAATGCGGAAGGGTACAATTTTTTTCTAAAGGGGTACAAAATAGTATAAATTCAGTACAAATTTTTGGTACACCCGCCATCCTGACTCTCACGATTTATTTTTGGTAATTTTTTTTACATATTTGTTTAGGTACACCCGCCATCCTGACTCTCACGATTTGTCTACTTATGTGGTACCAAATAATATTAATGTCATGCCTGATGTGTCTACTTATGTGACCACACGGTGACTTTGTGTAAATGTAAAAATAGATTAGAATAAATGATGATTCTGTATGTTTTGCTAAGTTTTGTATTTGTCTCAATTTGCCAATGTTTGATTTCATTTAACTTTAAATAAAGATATTTAATTACTAAATACTTGATATTTTATTTAAAATGTGTAAACCTGTTTTATTTTTACAGCTACTAGTTCTTTCATTAACGTCTTGTTACATTCGTACAGTCCTTACTTAGATTTAATTTATCATTTCCCATTATTTGAAGAGTAACTGTAAAAATATAAATAATTAACTCCTTGTACCCTGCAAATGTGCATACTGAAGAAAGCAAGTATCACTTCACTAGCTCAATATTACAGTTCTAGGTTTCACTTTTAACAAATTTAAATTTGACATAATGTGTCACCCTAAGTCTAATTTTAACTACGTTAAAAATATAACAGAAACCTTTAAAATTGGGACAGTGACATGTATGTAACCATAATTGCAATTTACAGATGCACCTGTACCTGATCCAAGCAGTCCAAGCGCGATTGGAGCGTGCCACGCAAATTTAGATCACGTAAGAAGTGATCGTTTCTTACAATATCTAAATATGTGTAGTGTGTTTCGATAGCGTATGGATCAGGCTCAGAGGGGCTACCGCGAACCACAAACGAAGTTTTCCCTCTCTGTCTCACTTATGTGCAAACTTGCAAGTGCGACAGAGAGGGAAAACTTCGTTTGCTGTTCGCGGTAGCGCCCCAGGTACGGACGCATCTGTACATTGCTATTATGGTTACTTGAAATTAAATAAAAGTTTACTTGTTTTTAGTAAACAGTATTGTTGTTCCAAAAAGACAGTTTTAAAAACAAGTATGTTACATTATTGGATTCAAATAAAAGTTTACTTGTTTTTAGTAAACAGTATTGTTGTTCCAAAAAGACAGTTTTAAAAGCAAGTATGTTACATATTTGAATTCAAGTAAAAGTTTACTTGTTTTTAGTAAACAATATTGTTTTTCCAACAAGATTCTTTTAAAAACAAGTATGTTACATTATTTGGATTCAAATAAAAGTAACTTGTTTTTAGTAAACAGTATTGTATTTCCAAATAGGACAATTTTTTTGGTATTAGTAAATACTATTAGTAAAACTGGTTTATAACCGTTAGTATAATCTCCTTGTCCTGGGATTCACTAAAATTTTACTAATGATTAATATTTTTTACTTGTTTCTAGTAAATTTTTCTCTCCGTGTGACTTTAACTATTTTAACTGTTAGGGATCCAGGTATAGAGTAGACTGGTGTCAACAATAAGTTTAAATTGCACTCTGATTTCCTTAACTTTCACTTAACTTTCGGACCGGTAAGGACATCAATTAACTTTAACGATGAGAATCACCCGCTGGCGGCATTCCCTCTTTGTACCGCAAGACTTATGCACTGTGCAAAGAAGGCGCCAGCCCTGTGGTCGCCTGAGACGCTTAATAAACGTCCAGACGCCTATTTATTTTACAAATGAAGGATAGCAGCGTTTTCATGAGATTTTCTAGGTCTAGATACAAGGCCCCCGGCCTAGGGACCCAGTCAGTCAGCCAGTCAACTAAATAACCGGGTATGACCCGGTTATTTAGTTAGACTATTGAGTTAGACTTAGTTGAAAAAACAAAATTCGTCCCACCTGTGGTTAATAGTTAACGGCTTATGTGCATGTTAGTTTGGCCATTATACTTTTTCATGTACATAATTTTCAGACACTTTTATTTAGAAAGCAGTTTTTGGAATACTTGGCCCTCACTTCATATTTTTGTATTGTTATTTAGAAAGAGGTCTAATTGCAGTATCACTTCCGATAGTTTTGGTAATTAACGAACCACAGCTAATATCCATAAATCGAGTAACTCAGTGGTCCTTGGATGTCTCACCATTTGTATGAAAAAATGGTTTTTACCACTGTGTTACCCACCTTTTACAGCAATATGTTAATATTTAAGTATTTTATCTATATATTCCTTTTACTAGGTTCAGGTACTATTTCGAAATCCTGTTTTTGTACACTAATTCAATAAATATCATAGATTTTTTTTTGTAATAGAAAACTGGTCATGAAAAATAGAATGACCCAGCTACGTTTTTATTACAGGGATTTATAGAAACGGAGACACTGTTTATGCGAGTTACTGGTCCAATCCAAAATTAAGCTTTGTAGCCCTTAACTTTTGGTATGTCCACAGAAAAGACGCGAACCTAAATGCGTGTATGACCCAACCAGAAGTTACTGTGTCGACTAGCCCCCATTTTAGTCATTTCAACCGAACAGTGTCGTAACGGCAACCAAAATTGTTACCAAAGTCTACACCTAACCAGTCTAGTCTAACCTAAATGCGGTCATGTGACACTCAACCTAAGGATCCACATAATATCAGCGTCGGGTCATCTACTGTGGCCCGACATTGTGCTGAGTGGACTCCTTTTTCGCACTTTAAAAAACACTACTTGTAACTAGCGTAATTATGTATATGTACCTAGATTAAGGTTTGCGAAATAAATTATCTTTTCTTTTCTTTCTTTCTTTTCTTTACACATAAGTGTCGACAAAATCTTGTAACGGCAACTAAAAATGGTTACCCTTAGGAGTTGCCATAGTAGTGGAAAATTTCCAAATGGATTGTTCGAGATGGGGTAGGGCCATTCTACTTTTTCATGTACATAATTTTCAGACACTTTTCTTATAATGCAGATTTTGGAATACTTGGACCTCACTTCATATGTTTGTATTGTTATTTAGAAAGAGGTTTAAGTGCAGTATCACTTCCGATAGTTTTGGTAATTAACGAACCACAGCTAATATCCATAAATCGAGTAACTCAGTGATTCTTGGATTTCTCACCATTTCTATGAAAAAATGTTTTTTACCACTGTGTTACCCACCTTTTACAGCAATATGTTAATATTTAAATATTTTTACTTATAAATTTCTTTTATTAGGTTCAGGTAGTATTTCGAAAACCTTCTTTTGTACACTAATTCAATACGTATCATAGAATTTTTATTGTAATATAAAACTGGTCATGAAAAAGTAGAATGACCTATGTGCTAAGTTCCTAGGGGCCCTGGGTCTCTTAGGTCGGTGCCTTACAAGCGCTTAACTTTTAGTTTTATGGACGCAGGGTAGGCAATCATGAATAAATATCGCTGCGAGATTGAAACAGGAGGGGCTACACACAAGCTGTGAATGCATATTAATTTAGAGACACAAAGTTTCCTGAGATTACGGACAAAAACACGCAGAAGGACAGAAGTACAGAAGCATTTCACGATCTAATCGTAATACCAATGTAATGCTTAAGTCACTTGGGGCAGAAAAATAAAAGAATGCCATTGATCGCATGATTAGCGACTTAAACCTCTAATAAGCTGTCGGAACTCACCTTATGCTTGTTCCCGGCGACTCGCAGCAGGCCCTCGTCTTGGGCTCGTGCCTGCAACGCGGCGGCCAGCGCACGCAACACGCCAGGCACTGAGCTCCATGTCTCCTCCCACAGCAACATATCCTTTCGGAGCAGAGTCTCCAGCGATACGCCGAATACGGAGCCCTCTGGAATAGAAGATACCAATTGAATTGAAAATAACCGTAAAATTAAAAAAACACCGAGAAATGAAAATAGGGATGATTCCAGAAACCAATGTCTCCCAATAGTAATGCTTAAGGAATTCGAAAGATGATAATATATAGAAGCAGTGGAGCTCTTAATACTGCGCTATTTATAGGAATTAGCTCAACTCTTCATACATCATCTTCTTCGGCTGTAACTTAGCTTCCCTGGGAGACGGTACAGCTGCGGATTGCCGATATTCTCGTCTGCAATGCTGTCTTCCAGACATGTAATGATCAAGTTCCACGTACCTTCTTCCCTCTACTTGGGAGCTTCCTCTTCGGGAAGCTAATGTTCTGTATCAGAAGATTCCAGTTTCCAATCTTGGCAGGATCGCCATGTAGGGATGGGCGTAGTGATACAACTATTCGTGTTGAGATTACGATATATTCTATAGAT
Source organism: Epiblema foenella (assembly GCA_963556455.1). Taxonomy (NCBI): domain Eukaryota; kingdom Metazoa; phylum Arthropoda; class Insecta; order Lepidoptera; family Tortricidae; genus Epiblema; species Epiblema foenella. The sequence continues at coordinate 1,196,798 of OY747102.1, read as the reverse complement.
TGAACAATGTAAAATTTTGAGAAATAAATCTTTGTGTATTTTGTATATTCTGTCTAAATATGGTGGTACATGAGCTTATATACTACGACTGGTGTGAGAGTGTGTGTATGTGGAACTGCATACACTACAGCGTCTACCATGCTACTGTCTTCAAACATGTAATGAGCAAGTTCTACGTACCTTCTTTCCTCTTCTTCTTGGGCGGCTTTCTCTTCTGGAAGGGCAGCGAGTACTTGTCAAAGAGGGCTGTTAACTCGAGCAGTAGCAGCTGCGGGAGACGCTTCAGTTGTGGCTCGCCGATGCTTTCCACATCGACCACGCTGCCATCTTCAGGCCACTCCTGGAATTTACATCATTCCATTGAGGATTCCTACACCAAACTAATTAGGATAACGAAGCCTAGTTAGAAGCGGAGTTAGAAAATCAAGTGGGAGACTAGAAAGCACGCGGCCGTTAACCAAATTCGCTGGACTGACCTGATTAAAAAGTGAATCCACGATGGGCCAATGTACTCGCGATACCTCTACACGGCAGAAATTGAAGCTAAAAAAACTATTTTCGAAAACGTTTACGACCCACCGAAGATAGCACCGTGTACCTCGTTTGCGCAACCACGACCACTCTGATAAGTGTCCTAAGAAGAGAGTAACAAAATCTCTCAATACTTAGGTATTGTTGTTGACTTAGGTCAACAGGCTGACCTACAGCGAAGTCATCTTAGCTGCCTAATTATGTGTAATTTAAGGTCGCTAACGCTCCAGATAATGCGCTGGATTGAGAATATTTTGTAGTCGACACAGCGGATCCTCAAATCAATCAAAGGTCGGCAAGACGCATGTTACTTTCTGGAATCGCAAGCATCCATGGGCTAGAGTGTGCATCTTTTATTAGGCAAGTCGTATACTTTGTTAATCCAAAAAGTAGTTATACTTCTCAGCTCAACTAAAGCGCTCATCTACCGCGGTCTTTTTTCATGAATATTGAATAGATTAGATGTATTACGTCGTCAGGAAACTCCGGGTTCTGGAGATGAGAGAATGATACGGGGACGGATCCAGGAGTTTAAGGGGGGAAGAATCAGTCATGATGGGGTACTATCAGGCGAGAGAGACGGGGGCACTTTTTAATAGTTAGGTTTTTAATAGTTAAGGTGCCGCGCCACCACTCCGCAGCCTTCAGAGGCTCATTTCGTTTCGCAGCCACCAAGTGCTGGAACGACCTTCCACCTCCTATAAGACTTTCTAGAACTTATTTGCATTTTAAATTTAAATTAAAAAAGTTCTACTTATCTATACAAACTGAATTACAAAATATACGATGCCCCATCTTTAAAGATAAATATAATATAATTTTAAACTGAAAACTGTTGCGTGATTTCATAAATTTCAACTTACTTATATTATAGCATACAACCTACTTTAAATTAATTATATTGTTATTGTAATTAATTTAATTTTATAACCCTTATTTAGTGTGAAACCAACTCACTGACGGGTGGGCTTAAAACCAGCTTAGCGCTGTGCTCACACCGGTTTTTCAACGTCTTAATTTTAATACCCATACTTACTATAGATTGAACATTGTAAAATTTTGAGAAATAAACCTTTTTGTATTTGTATTTTTGTAGTTAGATTGGTGAACAAGTCGTCTACCGGCCCCGGAGATCCCCGAGTTCAATACAAAAGAATTCTATTGTTTATTTTTTTCGCCAGGAGACCACGGCTAAAAGGGGGGATGGCAGATGGCCCTACTGCCTCACCTCCTCGTGGTCCATCATCTGCCGGTCCAGGTTGAACTTGTGCTCGAAGCTGAGCGGCTGCTGCACGGACGCCGCGCTTTTTGCCCGCGACACCACAGTGTGCTTGCTGCAAACAAAATTATTCATACAATCACAATATTTTGTTTCAATTAATCTATAATTTAAAAGCATGACGATTTTGATTTGTCCTTAACTAACCGATATTTTAGTAGCTAATCGATGACATACCCAAAAGCCCCTCGATAAATAGTCGTGAATTAATCCAACTGTAATATTAGACTGGAGGGTACATGGTTAATCATAGTAAGATGATGTCCGGACTTTGCGAGTACTAGTTAATTCTCACATTTGCTTGATAGCATCAAATATCAAATATCAAATCGTTTATTGCACTCATGTTAGTATACAGTTCTTCAGTTATTGATTACAGTTCAACATGAACCCTGTAAGGGCACAGCAATGATATAACTTATATTATATTATAATTTAGATAATAATTGTACCTAACTCTTCTTTTTTATATTTCTTACGCAGAGTTAAGTAATATTAAAAAAAAATGTATAATTGATAAAAATATAAAATTTCAAACATTATTAGAAGATAAAATATACATAATTTGAAAATTAAATTAAATTACATTATAAAATATCACAATAATCAATTAATAATAATTCATAGTATACATTTGTCACAATTATAATTAAATTTTGTCACAATTATAAGCATTCTTGATAATAGATTGAAACACGAATTAAAGACGATTCATTGATATAATCTTAATTTATTTAACTTGATAGGTGTGCACACTTATGAATAGCGGACTTAAAAGTGAGATGAATTGACTTATTAGCTAATTACGAAATATTATACAACTAGCGACCCGCCCCGTCTTCGCACGGGTGCAATGCTGATGCATGTATTATACATATAAACCTTCCCCTTGAGTCACTCTATCTATTAAAAAAACCGCATCAAAATCCGTGGCGTAGTTTTAAAGACTTAAGCATACATAGGGATATAGGGACATAGGGACAGAGAAAGCGACTTTGTTTTATACTATGTAGTGAAGCTATATTAATGCTGATGGTGCAAATGAGTGCTATGACGCACGCGCAATGTACTTGTACAAGTGCTAAAACAATTTAGACACATTTAGTCCAACACAACCGTGTCAATGCGACAACAATAGAGACATTAGCACTTTAAAACTGTGATTAAGTCGTAGGAAAACTGGAACAGCCATTAAGTGCTTCTTGCAAGTTGCAACAGAGAACATATGGTCAAAGGTTGATATATATTTTTTTAATTTATTCAGGAAACAAACGGTCATGTACAGAAGAGAATATATCTTAAGAGATGTATTAACAAACCTGGAGATCCATTAGTTGTTTAGGAAATAACAATAGTTGTAATATTTTCGAAACAGGGTGGGGTAAGTACGCATGCCTACTACTTACACGCCAATATTATGTTACATTTAATGTTATACAATTATCAAACTCTACAACTTTGGAACATAAAAAAATTGCAATTTGAATTCAAAGGGTGTTATTTCAAATTTTCAATCGTTTTAAAATTGCTTTGTTAATTGCATTTTAAAGCATCTCGAAATCCTGTTTTATTGAATAAATTTTAACGGTTATCGAATTCAAATTACGTCTTACTGAATCTACTCAAAATAAGATCATTATACCGAACATTTTACGCTAGGTAGTATTTATTTGGTTTCTTGCTAGTTCGTGGTTGGATTTTTACCGTTGCTATTTAAGGTAACTATATATATAAGTAGGTATAATACTTACACGAAAGGGTCGTTGTCCTTCAGTATTGATCCGTTTATTCGCTCCTTGCCTATTCTTGGACCCTGGACAGTCCCGTATCTTTGGTAGCCTAGGAGCTCAATACCCTCTGGAAATTAAAAACACTGTTTTAACAAAATTGAGAAAGCAGTTGAGCTATATAAATTACAGCGGCAGTTGAGCTATATAGTAATATTTTATACCTAAGTTTTTGGGAGCAGTGACAAAGGGTTTTTGTTTTCGCAATCGATTTTATGACTAAAAGTTTGTTTTATACGAAGAGTCGAAGACAGCTGATGAATCTGTGAAAAAGTAGTGCACGCTCGTTGGGGGAAAACTGTCGCTGGACAAGCTGATAATAATAATAATAATAGCCCTTGCACGTAGCGGGTGTTGTCTCTGGCTGTATCTCCTCAATATCATAGTGCATGGCAGAGATAGTATCCGCTAGGTGTACACATCCCAATACATTATCGTATTTCAAAGGGGCCTCTTCGTGTTGGATCTGTATCCCCATGAACGCCTTCCAAAAGGACTGGACATTGTGCCGTGATATCCCAAAGGAGAGATACAAATAATAATATATTCTTTATTGCACCACAAAAAGAAACTGATAAGACACTGAACGTTAGGAAACTCACCGGTATTAGTAGCAATATCGGCCCAGTGCAAATCATTCGGTTTGAACAGCTCGTGCATCGGCAGCGGCGGCTCCAGCGCCGGCGGGGAGAGGCGCGCGCGCCGCGGCGCCGCCGGCGCGGATGGCGTGCGCGCGAGGGGCGAGTGCGTGCCCGTCGGGGGGAAACTGTCGCTGGACAACAAAATGAACAGGTGAAATATGGATCCGTCTGGTGTGTTTAAAAACAGCAACTAGATCTAGCAAATGTTGGAGTCAGGTCACATCGCACGCCACCAGCGATCCCTGTCGGTGTGTTGGCTTACAAGGCACCGGCCTCGGGGCTCCAGTAGCGGAAAATTATTAAAATAAATAATAAATAAATATTTGGGGACAATTTTACACAAATCAACCTAGCCCCAAACTAAGCAAAGCTTGTACTATGGGTACCAAGTGACGATATACATACTTAAATAGATAAATAGATACTTAAATACATAGAAAACATCCAAGACTCAAGCACAAATAATCGTGTTCATCACACAAATACATGCCCTGACCGGGATTCGAACCCGGGACCTCCAGCTTCGAAGGCAGGGTCGCTACCAACTAGGCTAAAGCGGTCGTCAAATTCATGAAACATGGATTCGTCTGGTGTGTTTAGAAATAGCAACTAGATCTAGCAAATCTTGGAGTCAAGTCACATCGCACGCCACCAGTGATCCCTGTCGGTGTGTTGGCTTACAAGGCACCGGCCTCGGGGCTCCAGTAGTGGAAAATTATTAAAATGGAATTGTTTTGAGGCCAGGCGGTCTCAAGTGCCTAGGGGCCCTGGATCGGAGTCTGTTCCAGTCTTGTTTTTCGGTCGGTCGCGGAGACATTTGTGCTAGCCATAAATTAACAGTTATTAATGGTTGTAATACCGTGACCTTCTCTAATTAACTATAATCGTGATTCTTACGTGGCCAATTGATTTAGAATAACCAGGAGAATATGATACCTATGCACCATGCTGTATGCCGTTCAGAAAACATTCCTTTGAATAAGAAAGAATTTAGGGATAGCTACATACATATCTACCTAGTTATCTTAAAGGAGTAGGCAGCTGAAATCTACCAATGTTTTAAAATACATATTAAGATTATATTTTCCAGTCTTCTTTACGTGCTCTTCTTCAGACGATATATGTATCAAGTTCCTACCTAATAGCGTATGCATTTCAAATATCAGAAATACCAAAATCCCAATAAAGATGCAAAACCGACGCAGGTTCTCGAAGTAAGGTGTCTAAGTACTCAGGAAAGCAAAAGAAAACCGATGCGTACAGGGATATCCGGCACTTAATTGTCAGTATGGGTAACCTCAGCTTTTCCCGGCATTTGTGTCTTGCACAACGTTCGCACGCTGGCTTCCGAGCTGACAGCACTCATTTATCCGCAATTACTATCTTTGATTTTCCGCGCTATGCAAAATGCGTGGCGATGATTATACTTATTTTGTTTAAGGAAATTTCGTTTGCGGTGTCATTTTAGAGTAGGAAGTCCGTTTTACATCCAAGTTTCCTTATAATTCGTGTAAGCTATAATTTAGTACCTACAAATGAAGGTTAATCAACGATGTCATAGTTAATCACTTAGGTAAGTATACATTAAACCAATTTGTCTTGATAGGTACGTTTTATACAAAGACGGTGGCTGACAAGCTTATAGTTTGCTTCATGGTAAAGCAGACACCGCAGCCTAGGATAGGTAACGAGTAGAACTGATGAGTAAAGCCAACCACTGCCTTTTAGACGTCATCTGTATAAATTATTTAACTCTAAAACATATATGATAATATTATTTTTGTACTTGTATTTATTTGTATCCTCTAACTCGAGTCGCGTAGTATATGCGGTATGCTGTCCCGCACACCTCGCTGGATCCACAGAAGACCAGCGCCGTTGGCACTGCTGTGTCAACTGCATTGCTGGGTGGAGATCTTTTCGGTAGCACATCTGTTTGTTAGCTTTTGGTGTATTACATAGATACTTGTGTTATCCGAATAAATATATTTCTTTCTAAAGCCGCCAATGCGCTTATGCGCAATTGTCCATAAGATACAGTACCTATTTACCATCAAACCGTAAGATCGTTTGCCACCGTCGTTGTTTATAAAAAAAAACTATCATCATCATCATCATCATCATTTCAGCCGAAAGACGTCCACTGCTGAACATAGGCCTCCCCCAAGGCTCGCCATTTAGACCGGTCCTGTGCCGTTCGTTTCCCCCGGATTCCCGCGACCTTCACCAGGTCATCACTCCACCTTGTCGGAGGCCTACCGACAGCTCGTCTTCCGGTGCGTGGACGCCACTCAAGCAGTTTCTGGCCCCATCGACCGTCAGTCCTGCGAGTGGCAGTGGGCGGGGCACATTGCTCGCAGGACTGAAAAAAAACTATACTTACACAAAATCCGGCGGTGTGTGCGAGTCAGCCCACTCTGCCGGGGGGCTGCCCGAGCCCCCGCTAGGCAGCGAGTCGAGCGAGTCCGGGGTGGCGCTCCGCGATCGAGGCTCGCTGCCACTCGAGTTCTGCAGCAAACGAAATAATCGTTAGTTCATTTTTTTTTTAACCTGACTACGGCTTTATAAGCCGGACCATGGCCGTGGGCCCAATTGTATTACAAGCAAAGATTATTTGCAGTGTTTTTACCATGAGTTTACATGACCGTACACGCTAGCGACTGCGTAAAAATTTGTATGGACAAAAGTACAGCGCCTCTGGCGGTTACGGAATAGAACTTTGAATCGGCATACTAAATCGTACTTTACGAGTACAGTCATGCAAACTCATGGTAAAGGCACAGGAGCACATTCGAGAAGAAACCACATATAGCCTCATTTTGGAAATTCTCCATCACAATCATAAATAGCTAGACCAAGTTCAACGGTACATATATAGTTAGACAGTTCAGTCAGAATCACATATCACTAACAAAGATAAAGTTGTAAACAAATTTCAGCCTGTAATCATCCATTAAATAAAAATGCGTTGCACAAAATTTAAGGTCCTGGCAGAATACCAGCGATGTGGCACATCATTATGCTGAGCCAGCGCCTATTCTGTACCACGACACATGGTTTTGTATTTAATTTGTTTTTAACGTTAGTTCTAAGCTGCATGCCTCTCTTTGATGTTTTAACTTTTTTTTTCTTGTGTTTCAATTTTTACCATGTATGTTGTGGAAAAGAATTAAAGAATTTATCTATCTATCTATCTATCCACTGCTCCAATCTAGAGTCCCATCCGTCCTGAGCTAGTCTTTACAGGAGTGACCCTAGGGGGGCGATTTTTGAATGTCGAATGCTCGACTTTTCATAAATCATCATAGTTTTATGACCGATTTCGAGTGAAAAGTCGAAGGTTCGACACTCAAAAATCGGCCAACTGATTGTCCTTATATCGTCAAACCATCGAATCTTTTACCCAGAAGTGGCCAATTTTGGCCAATGGCAATTATAAAGTTAGATGAATTAATAGAGTTTAAGAAAAAATTGTACACGTTCTTAGCATCTAAGGCTTATTACACAATACATGAATATTTAACTGATATTGTACATTGACAAAATTAGATTATTATATTAAATTATTAATGGTTGTATTTATTGACATTGACATTATTGATTTATTAAAAGTATTATATAAGTAAAAATGTGTGCATGCGATACACATGACTCAACTATATTTGCATGTCTGTATGACGAAGCATGTAGATCTATGTACCTAGTTATAAACCCACCTATTTGTACCATGTTTTAAACAAATAAAGTACTGAAACTGAACTGAAACTGATTTTTCCTTTTCCATTTAACTCATTTCCTTAACTTCCATATCATAAAATCCAGTTTTAAATCTTAATTAATGCACGACATCAATAAGTAATTATTAATGATTAGGCAGACAATGACTCCGTAAAGAAACCTGAATGGACTACACTTACTTACAAAACACAAGAAAACACTTTCTACCTATTAGGTGACCAAATAATTACATAAGCGTGGCGCGACAATAGCACGTATGAGCATTTCTCAACAATCAAGCTTGTATGGGAGTCATTAAAAGCTAGGTACGACAGCTTTCTAAACGCGGTTTCCATTCGTGGACTTAACAAGTAATGTAATGATGTTCTTGTATTAGCACCTGCTGATAGTTTAACTAGTTTTTGAAGTTCACGAGCCCGGACGACATGATCACAGCGTCCATCGAAAGATGGAACGCTGCGGTTACGGCGTCCAACTCAGAAACGACGCGTACACTTAGGCATTCCCGCCGGTGGGGACGTCCACCGCGCGATCGCGACAACACTGACACATATAGTCCCTATTCGTCCCGGTACCGCCGCATCGCCCGGTCGGGCCTAGCTGAGGTTCTTGCTGGACTCTTCTCAGCTAGGCTAGGTTTAATGAACCAACGATAAAACTCCCAGTAGCTCGATTCCACTCACACCTCAGATTCGGTTGAAACCGCTCAACCAATCTCACTGGAGCGCAAACTCTTAGAGTATTCCAGTGTTCCAAACCACACGCGTGGTCGTGTCGAAGGTTTTCCAAATTTCAAATCGATAGCATAAGTTAGATAGTTCTTAAGACATTTAGCGACGTGACAGACAGCCAGACAGACAAAGTGAAACCATAAGTTCCCTTTTTGTCATTTTGGCACGGAACCCTAAACACGATATCGTAATGGCCATTTCCGCCCATTACGATACAGGCTCGTGCTTAAAAGACTTCAACGAGCTCACGAACTCGAGCTCCTGCACTTTCAAGGCAATGGTGCCTGGACACTTGAAAGAGTATTTAATTTATGTATGTAGATAAAGTATTCTATGCAACGTTGTATAACTAAGTCAAAAAATGCTAGTGGCGCCTTTATCATCATCATCATAATCTTTATTGCAACCATGGTATTTTACAGATCTTATGAGAACAAAATAGTCCTATAGTAGGGCGTAGCATCACTACATAGTATAAAACAAAGTCGCTTTCTCTGTCCCTAAATCCCTATGTATGCTTAAATCTTTAAAACTACGCAACGGATTTTGATGCGGTTTTTTTAATAGATAGAGTGACTCAAGGAGAAGGTTTATACGTATAATACATGCATCAGCATTGCACCCGTGCGAAGCCGGGGCGGGTTGCTAGTTTATAATAATAGTAAATGTCATACAGTATATAATAGTCTTATCTTTAGGTATTAGGAATTGCAATTACAACCCACGCCACTCGCCTTTTTGACCTCTGTTATACAAATATTGTACTATAAAAGCACTGTAACTCTAGCAGTCAAGCAGCATTAAATACTTCATTTGCATTAAGTGAATATAAATACATATGACGGTTTTAAGTAGACCGACGACCGGTTTAGCCTAGTGGGTAGTGCACCTGCCTGTGAAGCTGACGGTCCTGGGTTCGAATCCCGGTCAGGGCAAATATTTGTGTGATGAGCATGAATATTTGTTTCTGAGTCTTGGATGTTTTCTATATATTTAAGTATTTATATATATTAAATATATCGTCGTCTAGTACCCATAACACAAGCCTTCTTGAGCTTACTGTGGGGCTAGTTCGATTTGTGTAAGATTGCCCTCTAATATTTATTTATTTAAGTAACATCATTAGTGATATGGACTGACAATTTCGTTCCAAATGATTCTCCAATCAATTGCGAAACTCCGCTTTTCTTTCGCCAACTAATTAAGCAGTAGGCATAAAAGCTGCAGTTGAAAAACCCACGATCCTCATACCATGTTAGTTGCCCGATTACACCGTATAAGGGTATTAAGGCATTTTTATTGATTACCCTCATCCGGCATAGCCTCTTGGCCGTATATGGCACGCGACTGATTAGTGATTGGCATAGGAAGTCGATTTGACCGTCAGAAGATAAATTGGTTTCCTGTGGCTTGAGAAAACATTTGACGACCGCTTTAGCCTAGTTGGTAGTGACCCTGCCTTCGAAGCTAGAGGTCCCGGGTTCGAATCCCGGTCAGGGCATGTATTTGTGTGATGAACACGAATATTTTTTCCTGAGTCTTGAATGTTTTCTATGTATTTAAGTATCTATTTATCTATATAAGTATGTATATCGTCACTTGGTACCTATAGTACAAGGTTTGCTTATTTTGGGACTAGGTTGATTTGTGTAAGATTGTCCAAAAAATATTTATTTATTATTCATTTATATTTTAATCTTAGGAGTCACATCTTTCCAACTCATATCGTAAATGACAGCAGAAAACCATCCAATAAAAATGTTTAAGGCGCCTATAGCGAACGACCTTGCGCGTTGGGGCGTGGCTTAGCCTTTCCCGCCGCACTACCCGCGCCCCCCCGCTGTAACAGGTTTTTGCAGATTTTTTGTATGTGTGTATGTATTTTTTATATTATTATTTTCTAAATACGTAGGAATGTTTGAAGTAATTAAATATATAAAATAGTTAAGTAGGTATATTGTCTCAGAACCGAACTCTTATATTTTAGCGTCGCGCGCAAAGCGACACAGCCTTCCCGTCCGAGAGCCGGTGGCAGACTGCCGCCCGTCGCCCGCGCACGTATCCGCCCCAACTTTTATGACGGTGTGGTAGTTATTCCAGGTTTTTGACAAAAGTAATGATTATTTTACAATATCCAACACAGAGATTATGAAAAACTGAATTAAGTTTTATTTTCTGAATATCCCGTGTAAAAAATATGTCTAGATAGTGAGCAGTAGCGATTTAAAAGGTTGAAAAATGCCTTATTTGATATTTCTTTTTTGTTAGGACAATCTAGGCGTGTTGCAATTTCCATCACTCAGATTGAAGAGGACATATCAATTGTTCAAGTATAACTTTTCGAGACCTATATTTCGGGCCAGTTTTGAGTTTTAGGCCTTTGAACTCGACCAAAATGTGGTATTTCACTCTATTACGCGCCTTAACTGTTATAAATATGCTTCCAGCACCTGCGTTTCTCATTGATCAATCCTTGAAGGCCACTAGTTACTATAAAATACCGCAAAGCGTAACGCGGAAGGCGGCCGGCACTTATTCAAATACCTGTCCTATACGGTGTATCAGAACTGGTAAGAATGTCAGTCAGTAGGAGCAAGGAACCTGTTCTTGACAACCTTATTCGTTCCATTTATAATAGCCATTGGTGGTTGCACGCCATGCAATCGGTGAGCAAGGATACCAGTTTCTGTCTTGTGCGTCGGTAAACATATGTTTGTGGGTTTCTGTATCGGAATTGCTTATTGCTCTCTGAAGCTACAGTTAACGAGATATATCACTGTCATTTAGACAGCTGTCCTCCCGTTAAGGGAAACTTCAAATATCCACGACCAGGCGCAGATCCAGAATTTGGTTCGATTAGCGGTTGCAGTCTTATACGAGAAAGGCAATTGTATTGTGATGACAGTTGTCAAAGGAACATAGTAATGAGCGACTCCGAACGATTTGTCTATTCGAACGATTAGCGATAACTAACGTCAATATTCGAATTGAAAATTGGTAGTCTACTAATGCTAATAATCGAATGATGACTAACAATTTTTTTTTATACAACGCCGGTGGCAAACCTACGGTCCACCTGATGGTAAGCGGCCACCGCAGCCTATAGACGCCCGCAACTCCAAAGACGTCACGTGCGCGTTGCCGACCCTTTATAACATTTGAGGATGCACTGTGTTGACAGCAGAAGTAACACATTTAGGTCCCTCGCTCCCAACACAGTGCATCCTCGGGAGCTCTGGCAACCTTGCTCACCTCCAGGAACACAACACTACAACTACGTATCGACCGAGTCGACTAGTAATTACTAATTACTAGTCTACCTTATCTAAACTCTGTCTAGAGGAAATTTAATAAAAGTGCACAAAGATTATTATCGAGATGTGTCTAAAAAAGCCATTCTCGAAAAGTGTTGCATCCCTTTTTGTGGTGCGCGAAAGACATAAATAAGTGACCGAATCGAGGATTCCCCTTAAGTTGTCGAGCATTGGGACGTTTACTTTATCTTTATAAAAGAGACGTAGTCATAAACGTTACAGTTATTTAACCTATATGATTCCAATTCCAATAAACCTCTACGACGGAGGTGGAAGGCGAGAAGTCGATCGATTTAAAATAGGAATACGCAATTGGAATCGATAATCGTAAACTGAGAAGTGGGTTTATTGACAATTTCGGATATCTTTACTCGGAAGCGTGTGACAATCGAATAGGTATGCCAGTAATATCACTGGTGCCACTGGCAATTAACTGAACATTTGTGTATCTACAAGTAATTATAAATCGTTATACAATCGCCACTTTTTCACACATGCTCGGCTTAAGAGCAGCCCAATTTTAAAATAGGCTATAAAAAGCTAATGAATTAAAATAGATTTTTATAGCCTATTTTAAAATTGGGCTGCTCTTAAGCCGGACATGTGTGAAAAAGTGGCGATTGTATAATGATTTATAATTAATTGATACACAAATGTTCAGGTAATTGCCAGTGGCACCACTGATATTCAAGTTTGTGAATTAGGGACGAACCCAGGTATTTCTAGACAACTTTAAACCAACTCAAAATGCTCCAAATCATTAAGGATTTAATACGAAAACGATTTCACAAGCAATCTAACACCGGTTCAGCATTGAGCATGCTTAAACTAGAAATCGTTAATAACTCGAGTTTCCTGTACCAAGGGCCGTGATATAATGGAATAATTAGTGGTTTCTCTGATTAAAATAAACGAGAAGGAATCTTATAGATAAAGGCATTTATAATTTTCAATAATGACTAATATTGTAGTAGCTAAATAATTGTATTAATGTTTTGATAGTGAATGACATGTATAATATTTAATTAGTAATGTAATAATAATGCCTAATGTATTAAATAATAACTCATAGATTGTAAGTAAATATTTGCAAGCTTCTTTAAGTAAAATGTAAGTTCTTAAAATGACAATTCCAGCTGTACTCACTACATTTTACAAATAAATTATCTTATCTTATCTTATCTTCATCATCATCATCATCATTTCAGCCGAAAGACGTCCACTGCTGAACATAGGCCTCCCCCAAGGCTCGCCATTTAGACCGGTCCTGTGCCGTTCGTTTCCACCGGATTCCCGCGACCTTCACCAGGTCATCACTCCACCTTGTCGGAGGCCTACCGACAGCTCGTCTTCCGGTGCGTGGACGCCACTCAAGCAGTTTCTGGCCCCATCGACCGTCAGTCCTGCGAGCAATGTGCCCTGCCCACTGCCACTTAAGTCTCGCAATTTTGAAGGCTATGTCGGTGACCCCAGTTCTGCTACGGATAGCTTCATTCCTAATTCTATCACGCAGAGAAACCCCGAGCATAGCTCTTTCCATTGCTCTTTGGGTGACCTTGAGCTTTCTTATGAGGCCCATCGTTAGCGCCCATGTCTCTTCTATCTTATCTTATCTTATAGAAATGAGTATACACATAAAACATTCATTTAAAACTCAGGCTTCTGAGCATGTACTCCGAACTTTGAAATCCGATCTTCGTATCGTGCCATCTCTTTCACTCTCGTGTTATACACTATGAGTGAAAGGGACGGCACGATACGAAGTTCGGTTTTCGAAGTTCAAAGCCCCTCTGATTTTAGATAGATACGTCTTTTATTGTGACAAATACCTATCGTAATCGTCATTAAGTATGTTAACTTTGAGGTGTGAGGTGTCCATGAGGATTCCACTCACACCTCAGATTCGGTTGAAACCGCTCAACCAATCTCACTGGAACGCAAACTCAGAGTATTCCAGTGTTTCAAACCACACGCGTGGTCGTGTCGAAGGTTTTCGCTTGGATTTTCCCCAGGCTACTCTCCAACCGCGCACTCCTATCGCTTATTGGGCCCGGCCTATAAAGCCACAGTCAGGTTCAAAAAAATTATGTTAACTTTAGTTTACACGTATCGCAAATATCGTCAGCTACTATTAGGTTTTGTAGTGGAATATAATAGTAGATTATATGACAAGGGTCAAAAATAAACCATATTTACAGGAGATTGTTTTCTAGAACGAAGTGAGGAAAAATAGTTCGAGTGGTATATGGCTTTTAGACCAGAGTTATACACTATACTTATCATTTTTATTGCGAGAAAATAAATAAACAAAGATTATCCAGCCACAATAATAATAAATTGCAATGAGAATTGGACAGGGATCGGATACCGGTAATTGCTCCATAGAAAGATACCGGTATTATTACGGTCACCGGTTCATTATTTCGTTTTTAATGAGACAATCTAATAATACGACGTTGATACCTACATACATGATTCAGCCCTACGTAAAGAGCAAAAAATAATACAAAATATTGGGCTGATTCAGGGTTTTTTAAAAATACCGGTATCGGTCCCTGAATTGAAGGCATCTTTTTTTTAAACTGCTTTGACTCAGGTACATAGTAGTTGAAATAGGGACAAAATAAGACCTAATGTTTTAAAGAGTTAGATGAACAAAATATGTACCAAAAAGAACCCAACGTTCCGATTGGCTGTCGATGTGTTTTCTGATTGGTAGATTTAATATAGTGAAGTATTTTGATTGGTCATAATATAATGTTTTTTAAATGTACTACTTTAGCCTCGCTTGATAAGCCTAATATGACACACTTTTCGAGCTTGAGAAGTGAATATGATATTTTCCATTTTTTCCGAATTTCATTTATTCCGTATATTTTAGTCTGAAATAGCAGTCTCTATAAAAAAACAAACAGGGTTGTCATTATTATTTTCAGAACTTTAAATAGTAGATTGTGTCTCAAGGGAACATAATTATATATTTACGGCGAGGGCGGTATCTTGAATTCTGAGTGAAGCGAAAGATTCTACAATAGAATCCTGAGCGTAGCGAGGGATTCTAAAGTAGAATCTTGAACGTAGCGACGGATTCAAGTGTTTACGCCCAAGACGGAAATAATTTTGCTACCGTGTGACACATACTGCTTTTCACACCGTCTATGAGGCCCGCTATTAAAAACATGAAATATCTTACAAATGATTTTAATACAGAATGTCACACACTGCTTTTCACACCTTCTATGAGGAAAAGAGTCATTGTTGCCCTCAAATGAGGGAAGAAAAGTACATTTTTGATCCCTCATTCGAAGGCAACAATAACTCTTTTCTGAATCGTGTGAAAAAAGAATTTCCGTGCCAGTATTAAAAGCTTCAGTTACATTGTCAAGACAGATAAGCAATATCTGTTTACATAACATAAAAAAGCTATCTAATTGGGTTCGTAATCTTATCTCGGCCATCGTTCCGGTTGATCTAAATCCTGAACTCATTACAATCATTACCCATGTCCTGTGTTACAACATCACTGGGACCATTAACCACAATCTACTTGATGGGTTTTTGATATTGTTTACAAACTATAGTACTATAAGCTGACCTCTCATCTAAGAACAAAGTGTATGGTAAATATACCAACCAGAGGTCTATCTCTTAATTACTATCTCAGAAACGGTAAGAGGTAGCTCAAAAATAATGCCATTTTTGAGCAATTCACACCCAGTGTGAGTTATTCGAGATTTGTTAAAAACGACACCTCGTTTGTCAAAAACTGAGTTTTTTAAATTTTGAAAAAACTGTCAAATATACCGAATTTGACAGTTTTGACCATCTTACCACTTGTATAGTAAGTTCATCGAAATCAACAATGTCAAAAAACTGTCAAAATTCACTAATTTGACACTTTCTGTCAAATAAAATAAGACATATCATCAATTTCCACCTAATAAATGCATTTGAATTAAAAAATAAAAACTGTCAAACATACCAAATTTGACAGTTCTGACCATCTTACCACTTGTATAGTAAGTTGTACCATCGAAATCAACAATGTCAAAAAACTGTCAAAATTCACTAATTTGACACTTTCTGTAAAATAAAGTATGTCATATCATCAATTTACACCTAATAAATGCATTTGCATTAAAAAATAAAAAGCAGCGTATAGTATTACGTTAGACGAGCCAAGGTTGAACCTAGACACAGGCTGCCATTGGGTAGCGCGTATCGCTAGACACGCATCTACATCTTAGGGTGGCCGGCGTTGAAGTCCACCGCGCGATCGCGACAACACAGACACATATAGTCCCTATTCCTCCCGGTATCGCCACATACCGGGTAGAGACGTTCCGTCTCAGGTCGAGCCTAGCTGAGTTTCCTGCTGGACTCTTCTCAGCTGGGCTTGGTTTAGTGAACCAGCGACAAAACAGCCAGTAGCTCGATTCCACTCACACCTTAGATTTGGTAGAAACCGCTCAACAAATCTCACTGGAGTGCGATACAAACTAGAGTATTCAAGGTTTTAAACCGCAAGAGGTTTCCCCTGGATATTCTCCAGCCGCGCACTCCTATCGCTTTCTTGGACCAGACATATACTCGTAAATCCCCAATCAGGTTAAAACCGACCCAGGTCGGGCCTAGCTGAGTTCCTTGCTGGGCTCTTCTCAGCTAGGCTAGGTTTAGTGAACCAGCGACAAAACTCCCAGCAGCTCGAATCCACTCACACCTCAGATTCGGTTGAAACCACTCAACCATTCTCACTGGAGCGCAAACTCTTAGAGTATTCCAGTGTTCCAAACCACACGCGTGGTCGTGCCGGAGGTTTTCCCCTGGATTTTCCCCAGGCTACACTCCAACCGCGCACTCCTATCGCTTTATTGGGCCCGGCCTAGCCACAGTCAGGTTCAAAAAAAAAGGTTAAAAATCTTAGGGTGGCTAACACCAAACAACCGTAAACGCTGTTCGTAAGACTTTATGAAGAGTTTTACAAGTTTAAATGCGATGGCAGTTGCCGGCGCCAAATTTAATGTTGATCGTTTCTGTAAGTTGGTGCAACTCGTTAATGAGTTTAGTGGTTAACCGACGTACACGCTTTCGGTTGGGTGTAGCGCTTTAATAAAATGTAACAGGTCCACTAGCGCCACTCGTAAATAATTGTGATTGTTTAAATTTAACGATAGATATCTGAAAAAGGGGGCCGCTACGTACTGTATTTTGTATTTAAGTACGCTTTGAATCCATCAAACTACATCAAATAAACCACGTCGTAGGTTAACTAAATAAAAACTAAAACACGTCATAAAAAATGGATCTATAAATTCGCCCCTGAATTTGAAAGTAACCCCGATTTACGGTATTTAAAACATTCAATAACCTACTTTAGTTAAATAATAAAATGATCGTGATTGTTATATCAACACACATATATGTAATAAATACATTTTATCCGATAGTAAAACGTGGCAACAAGGTTACCCTTTTTTTGGCCCGATCTCTTAAGGAGATGCCTCGATTCGGTCAGCCACGTGAAAGAAATACGCTTATGTCTTTCGCGCACCACAAAACGGGATGCAACACTCTTAGATGACGTCTTTTAGACAAATATCGATAACTATCTGACTGTGGGCAGTTTTATTAAATTTCCTCTTGACAGAGTTTAGATGAAATGGAAATAAAATATCATCATTTTAATTTAATAGTGTACCGTAAACTGGGGTGACTTTAGGACAAAACGGGGCCACTTTGATAGATTAATAACACTAATATAATCGTCACTACGTATTTCTAATTTGATTCAGTTCAGTAAATAGTTAGAAAATATACTAAGATATAACACCGACCAAGGTTAACCAAATAAAAACCAGAAATACAGCTTAAAAACTTGATTTTATAAGTAGCCCCTGAATTTAAAAGTAACCCCGGTTTACGGTACCGAAGCATTTTATAGGTTAGTATCTACGTATAAAGTTACCAAGGCTTCGATGTACGTTTTCACCAAGGCCAACCCCTTGCAGTTCACCATTTTCTCGCAAAGTTTCAGTCTCACTGTATCACAAATCATGACGGCAAATTCACGCACAAACAATGAAAACAACTGCACACCAAATCAACCAACTGCAGTATGAACAGTCTGGCTGGTAATTTTTCACCGGACGCCGTTAATTCGTGTTGGCGAGAAAATTTAGGACGTCCGTTCGATTAATTCAAACGGCGAACTTGTGTAATTAACGAGCATTTTCGCAAGTTTTTTTAAATATTTTTTTTATTATCTGTATAGTTATTTATATTGAACGCGTCCGTTAGCCACGTGACGTGTGTCTTCAATACGTTACGTTTGAAAGAGTCCCTTGAAACGTAATAGCTATTTTATCTAATTATAATGACCGGCTATGTTATCGGTGGCCTTAATTCGAGTTCCTTACGCAGGGCATCAATAACTAGTTTGTTTTGAAACTATTTTAATGCGTTCTTACCAAATTTATGAATTGTGCGCCTCGGTTGGAATTGCGGTTAGAATATTTCGCAACACATGTATAAATATTTGACGACTGCCACTTAATCACTTGGGAGATTATATATTACTAGCGACCCGCCCCGGCTTCGCATGGGTGCACTATTTAATGAATGTTATTATACATATAAACCTTCCTCTTCAATCACTCTATCTGTTAAAAAAAACCGCATCAAAATCCGTTGCGTAGTTTTAAAGATTTAAGCATACATAGGGACAGAGAAAGCGACTTGGTTTTATACTATGTAGTGAAGCATGTTATTTTTTTTAATTTTGAACAGGTAAATTCAAATGACTTCTGCTGGCATGGCCTTGTAAAATCTCCTTCCAAACTGTTCACTCAGTGACTTTTTTGAATATTACTTAAGTAGGTATATCTAATACTTGCGCCCTGTAGCAGAAAAAATAATTTAAAAATCCTGAAGATTACAATTAGGTACTTAGTGTAGGTTGCAGGTTGCACAAAACCGTCAGTAGTCATTCGCGGAGTTCGTTAAATCTCATTCCCTGGAAAGTTTGAGACTATTCCATGGGATAACAGCTCCCGACGCCATGACGAATGCATGGCTTCGTCATTTTTTTAAATTTTAATTTAATTCTGCAGCTTTTGACTGCATGGTTTCGTCATTTTTTTAAATTATAATTTTTAATTTGTGGCTGACTATATATTTGTATATGTTTATGTACGTATATTTTTATACTATATTTATGTATGTTTATTTATCCTTAATTAAATGTTATTGTTGTAATTATTAGTAGGCTTCATATGTATTAACTCTGCACCACCTGCTATGAATCGTTCTGTTTAGATTTCCGCTACCCTAAGGTTGTCTGGAAGAAATCGCTCTTTAGCCATAAGACCGCCTGTTGTTTGCCTATTCTCATTGTGTTTTTTGTACTGTACTGTATCCTTTGATTGAGGTGTGCAATAAAGAGTATTTGTATTGTATTGTATTGTAATTCTGCAGCTTTTAATTTTTTTATTATAATTTAATTCCTAATTCTGACAAAAGTAAAAGGGACGTCTTCGGACGCCTGACCCACCCTGACCATGTCTAATTGTCTAGCTTCCTGGCTTACAGAAGCGTCAAGGAAGCTTTCATCATTCAGTTCCTTCGCCGCGTAACCCCAAACACTGCAATTTGCGGCAGTTTACTGCCCGCCCGAGCGGAACCGACCGAATGAACCGATTACTAGTATTACTAGAATTACTGACGGTTATGCGATCTGGGCGGTATAAAATCAATCAAGGGCGTCGATTAAGGTCTTTATATGATTATTACCATAATATAACATTAAACACGCGCAGTTTAAAGTCGTTTTCACCTCACTTTATTTTCACTGTATGACATTAAGGCTCGGTTGCACCAACATACGATCACAGCAGTGTTGCCAGATGCCGAAACACAGAAAGCGGGAGGTGCGCTTTAAAAAAGCGGATTTCTGAATGAAAACGCGGAATATATTCTTTGTTTATAATTTTCTTTATTTCTATGTTCCAATGTAAGAAAATGTCCTCTACGCCGTCAAATGCACTATAACGGCAGTTATAAATGTTACTTGCAGTCATTTTAGCTAGTTCTAATCGTTCGATATTTTGAAAGCAAATGTGATAATCCACATCGAAAGAGACCTTATGGCGGCAGGCGCTTACGTTGCACCTATTCACTATTGTATTGGAACAGCGGTAATAAAGGCGTAAGTGCCGGCCGCCATAAGGTCCCTTTCAATATGGATTATCACAAATGCTAACATTTCATAAAAGCGGATCCGCGTTTGCTTAACGCGGATAGCGGGGACAATGGCAAAAACGCGGGGAAAAAAAGCGGAAAAGCGGGGTATCTGGCAACACTGGATCACAGGCCGGTCATCGTCAAATATGGCGCCGGCAACTGTCATCTCGTAGAAACTTGTCAAACTTTCCATACAATCAAATTTTAACGAACACCGCTTACGATTACAGACGGTTTGGTGCAACAGCCTAATTTTGTTATAATTGTAAACTCGAAATTATTATTCCTTCATGAACTGTAAATTAATATTTTGACATTAAAAATGTATTACTTATTATAGTTAGACTTTCTTAAATTGTAAATTAATATTTTGACATGTAAAAGTGCCCTTGTGGCATTTGCAGAATAAATGTTTGATTTTTTTTTTGATTGACTATATAGCTCGGAAAGCCCTTTTTTATTCTAAACCGTGGTATCCCGACGAAAAAAATAAACAATAGCATTCTTTTGTAATAAGCTCGGGGATCCCCGACACCGGTAGACGACGGGTGCACAATTAATTTATTTAATTCTTTCAAACCAGTTATAGAGTGATACGCTTTACAGAAGCGAGGAAAGCAGTTTTCAAACTATTCCAACAGTATTATAAATCTGGCTTTAGCAGAACTTGACTGTACATATTCAAGTTTTTCAAACCACACGTGTGGTCATGTCGGAGGTTTTCCTAGTGTTCCAAACCACACGCGTGGTCATGTCGGAGGTTTTCCTAGTGTTCCAAACCACACGCGTGGTCATGTCGGAGGTTTTCCTAGTGTTCCAAACCACACGCGTGGTCGTGTCGGAGGTTTCCCCCTGAATTTTCCCCAGGCTACTCTCCAACCGCGCACTTCTATCGCTTTGGGCCCGGCCTATAAAACCACAGTCAGGTTAAAAAGAAATTCAAGCTAAACAGTGAATTAAAAACTCGGTTTATAACCCTAATGTTGTCTAACATTAACAAACGAACAAGAATCATTCGTCTATTTAAAATATTGAGCGTTAAGTTCCGTTGGAATTCACAGCTGACAGCTCGAAATTCAAATTAATCGTTTTCGTTTAGTTCGATTTTATTACTGTACATCAGGGCTGGCAACATTAAATATATACAATTTGGGAACAGTAAAGTATTTCTTCAATAATGTGATTTAATAATGTGACGAAACTAGAAAAAAAAAACATTTATACGAAATAAATTCTAGCTTCAGAACGATAATCAGGGCTGACAACATTAACAACAAAACATTTATAATCTTAACTGGCTGGCTTGTAAATCATGTTTCCATGGATAAAAAAACACACGCTCGAATATCGAGTTCGATTTTCAAGATGACTGAATGACAGGCGTGAGTCAGGCTTGTCCGTCACTTGTTTTTTGTGAAAGAAAGTTGGGAACCGGCTCTAGACACCGTGGGGTCTGCTCTGATTTGGCTCAGAGGGCATTCCTATGTAATTATAATATGTTTTTGACCTTGGCAGCCCAGTAACCGGTCTACACGCTCTTGATAATTACTTATAGTTTTTGTGCGTCCGTCAAACTAGAGATCTTTGACGGGTGCGGTCAGTAACATTGGAAAAGTTTTTGAATATGCTGAAGCATTCCGGTTGTAGGTACATACATACAGGTGTCACTGTTAGAAGGTTTTGAGAAAGTGAGTGAGAGGTGTAAAATTTTTACACATGGCTAGAAATATTCTAGAAACTCTCAGATGAACAGATAAACATCAATCTCAAATCGGTAGAGCATAAAGTAAAGGCGTGATAGCTTTGAAACGAAAAGTCAGAGGTCACATAGAGAGGTACAGACAATGAACAGATTTATTGTAAATACCTTCTAGTTAATGATTTATGTTAATTTTGTAAGTAGGTACACAATATATCCTCCTATTCGCTTCTAAAATCGAGGCTGTTAACGCACATCACCAAATTTATAGTCCACAAAAGCATTTTCCTTCAATTGCCGTCCCTTACCGTGTACACATTGCTTTATTAACCCGTTATCTTACTATAAAATCACATTTTTAAATGTCTATAAACGTTGATTAGGCATTCCACTTGAAGATAGAATGCCGACCACCTACGCTTATAGTTTTTCGGAGAGTGTGCTCAGGAGCTCCATGAGCTCATACCGCCTTCCCCCTTCTTCTATCGGACATCTAGACGTACGGCTGGATACCATCCTTACTTGGTCGAAATTCCTCTTATTCGAACCAAGCGCTTTGCATCATTTTTTATAATGCGCACTTCTAAGGTTTGGAATTCTCTGCCGGCGTTTGTTTCCGAGCTCATATAACCTAGACCTTTTTAAGGCACGAGTGAATAGGCACCTTCTGAGTGAGCTCGCTTCATCGTCGGCCTCATCTTTGCCCCCTGGCTAGATGCTGGCCAAGAGCGATCCCATTTTTAATAAAAAAAAAGAGAAAAGGACAGGGTTACACAGATTGCTTTTTCTTTGGACAGAACTGATATAAATCTATTTAATAAAAACATAACATGTGCACACAAGCCGTTAACTATTAACCATTAGAAGAGCATTACTCATACACAAAGCCATACCTCAAGAATAACACACAGAAAAGCGACTCACCTCCAAATCCCGAAAGACATCTCTTATATCAGGTTTCCTTGCCCTCGAGGCCGCCCGCCGCCGTCGCACCGTCCTGTTCAGCCGTCGGACTCGTCTGCGGACTGCTGCGGCCTGCTCCCGGGGGAGTGGCCTCACGGCCTCACCCAGCTGGGCCTCTGAGACCTCGAGCCCGGCCTGGAAGGGCGCGGCCAGTGAGCCGAGGCCGGCGGCTTGCAGCCATTCTGTTTCGAGTTCGCCTTCTGTTAACAAAGAGAAGAAAATCTTAATAATAATAATAATTCTGCCTAGCTTTGAATCCGCTCAGCACTTTGCTGAAGGATTCAGGGCTAGGTTGTCAGCTCCGGAGAGGAGGTGAGGTCATTTCTCATCTTCTCTACATGGATGACCTTAAGCTGTTTGCACCAAATAGACAGGACTTGTTGGAGCTACTCAAAACGACAGAAGCTTTCAGTAGCGCCATCAGAATGGAATTTGGTGTAGATAAGTGTGCGGTCATGCATGTACAGCGGGGGAAAGTTGTAAATTCGTCAAATTTACTACTTTCTGAGGCAATGTCCCTCAGATCTCTCTCCGAAGCAGAAACCTATAAATATCTTGGTATGTCACAGTCTTTGGGTATTGAGGGTGAGGGCGTAAAGCGGGCGTTGAAGGAACGCTTCTTCTGTCGCCTAACAAAAGTGCTTAAAAGTTTTTTGTCGGGCGGCAACAAGGTGCGCGCCTTCAACGCCTGGGTGATGCCCTTGCTCACATACTCCTTTGGCATACTAAGATGGACTCAGACTGAGCTGGATGCCCTGGACCGAAGGGTGCGTGTACTGCTCACTGCGCACCGCATGCTACACCCACGCTCGTCTGTTATGAGACTGTACATCCCACGGAAGTGTGGAGGTCGCGGCTTTCTAAATGCCAAAGACTTCCACAACCGTGAGGTGTGCAGTCTCAGGGATTATTTCCTTAACAGCGAGTGTGGGATGCATCGGGACGTAGTAGCACTAGACGCATCTTTCACCCCGCTTTCCATGGCAAAGGAGAACTGGCGCAGACTTAAAGTATGGAGCACCGAGGAACGCAAGGCGGTATGGAAGAGTAAGGAGCTACACGGGCGGTTCTACAGGGCCCTCACAGGGCCCGACGTAGACCTGCTCGCGTCGGTGAACTGGCTACGTTTCGGGGATCTCTTCGGGGAGACCGAAGGTTTTGTCTGTGCAATTGCGGACGAAGTTATCATGACGAACAACTACCGGAAGTATATCCTGAAGGACGGTACGGTCGACATTTGGCGGGCATGCCGCCGTCCCGGAGAATCACTCAGGCATATCATTTCCGGTTGTGGTCATCTTGCTAACGGCGAGTACTTGCACAGACATAACTTAGTAGCCAGGATCATTCACCAGCAACCTGCTCTTTTATACGGTCTTGTGGACTTCGAAGTGCCGTACTATAAGTATACACCTGCACCAGTTCTCGAAAATGGTCGTGCCACGCTCTATTGGGATCGATCTGTCATCACGGACAGGACTATTGTAGCCAATAAACCTGATATCGTGCTGACAGATCGATCGAAGCGCCAGGCAGTGCTCGTTGACATCACCATCCCCCATGACGAGAACCTCGTGAAGGCCGAGAAGGACAAAGTCAGCAAGTACCTAGACTTGGCACACGAGGTGACCGCCATGTGGGATGTTGATTCAACGATCATTGTCCCGATAGTCGTCTCTGCGAACGGTCTAATAGCGAAGAGTCTCGACCAACACCTCAAGAGACTCTCGCTAGATGGCTGGGTCAAGGGTCAGATACAGAAGGCGGTACTCCTGGACACGGCGCGGATAGTCAGGAGGTTCCTCTCTCTGTCGCCCTAACCACCGGTAGCTTAGGCCCTGCCTCGCTGCCGGCGGCACACTAGGTTAGGTTTTTATAATGATTTTATGTTTTGTAAATATTGATTTATATTTTACTTTTTATATAATTATTATAAAATCTAGCCTAAGTCTTAAAGAAAATAAAGAGAATAATAATAATAATTCTTTATTTCAGATTTTTACATCCATATGTTGTTAGTACATTGCAATAATATATATAAACAAAAAACTTATCCGCTAAGGTAAGTAAAAAATAAAATAATCAAAAACTAATTGCCAGCTAGAGGCTCCATCTGCTATCATCTGTTCCGGCGCAATGCAAGCTGTTCCAGTGCCTAAGCAATGGAGCATCCAACTTGGCAACCAACGTCTTCAGGATGCCATTCCCACTATCACTCAGCCGCCGCATTAGTGACGCCGTCCTCCTGTCCTTAATGTTTCCAGCTTTTCTTTAGTAGGAAATTTGATCATTTTAGAGTATAAAAATGCTTGTATAAAACTAATTATCGTAAGTAATAATTTGAAAGAAGAAAGTTCGAAAGTACCTATTAGTCGGTAAGTGAAGCAGACAAGTATATTAATTGCTACTTTTTTTGCTCATCGGCTAGTAAAATAATTGCTAAATTAGACCGGCATGAAAGTGCTATAGGTGTACCGTTTAACTGAGACAGTGCATGTGACGGGGCAGGGGTAAGAGGGGAGACGTCAAAGGGTAGCGGAGGGGGTAGCGGGCGGAAGGTTGACCTATAGTTTTAGTGTTACAGAATGAGTGAATAAAGGATCTGAATGAGTTTAATAAAGTCAAGTTTATTTATTCTTAGGCATTTACATGCACCTATGACAATAATTCAGTCGATTCTCTGCTGGTAAAGAACTAAAATGTAACAAACATCATAATAGTAATAACAAGAACGTATTATTCCTAAACACAATCAACATCCCGTATTTAAAAAAAATATGGGCCATGTATTGAATGGTACGCAATTCGTAAAAGGTCCATACGGAACAGTAGCAACAAAAAAATAATAACTTTGTCCTTCACTGCTAACCAATTGGCATATAGGTACTTTTTTTTGTAGAAACAATCTTCCGTGTTTTTTCCTGAATGTTTGTTACACGCATGGGTAAAAAAATATTGGTTATGGTTTGTTTTTAAACAAAAAACGTTAAGATTTAAAAATGCATTTGAGTGTTTAAGAGTGAAAAAAAAAATTGAAGGCCGCTTTAGCCTCGTGGTTAGTGACCCTACCTACAAAGCTGATGTTCACGGGTTCGAATCCCGGTCAGGGCAAATACTTGTGTGATGAGCGAATATTTGTTATATTTGTTTCTAAGTGGTATGTTTTCTACGGATACAGGGTGTAACAAAACGAATGAAGATCCGTTTAAGGGCATATTCGGTATCGTGTTCTGATTAGGAAAAAGTAGAAGAAGTTTTTTTGACGCAATATTTTTTTGGCCTTTGTATGGACAGTTGGCTGACTTGGACGAGCTACCCCATAGAAAAAAAACTTTTCAGGTCAAAAAAAATTTAATGAATGAAAGTATCTATAACACAAGCCTTATTGAGCATATCATCATCAATTGTTACGTTACGGCGCACGAGTATTCCCGATTATTCAAATTCGCTGCGGCGTACGCGCAGGCTACGCGGGAGATGGCCCAAGCGCTTCGCATACACGCGTAGAAATGTTTAGGTATACAATGCTAGTAATTTAGAATGAAGGAAAAATTGAAAAATTTAGGCACAGAGCAGGATTCGAACCTGCGACCTCCCGGCACTCCCGGCCAGTCGCTCTAGCCAACTGAGCTATAGGTGCAATCGCTACCCAGTTCCAAATTCATCAACCGTTCCTTCGTATTAAGCAGTACCGGTGCTAACGTAAACTATTTTTTTATACAAACGCCTTAAGGGAGGCGTACAGCGACATCTACCAGAAAACTTATGCTTCATTAACGGCACTAACGTCCCGTACGTCGCCGTCGTCGCACGTAAAAAAAAAATGCTAGTAATTGATTTGCGTTTAAAATGTGTCCGAGCGTACCGACCACTACCCATCATATCTGTGCACAATTATTCCACAAATATTCTGACCCTTATACGATTTGACATAAAAAAGTCAAATCGTCACTAAATTTTTATAATTCACACTAGAGTCTAACTAACGAGTCGTGGCACAAGAAAAATGCGGCTTTATTAAAATTTCATACTGGTAACAAAAATGCATACCAACGTGATAGATACTGTAGAGGTTGTTACGGTATGAGGCTGGCCGTGTCAGTCCAGAATCATAACGTATACAAATTTAATTTAAACTATGATTCGAGAATGCGTCAAACTGTCATTCTTCTGGAAACAATTGGTTTTCCAGGGACTGGTCTTCACGACACCATCGGAATCACATGTTCTGTAAATCATTTAAGAGATTATTGTAAGCATATTTCAGTAACAGTAAGAAATATACTAGTTTCATATGTGCTTCCAGTGTTATATTTTAGCTATGATCTCCTCCCAGTACCTTTAAACCCGTACCTCTCGTTCAGTATACCCCAGTATTAATATATATACCACGTTAGTAGACAAAAATATCTTAATTATCTTATATAGCCAATAGTACTCAAAAAGTTATGATTACGAATCAGATATAAAATCAAGAGTATTTGTATTGTATTGTATTGTTCTTATTAGTTCTGGAGTACCACAAGGGTCCATACTTGGGCTTTTGCTTTTTGTCATCTTCATTACTATATAACTTTCAACTTGTTTATTAGGTAAAATTGTTGCCATATACAGAATTAGGAAAAAAGCTGGTACCACGATTCGTTACTCAAACTCTACTCGTAAGGTGTTGATAAAACCATGATCTAAGAAAACAAGGTCTGACAATCTCGGTCGTGACATGATCATAATTACGTCACTGTCGACGACACACACGATTGATTATGTCAACATACGATTGATAGGCTGATGCTAGCTGATGACGTGCGGTCGTGTCACCCACACTACTAACAGGATAGAAAAAAAAGAAATAAACGAACTTTATTCTGCAAGTAGGCCGCAAAGGCACTTTTACGAGTCAAAAACTACTAGCGTTTCTCATGAGACCACTGCCGAGAAGAAACGCCGAAAGAAACTCGACATTCAGTCATTTTCTCCAAAATATGCTTATTACAATGATACTACTTAACCTACTTAAGTAAATGTAAGTGGTAAAAAAAGAGAATTGAAAGAAAAACGAGGAAAAAATAACAATAGGTATTTACAATGTGTAGTTACACAAGAAAACAAAACATGTCGAATCGTTTGATATGCTTTCCTGCAAGAACTGTGTCAACTAGATACAATGAAAATATTAGACTCTTTACGCTATTTAGGTATTTGGTTTGGGCCATGCATTCTGTCTGTTAGATAGTCCTCAACCCTATAATAAGCCTTTGACATCAATGTTGTTTTTAGGTAATTTTTAAGAGCTGGAAAGGGTAAATTCAAAATTTCATCGGGTAACTTATTGTAAAAAGGGACACATTGACCTATAAAAGACCTGTAAACTTTACGGACACGAAACTTGTTAGTGGCAATTTATTTTTATTCCTGGTATTAAAATTATGGATATCAGAATTTTTACAGAATGCTTCTCGATTCTTTATGACATAAATAATATTGTCATAGATGTATTGGGACGCTACCGTTAAAATGTTAATTTCTTTAAAGAGTTCTCTTAGTTTCATTTGCTTTTTGTTTCATTGCTATACATGCCGCTGTATGTATATTACGAGTATTGTATCATGGATAAAACAGAAGCACCATACCAAATCGGGCGCTAAGCATGACCAATCCGATTTTTGTTTTTCTTAACGGTGTTGCCTGATTAAGCATCAAACCTCAGTTCAAATAATGAGTTAACCACAGCCAATCACCGTTATAACTGTATAGAGTTTCAAACATGATGAGGGACGGACTGACACCCACGCGTACACTCTGTCCATGTATCAGATTAATAAACATAAAGAAAGTAGGTACAGTAAAGAAATGGCATTGTGTTCGGTCGCTGTCCAGTTTTGACTAAGCAATAATCGTGTCCTTTTACGCCTGCCCCTAGTCTCAACTCGGCAATTGTTATTTAGATATGTACCAGTGAAGCGGATGAGGGAATTTAAATGAGGATAAAAAGGGATTACCTCGTGGATGATGATGGTTTATTTGAGGTTTTTATATTTTTTGCGGTAGAGATGCGCACGCGCGATGTTTGAGTTTTTTGCTTCAATATGGCGACTGACGTGATGTCACAGGTTGGTCGGCGCCGGAAGTATTATTGCCAATTTGAGGTAAAAAGAAAAGGATGCGTTTGGGAAGGATACGTTCAAGAATTAAATATTTTTTATTTAGTTTATAGAAAGTGTGTGTGTGATGTGATGAATTAAGTGTAGGTGTATGTTTTTTATTTAATTCGGCCAAACCAACCAGTGACAATACGCCGTAAATTTCTGCCATGTCTGAATCGATGAATAAAATTTTCGCCTCGTTCGATACCATCACTATTGACTATTAGGGACCTGTCTAATTTTCTTCAATTAAAAATTTGGATTGACAACGAAAAGTGGTCGACTTCGTTTTGATACACAATGTTGTCTATTATCGGAAATCTTTATCAATTCCTTTTTGACACATCACAACATCCATATAAAGTTACGCATCGAAACAGTAAATAAAATCAAGTATTTATATTAGAGCTTTATGAGTACTTAGGTAGTTGTAATACGCGTTTTAGAGGGCTATTAAATGAATGTATATTTTTCTCTATTACTGATGCGTAGTAGTTTCTGATAATAATTCACCCTGAAAACAGTTACGTGCTATACCTTTTATTTTTTTAATCTAGTGTAGTGACTACTAAATCATTCGTTTCGATTCAGATGATATTTCCGTAAGTTGATGGAAATCGATCAAATGAATGAATTTATAACCGTAATAAATTACGTGTTATAAAAAAAAATAAGTATTCCAATAAATTGCAAACGAATGAAGTGTGAAATTACCTTTATCGTGGAATTTGAAACACAATATGGATTCTGAATGATAGAGAATTGACGTAGGTAGAATAAATATCATATGTCAAAAGTTCTTCCTCTAGATTCGTATCCAGTAACGAAATATATGGGAATATTAAAAAACAAATTTTAATAAAATCGATTTTAGTAATCCTTCACTATTCATTAAAAATCGCTAATTAAGACAATCGATTCATCTTATCCTCATCACTACAAACGCTAATTCATAACTGTCAAAGAGGAACTGATAAAAATAGATGCTTCTTTGTGTTGAAGTAAATCTGTGTGATTTGTTGCTACGCAAAAAAATATATACTTACCGATTCCTGATGATTCTTATGATTACAAAATTATTTTAATAATATAATGGACGTGACTGTACATTACATGGAAAGGTCAAGATCCTTGTTTTTGTACCGTCGTAACATGAGTGCCAAATCTCAGTAACAATCTGAGACTTTATTCAGCACTTTTTGATAACACATCGCGACATGGCCAGGGCTGACGACAATCTAACGATATGGCTAAGGCCGGGCCGGGCCGTCCTTAATATGTAACAGAAGTTAACAGACCTTACAAAAAAATGAGCGCGATCTCGCCAACAAACTGTTATGGCAGTTTGGCGAGCAATTAAAAGGTTGTAACTGTTATGTACTTTTTTTTAAAAAAAAAGGACATTCGTCCCTTACTAATTGAGCCTGTTATATGTCACATACTACGTCCCCGTATAATGATAGCATTGTATGGAAAAAAAGAGTAATATGCCGTTTTAGTTCCGAAATATTGCGTTTTTTGTTTAGTAACACATAAGAATCCTGGTGGTTTTTTTTTAATAATTACTTTTAATAAATTATATAACATTTTGAAACTTTAATTGATATATTTTTAAGATTTTAATCTTATTTATTAAATTAATAAAGGAAAAAAGCTCCTGATAATGTGATTGTGGTTTGGTAAATAGGGAAAGAAGTAGTGTCCGACCACGCCAGGTCTGCTGCATGAAATAATTTGGCAACACTACCTAAAACGTCACATTTCCATACAAATATGACGTATAATTCAGTGTTGACAAATTATTTCCTGCACAGAGCGTGGTCGGACTAAACACCTCGGATATTGCGTAAACACTGGTTTTTATTCAGGAAAGCATACATTTTATACTGACACTAATTAGATATATGACACTGCATAAAATATAACTCCTCACACGATGGTTTATTACGCAATATATCCATATAGTGACATCTTATTCATTCCGCATGCATATTCTCTATTAAATTTCATGAGCTATGATTATCCGACGACGTCGACCGCTTTAGCCTAGTTGGTAGTGACCCTGCCTTCGAAGCTGGAGGTCCCGGGTTCGAATCCCGGTCAGGGCATTTATTTGTGTGATGAACACGAATATTTGTTCCTGAGTCTTGGATGTTTTCTATATAGATAAATATATATTTAGGTATATATTTATCTATATAAGTATGTATATCGTCGCCAAGTACCCATAGTACAAGCTTTGCTTAGTTTAGGACTAGGTCGATTTGTGTAAGATTGTCCACAAATATAAAATAAATATAATATAATATCCCTTTTGGGAAAACAGACGTTATTCGATGCAAGCCATGTACTTTTAAATAGATGAAATGGACAAGTGGTTTTTGTGCTATGGCTGAAATTTCAAAAATTCGGCTATGTCACGAACTAACAATTAAATGTGTCGAATGGAACTCGTGAGATAAATCAGTCGTAATGGCCGGGGTATTTAGCAAATGAGACATGTTTGGATGTTTGGTCTCCCGTTACGGGAAACAATTATATTATAACACAAGAAGCACAACTATTCTGGATTCTGAGTATGGTTTTGTATGATTATAAATGTTTACTGTAGAGTTCTTGGTATCGTCCATCACAATATCCAATTAGATGATTATACTAACATTCAAATACATTACTTGACGGTAGTGCCGGGTAAAACGTTTACTGTGACCTTTGATGCAAGTGCCTAGATTTTGTGAGTAGCGAGTAATCTCATAGTAATTCTACTCGCTTGAGCGAGAAAACGAGTAGAATAACTATGAGAGTACTCGCTGCTCGCTGGTGGTGAGTCCAGTGCCTTTGGTTACTAACGCTAATGCGGAGTCAGTTACACATTACCTACATGGTTTAGAATTAGATTAATAATATTAGCAACGACAGCCAAATACAGATGTCATAGTATATTACAGTGGAATCCGGATAAAGCGACAGTCAAGGGACCGGTGATATTACGTCGCACTAACAGGACGTCGCACAAAACGGACTGATTTACTTTGAAAATGTTTGATATCAAATCTAATGTGTGGTGATTTCGAAGTCGTTAAAAGCGGTAAAATGTTATAAGCGGAGTCGTTATAAGCGGATTATACTGTATATACATACGTATATAATTTACTCTTTACTCTTTATATAAAATTCCAAAAAGATTATTTAACAGATCTTGTGGAGTAGGTAATTCTTCCGATACCCAATTTCTGTCGAAATAATAACGTAGCTGGGCGGAGCATTTGGAATGAATACAAACTCATTTTTATTGATTTTGTCTGCATATGAGATCAATGCTTTGTTAACATAGGTATTAACCAGTTACAGTTAAATTTAACCAAACCATGACTAAGGACGCGGCGCCGGCGCTGCCTATATATAGCGCGTCTGCTCTGAATCACGCTGTCTCTTTTTGGTTTTACAAGCATTTTTCTCGAGGGGGACTCTTTCACTAATTGAGTGTGCTGACTCCGCTGGTATCTTTAGATCTGTACTTATGCGGGGGACGAAAAGCGGGGAATAGTCGTATTGCGAGACGGATGAAGAACAGAACAATTCTGTACGTTTGCGTCAACAATATTGAAAATAGATTAGAATTATCAACCATACTGCAGCGAAAAGTGACCTATTACGTAGATAGAAAGCCAATTACAAGAAAAAATATTTCTTCAAAATTTTAATTGGGTCATATTTCCGCATAACCTCCAAAAAAAGGCTGCTCTCACCTTTTTAAATATGGAAGTTGTTCACTCTGCTATTGTTTAGAATTTTACTTTGCTCTGAATAATTAGATTCAATTTATGTAATATATAACTGACGATTCAAAAGTGCTTGTTGCTAGGCCTATTTGAATAAAGAATATTTTGAGTTTGAGTTTCATCATCATCATCATCATTTCAGCCGAAAGACGTCCACTGCTGAACATAGGCCTCCCCCAAGGCTCGCCATTTAGACCGGTCCTGTGCCGTTCGTTTCCACCGGATTCCCGCGACCTTCACCAGGTCATCACTCCACCTGCCTGAGTTTGAGTTTACTATGATAAAATAGGACCACCGTTTCACCAGTAACTGAGACGGCGTCTGTGAAGGGGCAGGGCCAAGAGGGCGGACGTCAGAGGGTAGCGAGCGGCCAGAGGGCCTACTTCGAATTTCGTATCGTGCCATCCCTTTCACTCTACGGCACGATACGAAATTCGGAACTCGAAGTTCGTAGTAGGAACTCAGCGGGCGGAGTTCCCCCCGTGCCCTCAGTTGAGGGGTAAAACTATAAGTAATTCTGAACCTTTTTTATACATGCTTAACAGTATATGACATTCTACTTTTTTATAACTAGTTTTCTAATACACAAAAAAATCTACGATATGTATTGAATTAGTGTACAAAAATAGAATTTCAAAGTAGTGCCTGAACCTAAAAACAGGAATTTATAGGTAAAAATTCTTAAATATTAACATATTGTTGTAAAAGGTGGGTAACACAGTGGCAAAAACCATTTTTTCATACAAATAGATATCCAAGAACCACTGAGTTACCCGATTTATGGATATTATGGTTCGGTAATTACCAAAACTAATGGAAGTGATGCTGCAATTAAACCTCTTTCTAAATAACAATATAACAATAGGAAGCGAGGGCTAAGTATTCCAAAATCTGCATTAAAAAAAAATATGTACATGAAAAAGTAGAATGGCCCATATAATCAGTTGTATTGTCATATTGTCAGTCCGTCTGACCTTAACTACTGCCGCATAGTACATAAATAATGGCATAATATTTGCATTCATTAAGTCCGTCCGATCTAAGTCATCTGATGAGTATGTTACTAGATATGTAACAGGCTGTCAGCACTCAAGTACAAGACATTAAGGTTTATGGGTTTAAAGTAATCGTTTTCCTCATGGCTCGTGAACACAATAAGGGCTTATCCGGAAATCACACGAGGTTTTGAGGCCTCTTTTAGACCCCCCCCTCCCCCTTGGTGATTTTTGATGAGGTTCTTTTTTTGCACTATTCAAATTTAATGTAAATGATATTGTGTATTAGTTGATTTTCTTACATGCGTTATAGAAAAATAGACTCGCCGTTTTCGACGTGCGAAATGAAGATTTATCTCCTGAATGAAGAAGAGAAATTTCCTAAATGAGCAAATATAGTTTCACGGTTTAGTAGGTACAATAAAAGAATACACGTGAGGTTCCCTTGTACCAATCCTCTCCCAACGTGACAAGTCGTGAAATTTTCGTAAAATTATAATAAATGTAGCTTTTGCATTAAAACTTTTAACTTTTCAAGAAACGAAACGTAATTTACGTTCTAAAGGGCCCTGGCAACACTGATTTTATTAGTATACACTTTAATTTATTGAACATTACAAGAAAGTACACAAGGCGGACGTAATGCCTTAATTATAGTTATCACTATGGTATTATTGTTAACATATTATTTTAATAACCTCTACTTGAAATTTAGTATAAGTAAGACCACGTGGTCAATATTTCACCCGACTGTATGTATAAACAATAACAGCGTAGCGCACTTCGTGGGTGCACCGCGCCGCGCAATGAAGTGGGAGTGGTCTATTTCTGCCGCGGATGCTTGTTCGTATTTTCGGACGGGAAGTAACATCCGGAGACTGGTTTACGGCTTAATAATGGCTTTTGTGGGTAGTATTGGTGTTTCCTGAATGGTGTTCTTACACTCCTAATACGGTCTGAAATCCTTGATAGTTTATTTGAGATAATTCCATACCAAACTAATTTGTTTTCCATATTTACAAATTATTAAGAACCGACCGCTTGCGTACAGGAGAAC
Organism: Epiblema foenella; assembly: GCA_963556455.1. Taxonomy (NCBI): domain Eukaryota; kingdom Metazoa; phylum Arthropoda; class Insecta; order Lepidoptera; family Tortricidae; genus Epiblema; species Epiblema foenella. Next base: position 1,161,900 of record OY747102.1, on the reverse strand, counting down.
ACAATTAATATGGCGCGCGTCAAAGCTCTTAAGTAGTTGACTGAGAGACTATTATTGCTTAATCCACATGCTTTATTACTTAGGTCGTGCTATACTCTGCCCAAGGCTAGGAAACGAAATCTTACATCTTGTTTGCGCGGCCATTATCTGACCGCGTTTGAGTGCTCATGTGATTTTACGTCATAAGTGGCTAGTCATAGTTTTAAAGCATATTATTGATAGTTGTAGGAAAAACCAATGTCACCATCCTCCTACCATTTTCTCGATACCGACGTCCGCTTTGTTATCAAATCTCAAAATTTTACAAAGACCCGTAGACTACCTACTAAAAGATTAGCCTGGCCTTCAAATTAAGAGGGAAAACTAGGCCCTGTTCAAATTAAACTGGTCTCTCTAAGTTGTTTTCCTTCACAGAAAAGCTACTGTTAAATACTAGATGACATTTCAGACATAAGTTTTATTTAACCCGTTGAATGTTATGACGTCAGAGATTTGCAATAAAAATTCAATTCTATGTATATACATGTCAAGTAAAAGTTAAAACAAAACTTATGGACTAATTAGGCAATAGGACGTTCGGAGTATTGTAACTCCGTCAGACCAATGACAGTTTGCAATAAACTATTGAATATACGTTTTGTATGTAGGCCACGATTTGGAGGGGGAGGGAGGGACGTGGCGAATCGGGCTAAGGCTGCGTATGTGTTTTATGAGCGAGGATGTGTTTTCATTTTTTCATACATGCGACATCTCGCACTGCGCCGAGCGAGGGATCAAATGTAGTCTAAGGGTCGATTGCACGAACATACGATCACCAGAGCTCGGAATAGGTAGTGCCTATTTACCTAAACTTCGCGGGAGGACGTAACTAAGAGTGGTTACAAGCACCAAAAATAATTACTTCTTTTTATTGAATGTGGGGTTTCCCGGGATTTACTGTATTATTCTAGAGGCTTAATACATTTCTCTTTACTTATAAATCTTGTTATATTGCATATTATTTGTTTAATTACCGTGAAATAACAATCAGTCATTAAAAATATAATATGGATCAAATTGAATCAAAAGGATTCCGAAATTTGATACTTTTTAGTTGACTTAGACAGAATTATACTCCTTTTCTCCATGAGAGGGGACCTGTGTCCAGCATTAGGGCGTATATAGATTGGTGATGAGACAGAACTATGATATCGTATAGAAAATTCTGACATTCATTCCGAGGTTTCGAGTCCTTTACAGCACTCGTGGTCACGGAATCTATTTTAAATTCATTATACGCGATATAATCGGTTGAAAAATAGTTTTATTTAATATATTAGTACATGTACACCATCATATTAGAAATAAATTAGAATACATCTGTACGATATCTTCTATGACTTCTGGACACAGGTCCCGTCTCATGGAAGAAAGGAGTATAATTCTGTCTAAGTCAACTAAAAAGTATCAAATTTCGGAATCATTGATGTTATTTCAAGGTAATTAAACAAATAATATGCAGTATAACAAGATTTATAAGTAACGCGAAATGTATTAAGCCTCTAGAATAATACAGTAAATCCCGGGAAATCCCGCATTCATTAAAAAGAAATAATTATTTTTGGTGCTTGTAACCACTCTTAGTTACGTCCTCCCGCGAAGTTTAGGTAAATAGGCACTACCTATTCCGAGCTCTGACGATCACAGGCCGGTCATTCAAACATGGCGCCGACAGCTGTCTTCCCATAGAAACGTGTCAAATTTTCCATACAATTAGATTTTAACGAACACCGTTTACGATTACAGACGGTTTGGTGCAACCCACCCTAAGTCGCGGTTGATCTGATGTCAGAGACATTCACTTGGGCTTGGTGAGCCATTGTTGTTAGTTTGTATATAGGCAGGAGGGGGGGGGTCACTCCGTGATTGCGTCGCGCCACTACAATTACTTGCGACCCTTGTGGCCAACACCCGTCGGGTGACATTAGAAAGTTTTTTTTTTTATTAAAAATGGGATCGCTCTTGGCCAGCATCTAGCCAGGGGGCAAAGATGAGGCCGACGATGAAGCGAGCTCACCCAGAAGATGCCTATTCACTCGTGCCTTAAAAAGGTCTAGGTTATATGAGCTCGGAAACATAAACGCCGGCAGAGAATTCCAAACCTTAGAAGTGCGCATTATAAAAGATGATGCAAAGCGCTTGGTTCGAATAAGAGGAATTTCGACCAAGTAAGGATGGTATCCAGCCGTACGTAGAAGGGGGAAGGCGGTATGAGCTCATGGAGCTCCTGAACACACTCTGCGAAGTACAATTTGTAGAAGACGCACAGACATGCTACTTTGCGTCTAAGTGCGTGCGATAGAAGATGGCCACGTTTAGGCACGTTAGGCATACCTAAACAGGGTTTTTGTTAACAGTGGGCCTTCTGTACGTATTCTATAACATAGGTAAGCTTGAATGTTCTTTATTGTGTAGTAACTATGGCGCTCCACAAACTCATAACAAGCTTGTTGAAGAAAACCGCGGGATGTGTTGACATCGGCGCGTAAACTTCCTGGAGCGAGCGTTCGCACCCGCTCTGTTTACAATTGGACGATCAATGATAGTTAGTTTACGTTCGAAAAATTAGGGGTTGGGAAACAAGTGAAATAAAATAAATGAACTTTATTCTGCAAGTAGGCCGCAAAGGCATTTTTACAAGTCAAAAACTACTAGCGTTTCTCATGAGACCACTGCCGAGAAGAAACGCCGAAAGAAACTCGACAATCAGTCATTTTCTCCAAAATATGCTTATTACAATGATACTGCTTAACCTACTTAAGTAAATGTAAGTGGTAAACAATAAAAGAGAATTGAAAGAAAAACGAGGAATAAATAACAATAGGTATTTACAATGTGTAGTTACACAAGAAAACAAAACATGTCGAATCGTTTGATATGCTTTCCTGCAAAAAATGTGTCAACTAGATACAATGAAAATATTAGACTCTTTACGCTATTTAGGTATTTGGTTTCGGCCATGCATTTCTGTCTGTTAGATAGTCCTCAACCCTATAATAAGCCTTTGACATCAATGTTTTTTTTAGGTATTTTTTAAGAGCTGGAAAGGTTTACCATTCATAAAACGAATGACACGAAGGGTCCTGTAACAGGATTTCCTAGCTTAGGACGCAGGGTCGTGATACATCTAATGTTACTTCATAGTGACGACCGCTTTAGCCTAGTTGGTAGTGACTGCCTTCGAAGCTGGAGATCCCGGGTTCGAATCCCGGTCAGGGCATTTATTTGTGTGCACACGAATATTTGTTCCTGAGTCTTGGATGTTTTCTATGTATTCAAGTATTTATTTATCTATATAAGTATGTATATCGTCACTTAGTACCCATAGTACAAGCTTTGCTTAGTTTGGAACTAGGTTGTTTTGTGTAAGATTGACCACAAATTATTATTATATTTCAATGGTTTTTAAACTTATTTTTTATCATTTTCATAAAATTTCTCAAAGTAGGTTACCTAGTCTTTAGTTATCTGGTGGTGAGTCCCTAGTGAGTAAGGTAGCCAGAGCTCACGAGGATGCATTGTGTTTAAATGCATAGTTAGTTTACGGTTTCAATTTTAAATTTAGTAATGGTATTTTTCGCTTTCTAAACAAAACTATAAAAACTTCAAAACGAAGCGTATAAAACTAAAGAATTTTCTTAAAATTGGATAGCTACCAAAACAAAAGAATGTAATCCGCAAACTTACCGATAACCAATTTGGCGTGGAACCAGCATATTGCACCCATAACACATTGACTCACTCGCTACACTCACTTGGCCGAACACACGGATGCCATTTAATTGACTAACAAGTAAAAAACACTCCAAATTTGAAAATTTAAAAATAGACTACACTCAAATCGCTTTGCTCTAAAATTTACACTGCAAAAAGAATAGCTATTGTGATTGGATAAAGTTTAGAACTATTTAGCAAAGGTATTTTTACATACGTAAATATTAGGGAACAATCTTATCCCATTGTACGCTCAATTTGTGTTATTGGGTAGTATTCAATGACACTAGTATTTGTACATATAATATGTATGTTAAATACATATTTATTTACATTTGCGTAATTTCCGTATGTCCGAAAAAAGGTTTGTCACAAACACTATTTTATTCATCCAAACCTTTACTTTAAATCACTTTTGTCTATATATTTTTTTTCTTAATTTCAGAGGAAGGAAAACTTGTACAACTTAAACATTAATCTCATTTTTAAACAACACTTAAACTTTAAATCTGTTGAACTTTCATGTGGCAACACTATGTTTTATGTCAGTTAATGGTAAAAGTGATTAACTGCGATCAGCGTCGCGGCGCGACTGACTGCAGCGCACATGCGTTGCCGCTCGAGTTTATTATACTCTTATTTATAGATCTCTGGTGCAGTATGATACATTTTATGAGATCAAACTCTTGTGGTCCGTTTTTAAGCTGTTGCCAATAAAAACGACATAAATAGTAAACTATTACATTTTTAGGGTTCCGTACCGTACTAAGATACTGCTGTCCGTCCGTCTGCACGGAGAAAAAACTTCACTTGTAATCACAAAATTTTTGTTAGGGTTACAAAAATATTACTTAACGGCACGACAACAAAACTTTTGTAATAACTACACATTGGTTTTAGTAACGGCTGTTTAGTAATATCCTATATTGATGACGTCACGGATATTAATGGCGTTTTGTAATTTCTAAGATGCTACATTAATTTACCGAAGTGATGACGTCACGGATTTGACAATAAGTTTTGTAATGTCAAGTCAGAGCATATTATTTCCGAAAAATAATGTGGTATCTTTTACTTGATCTTTAGCAACTTTTACAAAGTACTTTCGTAATGTCCATGATTTCATACTTGTAATTATTAAACTTTAATGTATATTTAACAACCTACTTTTGTAATATCAATGATTCGTTACTTGATATTACTAAAGTATAGCGTGTACTTTAGAAAAACGTTTTGTAGTAGCAATGATGCAATATTAAATATTACTAAACTATAATTTATATTTAACAACCTACTTTTGTAATTTCAATGATTCGTTACTTGATATTACTAAAGTATAGCGTGTACTTTAGAAAAACGTTTTGTAGTAGCAAGGATGCAATATTAAATATTACTAAACTTTAATGTATGTCTAAGAACCTACTTTTGTAATATCAATGATTCGTTACTTGATATTACTAAAGTATAGTGTGTACTTTAGAAAAACGTTTTGTAGTAGCAAGCATGCAATATTAAATATTACTAAACTTTAATGTATGTCTAAGAACCTACTTTTGTAATATCAATGATTCGTTACTTGATATTACTAAAGTATAGTGTGTATTTTAGAAAAACGTTTTGTAATAGCAATGATTTAGTACTAGATATTACTAAACTTCAATGTATAATTCAGAAACCACCTTCGTAATATTATAATATCGTTTGTTATAACAACAGAAAAGAAGTGTTTTTATTACAAGTCATTCTATTAGGTATTATTGTTTTGTTTAGTGTTTCTTCTGAATATACGCGCTTGTATGATTACCGGCAACTCGGTCAGAAATTTGACGCCCCTTAATTTAATGTATAATTTGTTAACAAAGTCAAACATCGTACATAAAAGCAAGCAAGATAATTATATCAACAAATTATATTTTATGGGTAGACCCCGTCTGACTTAGTTTGCGCTTTAAATATAGTTTATATACATAGTTATCTTGCTTGCTTGTATGTATGGCGTTTAACTTTGTTAACAAACTATACATTATATTAAGGGACGTCAAACTTCTAAGTTGCCAGTAATCATACAAGCGCGTATATTCAGAAGAAACACTAAACAAAACAATAATACCTAATAGAATGACTTGTAATAAAAACACTTCTTTTCTGTTGTTATAACAAACGATATTATAATATTACGAAGGTGGTTTCTGAATTATACATTGAAGTTTAGTAATATCTAGTACTAAATCTAGGCTATTACAAACGTTTTTCTAAAATACACACTTCAGTTTAGTATTTTAAATCACTAAAGTTTAACACGTTCACAGTCGAGACAATCGTAAGTACGTTCTTAACATGCTGGCTGGTCCAGTGTACCAATCGCATTAAAGTGCGTGTCGAAACTTTTTTTAAAAATATTTTATTACATGGACTGTGAACTTGCTAATAACTTGTGCAAAATCATAACAGGTAAAGGAATAGTTTGATTGAAACTAAGAATCCTAATTGAAAAGTTTATTTTTATAATTAATATCTCTTATATCTAAATACATTTCGGTTTATAATGAATACAATGCTAATTATTCTGATTAGCACAATATATTAAATATTGTATGAATTAATAGAACTGACATAATTATTTTTTTAAAATGAAAATGAAAAATGAAAAAAGTTTATTTCGGTTATTTATGATTTTTAACAACAATAGAAAAGGTTGGAGCCTCCTATTAAGCAAGTAATTTTGCTTGTGTCAGGAGACACCGCTCTTCCAAACAGTAAGAAGTGGTCAATCAACCATAATAAACATTTTGACGCTTAAGCAGTTACAGATTTATCTTATTTTAATCGTGTATAATAATATATATTTGAATTATTAATGTAGGATTTTATGTTAATACTTGTGTACTTTTTAGCGTGAAAGGAACGTAGTAAGGACAGATTGAAAGGGATGGATGATTGTGGGAGAGAGCGCAGATATGGCGGATGAGCGATTTGTAATAAAAAGGGAACTAGTGCGCAAATAAAATAAAGTGTTTGATGTATAAAAAGTAACTTTTTGTTAATGGTGTACTCCTAACTTAACACATCCTACATTAATCTTTATATCTGACATGTAATATTTCTACATTATGAATAAATGAGTATGAGTCTTTATGTATACATGATGTATAATGTTTTTTACATTATATTTAACATGCCTAATTAGACATCTAGGTTAAGATTGAGCACCTGTGGCATGAATAATTTTAAAACAAGCGTCTACGGCATTTAACAACTTGTCAAATTTATAATAAGTGTCTCCTACGACAACATAGCAATGCGAAATTTCGGCTATAGTACGACCGACGAAGACTACAAATGGCTATAGAGTCCTGCCGTACCTTTCGAGCTTCGACCTACGGCTAGTAATAGTAGTGGTTAGATCGGCGTCTGACGCAATCTGTGTAATAAATCCGTCTCTTACTTGACTCTTAGAAGGTCTCCACTGCGACTTTTTCTTGTCCTTCAAGGGCACACTAGACGTCAAGTAAGGTAGATGTAGCAGACAGCCGTTATTTAACGCATCAGATGATTCCGGTTCTGAAACGACACATTACGATAAATGATAATATCAACAGCATCACCCCCAACCAACCAACCTATTTGTAGATATGCCTCCAATTTTTACTACCGGGATATTTATTTAATTTACCAGCACACTACGTCATGAAAGATATAGAAGCAAGTCAAAGAAAAGTAGGTTATCACCGAAATGACGCATTAAAATTCGGTAAGTATGATGTTCCACAAAATGGACGCCATGTTTATCGAGTAAGAGCAGACCATACGTCTGCTAAAGGTAAAATACTTACTTTAAAATGCTCAATCGCAACGTAGGTAATGTAGTTCTTTAACTGTACGCTCCGCCCCCTTAGCACAAGTCTTCTAAACATCGGCCGTGACACATGCGCACACGCTGCCGCTGCTAAATCGAAAATGGCAGGTAACTCTAGACGCGCGCCGCGCGGGCGGAGGACACGCAGGGCGGAGGGGGCGTACGGAATTGTAGAATTTGTTAAAGTTAATAAATTCTGCAAAACATTATATTAACTAGTAAGAGATTCAGTAATTTCTAAAAAACACTCTGTTAATATTACAAAACGTTTTGTATCGAGAACAAGGATTCTACTGGAGATTACAAAAAAAAAAGACAGGTGATGGGACAGTGTTGCCAGATGCGGAAATTTAAAAAGCGGAAGGTGCCCATGATAGACGGCGAGTAAGTTCGGGGATTATGAATTATGAATAGATTTACGAGTATGAAACTTTATTTATTTAGTCTTTCTCACGTAGGTAACCGGTAAGTATACAATCGGCCCAGGCCAAGTGCGTGTCGGGCCAAGCGCAATGTAAGGTTCCGTAGTTGAAACAAATTAAAAGATAGAATTCTGGGATTTTGAAATTTATTAGGGGTGCTTCCCAAAATTATTTATTACGTGATGATTTAAACATAAAAGGGCGCGGGAAAAATGAATCCAAGTTCAACCCGCGCCATCACTCGTAATCTATTATTCACAAAGAAAACATTTCGTCTTGGTTGTTATTACCTTCCCAATAAGTCTCCGGTATAACTTGATACAGAGATTCTAAACAGTTATGCCTAATCGGTGGTCTGACTTACATTTATCAATATTAGGCGACGTTGTTGGCAAGCGTAATGAATTACAGCAATAGTGCCGAAGAACATCTAATGCGTCCAACGGTAAACGAATATACAATGGTGTAAAATATAAATGCTAATTAAGTTCGAGCTATTCCCGACACAAGCAACATTTGGATTTTATTTCCAAATTTTGGAAACTAAGTACCTGATTTTTTCTCGAAATGCTAGATTTTTTAAAGTGATAACGTCTTCTAAATCGATGAACGGATGCCAACACGAAAAAGTGTGACGTAATGTCTGAATAACCTGAGCCTTGTTAAGCGAATTTCTTTAAAATGTTATTGGATTTCGAACCTTATTGTTCGAATCGTAAAATAGCTTTTTGAACGAACTACTTTGATGCGACTCGGCGAACTGAATGATTTCAAGTTATACCTAAACAGTTGACGATCAAACCGGTTTCTCTCCTCAAAGGGTAAAAACGCGTAAGTGCACGGACATTAGCCGTACTTAAGCCCTTTTTGGCAAACTCGCTCTTGGCGTTGTTGCTCCGTTATCACGTAAAATTATAGTCCGTAAACCGACCTTACAGATAACCAGTTTTTTCATAAGATGACAACCCTGACCACAGATAAAGTTTACTAAGAATTGATACATTGTATTGTTGAAATTAATAAAATGTGTTTACTTGAATTCACTAACCAATTTCCGTTTGCAGCAAAACATTCTTGTATTGAAAACAAAATGTTTACTAAGAATTGATAAATTGTATTGTTGAAATTAATAAAATGTGTTTACTTGAATTCACTAACCAATTTCCGTTTGCAGCAAAACATTCTTGTATTGAAAACAAAATGTTTACTAAGAACTGATAAATTGTATTGTTGAAATTAATAAAATGTGTTTACTTGAATTCACTAAAAAAATTCCGTTTGCAGCAAAACATTCTTGTATTGAAAACAAAAAGTTTACTAAGAATTGATGCATTGTATTGTTGAAATTAATAAAATGTGTTTACTTGAATTCACTAACCAATTTCCGTTTGCAGCAAAACATTCTTGTATTGAAAACAAAAAGTTTACTAAGAATTGATAAATTGTATTGTTGAAATTAATAAAATGTGTTTACTTGAATTCACTAAAAAAAATCCGTTTGCAGCAAAACATTCTTGTATTGAAAACAAAAAGTTTATTAAAGAATTGATGCATTGTATTGTTGAAATTAATAAAATGTGTTTACTTGAATTCACTAACCAATTTCCGTTTGCAGCAAAACATTTTTGTATCCAAAACAAAAAGTTTGCTTAGAATTGATACATTGCATTGTTGAAATTAATAAAATGTGTTTACTTGAATTCACTAACCAATTTCCGTTTGCAGCAAAACGTTCTTGTATTGAAAACAAAAAGTTTACTAAGAATTGATACATTGCATTGTTGAAATTAATAAAATGTGTTTACTTGAATTCACTAACCACTTTCCGTTTACAGCAAAACATTCTTGTATTCAAAACAAAAAGTTTACTTAGAATTGATACATTGCATTGTTGAAATTAATAAAATGTGTTTACTTGAATTCACTAACCAATTTCCGTTTGCAGCAAAACATTCTTGTATTGAAAACAAAAAAATTACTAAGAATTGATACATTGTATTGTTGAAATTAATAAAATGTGTTTACTTGAATTCACTAACCAATTTCCGTTTATAGCAAAACATTCTTGTATTGAAAACATAAAGTTTACTAAGAATAGATATATTATTTTGTTGATATTAATAAAATGTGTATACTTGAATTTATCAATAAATTTTTGTTGTAGCAAAACATGCTTGTATTTAAAACAAAAAGTTTACTAAGAGTTAATAAAATATGTTGTAGCGATTAATACATTTTGTTCAGTTGAATTACCAAATCGATTTCAGATGCAGCAAAACGTGTTTGTATTTACGGCAAAAAGTCCACTAGTAATAACTAAAACATGTTCTTGAAATTAATAAAATGTATCTCATTGAAATTACAAACAGATATATGTAGGAATAACTCAACAATCGCAATATTTACTAGTGTTTTGTGATTGCATCATTTACTAAAACTGATTACTCGATATCACAATTCTGTTTACTAGGGAGCATTTGGAATTTACTAGAGTATTATAAAATTTACAATATTTTCATGGAAAATACAAAATTTTGTATTTTTGCATTTGAGTAAAGCTAGTTTGTAGGGATAACAAAAACGTAATACTATGGTGGTGTAAAACATAGCTTTTGCTAGTAATGCCAGCTAAACTTTAGTATTAATTACATAACTTTGTATTTTTGCATTTGAGTAAAGCTAGTTTGTAAGGATAACAAAAACGTAATACTAGGGTGGTGTAAAACATAGCTTTTGCTAGTAATGCCAGCTAAACTTTAGTATTAATGACTAAAATTTAGTAATTAGGGCAGTAACAAAACGGCTTTGTAAAATCTAGTTATGTTTTTTTCTCCGTGTGTCTATCTATCCGTCTGTTATCAGGCTGTATCTCATGAACCGTGACAGTTAGACAGTTGAAATTTTCACAAATGATGTATTTCTGTTGCCACTATAACAACAAATACTACAAACGTGTTTTTTGCCGTTTTTATAGATGGTGCGGAACCAGTCGTGCGCGAGTCCGACTCGCACTTGGCCGGTTTCTTTATGGTCGGAGAATAGACCTCTTTCATATATATTAGAAATAGAAGAAAATAGACCGACAGTCCCTCTGTACTCTTGTACGAATGAATACGTCTTTGTCACAGTTAATTCCGTCCTACAGCTTATTTATGTTTTTAAAAGTCCTTATCAGTTAAAAAATGCTCATCTATTTGACAATTTTCTGATTAAATTGACACGTATCTTGTCATTTTCTCCGTGTTACTATCTATAACAGGACTATAGCGACCTACTGTCATGAATTTTAAATGTAAATTGTGGATTTTTCATTAAGAAATATCGTTTCAAACATCACTCCAAAACGTAAATTTTCGAGCTAAAAACTGTTATTCCGCTTAAATTCTAATACACACAATAAAATCATAAAATGGCTATGTTACTATCTAAAACTTTAATAAAATCGTTGTATCCTTTAATCACTTTATTGGTATTATCAATACTTATGTCATAATTTGAAATTAAAACATTTAAAAACTTGTAAGGCGTCTTAAACCATAAACTGACATGTTGAACAAGTTCTCTGGTCAAGTAACATGTTTACCCCTTATTCATAAACGTCTATCAAACCTATATACTTAACTAGCCGCTAAGATTCGTTTGTCCTTATTTGTCACTTTGACATTTACGTTTATGAGAAAGGGACAAAGGGGCCATTGTACTTTTTCATGTACATAATTTTCAGACACTTTTTTTAATGCAGATTTTGGAATACTTGGCCCTCACTTCATATTTTTGTATTGTTATTTAGAAAGAGGTTTCATTGCAGTATCACTTCCGATAGTTTTGGTAATTAATGAACCACAGCTAATGTCCATAAATCGAGTAAATCAGTGGTCCTTGGATGTCTCACCATTTGTATGAAAAAATGGCTTTTACCACTGTATTACCCACCTTTTCCAGCAATATGATAATATTGAAGTATTTTTACCTATAAATTCCTTTTATTATGTTCACGTACTATTTCCAAATCCTATTTTTGTACACTAATTCAATACATATCACAGATTTTTTTTGTAATAGAAAACTGGTCACGAAAAAGTAGAATGGCCCAAAGAACATTTTAGTTAACAAAGGTTTATTAAGTTTTATGAATAAAGGGATTAATATGTTAAGAGGATATATGTATTTCTATTGCGACCTACCTGAATCCATAATCGAACTGGACCAAGTATCCATGATTCTAAAACTTAACAAAACTACCATTATATCAACAGAAATCACAAAACTTCTACACTTGAAACAATTACCTACATTTACATATAATTAAATTTTATTCTACACAAAACATTTTAATACTTCCGTAAAGAAAACACAAAAAAAATACTTTTTATTTGTATAAGTCCCCGAATCGGACCACTTGCGGTCGAACGGTAAAGTGTACTAACTTAAAAATCACAATTTGTCCACTCATTATCCCCACCTAATGATTGTGGAATATTCACCTAATGAGTTCGAAGTCAAAACGATGTCATTAGAGTTATTGTTGCTGTTGTCAGGGCTCTAAAATATTTGAGGGGTGATAAGGAAAAATGTCTAAAGAAATGAATAAGGAAGAATTATCACTGATCTAACAAAATTACGCATCATACAAAACCTTTTTTTTTTGTTGTAGTTTTAACTTTTTCCTACTTCTCAAGTGTATGGCTTTCATTCTTATTTGATTTTTAATAATGACACTACACAAAAAAGTAAATAAAAAGTCAAATATTTTTTGGCCTATAAAACTTAAACTATAAACAAATGAAAATAAACACAAATACTCACTGATGGGAAACACGGAATTTAACATCTTCATATTTAGTCATTAATATAATTCAATTCAACAAAAACAAAAAACAAGAATCTCTCGCGATACCGTCTGTATGATTGAGTAGTTGGAGTATTTTCCTCACCAATATCAGATAAAAAATCTTTAAATAATCATGTAGGTAGGTGACAGTATTTGCGTCGCATATTTAAAAAAACTGGCCAAATGCGAATCGGACCCGCGCACGAAGGGTTCCGTGCCATTATCTATAAAAACGGCAAAAAATCACGTTGTATGGGAGCCCCTTAAATATTTATTTTATTCTGTTTCTCAGTATTTGTTGTTTTAGAGGCAACAGAAATACATCATCTGTGAAAATTTCAACTCTGTAAGTATCACGGTTCTTGAGATACAGCCTGGCGACAGACGGACAGACAAACAGACGGACGGACGGACAGCGGAGTCTTAGTAACTATTTTTTTGACTCTGACTGTGGCTTTATAGGCAGGGCCCCATAAAGCGATAGGAGTGCACGGTTGAAGAGTTGCCTGGGGAAAATCCAGGGGAAGAATTCCGACACGAACACGCATATACACAGAACCCTAATAAAAACGAGGTAGTAACTCGTGACGAGTAATCTCGGTTATTATCTTTTTCGTGTTTTATCCACTTGATATAAGAGCATTAGGTAAGTCTATTAATAGCTAAATAAGATTATTTCATAAGAAAAGTTGAGCAAACGCATTTCAGAGAATGAAAGCATGTAGAAAGGGAAACAAACATGTAATCACATTGTTTGTTCTAAAGATAGAATGAGTAATCATTTTCTTACTACTTTTAGACGGTAAGAGGCCCAATAATATTTTTACCACAGAAATTATAACTACGCAACACCGCCCAATGCTAAACCGGTCCATTGTTTTTCTGTCTTCATTAGAATAACTGAGATTGAAATAATAATTTATGAGGGCCACCCCCATCAAACCAGCCAGCCAACTTCAATATTGACGAAACACAACTTTTCATCATTTGTTTCGTGTAGTCTGTCTAGCCTACGAGGACCTAATATATATTTGTCTACCTTTATTCATTTGTCACTTATCTACTTACTCAAAGTTTAACTGGAAGAGGCGTTCGCATTTGTACCTAGTTAACTTCTCTTTTATACACCTATTACTGTTTTTTGTTGTTGTTATGAAAATGCGTTTCCCAGGCTCACCAGGCGAAATTAAATTTTACGTCAATGTCATACATATTTTTTCAAGGAAACACTTCCCATTTTATCCGATATACGCTATACTGGCTATACGAATTTACGGATCAAATAATACTAAAAACTAGCTCCTAGACTAAATTCTATAAGCAAGGTGTTATTGTATCATTTTGTGATTTAGTATCATTCATGTGATTTAGTATCATTTTAAAATGCAAATTGTAAAAACCTTGGGACTTGGCAATAAAGTTTGGAATGTATAACAATACGTCTCAGATTATGCTAATGGTTTTTTGAACTGACGTAGCTATCTGGCGGAACAAGTTATAAACGTATTTATTTCTGGTTGTAAGTAACCAGGGCGATTACGAGAGGAAATCCACATAAAAAAACTTCCAACATATTCGGTTACAAACATTGGAAAGCTTCTATAGGCTTAAAAGCATTAGACAAGACAGCACAATAGACAAATTTACCCGAAAATAGGTGACTAGGAGAGAGAAGGAAAGAAATAAAAATCCTGAAAGAAATTAGTTTATTAATTACATTACAAGTGAAGCTAATAGTATAATAGACTTAAATTGTATACCGTATGTATAGCAATATTGTCTTTTGTCTCAATAAACAGTAAAATTACGCAAGCAAGGATTACGTACAATTACGTGATAAGCCGACAAATGTGTTAGATACGGGACCAAAATAAATATAAATCAGTAAATAGTTTACAAGTAGCTGGTCGCTTTTGATACCTGTCACTTTTACTAATAAACACATTGAGATGCCACCTTATGTCACTTCGAAAAGTGCTAAAATTTGTATGCCAGACAAGTCAACGTGATGTGAGATTTCTAAAGTCTAACTTTTTAAATTTCAACTCCACGATTGGTTTATTTTCTGTACATTCTTCTTGGTTTATAATGTTTTTGTCTTTAGCGCAAGATATTCAGTTAAATGGCAATCGGATCTTGTGTCAGTCTACGATACAGGCCTAGCCTAGTGTAGGGGTCACAGAAAAGTGTTTTAATTTACTTTGTCATGCAGTATCTGTAACATTTTCTTTTTTTATATAATTTGATCGTTTGGTAATGTTAATAGCACTGTGTATAAATAAACTATTTTTGTATTTCTTTTTTTGTGTTTTTTTTTGTATTTTTTTGTAAAATGTTAACTCTGACCAGAGACAAGTAAATTATATAGACTGACAATATTTGTGGCGTACCTTTAAAATAATAAGCCCGCTGTAGCTAGTGTCACTATAAAGAGGTCGCTGTATCAATCATTACGTATGACACATAGACCTCTGCTTAACACATTGGCGCCATGTATTAGGAGACTTCTTGTTGCCCTCATAGATGGCGCTATGGTGTTAAGCAGAGGCCTAAGTGTCAAACGAAATTAATGGTAGAGGGACCTCTCCATACTGAAACTAGCTACAGCAGGCCATTTATTTTAAAGGCACTCCACAACGTATAGATATTGGCAGTCTATATAATTTACTTGTCTCTACTCTGACCAATTTGTAGTGTAATAAGAAGTAAAAAATAAGATACCGACGAAAGGCAGAGGCCCTTACTAAAGCCTAGTCTTATTTCCCCTAGCCTACATGAGTGTCCCATTGCTGGGCAAAGGCGAATTCCATGACTCCGGTGTCTGTACTTCTTCCATCCAATTGGCTATACTAGTTATCATCTTAAAATGAAATTCTACTTAGGTGTTGAATCAAAATTTGACTACTCCAAAAGACTAAACCAAAAGAAACAAAGCAAAATCCTATTCAAATATCTCGAAAAATAATGAAGCTACAACCGTTTTAATGTTGCTGCTTAGAGAGAGAAGGCGCAACAGATCAGTGACGTCATTGACCACGAGCGCCATAGTAAATGACGATCGTTCCAATACAAAGGTGCGTTTTGCGGAAAAGGGACAGAGCAAATCTCTTAAACCTTTGAAGACATAATTATGTAATTATTTATTCTTTTGAGTTACTTTTTTCCGATATTTGATTAAGAATTTGATCCATTTTACAGAAAAATCGAAAATATTGATTTTCTTATTCGGTATCAACATCCCTATTTGAGGCAAATGCCAAATACAAAAGTAAATGTAAAATAAGTAAGTAAGTATAAATAAATATTTATACTTATAAGTATAAATAAATATTTACAGTTTTTTTTTTATAGTATAAATAAATATTTATAGTTTACAGTCACTACAAAGGGTACTTATACTAACTTATTGTAACTTATTGTACTTATACTAACTTATTGTGTTGGTTACAATATGTGTGACCCACACCGTTTACCACATATTATATTATATGAGTTTATCATTCGTAGATATTCAGTGCACCGTCAGTCTTAAGGACTTTCGGTGTCGACAATAACAACATAAAGAACTTTAAAAACGTGTTGCGTGTTAATATATTGGTAATTAGATTTTTATAAACACTTATACTTATAAGAAGGAAGAGACGAGCCAAGTCTATTTGAATATTATCATCTGTACAATAATCTGAACAAGCTATTTTGTACGCCAAACCCATATTACTTCGCTAACACTAGCACATTGCAACGACATACCATCCAACTTTATAAGGTGCGAAACGCAAAACAAATACAGATACGCCAACATTGCAAAACTAAAAAAATCAAGCATTCAGGAAGTATCGCTGTGCTATTCGCGTCATTCGTATGCTTCGCCACAATAGGTAGATGAATAATTTAACATTTTAAAAGAAGGTCGTAAGGTTGTATGGGATGTTTATGGCATTACTGCATTGTGATTTGATTGGCGTGATAGGTGTTTTTCCGTTCGGAACACGTGTCAGGACACGGTTACCTACCATTCGAACGCGTTGGCAAACGGGAACGATTTTTACGATTTTGTGACTTACTGTGTTTTTGCGCTGACCCTAGCGACTGCCCAAGGATGCGTTAAAAAGTTCTGTTTTACAACGAATTTCTATCATTACTACATAGTATAAAACAAAGTCGCTTTCTCTGTCCCTATATCCCTATGTATGCTTAAATCTTTTAAACTACGCAACGGATTTTGATGCGGTTTTTTTTAATAGATAGAGTGATTGAAGAGGAAGGTTTATATGTATAATACTATCCATTAAATAGTGCACCCGTGCGAAGTCGCTAGTTAAGTATATACTCAATATTATAAAGAATTAATGTCAGATAATAATCTTTGAAATCTTTCCATTGAAAAATCCTTAGTATTCTGTACTTAAGTGTTTTTTTTGACATAACCGCATAATTACAAGTTTTAATTTTAATTTTAACTTTTTTCTATTGATATTATATTATTATTAAATTGTTGTATGACGATCCTATCAGGTAAATTTTCACATATCATGACCCCTTTTTGTAGATTAAGCGGATTTCACTTTATTTTTTTCCGGTGGCAAACAAGCGTACGGTCCACCTGATGGTAAGCGGCAACCGCAGCCTATAGACGCGTGGTATTATTTAATTGCTGGGTCATTCTACTTTTTCATAACCACTTTTCTATTACATAACAAAATCTATGATATGTATCGAATTAGTGCACAAACAGGATTTAGAAATAGTACCAGAACCTAATAAAAGGAATTTATAAGTAAAAATACTTAAATATTAACTTGCTGCTGTAAAAGGTGCTTAACACAGTGATAAAAACTTCGATAATTTATTTTATTTTATTTATTAAGAAACAAACAGTCTCATATGTTTACAATTGACACAGTAAAGGGTATTAAGTTGTAGACTTACAGTTTCCTTAATTCGAATATGTAAACCTAAACATTAAAAACAATAAAATTTAAGAGCTTTTGATATACATCGTTAGTAGTATAAATAAATAAATAGTGCCAAAAAATTACAATTATGAAAAAATATTGTTATGGTTGTTGCATACATTGTAAAGATAAACGTTTGAAGCTACATAATGTCTCATGGAAAATATCTAATGTTTGAAATTTTTCGTCATAATTAGCTTGCGAGGTCTACAGCGCCCTCTAGTTATATAAGGACAGTTTATTTTTAGAAATCGAAAACCATCGAGCACGTATCACACCTATTTATACGATGTCACACCCAAAAACAGCACAATAACTTCTGGATAAGGACGCGACCGTTACGGCGCGGGGTGCCATTTCACTAGCTGTATCGTATTGATGTCAAATTGATATTTTTTGTGATGCACGCGCTGTACCAAATAAACTGCGTTTTCACTAAGATAGACTTAAGTACTCGTTGTTTTTACTCGTATTTCAACTTTAATCCTTGGTATCTGTATTACTCCTGTGCCACGAATAAACAACGCTTTTTCTTTCTTTCTTTTTTCTAAGTAAGGCCTAGTTTTCTCCTTAGGTTGGAAGGTCCATATGGCAGTAACTTCCGTAAAAACTAGTGGCTACGCCAAATCTTGGGAGTAGATAGCGGAACAGGTATGCTTCAGGATAACGAAACGGAAGATAATTTCAGAATAAAGTTAATCAGTTAATCAGTTTAAAAACAAACTTGACAAACTAAGATCTAAGCAGTGTTAACCAGTGCCAAGTGAACTATGATTTAGACGTATCAGCGTCAGCTGCCTGTCTAAAAATATATAATAATAATAATAATAATAAACTGTATATTCGGATAAAAATGAAGACTCGGTACATGGAGGCACAATCTTGTTCAAAAGTTCGTAAATAGTGAAATAAGTGTCTCAAAAACAGATCGGCGTCTCAGGTGATCTCAGGGCCGACTTTTCTTTTTTTATGTTATAGGGGGCAAACGAGCACACGGATCGCCTGATGATAAGCAATTACCGTCGCCCATAAACACCTGCAACACCAGAGGAGTCGCAAGTGCGTTGCCGGCCTTTCAGAAGGGAATACGCTCTTTTCTTGAAGGTTTGAAGGTCATATCGGTCCGGAAATACCGCAGGCGACAGTTCATTCCATAGTTTGGTTGTGCGAGGCAGGAAATTTCTTGAGAAACGCACAGTTTTGGACTGCCAACCATCTAAATGGTGAGGATGGAAATGCTGACGCGTAGGACGATGACGAAAAGATGCGGCATGGATCATTCCGTACAATTCCTTCGCCCAGAGGTTGAGCCTGGCTAGGACATGCGGCGAGGGTCCCGGGAACAGTGAGAACGACGCCTCGGCCTACATTAGCTTGTTTTGAGGACGGACAGTTTTGCTTATAATAAATAATTCAATTAAGAAGTAAAGATTCTGTCCGATAAAAAAACCTATTACGCGTCACAATGGGGGCTATCGCGTATGAATTCGCCGCTAGAGGCGCTAGTGTAGCGTGAGGTCTCCGAAATGTCAAATGTCATTCTTTGTGGTTGCGCTACGCGGGTTAATATCCCATTGCAACAATATGGTGAGTATTTTGCAATGCCTGAGCTTGATTATGGCAAATATCCCGCAAGCCCGGTCAGGGCAAATATTTGTGTGATGAGCATCAATATTTGTTTCCGAGTCTTGGGTGTTATCTATGTATTTAAGTATTTATATCTATTAAATATATCGTCGTCTAGTACCCATAACACAACCCTTCTTGAGCTTACTGTGGGGCTAGTTCGATTTGTGTAAGATTGTCCTCTAATATTTACTATTTTTTTATTTAAATATGAGTTACGGGTCAATGATTGTCAGTTCTTTGAGACAGTTAGTGTCTTTCGGAAACTTATTTCCTCCTTTTTTTCCGAACAAAACGGAACTGCGCTACAATGCGGTATGTTAGATATTTTTACGGTACGGTTTTAAGGTATTAAATATGATTTAAACGTAAACTTCGTTCTCATGCCCATAATAACCAATAACAATTTTTGACAGCTGGAGCTTACTCGACAGTGGCGCCAACTGGTGAGCACAAAAACGATAGCCCTCATTTCATAAATTCGGTCTCAATGCAATTTGTTGAGCTAGATAGACCCCGTGGCCGCGATAGTTTCGCTGGCTGTCTCGGAATACGGAAACGGTTCCATTTTCAAATGTAAATGGAACGGACAGTGGCGGTGGCAGTCGTAGTCATGTATGTACTTATGTTTCCGAGGATGACACTAGATTTCCTATAGCCATGTCAGCATATTTCCGTGCTTAAGGGTCCTTATCAGTTAAAAACGCTGATCTATTTACGCCATTTTCTGTTTAATTTGACACGTATCTTGACGTTTTCTCAATGTTACCATCTAGAACAGGACTATTGCGACCTTATGTCATAAAATTTAAATGTATTTTTAGATTTTTCGTTAAGTTTTTAAAACCATTAAAAAGAATTTGTATATATTTATCCAACCTGCTCACAAAATTTCGCGAGAATCGGTTGAGAATTGCGACCTGTAGACGAGAACAAACGGAAACCGGGCAATCCGGAATCTGGACATACGAAAGCATTTTTGTCGAAGCTGAAGCAGAGACATTCGTTTCACTCGGTCAATGAATAAAAACCAAAATATTTGTTTTATCTTAACCAAAATATGAAAAGAAAAAATAAAAGTTTCAAAAAGTTTTAGTACACTGTGTAAGTTTGTCTATCTCATTCTCCCAATCTACACTCAATCCCTCAAAGGTTAGCTGGAAGAGATCCCTCATAGGGATAAGTTCGCCTTTGTACTCTAATCTTATGTCACATGTATATTATTTTAACCTGTTATTGTGCACAATAAAGTGCTTACATACATACATACATACAATATCTGTTTTATCATCATGAAATCCACTTTGTCGGTAAAATAATGAAATTGTCGGAAGGACTCAAAGCTCAAACAATGGCAACTCAGACAAGCATAGCGGTAATCATTCATTAAATTTATAATCCTATGCACATAATACTGTTACTGAATGGGTTTCATTGATACGCCGACAGGCGGCGCGTGAACGGTTGCGTAAAACTTGGGTTCCGCTACCTTCTTCTACTACAGTCAGCGTGACCACTTTTAGTAGTTTCCTACTTTTTTGGTAGTTTTGAGAGATTTTTTTCAAGCTTTTAGTAGGAAAAAATAAGTCAGTAGTTTTTAGTAGTTTATAGCAATCCACAATTGGCTACTTGACAATTTTTGAAAATCTGTTTCAATATGTTAAAAATGTTGTAAATTAAACGTTTCAGCTTATAACAAAACATATATTTGTTTACTTATTATGAAATCCATACTTTTAAAATTTCATTTCAATTTTCGCGTTAAAACGCGATCTAGTACATATTTCAATACCACGATAATAATGATACCCCATTATTGTGATAATAATAACCGTATAACTGACCTATGGGAGATCATAGCAATACTGCAAGTTATAACATTTGCAAGATAGGGATATGATGACCTTGGTAGTCTCACTCTATCTCGAAACTGTCCCTATGCATGTTTGAGTGTTTTACTGACATTCATGAGTGAGTGCGAAAGGGGGACCTTACGCACTCACTAACTTACTAGCAAAGGACGAATGTATGTTCCGATTGTTCCGAACTACGATATACAAGATTTATATACAAATAATTGCGATTTAAACACAATCAAGCTTGATGTAGTTAGTCTAGTAGTTTCTAGTAGATTATGAAATTTATTTGGTATTTTTTAGTAGTTATCTGACCACTCTTTTAGTAGGAACGCCGATTATAAAGTGGTCACGCTGACTACAGTAAATAGATTGTCCAAAGTTACTATCGCTGTTACACATTCGCGCTCCTTTACGTTTTCCACGGAATCCCATTACTCCCTTGCACCCACCGCTCAGAAAATCTGTATCCGGCAGTAAATCCCCGATATGCAGGCTATGCAAAATTGCCAATAGCTGCAGTGACGCTGCGGATATCCACTCTGACTCGCTTGCCAAATTTATAACATCTGTTGTTAAGCAAAGTAATACATTACACACACTAGGTAATCAATGCATTTATTTAAATGTAATTTTTAACTTATGTCTTATAACGTTTTTTTATTATTTTAACGCACGTGGTGATCGCCTGTAATTGATTGTGACATTTATCTCTTAAGTATTTAAAACTGCAAATCATGAAAGTATTGATGTTAACAATTGTTGGTGATCCTTAAATTAAAAAAAAATTAAAAAAAATTAGGCGAGTTGTTTGACAAGTCGAAATGCACAAATGTTGCCACATTATGGCCAGAGCTGTCCGTATCGATATTATTTAAGGCCTTATTAGACTTACCGACGAGAGGTAATAAAAAACTTCGATTTAAAAAATCACGGTGATCCCCCTTTAAAAAGTAGCAGTGTGACTTGTCACGAAGTAACAACGATACAAAATAACGTTGAAATAACCGAAGTGACAAAGTCACGGTGATTTTTCACTGTGATTTATTTGGAAAGCGAACGACAGTAACGGTGATCGAGAAGTAACGCTTTTCCCCATGTCCCTTATCGACCATACACATACATGTATATAAATGTGTATCTACATGTACATATTTATCTTATCTTTAGGGGTGCGCCAAAGTTCACATAAAATTGCTACTTCGATTATTGGAAGTCCGAAAATGTTTGTTATATAATTTTATATCATAATGATCATTACTTATAACTTGTCTTTCCGCATAACTATCGTAACACTGAATCATTCATGTTAATAATGTCAATCATAATAAATATCTGTAATACTAATGTTAATTTTCATTTATTTTTAAAATATAACGATTTTAAATGATAAAATTTTAAATCATATGTATTTTTTAACAACGACAAATTAGTAATAAAAATTTATATAATATTTATTTTAAACTTTACCTGGTTTTATTTATAAACTGTCAGGTATCTTCCACACCAAATTCAACTTGCTATCAAAATAGAAATACAGTCCCAGAGTCGGGATAGGTACGACGACGAGCGAAGCGAGGAGGAGTGTTAGGTGTCTTTTGTTCCTCAGAGCGGAAAAAGGAGCCCCGCGAAGCGGGGCTCCGTCGACTCCTTGGCGGGCCGAAATCGCTTAATAAGCTAGGTACATGAAAAATAAAAAAGTTGCGGGGATAATCGACATAATAGATGATTTATTGACAATCAAATTTACATGTTGTATTTCAGCGCATACATTGACAGCCGATATAATCCAATACACCCATACTTTATATGTTATGCTTTCAAATACTTATACAATATAAGTTTATAATTATTAAGTTTATTTTAAAAATCATTATGAGTTGTGATGAATAGTTGGAAATGACATTATGTTGTTAAAAAATCTGCCTAAATATAATTATGAGTAATGATGTTGGTAATACAAATGTATATACAAGAAATTTGTAGGCAAAAAAATTATGACAAATGATTACTATGATCAAAAAGCGTTATTATGAAAAATAATATGACAAGTAATGTTATGTGAGCCAATATGGACCCTATCTTTAGTTTAGTATTAACTGATTTTTAATAGGCTCCATAATATATCTGTATCACCTACCATGAAACATAATGCTTGATTTGATTTTCGCTACCATAACGTCTGAAAGAGATCGCTCTTTAGCAATAAGACCGCCTGTTTGCCTCTACTCATTATAATTATGTACTGTACTGTTTCTGTTGAGGCTGTGCAATAAAGAGTATTTGTATTGTATTGTACGTGCAGGGTTTTTTTATCATAACTGCGGGACCCTGCCCTAGCGAAGTGCTACGTGCTTCCATTCATATCGCGAAGTGCGTGCCAGAATGCTCATGCCGAGTTGCCAATTCTTCGGGCGGCATAGAATGCCATAAGGCATCTTTTATTTTATACAAACGCCTTAAGGGAGGCGTACAGCGACATCTACCAGAAGACTCATGCTTCATTAACGGCACTAACGTCTCAAATCATATGAAGCATGAGTCTTCTGGTAGATTAAATAAGGTATCTTTTTTTGAACCTGACTGCGGCTTTATAGGCCGGGCCCAATAAAGCGATAGGAGTGCGCGGTTGGAGAGTAGCCTGGGAAAAATTCAGGGGAAAACCTCCGACACGACCACGCGTGTGGTTTGGAACACTGGAATACTCAAGAGTTTGCACTCCAGTGAGATTGGTTGAGCGGTTTCAGCCGATTCTGAGGTGTGACTGGAATCGAGCTACTGGGAGTTTTGTTGCTGGTTTACTAAGCCGTAGCTGAGGAGTCCAAGAAACTCAGCTAGACCCGACCTGGGTCAGACTGACTCTACCCGGTGTGCGGCGGTACTGGGACGAATAGGGACTATATGTGTCAATGTTGTCGCGATCGCGCGGTGGACGTGCCCGCCGGCGGGAATGCCTAAGTGTACATAAGGCATACTGCGCAGCGTACGCATATGTATAAAGTATGATAATTACTACACGTCTAAAACAACTATTTGTATGGATCTAATAAACGCAAACAATTCATACATCTCCAATGCTAATGGCATTCCGATGTATTTATTTATTGAAGCTGTCATTAGTCGAGAATGCGATGTGTGCATGATCGAGATATCAATGGATTCACTTAATATGTGACGGTACACGCTATCGATATTGACATCGTTTGGCAGTTGAATAGCTTGACAGGTAGAATCAAACTCGGAAACAGTCGTCTAATTACGCAAAACATTGTAAAATCCCTTCTTCTATTTAAGAGTTTACTACTCTTGTCAGTGGAGTAATCGCCAGCCGTTTCTGTTCTATGCCATCTCCTTTACTCTCTGATATGAAACAGTGGCGTAGCTACGTGACCAAGGGCCCTGGGGCAGAAAAGACTGGGGTCCCTAAACGTATTTTTGTAATGAGTTGCCATGATTAAAGTAGTGTTGCAACCTATGTTATTTAGATTCCGAACGTGGGAGAATTTTGCGGTAGTACAATAATAGGTTTGCTAATCAGGTTTGGGGGCCCTGGGGCACTGCCCCGCCTAGCTCTTTGGTAGCTACACCGCTGATATGACATGACCTTAACCTTCTCTTTTATTTGCTCGAAGTAGTTTCTTCTTGGCCTTCCTCTTCCTCTCTTTCCCTCAATCTTCCCTTCTATAATGATCTTAACGAAAAGGTCTTAGCAGATGACTCATCATTATTCCTCCCGTATTCTCCATGGTTGTAAGTATTTGTCCCTTATCTTTTATTCTTTGCAACACTTGTTCATTCGTTATTTTTCCGTCCGTCATTGTAAAATATAGAGAATCTTTAGAGATTATATTAAATCTTATATGTATATTGACAGTAAAACGTAACACTCACACGTATTATCATCTTGGTGTACCAGAAAAACTTGATTTGAACTCGATTTTACCTGAAACAATAAAATACGCATGAGTAGGTGTAAAATTATTTGATATTCTGGAAACTGGTCGTGGTTGGTGGAGCGTCAAGCAGGAAGACCAGAGAATCCTCACCAACTAAATGGATAGACCAGATAAAAGATACCACCACCATTGATAGCTTCATAAATTGTGAGCATAGAATCTTATTTCTAGGGCAACAAAACCACTACTTATAGACCAGTGTAATTATAATTCCTCAAGCGCCGCAAATACTCGTCGCTAGTAAAAGACTACGAGTTTGCGGCGCTTGCGGTAGAGACCTTGGGACCCTGGTCAGCGGACATGAAGGTATTCATGAAGGCCCTGTCGTCACGGCTGATCCGCAGTTCGGGGGACCCTAGAGCTGGCGCATACCTCCCACAACGCGTTGCCCTTGCAATACAGAGAGGTAATGCGGCCAGCATAATGGGAACCATGCCGCGGGCGGAACTGTTGGAGGGAGTATTTTTTTTATAATTGTCAGTTTTTATTTTGTTAATTTATATTTGTTAATAATTTAGGTTAAGTTTTATTGGTTATTTTTATTTTATTATAATCCTATATGTATATATCAATTGTAATCCTATCAGTTAATATTTAACATCAAACATCATAAAGGCAATATCGATGGAGTTTGCAAATACATAATCTGGCTAATTTGCCTGAGTCACTGGGATTTTTTATGTAAATACACTTGAACCGTTCATTATCTCGATCGTTGATGACATGATGATTTGATGACACATGTTAAGAATAATGATTACAACAAAAACCCTTTAGTTAGCATAAACAGGGCAAGTATAGTGGTATTTATATAATATGTCCGAAAAGCCTCCGCTTATAATTAGCTGTTTTATTGCCAATTTGAACCTTATCGTCTAGAGCGGAAGGTAGCTATTTGTGCGTATTATCTTTTTTCATACTTCCTATCATTTTTAAACTGCTAACGATAAGCGTTTTATGGTTTTTCGGACATATTAGAAAAATACCACTATACATGAGCGTGGAAAAAAAAAGTTTTAAAACCAACAACCTAACCTAATAGTAATCAGTGGCGCTGTGAGCTGTAAATATAGCGATAAAATAGACGAATGGATACACCTCAGATTCGGTTGAAACCGCTCAACCAATCTCACTGGAGCGCAAATTCTTAAAGTATTCCAGTGATCCAAACCACACGCGCGGTCATGCCGGAGGTTTTCCCCTGGATTTTCCCCAGGCTACTCTCCAACCGCGCACTCCTATCGGTTTATTGGGCCCGGCCTATAAAGCCAGAGTCAGGTTCAAAAAAAAAGACGAATAGATATTACGCACGCAGGTATCGTAATTCCGCCATTATCAAAATAAAAGCTGAATAGACAAAAAAATAACATATTCACTGGATTCGGTTGAGATATTCGTAATGGAGAACAGTCGGCCATCCGCCAGACAGATATACGAAAGCATTTTGGATGCCTAAACTGACACAGAGACGCTGGCTCGGTCAATTATATACCCATTAAATTTGACTTGAAATTTTGATAACATACTTCACTGCACGCACGCTTATAAACATAAAACTCTGTGTCAGTTTTGCATGAGCAAGTTTTTATTCTTATTATCATCACTTCTGACTGATATAAATATTATCATCACTACTGAGCAATATAAATGGGCCAGTAAATGGATATCATATATATAAACGGGCCTGGAAATGGATATCATATATAAAGGGCCCTGTAAAAGACAAATCATATATATACGGGTCAGTTAATGGATGTCATATATGAATGGGCCAGTAAATGGATAGCATATATAATTGGGTCTGCAAATGGATTTCATATATTAATGGGCCAATAAATGGATATCATATATAAATGGAACAGTGAACCAATATCATATTATAAACTATCGTAGATACAGAGTTGCGATATAACACATTGATATTATGGGATTCTATATCCATAAATAAAGTACAATGTTATTTTTGGAATCTTGTAATCAATATGTTATGTTTGAATAGACATAATTTTTATCCTATTACAGCCTTAGACGAAACGAAAGTAGACTATTTTTCTATCTAATGAGCTAAAAACTAAAAATTCAGTCCACAACCGTCTATCCACAATATTATGATACTAGTTCTTATGGTCACAAATCGTGTCGAAACATTCTCTAAGAAACCGACGCAAAGGTCTCTTATTCATAGAAAATTCAAGTGACTTGTGACCTTTTACGATATTTATGAGTTGGGCGTGAAAAGTAACATGGCGATGAAATGACTTTCCTCAATTGTCACGACCGATAACAAAAGAAATAAACATTCGACCTTCACCACTTTTAAAGTGGGGCATCGTAAGTACAACTACAGTATACTATCTATTATAAAGGGACCGTAACCGGAATTTTTTAAAAACCCTGAATTAGCCCAATATTTTGGATTATTTTTTGCTCTTTACGCAGGGCTGAATCATGTATTTAGGTAACAACGTCGTATTATTAGATTGTCCCATTAAAAACGAAATAATGAACCGGTGACCGTAATAATACAGGTATTTTTCTATGGAGAAAATACCGGTATCCGATCCGATTACTACGGGTGACTCCTAGATTAGATAAAAGCGTC
Source organism: Epiblema foenella (assembly GCA_963556455.1). Taxonomy (NCBI): domain Eukaryota; kingdom Metazoa; phylum Arthropoda; class Insecta; order Lepidoptera; family Tortricidae; genus Epiblema; species Epiblema foenella. Next base: position 1,134,043 of record OY747102.1, on the reverse strand, counting down.
CATAAGCTACTGTAGGTATCACCTTATCCCCATAACACGAGGTATTTAAAAAATGTTAAAAACAACATGGCGGCGAAATGACTTTCCTGAATCGTCTGGAGCGATAACAAAAGAAATAAACATTCGACGTTCATGACTACAAAAGTGGAGCAAAATCGTAAACCATTCAAGTTATTGAAGGATGTGAGGTTCGTAAGACGTTCCCTGATAAGACTAGTAACTATATATATATTTTTTTCTAAACCTAGCCTAGCTGAGAAGAGTCCAGCAAGAAACTCAGCTAGGCCCGACCTGGGTCGGACTGACTCTACCCGGTAGGCGGCGGTACCGGGACGAATAGGGACTATACGTGTCACTGTTGTCGCGATCGACGAGTAACTAATGATTGTATGTATGTATGTAGATACATTATTGTATGTATGTATGTATGTAAGCACTTTATTGTACACAATAACAGGTTAAAACAATATACATGCCACATAAGATTAGAATACAAAGCCGAACTTATCCCTTTGTACACAAGACAAAGAAAAAAATACAGACAAAACAGATTATACATATACAAAGGTAGGCTGTAAGGGATCTCTTCCAGATAGTTTATGCTTTTTAGTCTTTTGAAGTAAGGTTCGATATCTCCCTCTGTTGCACGTAATAATAATCCTAGCGACATGGAGGGAGATGATCTATACTTAATTCGTTTTCAGTTCACGATAGGCTCTCTGTTTCTTAGGGTTATTATTATTATTTAAGGGTCGGTTGCACCAATATACGATCACAGGCCGGTCATCGTCAAATATGGCGCCGGCAGCTGTCATCCGAACGCCGCTTACGATTACAGACGGTTTGGTGCAAGCCACCCTAAGCGTTTCACTCAGGCACGTATCCAGAGAGTTACGTAGTTAGAATTTATCCCCCCCCCCAAGTCTGTTTATTTATTCCCTTGCGTGTTCTTTCAATAACATTCATCATTTTCACATGGTTGTTTCAATGTTCCCCCCCCCCGAACCAAAAGTCTGGATACTTGTCTGGTTTCACTCTTGTCGGTGCAGTTCTCTCCAGTCCGTTCTGCTTAACGCCAGTTCTTTGACTTCTCCATACTACTCGAAGTCTACCTTTCTCTTTATCTGGTCCAAACCCAAATAACTAATAATAATATCTATTTATTATATGTTATAGTTGTTATATATTTATTTACATCTAGTTTTAGCTATAAGTTTCCTTATTGAAAAGTTTTAGTATACTGTGTAAGTTTGTCTATCTCATTCTCCCACTCTACACTCAATCCCTCAAAGGCTAGCTGGAAGAGATCCCTCATAGGGATAAATTCGCCTTTGTACTCTAATCTTATGTGACATGTATATTGTTTTAACCTGTTATTGTGTACAATAAAGTGCTTACATACATACATACTAATCCTCGGCCATCCTCTTCCTTTCTTCCCTCCATTTTCTTTTGAATTAGATCACCGTGTGACCTATCATTTTCCCTCTTTTCTCTCTTCTTTTTCTTAGGGTGTAGGTTCAAAAAAAAAAATTGTGGACAATCTTACACAAATCAACCTGGTCCCAAACTAAGCAAAGCTTGTACTATGGGTACTAGGCGACGATATACATACTTATATAGATAAATATATACTTAAATACATAGAAAACATCCAAGACTCAGGAACAAATATTCGTGTTCATCACACAAATAAATGGCCTGACCGGGATTCGAATCCGGGACCTCCAGCTTCGAAGGCAGGGTCACTACCAACTAGGCTAAAGCGGTCGTCGAAAAAACGCGTGAAGTCTACGTTGTACCCCCCCTCCCCCAATGCGATAAGTCGTGAGGTTTTCATGACCCTCGCCTTCGGAGCCTCGTGTAATTTCTGCATAAACCCATAGGCCTAGGAAGAAGTACTTTTAAATCTTGGTACGATGGGAAACTTGGTCATGGTGAGTAAGCTTAATAAAAGCGATTAGCATGGCTGTCTCCCAGAGGACTATTATACTTTATACTGTGCCTGACGCGTGTGAATGGCACACATGCGTGACCAGGTGCGCGGACGTCATGGGACTGTGACCATGACTAGGGATATAAGAATAGGAAGGGAAATTCCGTGTTCGACTATGCAATTGAGTACGGACGGACTTCTTTGTACAAATATAAAAGTTAAGAGGCCTTATAAGTTTTAAAATGCTTTGATTTCAAATTATGACAAAAGTATTGACAATACCAGTAAAGTTATTAAAGGATACGATGATTTTATTACAGTTTTAGATAGTAACATAGCCATTTTTTTATTTTATTGTGTGTAGTAGAATTGAAGCGGAAAAAACAAGTTTTTAGCTTGAAAATGATCGATTTGGAGTGATGTTTGAAACGATATTTCGTAATGAAAAATCCAAAAAATACATTGAAAGTTTATGACTTTATGACATCGCCATAGTCCTTTTCTAGATAGTAACGTTGAGAAATTGTCAAGATACGTGTCAATTCAAACAGAAAATGGCATAAATAGATGATCGTTTTTTAACTGATAAGGACCCTTAAGTGGAATTTGAATTTCCCCTGCAAGAGACTGTGGTTGGTTAACCCGCCCTTAGACCTTATATTAAGCCGTGGTCTCCCGTCGAGAAAAATAAACAATAAAAAAAAATAAGAAAAAATAAAATTTGAACTGTTTATTTCAGTGAAAAAAAATATATTTAATTACATTTCATTCTTAACAAACTAATCTTAAATTAAAAAGATTTTTGTGTTAAGGAGTCTGTTATTGTTTATAATAATAAATTCATAGTAATGGTTGTGTTGTAAATAAGTAGGTGTACAAACAGTGCTCAGATTTTTTTGTCTTAATTAATTTGTAGTTTACCCTCTAATTTTAAACATGTATCTTTTAATGATATTTCTGGCTTGCTCTCTTGTTCGACTCCCAATTAAGTTAATTAATTCTTCTGAAAATCTATTCAAGATGCGCGGTAGCATACACTTCCAAACTCTTTGACCATATTCATTATTTGTTTTTGCAATAGCATTCTTTTGTAATGATTTGGATCCCCGGGACCGATAGACGACGGCCTAACAAGTGGTAGGGCACTTGTTTGCCTGACTGTACAGAAGTACGCCAAGCTGTTTCTATACAAGTACTGTCGGCCTCATAAATGGCTTGACTTTTCTAAAATATGTAAAGTAAAGTAAAAATTTATTATTATTTTTTTATTTATTTATTGTAATGGGAAACAAACAGCGTTATACAGGGTGTACAATCCAAATGGGTCAGTATGGAGAAGTCAGAAACTATGAGAGATAGCGAGATCTGTTCTTAGGAACCATGACGTCGATTTTAGATTTAATAATAATTACATTCAAACTTTTTTATTAACTCTCATACATAACCGGGAATCGAACCTGGTCAAAATCAATGTGTATAAATTCTGCAAGTCGCAAGAAGCACAACATTAATGGAATCTTGTTTAAATAATTGAAAGAAAAACCCAAATGAATGAAAATGTGAAAGTTATCAAAAATCAACACGAGGAGGTTATGAAAAGCCGTGTTTCATTTGAAGTTAATTCCAAAAACAGTATTCCATTTTCAAATTTGAAATGAAATGGTACGCCCGCTGAACAAATTCGTTCTAATTTTAAATAAACGCTATTTGTAATGCAAAATACCGATGCAGATAAGATATGCATAAGTGGTCTCTTCAGATAATTGATGATCGATTCATATTATTCACGACTTTTTGCAAATTAATAAAACTGTGGGCATTTTAGTCTAATTTACTGTCAGTTGTGTTTACACAAGATTTCATAGCCAAATTTGGCCCTTTTTACTTAACGCGGTTACAAAAATATTGACCAGGTTCGATTCCCGGTTATGAAAAAAAATAAAAAAGTTTGAATGTAATTATTATTAAATCTAAAATCGACGTCATGGTTCCTAAGAACAGATCTCGCTATCTCTCATAGTTTCCGACTTCTCCATACTGACCCATTTGGATTGTACACCCGGTATAACACATACATATAAGGTAAAAATGTAGTTTGTACATATGCCAAAACAGTTTCCACCAAGAGTTAATTACATTTTTGTTCTGAGTATAAACAACATTATATAAGCGCTTCCAAGAATAATCAGTGTGATTAATATAACATAGTTATCAGCACTTTAACATAGGTTCCAGAACATCTTTAATTGGCTCCTGCACTAGGCGTAGCCTGTCTCGCAGGTAACCAACTCGAAAATTCACTTGCAAATAAATAAAAATAGACGCGCTATAAATTAACAATTGTAGAAAGAGAAACTTAATCTCTCCAAGTGATATTATAATTTACTCTTAATTTTTAAATATACCGATTGACTCGTTATTTCCTCATATCTTCCCTATAGAACTGTAGGTATATCCTTCTTCTACGCCTATCAAAACAATATAAGTGCCAAACTGCTTTTTATGGTCATATTTTACGACCTTAAACAAAACGTCTTAAACATGACCATAAAACATCCTGCCGCCGGACAGGTGCTAGTGTAAAGTGCATGTATGTATGTACTTGTAGTTATGCTGTTGGTAGTGTTGGTGTCGGTAGGCACAACAATGGCGGCGCTCCCATGTGAAAGTGTTCGCTTGTTTGGCCGGTGGCTGCAGGTACGAGTACAATACAAACATCGCTGGCAGGGTTGCTGCTTTACCAAGTTCGCTATATGATTTACTATTTATATAATTTTTTTTTATTGGGAAACAAACAGCTTAAAAATTATACATAATATAAAAATTGATCAACTGATACATGAGCCAAAACAGTTTCCACTAATGAAATAACAACAAAATTTGCTCAAAGGGTACCTAAAATACAATTGAAGTGTAAAGTTAATCAACAAAAGGAAAACAATAACAGATCCTTTACAAATACAATAATATGCAGAGATTTAATACTAGTTGTAACAGAATACCATTCAACACTACATTTGTATTAAAACACTATTATATTTGTTACTGGGTGTTAATCTTCAGTGAGGCAACAAAATATTTATTTACAATAAACAGAAATGAATGTGGAATGCTTGTAATAACTAATTGACCGAGTGAAACGAAGGTCTATGCTTGAGCTTCGACGAAAATGCTTTCGTAAGTCCGGCGGATTTCCGGCTGTTCGCCTCCTCTATAGATCGTATTTTTCAAACGGATTCTCGTGAGATTTTGTGATTATTTGCTCAATTATTATTATACTTTTTTTGTCATTTTTTTTCAATGATTTGTTCTCTAATGGTCGCATTTCTAAACCGATTCTAGTGAAATGTTGTGATCAGGTTCGGTAATTATACATAATTTTTTGTCGAGTCAGTTTTTGGAAGATTAAAAATATTTTTTTTTTTCAATGTTTTTGTAAGTCACTTTTATCTAACAAATTTCGAGAAATCTTGTGAGCAGGTTTCGATAATTAAAATGACTTTTTATGGAGACAGTTTTTGGAAATTTGCAAAAAAACAATGGCGAATCTGTCCTATATAGTTTCCTGTGCAAAGTTACACATTGAAGATGTTACGGAGGTGGGCTTACCGGAGCCGACCAGAACTACCGCGCTACCGCGAACGGCATTCGAAATTTTCCCTCTCCGTCGCACTTGCAAGTTTGCACATAAGTAACACAGAGAGGGAAAACTTCGTTTGCTGTTCGCGGTAGCGCCCCAGTGCATCTTTTAGCGCCGGTAAAATACCATCATTTTAACATAATTTTGTAGTTTAATATTGCGTTGTTTTAGTAGGCTGAGTAAAAAAAGCAAAATAAAGACTAGAGTTTTTTTTCTATCGAGAAAATTTTATATTTGACGATGCGGCGATGCCGCGCCATATATGACGATGACCGGCCTGTGATCGTATATTAGAGCAACCGACCCTTAGGGTGGGTTGCACCAAACCGTCTGTAATCGTAAGCAGTATTAGTTAAAATCTGATTGTATGGAAAGTTTGACAAGTTTCTATGAGATGACAGCTGCCGGCGCCATATTTGACCCTTAGGGTCGGTTGCACCAACATACGATCACAGGCCGGTCATCGTCAAATATGGCGCCGGCAGCTGTCATCCCGTAGAAACTTGCCAAACTTTCAAAACAATTGGATTTTAACGAACACCGCTTACGATCACAGACGGTTTGGTGCACCCCACCCTTAATGCATGAGCTGACAGAAAATTTGACATTAACATCTAACGGTGGTACAAAAGTTACGTGATCACCCCGCTGCTTCAAGCGCATCTAAGTGCCAGCCCTGACTAACGCCCCTGAGAAATCCGTTTGAATAGGTTTTTTCTGATTGATTTCTGCCAGAAGACTGCTAATTAGCTTTAACACGTTTAATGTTAAAAACAGTAATTCTCAGAATTCACGGTTTAATAAGTGAATGGATTGAAACTTCCGTAAATAAAGATACCTCGTTCGGCACAGTTTTATCAAGACGTATAGACGTAAATTATTATTATTAATAATAATAATCATTTATTTCGGAAATGTCCATATCGTATTAGTGTGTACAATGGTCCTTAAAAAACTATGTTATTATTATGTTTAATTTAACCTAAGTGACAAATGCAAGCCATTCCAGGCTTGCAAGAAGGCCCCATCCACTCTGCCGGCGACTGTGGCTAGGAGGCTGTTGGTGGGTTGGTTATTAGTATCTTATCTTATGTAGATGAGGGCCCTTGCGGATGCACTTCGACCCAGTGGGATCTTTTGTGCAATTGCCCCCTCCTTTATGCCTACTCCAAGCTGTTCTCTAACATTTCCACAAACCGGATGATGGAGCTCAGCGGGAGTACTCTGAATTCCTTTGGTTCAGGATAACCATTGCCAAAGTCATTCATTCTCCGTCTGGCAAGGGCGTGACATTCACACAATAAGTGTTCCATTGTCTCGTCATCCTCGCCACACATCCTACATTCTATGTATGTTGTCCGATAGTCCCATCTTGGCCAAGAGTCTTTTGACCCCGAAGTGACCGGTTACCCCGAAATTATTAGTAACTCAAATTTTAATGAATAAGTTATATGATCTACGGATTTTAAACAACTGATCTGCAGTATGTTAGAGTAAAACCATTTTTAGGGTTCCGTGCCCCAAGGGTAAAACGGAACCCTAAGACTTAGCTGTCCGTCCATCCCTCCCTCCGTCAGTCACCAGGTTGTATCTCATGAACCACGATAGTTAGACAGTTGACATTTTCACAGATGATGTATTTCAGTTTCCGTTATAACAACAAATACTAAAAAATAGAATAAAATACATATTTAAGTGAGCTCCCATACAACTCTTTTATGCCGTTTTTATAGATAATAGCACGGAACCCTTCGTGCGCAAGTCCGACTTGCACGTGGCCGGTTTTTTTAAATAAATTCCCCTCTAGTATGTTTCCATTCACATCTGACGTAAGCATATTTCAAAGCCGGTTTTTACCCTTCAAATAAAAAAACAAATGTCTGAAACTATAGTTTTTTTTGTTAGATTGACAATATTTTTTTCTCAGTGTAGCTAGAGGCTGGAGATGAGTCCTGACAATCAATGTTATTAAGTATAATTATCATTGTAAGTAATAATAAAGGGTTTTATGTATTAGGTATTCATTACAATAATCATTTTTGTTCATCTCGTTTTAATCTCGCGATCTCTCATAAATTGCCCAGGGTACAAATCCACAGCCAGAAAAAAACATATTATGCCACACGGCGCCAAGTAAAGAAACTCATTCACACCTCCAATTGAGAACTGGTAATGAGCAATAACCAGCGCAAATTGCGCACAAGCAGCATATGGAGCCGCTAACTGACAGCAAAGTCATTCACTCAATCGTTCGTAATTGAATGTAATGACCACGCGATTTGGTATCGATGAAGAGCTATGCCAATATATGCTAATGCCAATATTGAAGGGAAATGTTAGAGCTATTGATATGTAGATAGGAGTGATCAACTGTTTGTATATTAACAGAGTTTAGTCCTCAACTCTGGAGCAGCTCTATGCCCAGCAGTGGGGCGATACTGGTATCAGGGATATGGTATTAAAATATTATAACCAATGAAAATATGAATTTTGTAATAACGGTAATCATTATGATAGTCGGACATATGCTACCTACTTCAAAGTATGCATTTTGTTTTTATGGTGACCGAACGGCACCCATTTGGCCACCATAAATTATCCGAAATGATTATAAGAATAATTCCAATTCAGGCACATGTGTGACACTTAAAATGAAAATTGACAAAGCGTGTGAAATGCAAAATTTAATGCCGATAAGTGAAAAATGGATTGTGAAACAAAAGACGACAGTGAAAAGTCAAATGATGGTAGTAGTGAAAATTGTTTGGACAGTACGGATTCGTTTGGATAACATTAAATGGTTAATGAAAATAATTGTATATTACAAAACCTAAAGTTTCCAGACAAATAAAATTCGATAAAAGAAGTTTAGTGGTTACGATAGATCCGCAAAACTAGACCTTATTTTATTGAGATTCATCAGGCGGGCTGTACGCCTGTTTGCTGCCTACTGACGTATTAAAAAAATATCCTACAATTCACATAATATCTGTTCTTAAGCTGGTGTTCTTTACATTCAATTACAATTCTGTTATAAAGCGTGAATTTTGCGACCCTGTATATAAATACTACCCCTTACACCTCTTCCCTGCCCGTTACGATAATATGACGTACAAAATAATGTCACTTCTAAAGTTATAGCACTCTTTGTTCATAGCAAACCGGTAATGAGTATATCCGTCATTCCCGTTTCGCAAGGTAATGATGCACAGGATACCACTAATGTCGTAAAATTATTGCCTTCCAAGTAAGACATCGTGTTGTATATTGAATTGATGGCCAGTAAACACAACGCAGCCGTTAGTTAGTGTGGTAGTGAAAAGTCGTAAACACATTACATATGTAATAATCCACATCGAAAGGGACCTTATGGCGGCAGGCGCTTACGTTACACCTATTCACTATTGTATTGGAACAGCGGCAATAAAGGCGTAAGTGCCGGCCTCCATAAGGTTCCTTTAAATATGGATTATCACATATATTAGATACTAGAGATGCGCCGAATATGGGTTGGACCGAATACGAACATTCGGCCGAATAGGTCCAGCTGTTGCCGAACCGAATATTCGGCCGAATTATTCGGTTCAACGTAATTCCTTCATCTATTGTTGTAAAACAGACTAACTGAATGGCAAAATTTTTGTTCATTATCACGAATCAGTAACTATATACTCTTGTAATAAAGCCTAATAGCATTGCTGTTAGGTTCATACACGGATTTAGGTTCGTGTCTTTTCTGTGGATGTACATTGAAACAACCATGTGAACTGTGTAAAAATCGCTGTAATCCCAACTATCCCCCCCTCTGGATACGTGCCTGTCAAAAAATGTACTGAGTTACTGAAATTTGGTCTAACGGATCTTTATAAAACCGAGCCTTTGGTTAACAATCTACTAATTAATATTAATAAAAAAAAACTCTCACTGCTGAAAGTGCCTACATATTTGCCCTGTAAGCATGAAACATGTCGGCACTTTCAGAATATACAGTAGAATCCGCTTACAACGATTACTTTTAATGACTTCGAAATCACCACACATTAGATTTCATACCGAACATTTTCACAATAAATCAGTCCGTTTTGTGCGACGTCCTGTTAGTGCGACGTAATATCACCGGTCCATTGACTGTCGCTTAATCCGGATTCCACTGTAGTCAACATATATTTTTTTTGGACCGCACAAATCAATGGTTTTATTCTAACATTGTGTTCATGACAAAAAAAATTGCAACCGAAGTCGATGACAAAAATAACAGTTCAAGGACATTACATTTGAATAATCCTTCGTCAACAACTGACAATCGAGGACGTGACTCCAAAAAATAATTGACAAACGAATTAAATGAGTACCGAATCCGCAATTAAAAATACACGTTAGTTTCTAACGGAACTAAGTAAATTAGACCTTAATCTGTTGTGGCAGGAGTTATAACAGACGCATGGTTATTTTAAAAAGTATGTCCGTAATTAATATGACCGCAATTAATATGCCGTTGTATTAAGTGAATTTGTGCTTTCGCATGTGGGAGTAAGGATGACTATGATGGCACGGTTGGGTCGTCCCACATTGTTTCATAAATGTCATGAGACGGAGGCGTGAGGCCATTGGAACAATTACAATTTGGAGTAAGTAGGCCGTCTCCCGGGACGATGTTTGTCATATTAACGCAGATGAGTGGTTGGATTTAAAAATGATAACATACTTACCCCCTTCATAAACGTCTATCAAACCTATATTAGTTAACTGGCCGCTAGAGTTCGTTTGTCCTTATCTGTCACTTTGACATATGTGCTTATGAGACAGTGACAACAGACATTTTAGTTAGCAGAGGTTTGTTAAGTTTTATGAATAAGGGGGTTAGAGTCTGGCAAATGAAAGATTTTTTTATACAATGCCGGTGGCAAACAAGCTTACGGTCCACCTGATGGTAAGCAGCCACCGCAGACTATAGACGCCCGCAACTCCAAAGGAGTCACATACGCGTTGCCGACCCTTAATCCGTAAGCGGTGTTCGTTAAAATCTGATCGTATGTAAAGTTTGACAAGTTTCTATGGGGTGACAGCTGCTGGCGCCATATTTGACGATGACCGGCCTGTGATCGTGTTGGTGCAATCGACCATAAATGTTTAATTTTTTTTACAATATTATATCTTTTAAGTTCAGTGTACTTAATTTATGAAGGCGTGTCGTATTATCAAATATCTAAACATTGTGATAATCCACATCGAAAGGGACCTTATGGCGGCAGGCGCTTACGTCGCGCCTATTCATTATTGTATTGGAACAGCGGCAATAAAGGCGTAAGTGCCGGCCGCCATAAGGTCCCTTGCAATATGGATTATCACATATTATTAAAATAGGCACAGATAGATAACGCTTCTACAATAACAGATTATAACATTTGATAAGCATTAGAAATCATAACACAATGCATGTGTTGACCCGAATATGTTATCAAATTACACATAAGCTTTGATCTAAATGCGATGGGCCATTCTATTTTTTCGTGTACATAATTTTCAGACACTTTTTTTTAAATGCCGATTTTGGAATACTTGGGCCTCACTTCATATTTTTGTATTGTTATTTAGAAAGAGGTTTAATTTAAGTATCACTTCCCATGTTTTCGGTGTTTTTTATGTTATAGGGGGCAAACGAGCAGACAGATCGCCTAACGAATAACAGCTAATATCAATAAATCGAGTAACTCAGTGGTCCTTGGATGTCTCACCATTTGTATGAAAAAATGTTTTTTTTTCCACTGTGTTACCCACCTTTTACACAGTAATATATTAATATTTAAATATTTTTACCGATACATTCATTTTATTAGGTTCAGGTACTATTTCGAAATAATAGTTTTATACACTAATTTGATATATATCATAGATAAATTCATATATCATCATTGGTGAAGGTCGCGGGAATCCGGTGGAAACGAACGGCACAGGACCGGTCTAAATGGTGAGCCTTGGGGGAGGCCTATGTTCAGCAGTGAACGTCTTTCGGCTGAAATGATGATGATGATGATGATGATGATGATAGATAAATTTACACTAACGTGAGACATATTTGCACTTAATAAGAGAACAACGGTGAAGGACCTGACAACCAACCAACCTGATGAAGGACTCCAATTGTAGTCCGAAACATGTCGCAAATACTGACATATCATAGATTTTTTTTTTATAAAAAACTGGTCATGAAAAAGTAGAATGACCCAGGTACATTCGTTCCACTCCCAGAGCCCATTATTTGACCCTGTCACATACATTTCACTGAACCATTTAGAGCTGAACTGTCATTATCATTGCGCACGCTTTCCTAATCATCAATGGTTGACATCAATCATTTTAACGCATGATTTATATAGCTTCTATTATACTTAATGTCACAGTTCACATTGGCCTAATTAGGGTCTTCGGCACAATTTCAATACAGCTTTCGTAATATGAAAAATACACACAATACATTCATCATCATCCTCCTAGCGTTATCCCGCTACAGTTGCATCCTGAAGGATGCCCGGGGTCCGCTACCTAATTATTATCCTCCTGAAACCCCGTCTATCGTTGTCCCAGTACAGATGCGTCCTAAAGGATGCCCGGGGTCCGCTACCTAATTCCAAGATTTGGTGTAGGCACTAGTTTTTACGGAAGCGACTGCCATCTGACCTTCCAACCAGAGGGGAAACCAGACCTTATTGAAATTAGTTTTGTTAAGTAAGTGGGCAACTTGACTGATAGAAGTTCTCAAGCCGCCCGAAGGCCTCTAACTTGGCTTAACGACTGTTATCATAAACAGCAGCCGGGATCAACGGCTTAACGTGCCTTCCAAAGCAAGGGAGCGCTCATTTTATAACCACTCAACACCCAAAACATTCATCAGCAGTCAAAAACTCAGATGACGGCAATGCGTCAATATTGTACACAAAATGAATTGTTTTGTCCAGAAACGAGGCTGGCGCAGAACAATAGGCCAACCTGGATTCGCAACTTAGTTTCTGCATTGATATCCTTTGAAATAAACAATATGTAAGCACAATGACCGAATCTAATCGTGTCCTAGAATCAAAACTGACACCAATTTCGTAAAATCAATAGATGAAATTGAATCTACCTACTGTATTGCAAAGAATACACACTATTCTAAAAAATGTACTGTGGTATATATATTAATACTGGGGTATGCTGCACGAGAGGTACGGGTTTAGAGGTACTGGGAGGAGATCGTAGCTAAAATATAACACTGGAAGCACATATGAAACTAGTATATTTCTTACTGTACTGAAATATACTTACAATAATCTCTTAAATGATTTACAGAACATGTGATTCCGATGGTGTCGTGAAGACAAGTCCCTGGAAAACCAATTGTTTCCAGAAGAATGCCAGTTTGACGCATTCTCGAATCATAGTTTAAATTCAGTTTGTTTACGTTATGATTCTGGACCTACAAGGCCAGCCTCATGCCGTAACAACCTCTACAGTGCCTAAATATAGTGATAGTAATCTAAAATAGGTTTATAGAATGGTACCTAATAATATTGGAAATAATTGCTAACCATCAAAAATATGAATATTGACAAATAAGAAAAGATGTCAACATCATTAACCAGAATGTCAAATTTGAAGCCTTATTAATGTACTTTCATAAGCAATTTTGAAATAAGACGACAATTAATTTCATCCAAGACCTTTCCTAATAAATGATTCCATTGAATTTCCAAAAACATTGCCACAATATGACAAATTGCTTTGTCCCGCACGCAACTTTCAACAAAATATATCTATTGGCTCCATTAAGCAAATACGGTGACATTAGAAATTTTATTACGAAACAAGTTGGATTCACTTAAAGATAAAATCTTCTCATCTGGCATTCTTTGGGCAAAACTTGGACGTAACTAAAAGATCATTACGCAACACGAATTACTTCTATGTTTTTTTTTGAACCTGACTGTGGCTTTATAGGCCGGACCCAATAAAGCGATAGGAGTGCGCAGTTGGAGAGTAGCCTGGGGAAAATCCAGGGGTAAACCTCCGGCACGACCACGCGGGCGGTGTGGAACGCTGGAATACTCTAAGAGTTGAGGACTAATTCATATAACTGTATTTTTGAAAGGTCTTGTGTTTACGCTTTTAAACACGGGACATGATTGTGTCACTTATCTTGTAAGCCATTTTAAGAGGACTAAGTCAGGTGGCAATGTAATATTCTACTAGGCATGATGAGAAAAATTAAATTTTCTTCCCATTAGAATTTTTCGTGTCGGAAGTTTTCCCCTGGATTTTCCCCAGGCTACTGTCCAACAGCGCATTCAAAAAAAAAACTCATGAACCGTGGTAGTGCATTGCAATGATTTTACGATATAGTAATAAAAACCTTAAATCGAATATATAATTATAGGTAAAAACAGTACACTCTCACTTAATTATTTTTAAATTTAAAATGCATTATCGTTCATGCTCTGATACTGTATAATATTTTTTTTTTATCAGGAATGATTTAATGAATTTGCAAATTTGTTTTTAAGCACAAATGCCATTATGTTTTGCTCAAAACAGAAAGCGCCATCGTCAGTCATTTCCGCGAAAAGGATATGAAACCGGTTTCGTAATGAATTCCACAGCCTCTTGTGCGACTTGTGCGAGTAAGATAATAGATTCCGCCCGCGACAAGTGACGCCCGCGGATGAAGTCATGAATGTTCACGTGCGACAGACATCTTAAGCCTTCATGGTATGTATTAAAGTGAGCTAGAGACGCTATACACTGATTTCCTAAATCAGTTGCTAATCGAAGCGTTTTTAAGGTAAGAAAGGTTGATTTAGTTGGGCCGCTTATCGGCATCATGCGGATGAATCGAACTAGAACTGTACTGGCGCGATTGTAGATTGTACCTTATAGTAGATTGTATGACAAGGGTCTAAAATAAGCCATATTACCACGAGTTCGAGATAATAGTTCGAGTGGTAATATGGCTTTTAGACCAGTGTCGTTTCCATTAGTTTACATGACCATACTCGCTAGCGACTGCGTAAAAATTTGTATGGGCAAAAGTACAGCTCCTCTGGCGGTTACGCAATAGAACTAAGAATCGACATACTAAATCGTTTACACAGTCACTAGTGAGTACGGTCATGCAAACTCATGGTAAAGGCACTGAGTTATACACTCTATTTTTCACTTCGATTGCGAGAAAATAAATAAAATTAAGTCGTTTATTTTAATCGTAATTTTAGGCCTAGTAGTTTCTAACTTTCATAAATTCATTTAATTGCTCAATTTTGCGCGTTTCCGCTCCGCTTCTGTGGAAACTTACCCTAAAGTCCGATTTTGGTTTATTTTTTTCCTCTGTCAATTCCTGTTGCAGTTGACATATAAATTTTTTAAACTTTATGCTAAATAATGCAAACCTCTCATAATTAAAAATGCTTACGCGTTACACGTAACCTAGATAAAGTTACGGAATTTGATCTAACTGTAACTCGTCTAACTAGTAACCGAAACGTCAACAACTAGTAGCAGAGAGCGTAAAACATGACACCACCGTTACTGGCCACAACTTTTAAACACCTCAGCATCTGTCACCTTGGTGTCGGGTGCGCAAGAGTTGATAATGCTACTGATTTTTATTTTTACCCACGACGGAACGGAGAAGGTATATGCGTTTAGGGTGAGAGGTTGTTTGTTTGTTTGTGTGTGCACATCAATATCTTCAAAACGGCTTAACCGATTTAGAAGCGGTTTTCGGCAATAGATTTGTAGTTTAGTCGGGACGAATTTTAGCTGGGTGTTACGATGATAACTTACCAGGGGGCGCTGTAGTAAATATTTTTCATCCGGCGTGGGTTTTTCAAAAATTTTAATTTTGTTTTTTATTCATTGTCTTTTGAATAGAATTTTGTCATCATAATCCTAGCGTTATTCAAGTAGTTTTTGCATCCTGAAGGATGCCCGGGGTCCGCTACCTAAACCCAAGTATTGGTCTAATCCTCTGCCTCTCTGGCCATTACAAAATTAGTAGTAATAGTAAAATTCTTTATTGCACAAAATAACAATACTGAAATACACAAGGAAAAAAAAGAGGTAAAATTTTCTGTCTATATGAGGCTTCCTTCCTATCTACACACAATTTATTTTTGGGATTTTTTTTTTAGGTTTCCGAAATTAATGTACCATACATTAAGAAGATATCTTAAAAGTAGTGTATTAAAATTAAATGGCGAGTATGCCACACTGCAGTATAATGAATAATTATGAATTAAATCGTTCAAATCAAGGGCCATAAATGTTTACAGACCGAGAAGCAGTTAAGGTATACGAAAAAATTCTAAAATCCCGGGATCGTCAAGATTTTTCATACAAACTGTCTCTTATTTAAACTCATATATTGCATGGCTATTTTAGGTCGAACATGAAACTTCTTCTCGTTATTACCACCTATTGTATACTGTTCTTGCAATAAAAATATCTTTCTTTCTTTCAGAGAAACTGTAAGCGATAGCATCTACTACGGTTATTAAAAATTATTGATCCGCCGAATATCCCAAGTATTTAAAAATAGGCTTAAACAATGGTTGCTGCAAGCACAATTTTATGACATAACGGAATTTATTAAATAATGAAATTAATGAGTATTTATAATGTGTTAATATAATATCATGACATTGCGAATGTAAGTAAAGTACCTATATAACAATTCTAATACCTAAGTAGCCTACATTGTACAAATGTAGTGAATAAGTAAATAGATAAATGATGTATTATTCAATTAAGAATGAATTGACGTGTAACAACGTTATAAATAAATTTTCATTTTCATTTTCATTTTATCCAGTTATTATTCGGTATTCGGCATATTCGGCATATTTTTGAATGTTCGGTATTCGGCCGAATTATTCGGTTCAGCTGTCGAATATTTACCGAACAATTTTGAGAGGGTTGTTACAAGTTATTGAGAGTGTATTATGGTTACTGCTTCGTGAAACTTACTTGAAATATACTTGACCCATTATGGCCATTATTAACAGTGATTTAACTTATTTTATCATTCAATTAGTCTGTTTTACAACAATAGATATAGGAATTATGTTGAACCGAATATTCAGTTCGGCAACAGCTGGATCTAATATTCGGCCGAATGTTCGTATTCGGTCAAATCCATATTCAGCGCATTTTTCTTTTTAGCTATTTGTAATATGTCTCTATAGTTCGTTTTTGTTTATGTGTTACCCGCCGTGAATTTCACCGATTGGCTCCGACGAAAGACCAGCGTCGACCAGTTAGGTTGGCACCATGCTGAGTCGGGACCATTTCGTGGCATTATTGATTGTTTTCTTTTTATTTTACACCTTTTTTACTGTTTTTACTCATTTTTCAACTTTAATCCTTGGTATGTGTATCACTCCTATGCCACGAATAAATGTTTTTTCTTTCTTTCTTTCTATTAAAAATACTGATGATCTTTAAGTTACATTATAATGTCAATAAAATAACGACACACCTAAATATAAACGCCCACGCATAATTAAACGACAGGGCAGTGACCACAGACCATTATATATGTTAGATTGGGCCGCGGCACATTAGCTCATTTGAGGCAATTAAAGTCGGAAGAGTGGCTCAACTCCAAACTAGGCGCAAACTAGCATTCACAATGCTAATCGACAACTCACGTTTACCTACAACCAGAGTGTGTGACCCTTGTGTGACTCCAGGCCCGTATACCTACCACAAAACTTTACATGTCTACAATATTCCATAGAAAGTTGTCAAATTTGACGGCTGCAAATTTTTGGGGTATAGGCCCCTGGGATCCGTTATACAACGCTACAATTTTAGAAGTTTAAATTAGCAAGACTGAAGTTTTCGACCAACATTTTGATCAGAGTTGCCAGTTTCAATAAAATTGTAATTATAAATAAATAAATATTAGAGGACAATCTTACACAAATCGAACTAGCCCCACAGTAAGCTCAAGAAGGCTTGTGTTATGGGTACCAGACGACGATATATTTAATAGATATAAATACTTAAATACATAGAAAACATCCAAGACTCAGAAACAAATATTCATACTCATCACACAAATATTTGCCCTGACCGGGATTCGTACCCAGGACCGTCAGCTTCACAGGCAGGTGCACTACCCACTAGGCTAAACCGGTCGCAATAGAACTATGAATCGGCATACTATAAGTATTTATATCTATTAAACATATCGTAGTCTAGTACCCATAACACAAGCCTTCTTAAGCTTACTGTGGGGCTAGTTCGATTTGTATAAGATTGTCCTCTAATATTTATTTATTTATTTATTGCGTTACCACCAGAGGCGCTGTACTTTTGCCTATACTTACGCAGTCGCTAGCGAGTAGGGCCATGTAAACTAGTGGTAAAGTCACAGCTAATGTTTCCTCTTAAGAGCGTTAGAGCCGTCAAGCCAGCCTAAGCTCTTGCAGGATCTATTACGCAGTACTTTTTCATCTGTGGTTGTACTAGAGACGAGTGGCGTGGTCACTTGTGAATTACGAATCTTGACATGTGGTAATGCGAAACGGTTGATACGCGGCAGAAATTGTTAGAATCGTGGGAAATGTCGTTATCATCCTGTTGGAGGTATTTTTAAATAGCAATTAACCGCAAAATTTAGTAAGTTCAAAATTACACCGGAATTTAAACTTTCACTTATATACATGTAAAAAGTATTTAATCTTATTTTATTCAACCTATGGTTAAGCTGCGCGCGGCTCTGACAGCGATGTCATTTTAAAATACGCTGTCATATATGGCGCAAGGAAAAACATTTAACTTAAATGAAATATTGTATAGAGGATTAATTTACTGATGGACAAACTAACATCTAATGTCGTTTCTTTGGTTACAGGTAGGTATAGTGAGATATTTAGTTGTTTTTATAGTAGAATAGTCAAACATAGCTGACGTAATAAATCTTTGGTTACAGAGCAACACATTGATTTTATTTGTTTTTTCTTCTAATAAGAAGAAGTGATCTTATATACACTTTTGGACTCTATTCATATTGAAATAGCGTACATGTTCAATAATATATAAAATTGCCCAAACACGAATACCAACACAGCTAAGACTTTGTTGTGATAAAATTAACTCTGCAATTTACAGAAATAATTTTAGGGTTCCGTACTCAAGGGTAAAACGGGACCCTATTACTAAGAGTCTGCTGTCCGTCCGTCTGTCACCAGGCTGTATCATGAACCGTGATAGTTAGACAGTTGAAATTTTCAGAGATGATGTATTTCTGTTGCCGCTATAACAACAAATACTAAAAAACAGTATAAAATAAATATTATTATTATTTTATTTTATTTTAAAAGGGATCAGTCTGAAAATCAGCGCTGGATACTATGTTCAGCAAAAGCTGAGACTGATATCCATTGCCTAGATACTTAAGTTTCATTGTTTATATTAAAATATTATTGTTTTTTTTTTGTTTTTAAGTTCGAGGCAATAAACAATTTTTTTTTTATTTTTTTATTTAAGGGAGCTCCCCGATCAAGCTATTGAATAGGAATATATTAATTAGGCAAGAAAATATCCTTCAGTTCATCAACTGCCTTCCAAGTGGCCGCAAACTGGCGCATCAAATGAATGGCCGTCAACTCAGCTACCGACCCTATGATCACTAATCAGCCTCCATTTTATTGATATCATGATATGTATAGCATCCGCTACTTCACCCTTTCACTGGATGATTTTACTATTTTTATTGCGCTTTCTATTTAATAGATAGATTAATAGATATGTTCGTTATTACGTGAGGCGATGGCAATAGGCATTGCGATGAGTGTCATACTTCGGCCAAACGTGTTAGATGTTTATTTTCTTATTCGTTATCTAAATGTATACAACAAATATTATCAGAGAATGCTGATTTGAAAGAAAATAGCACTAATCTGTACCGATTTTTTTTTTTTACATTAATAAATTCTTACATTAGGTTTGACAGATGTGTCGTTAAACCCTATCGGGTTTGTATCGACACCACATTCGCGGACAATAAGGTAAGTGAGTTTATATAAGATGAGCTAAGAGCTATGTATGACACATTGAACAAAGACATCGATATTTTATGCTATAACAATTACATTGGGAGGTACTAAACAGATAATACCGGTACCACACGTTTCTATACAATGACATAGGCGTGCAATTAGCGACACATAAAGGCTCAATATGCATGTATGTAAGCACTTTATTGTACACATTCAGGTTAAAATACGTACATGCTACAAAAGATTAAAGTATATAGGTACATTTAAAATTAAAATACGATTCTAATTGACTATACATTTACGGTTCAGAATTAACATTTTTTTCAATTTTGATAATATTGTGTCCGAACTTAGTATCTACTAAATACATTTTTCCTTGCCAAACCTTTAATATTTTTAGTAAAAGGTTTGTTTTTCTAATAGAATAGAACAAAGTTCCAAACAAATCATTGCCAGAGAAGAGATCACTTTAATAATCATAATTTCAAAATAGTATCAATATCATTACCAGACAATAACTTTTTCATATGAATATATACTGTTGATACACAACAAAAAACAAGCAACGAAAAAACATAAAAATATAAAAACTTATAAATAAAAAATTGCCCTAAGTCTTCGGTGCTCGGTAGGGTTTCTAGAAGGCTGGCCGCATTGCGACGCTGGATAGCTATGCTGATCCGCTGGGCGAAATAGTGGCCAGCCCTCTGGTCACTGGAAGCCTCTATAAGGCGCCTTGCAATGTCCTTATAGAGGCGACGAGCACTTGGACCCCATGGCCCCACGGTCTCACCTTTTTCATATCCGTTCAATCCCAATCGCCATCACACGGAATACCGCCCTGGTTAGCGAGTAGCGAGTAACAAGTGCCCACATATTATAGCAATGGAACATGTCGTAATGGCTTACGTAATGTAATTGATTGTTCTATCTAACAGTTACACGTATTCTAAACCATGTTACAACAAAACAAGGTCTATTATTGGCTTCAGTTTTCGATTGTTCCATGAGATTGGTATCGCAATTTGACCAAGTGTCAAACGTGATTGGTAATTAGAGGCATGTAAGGTTTGGACGTATCAATTTGGATGCCATGTTCATTGATCAAAACAGTGTTGTTTTTGTGTTCATTATTGATCGCTGTATATCAAACGGTAGATATCTATATGCAGAATTGATATTTGTGTAAATAATATTAGTTATGCAGACGACATGGTGCTGCTGAGTCGCTAACCTATGAAATTGAAGGATTTTCATTTGACGAAATCTGTCAATATAGTTTTAGTAGATGTCCGCTGGCGCTAGTTGCGATTTGTGACAGACCACAGATATCTGAAGATGTTTACGGTCGTGTTCGTGTTTATCTGTTCGAATTGTCAATTATCATATTTATTTAATTTTGAATTGGCATTGCCATTCAACGACGCAACGCGGCCAGCCTTATGGGAACTGCCCAGTGGCAGCGACTTGGGCGACCCATGCCCATACAGTTTAGGACTTTAGGCCTTTAGTTTAAGGATAGGTTTAGGTAGTTAGTAAGATCTTGCTTTGTTTTTGTATGTATGTATGTAAAATTCTTTATTGTACATGAGTAAAACATAACATAAATTACAAGAACAGTTGACATATATGTCATAAAGGCGAGCTTATCCCTGTAAGGGATTTCTTCCAGCTAACCTTTGAGCAATTGAGTGGAGATTAAGATTAATAGGCAAACCGAGAAACATGTACAATTCGAACACAAAATTATCTTTTGTTCCTATATTATATCTAAACGTAATATAAAACGTAGCTTTACATTTTTAAGTTTAATATTATTTGTAACTTTTGTGTTTTTTGTCCTTCGTGGCTTCTCGTGGTCCCAAAGGAAGACCAGCGCTAGCCAATGGCTAGCACTATGATTTGGGGCCATTTCGTGGCTATGTTCTTTGTGGTGTTATGTTTATTTGTATTGTATCTGTGCCACGAATAAATGTTTTTTTCTTTCTTTCTATAAGTTCAGAGGGGCTACCGCGAACCACAAACGAAGTTTTCCCTCTCTGTCTCTCTTATGTGCAAACTTGCAAGTGTGACAGAGAGGGAAAACTTCGTTTGCTGTTCTCGGTAGCGCCCCAGAACCCAGCCGGCCCAGTGATATGCGTGGCCGGCGGTGACTACCTTAAGTATCTACGGTCATACACCGTACACGTACGTTTTGACGACCGGTTTAGCCTAGTGGGTAGTGCACCTGCCTGTGAAGCTGACGGTCCTGGGTTCGAATCCCGGTCAGGGCAAATATTTGTGTGATGAGCATGAACATTTGTTTCTGAGTCTTATGTGATGTATTTAAGTATTTATATCTATTAAATATATCGTCGTCTAGTACCCATAACACAAGCCTTCTTGAGCTTACTGTGGGACTAGTTCGATTTGTGTAAGATTGTCCTCTAATATTTATTTATTTATTTATTTTATTTATACACATTGCCGTAACCACTCAACTCGTAATTCATACGTAACTGTGAATGTTAATGCATATTCATTCACACTACCGATTATAGCCGATGAGAGACAAATCATCGAACAGTATAACATATACGGCCTACGTAATGGTAACCAGACACCTCAGCGTAAAAACATTTTCGACTTCAGAGGAGTCAAAAGTTCGTTGTTTTTTTTTAACCTGACTGTGGCTTTATAGGCCGGGCCCAATAAAGCGATAGGAGTGCGCGGTTGGAGAGTAGCCTGGGGAAAATCCAGGGGAAAACCTCCGGCACGACCACGCGTGTGGTTTGGAACACTGGAATACTCTAAGAGTTTGCGCTCCAGTGAGATTGGTTGAGCGGTTTCAATCGAATCTGAGGTGTGAGTGGAATCGAGCTACTGTAGTTCGTTGTGTCAACAACTAGAAACAAACGCAGAGGGCTTACTCCGAACTTCGTATCGTGCCGTCCCTTTCACTCATATAGTATATAACACGAGAGTGAAAGGGACGGCACGATACGAAGTTCGGATTTCGAAGTTCGGAGTAGGCCTTCAGGTCACTCACTCCTTATCTCTCAATACTGGCGATCTATTACTTCTATTTGTGCAGTGTAAATTAACCTCCAAAGATGTCAATCGAAAATAACTCTTACCTACTTTCCTAAGTTATTTATAACGGGCCTATATTTTACGGATGTTACCTATGTCTATTTGTGAAGCCGTCTTCACTTTTTACGTTAATTGTAAACACTTTTGATTGTAACAACCGCAGCGAATCTCGGCACGGCTTTGCCGTATATGGTTATTCCGAGTCGATGGACGACATTGACAATGTTGCTATTGCTACGTACAGTCGGGCATAAATATGTATACATTTTCGGACCTTATCTCATTGGAATAAGGTTAAAAAATGTATAAATAATATAAATATTGGTGCCCTTGACTAGTTGTTAGTTGATTACGTAACGTGTCACACTTACGCAAGATAGATCTGTATTTTTTTACACTCTATAAGTATACACCGTTAATACTGTACTTATATATCACGAACACACGTGTTGAGATGTAGTTGAGATATAAATACACATTTTCCTTTTTTTTGAACCTCACTGTGGCTCTACAGGCCAAGCCCAATAAAGCGATAGGAGTGCGCGGTTGGAGAGTAGCCTGGGGAAAATCTATCTAAAACTTCCCACACGACCACTTGTTTGGAACACTGGAATACTCTAGAGTTTGAGCTCCAGTGAGATTGGTTGAGCGGTTTCAACCGAATCTGAGGTGTGAGTGGAACTGAGCTGGTTGACTAAGCCTAGCCTAGCTGAGAAGAGTCCAGCAAGAAACTCAGCTAGGCCCGACCTGGGACGGACTGACTCTGCCTAGTGTGCGGCGGTACCGGGACGAATAGGGATTATTATAAGCAAAATTGTCCGCCCTCAACACAACCTAATGTCGCCCGAGGAATCGTTCCCAGCGTGCTCGATTTTTGTCGAAAGTAAGTTGTTTATGCACTTATATAAATGAAACTAGCGACCCGCCCCGGCTTCGTACGGGTGCACTATTTAATGGATGTTATTATACATATAAACCTTCCTCTTCAATCACTCTATCTATTAAAAAAAACGCATCAAAATCCGTTGCGTAGTTTTAAAGATTTAAGCATAGATAGGGATATAGGGACAGAGAAAGCGTTTTTTTTTATACTATGTAGTGATTTACATGTAACTGATCCTTATTGACATTTCTAACAACGCAAGAGAGATTTTTATTTATAACTCATCTTCACAAATGTTACGTCCAACAAACTGGTTTTTCGAATTAAAATTGCCAAAGTTTGATGCCATATATCTCGAAGGCAGCGAGTTTTGAAGTAAGTGTGGTATACTATTTCGGTAATCCTCGTTGTTCTTAATACACTAAGGCTGGGTTGCACCAAACCGTCTGTAATCGTAAGCGGTGTTCGTTATAATCTGATTGTACGTAAAGTTTGACAAGTTTCTATAGGATGACAGCTGCCGGCGCCATATTTGACGATTGCCGGCCTGTGATCGTATGTTGGTGCAACCGAGCCTAAGCCACAAAAACACGAGAAAACGGAGAGTTACATAGATCGAAGGTCACTGGGACCTAGAGTCCGACTACGCTAACTCTGCAAGGAATAATTTGGCAACACTGTGCGTTATACGTCATATTTGTATGAAAATATGACGTTTGAGGTAGTGTTATATGCTAACAGATGGTCGAGGAAGGCGATGGCTGAGATACGCGTCATACTCGTGATCGGGTGCTGTTTGTGGAGTCCGGTCTGTTCATGCTTGCTAGGATATAGTGACTACGTTAATACTAGTGTCTTTTTATAGGGCATTGACGAGAGACATCATCCTGTTGTGGATTCGTTTTTATTATCAGTGACTTTGAGACCATATACATCTCTAACAATATTAAATTAATTTTAATTTCGACGCTCAGATACCGTGTACATCTCTGGGATATTATATTAATTTCATTATACTCCTTGTTTAATCTTGAGAGCTTGAGACCTTATATATCTCTAACTTTACTGATGTTGTAATATTTGTAATAGATACTTTGCAAGTTTATCTTCACTGTATGACATGAATTTTGTTATAATTGTAAACTCGAAATTATTATTCCTTCTTGAACTGTAAATTAATATTTTGACATGAAAAATGTATTAATTATTATAGTCAGACTTTCTTAAATTGTAAATTAATATTTTGACATGTAAAAGTGCCCTTGTTTCCTATTTACAGAATAAATGTTTGATTTTTTTTTTGTTGTCAAATTATTCCAATGTAGAGGTAGCGTGGTCGGACTCTAGGAGTCTTAACACGATTAGATACATTCGGTTCGATAAAACCCTTAGTGCCAAGCACGAAACGTCAATAAAATAAAACTTGCTATAAATTAAAATAATAAACAGAGCGTGACGATAAAAACGCCTACAAATAGCCCATTATACATGATCTCCTAACAATCGGTAGGGGTGAGACGTAAGATGCGCACGCGAACTTTCTCCCTCTTATTACGGACTTCATTAGCTATCGATTCAGATGTTTGCTCGGCATCGGCATCGATTAACCGGATCAGCGAAAGTGCGAGGTAATATCACCTTGGAGTAATGATGAGCTACTAAGCAACTCGCTGAAGTTGATTTTTTTTTTATTTATTAAGGATCACCAACAGATAATACACCATACATGCGTGGATAACTTAGGTAATATTTTAAGTTGATGCTTGTACAATGGGGGCTATCGCGTATGAATTCGCCGCTAGTTTTCTCTTTCCAAGTCCAATATTAGCTGCGGTCTACATAGTTTATCTTTACTGTTGACTTTACCGTAAAACAAACCGACTAAAATATTTTCATAAATTACAATAGGTATATGTAGACGACATTGTTCAAAAGCGTAAAGTCTCATGTTAGAAGTAAGGCTTAATTTTTACTTTTTAGTATTTTTTGGAGTCGGGTTTAAAGTAGGTACCTTTATTGTATGCATTTCTACTCCGAGGGTTTTCTACAATTGCTCCCAGGTTGCACCCCCACAAACTTAAAAATATGTATGTTGTTGTGGCAGTGCTTTGATTTCCTTTCCTTTATTCGCGCTAAAACAATTAAATTATTCGACAATTGTGTAAGAATATTGAGAATATTGATTATTGATTTAAGGGTTAAAAAACGATCATCTAGTATACGATTTTCTGATTGAACTGACACGTATCTTGATATTTTCTCAGTGTTACTATCTAGAAGAGGACTATTGCGACCTAATGTCATAAATATGGAAAGTATTTTTTGGATTTTTCTTTAAGAAATATCGTTTTAAACATCACTCGAAATCGACCATTTTCAAGCTAAAAACTGTGTTTTTCCGCTTAATTTTATTAGTTTCAGATAGTAACATGGTCATTTTTTGATTTTATTGTGTGCATTAACAATAAAATCAAAAAATGGCCATGTTACTATCTAAAACTTTAATAAAATTATCGTATCCTTTAATCACTTTAATAGTATTGTCAATACATTTGTCATAATTTGAAACCATAACATTTTAAAACTCATCAGTCCTCTTAAATAAAAAAATCGCCTACTCCAATTTACAAAAGTGCTTGTTGCTAGGCCTATTTGAATAAAGAATATTTTGAGTTTGAGTTACACTCACCTCACATTTACCTTACAAATGCCGTTACAGGTGTTAGGGATCTATAAAACCAAAGAAGGGTCGTTTAACGCTGATACGTCAGAATATTTTCGGACGAGAATTGTTCAACTGGCATTATGGATGAAGCGCGGGTCTTCTGACACTGACAGTTAAAAAAATAGTTATCCGCGGAAGAGCGCGAAAGGGGAAGACTATTGTCATTATTGTGGGTTGAATTGTTAAAAATAAATAAACATATTGCGATACCTAGTGATTTTTAATACAGGTAATTCGGAATATCCGAATCAAATAGGCAATAAAGGCGCGGATGGCGGCACCGGCAGCCAAGGCGAGTGAAAGACAGAAGGCCGGCACTCACACAAGGTGACGTTACACAACCGTGTGTTGTGAAGTCGCTGCCTCCGGACATGCTTTCCGTTCAATAAGATTCTATGAATATCTGAGGCAAACTTTCTTATCCCATCAAAAAACATGTCAAATGAAAGCCAAGTACAATTAAACGTATGCGTCGTTTTACTTGAAACTTCTTCGTGAAACTTAGGAAGTCTGTTTAAAACTACATAAAATGAGTGCGTGCAGGGCCGTCTTTCCCACTGGGCACTAAGGGCACTTGCCCAGGGCCCCGCGATCGATAGGGGCCCACTACTTACTGCCAGATTACCAAACGATAACCAATATTTAGTGATCTGTCAAGGGCATAGGCCCCATTACCCTAGTGTGCCCAGGGCTTCCAATTGGTTAAAGTCGGCCTTGAGTACGTGTGAGCATATACATATATATATGCCGATGAATGCATATACATACATATATATGTATATGATCATACAACTAACTATTATAAGTGTGTCTACTCGTATGTACCTAACTATAGTAACTTTGGTAACTGCCTATTGTGTAAACCTACCCATCATTCTATGTAAGGGAGCCCCTCTGCCAACAAACAGTCCTTCAGTTTGGCAGAAGAAAAAATTGTTAACAAAGGGCTGTTTTGTAAATAAATTTATTATTATTACTATTACTTCGCCGACATGTTTGAGATCTACATGGGTGCCAAGTTCTGTGTAGAAAATACTGAAATTTATTCCACTTGGGTTATTTCAAGGTTAGGATTTGACTTGGCTGGTTTTTACGTACAAGCTATATGCAAATAGGCCTCAAAAGCACTTTTAAATAAAAATAAAAAAAATCTTTTATTTCAGACACATTGATCCATATTTTGTTAGTAGCAAGAAACAACTTAAAAACTAATGTTAGTATTATCACTACATAGTATAAAACAAAGTCGCTTTCTCTGTCCCTATATCCCTATATCCCTATGTATGCTTAAATCTTTAAAACTACGCAACGGATTTTGATGCGGTTTTTTTTAATAGATAGAGTGATTGAAGAGGAAGGCTTATATGTATAATAACATCCATTTAAATAGTGCACCCGTGCGAAGCCGGGGCGGGTCGCTAGTAGGAAACAAAACAAAGAGAAACTTGTGGTCCTAGCCTACTTGACATATGTCAGTGTAGTGTGTAGTGTGTACTTTTACAGTATCTATCTAAAGTTTCAACTTGTTATATATAAATTCTAAACTACTAATAATAAAAGGCCTACAAACTAAACTTAAAAATAAATAATTTAAAATAAGGGTTCCCCCGCGGCATAGTGCCAAAGATGCTGGCAGCATTTCCCCGCTGTGTAGCAATGCTTATGCGTTGTGTTTTCCCCAGGCCACTCTCCAACCGCGCACTCCTATCGCTTTATTGGGCCCGGCCTATAAAGCCACAGTCAGGTTCAAAAAAAAACACTGCCAGCCCTTTGGCACCATGCCGCGGGAGACCCCTTATTTTAGATTCTTTATTTTATTATACTATATTTGTCTATGTTATTTTTCTAGTTTGGTTTTTTGGTAAAAACTAGCAAAGTCAAATCCAGGCCTTGAAATACATCCCAAGTTAAATAAATTTCAGGATTTTCTACACAGAATTTTGCACCCATTTAGATCTTTATTCGTTTGTCGGCGAAGTTAACAACGACGCATATTTTTAATATCTAACTTGGCTCTCATTTCACATTTATGTTTTTGATGCGATATCATTACTTTTGGTACCGAAATTTAGCTCTGACAGTACTAAAATATCACTACATCACTACATAGTATAAGACAAAGTCGCTTTCTCTGTCTCTATGTCCCTATATCCCTATGTCTGCTTAAATCTTTAAAATACGCAACGGATTTTGATGCGGTTTTTTTTAATAGATAGAGTGATTGAAGAGGAAGGTTTATATGTATAATAACGTCCATTAAATAGTGCACCCGTGCGAAGCCGGGGCGGGTCGCTAGTATACTATACTATGTAGTTCAAATCTCTAGTTTATTTCGCAACTAAAATTCATTTTTGCTATGACAAATTCTATAGGGGCTTACTGTGTGTGGGTCAACTATTTTTTGTTGCTCGTTACCATGGTTACATCTCCTGATTCACTATTTAAAACTGATTTTATAGGGTTTAAATCTATCAAACATGAGTTTTAGCGATGAGCATAAATCCATTCGGACGTGGGTCATCTCTTGAACACGCTTGAAGTCCATATTATAAACATTTTTCTAAGAAACTCGGTTACTGTTGTCTCCTCGCTGACGGAACAGTATAACAACAAGACAAAGTTGGTTCACCCGCCAAATAAAATGTTTTTGGAAAGATTCCGTCAGCGTAGACTTCGTTAATGACTGTGTTTCCTTAATGTAAATATACCATACAAAATACGATGCAATAATACCACAGCTGATAACCGTGACTAAGGGAAATGTCGCGGAAGAAATCTTTTACTTTCCCAGTACACAATGTGACCAAGTTTTCTATGAGCATAATGGAGCAAACAATGTATTGGCTGATACTAGTCCCAGTCACAATAGATCGTAAATTTTAACGATAGCTAGGTAGCTTAGAAACAATTTGCGGTACAAATTAGATTTGCTACAAGAAGATTATCTTATGTTCACGAGGTTTTGTTCGATGTACAATCTCTACTTAATTTTAGTGTTACGCACGTTATATTTTTAGGCTTACGTTGCTATAGTTATCATGAAATGTATGAAGTTAATTTGTGGTATAGAGAGAAGAGGAATAAAAAGTAGGTTCCTTTATCCTTAGGTACCTTTTTACCTGAATCTTGTAATCGTTTCCAAAGGAAAATTGTGTACTATTTGGTAGCATAAACAAAAATTCTCACTGATACATTATATTATAATAGTTGAAGTTAATTTATCTTTTACGTTATTAGTAAAGTTATACGGTTTTTTAGGGTTCCGGATCAAAATGGTAAAAAAGGAACCCTTATGGTTTCACTTTGTCTGTCTGTCTGTCTGTCTGTCTGTCTGTCTGTCACATCGCTAAATATCTCAAGAACTACTTATGCTATCGATTTGAATGGAATAGTTATAAAGAAGGGTAACTTAGATGCATTGAACATAGATTTATTTATTATTTCATTTTATCTTCTGAGAAAAATGACAGATAAGAGGTGGTTCAGAATTTCAAAGTCTAGTGAATATGTCAAGTGGGGTATCATATGAGAGGGCTTGAGTTACACATCCTTAAACATTTTTTTTTACGTCAAGCAATTTTAGATTCGGTCTCGCACTTGACCGGTTTTTTTTATTTTCTAAGTGAATGCATTGCGAATATGAGGAAAATATTGTCAAATTTCCATTAATAATAACTGCCATATTATCGCCATGTCACCAGTCACATTAAAAGTAGTCAAACGACTCCCTGGTGCTAACACAACACGCATGACATTGATCGTAACTATTTACTATGAATGAAATTAATTGACAGTAAAATCGATTTGCTATAATTGGAGTGCGTATGAATTCGGCTCATAAAATCCCAAGGTTAACAGCAAATTGATTTTCTAATTGCGCCGCGACAAGGCTTTGCGTATCGAAATAAACCCGTTCAATTACGCAACTAGTTAAATTTAAAACAATATGTAAATACCTGTACTATTATATGCTCGATTACCTAAAGAATTCGTTAAGAAACTTGGGCCATTACTTTTTCATGTACATAATTTTCACACTTTTATTTAATGCGGATTTTGGAATACTTGGCCCTCACTTCATATTTTTGTATTGTTATTTAGATAGAGGTTTAATTGCAGTATGACTTCCGATAGTTTTGGTAATTAACGAACCACAGCTAATATCCATAAATCGAGCAACTCAGTGGTCCTTAGATGTCTCACCATTTCTATGAAAAAATGGTTTTTACCACTGTGTAACCCACCTTTTACAGCAATTTTAATATTTAAGTATTTTTACCTATAAATTACTTTTATTAGGTTCAGGTA
The DNA here is from genome assembly GCA_963556455.1 of Epiblema foenella. Taxonomy (NCBI): domain Eukaryota; kingdom Metazoa; phylum Arthropoda; class Insecta; order Lepidoptera; family Tortricidae; genus Epiblema; species Epiblema foenella. The sequence continues at coordinate 1,103,437 of OY747102.1, read as the reverse complement.
CTATTTCGAAATCCTTAATTTGTACACTAATTCAATACATTTTTTTATTGTAATAGAAAACTGGTCATGTAAAATTAGAATGACCCACTTACTTTGTATATTTCTATGATAGAATGCGCTCGGGGAAGCCTGGCAGTCTTTGGTGTCAGAGGCCAAGATACTCAGACGCCCTGGCATTGAGTCTAACGCAGGGATCGGATACCGGTATTTTCTCCATAGAAAAATACCGGTATTATTACGGTAAGCAGTTCATTATTTCGTTTTTAATGGGACAATCTAATAATACGACGTTGTTACTTATATACATGATTCAGCCCTACGTAAAGAGCAAAATATAATCCAAAATATTGGGCTAATTCAGTGTTTTTTAAAAATACCGGTATCGGTCCCTGGTCTGACGTATATCTAGTACTCTGGGTGCAGTCCTCTGCATGTGAGGAACGTTTTAGTAAACTTAGAAGCCGTGTCAGTAGAAAGTATTGTTTAAAAGATGTAAGGTGTTAAATTCGAATCATTATTAAATTTAAAAATAATAGAATAGAATTTTTTAATTAATTGTTATGGCTGACACTATTTTATTCTTACTATTCTATAGCAGTGATATATATAATTATATATTATATGTATGTATATTTATATATTATTTAAGTATGTGTATTTATATTGAATAGTTGTTTTGGAATCTTTTTTTCTCATTGTAATAGTTTATGCACCACCTACTTTTCAGCTTTATATTTCATTTCTCCACTACCCAAAGGTTGTCTGGAAGAGATCGCTCTTTAGCGATAAGACCGCCTGTTGTTCTGCCTCTGTCTCCCTGTATCTTTGTTTTTTGTTTTTTATGTGCTATTTTATTATGTGAGATGAGCAATAAAGAGTATTTGTATTGTATTGTATTGCATTATTGGATTTCTAATCTGTATACGTATGTGGAATACAACCTTTAGCTATGTCAATTCAATACAATGGAATATAGACCGTCAGATGTATGTAAATTAGGTGATAGTTTCTACTATACCTTTTTTTCTTTCAATTCTCTTTTGTTGTGTACCATTTACATTTACTTAAGTAGGTTAAGTAGTATCATTGTAATAAGCATATTTTGGAGAAAATGACTGACTGTCGAGTTTCTTTCGGCGTTTCTTCTCGGCAGTGGTCTCTTGAGAAACGCTAGTAGTTTTTGACTTGTAAAAGTGCCTTTGCGGCCTACTTGCAGAATAAAGTTCATTTATTTCATTTATTTATTTACTAGTCGGAAATCCTTGCTCTTAATTGTCGCAAATTGTTTCATAATTCATAAAACATTAGCTGGAGGCGATTTCAAACAGAACGTCAAGTTATTTGAAGGTTTTCGACTGTAAGGGACTTGCTAAGTTAGTTTACATAACAACAAATATGAGTCTGGTACAAAACGCAGTGGGTAAATGGCGTCCACTGGAAAATATGGCAAGTCTGTTAAACATATACTTGCACTAGCGACCCGCCCCGGCTTAGCACGGGTGCACTATTTAATGGATGTTATTATACATATAAACCTTCCTCTTCAATCACTCTATTTATTAAAAATAACCGCATCAAAGACCGTTGCGTATTTTAAAGATTTAAGAGCGCTTTAATAAAATGTAACAGGTCCACTAGCGCCACTCGTAAATAACTGTAATTATTTAAATGCAACGATATATAACTAAAAAAGGGGGCCGCTACGTACTGTAGTTTGTATTTAAGTACTTTTTGAATCCATCAAACTAGTTTTTACCTTGTTAGATTCGTCTCTCTATGAGCTCAAAAATAAAACGGCCGTTTTATCTTTGGACGCATACATTGACGAATCCAGCAACGTAGTGGACCTGCTACATTTTATTAAAGCGCTCTTAAGCATACATAGGGATATAGAGACAGAGAAAGCGTCTTTTTTTTACCTTGTAGTGAATTGCGACAGAGGGAAAACTTCGTTTACAGTTACGCAATAGGCCCTCTGGTTAGACCAACTTCCTCACGATATTTTATTATAAAAAGCGCAAGTACGACGTAATCCTTCAAGTACGGCTCCGGGAATCACATTAAATGCTTGTTAAAACTGTTGCAGTCAACGCTAACTAGTACAGTTACTCGGTCTAATCAACGTGAATTAGCTGGAATCCATGTTATGATCCTCAATGAGTTCTATTTAGTACTGCAGTGCATCAACAGCATATATAAATGCTTACATGCTTAAATACATAGAAAACATTCAAGACTCAAGAACAAATATTCGTGGTTACCATACAAATAAATGCCTGAGACTCTACAGGTCGCATTTCTAAACCGATTCTAATGAAATTTTAAGAGCCGCGGGGTAAACACGTAACCTTTGTACCACCGTTAGGTAGATTTTAATGTCAAATTTTAATTGTCAGCTCATTCATACATTTATATTTCAAAATTGTTCAAGCCACATCAACTGCCCACAACTCTTAGCGAGCATACAGTTCCGTGCCCCCCGTAAGCCAACAAGAAGCAGAAATCTTTTTGCTCTTCCCAAAATAAGGACCGATGCTGGAAAGCGTGCACCATTATACAGACTATGCTGTCACCACAATACATTTCTAAATGAAGTCGATCTATTCTCGCACTCCCGCTGCCAGTTTAAGTCTGTTGTCACTAAATTGTATCGGTAGTCCTGTAAGTCTTAATATATACTGTTGTCTTAGTTAGTTAAAGCTTGTCCTGTTGATTTCTTAGCAAAATATTTGTAAAAGTTCCGCTGAAATATATTACGTTCCTACTTACTACCCTAACTAACTTAGCTTAAGCAAATAATTATCGCATCGCGCATTTGAATATATGTACTATGTGTTCTTAGTGAGATATATCCAAGGAGACATCTGTATCTATTGTCTATTTTCTATTTGCTTACACACATTGTATGATTGTTTCTGTGTTATCTCCGTAAATAAATAAATAAATAAAAATTAACAGTAAAATCTATCTACTGTTATATAATGCTTTTAACATAGCTTGGATATGGTGACAGACGTCAACCAAACAAATTGTCATGTTTCACGTTTGGATGGTGTCACCAAACAGTATGTTAAAAGCTCTACTCGCAGTATAACAAAATGTTGCAGGTTTTCACACATGAATATCAGCACTTTTGTTGAACAGTACCATTACGAAATGTCATAATTCTCGAAGAACTAACATGCAAATTGTAAATATGCATTTGAACGACATAAACAGAATGCGTTGACATATTTATACATTCTTACGTAACCACGGCTTTACCCCTTTGACATACAGTATATTTTTCGACATCGGAATCAAAAGAGGCATGCTGTGCTGTTGTATGGGTTTCCTTATTGACCATTTGCTGCAAGTTTTGCGTATGGGTACTGGCGGGGTTCTGGTATGATATTAGTGTATAATGAACACACAGTAAATAACATAAATAGATGTATATTATTAACTGATAAGGACCCTTAAGTAAGTGGTATACTAAATAAGTGGCAGCTACTCCGGTTACCAGGCGCCACTGAAAATCAGCGCCACGACTTAATGCCTAATAGCTTATTTCGTGGCACCAAGCTGAGTGGCGACCATTTTAGCATATATTAGTTGTATTTTGATTTTCCTTTGTTTTATTATTATTTTAATATTGTATATGCTAAATAAACATGTTTTCTTTCTTTCTTTCTTCTAGTTTAGTAAATACACTCGAGGTCAAAAATTTCGGGTCACCCTAAAAGAAATAACCGCAATAGGTTTTTCTAAATATTTTACAATAGTTTTATTTCAATGATAAGTATATTATTCTTCATAATGCCCAACAGTATTAGCAATACCCAGGATGGCAGATAAGCAAAATAATATATTTTTTAATAAAAAAATTATGGGGAACTCGGCTTATGTCAGTGACTGAAATGATCGTAGAGTGACAATTTAAACGGAAATATATTGCTACAAAACAGCTCTTTCTCATATGTGTCGCTTGAGCAAGTTGAAACGTAATATACAGCCCCTTTTACACTGTGCAAGAAATTACATGCTAATTTCATTACATTACAGCGTTTGCTCGTTCTCGTCCTACCTCAGTAGCTCGCAACCCCGCAATGTAATGAAAATTGCACGCAAGCTCTTGCACCGTGTAAATAAAATAAAAATATATATATATATATATTTGTGGACAATCTTACACAAATCAACCTGGTCCCAAACTAAGCAAAGCTCGTACTATGGGTACTAGGCGACGATATACATATTTATATAGATAAATATATACTTAAATACATAGAAAACATCCAAGACTCAGAAACAAATATTCATGCTCATCACACAAATTTTTGCCCTGACCGGGATTCGAACCCAGGACCGTCAGCTTCACAGGCAGGTGCACTACCCACTAGGCTAAACCGTTGGACAGTCGAATCGCCTCCCTAAGTTGATTTACCTACAGCGATATCACCAGCTATGTCAACAATCACCCGCGGAATGCCGGCCGAGATCAACATAGCAAATGAACGACAATCGGCACGGGGTCCCGTTACGATACTCATTCCGACCGATGTAACGGGGGCCGCTGGACGCTTGACACACTGCGAACTGCGTACGCGCATACGGACAGACGAAATATGACCACTCACGTTGGTATTATTCCCGTCTGTCATTCCCGTAACCACTATAGGCCACTTTAGCGAGTTTCAAACTCAAACTCAAACTCAAAATATTCTTTATTCAAATAGGCCTAGCAACAAGCACTTTTGAATCGTCAGTTATATATTACATAAATTGAATCTAATTATTCAGAGCAATTTATTGATGCATATGAAATTTAAAAAAATACATGAATTACTGTAATGTATGTCAAAAGAGAGTATAATAAATTCACAAAAAGATCGTCAATATGTAAAAAAAAATTGTATAATCTAGGCAGTTTCTAGAATAAAATCTGAATGTCAAGAGGAAAATTTTCAATTTGCCTCACTAAAGAATGCACTATCTATATGACATACTCGTACCTACAATCGCCATCAGATATATCGGAGCGAACAAGGTGCTCACAAATATCTGAACACGACTCTATTGTCAAGGCGTTAAAGTGCATGTTCAGATATTTTTGAGCACCCTGAAGAGTACAGATATATTTGATGGCGACTGTATAACCAACAGTCGACAATGGCGGTGCTACTTTTTTTTTCGTTTTTTTTTAACCTCTGCGGTTTTATAGGCTGACCCCAATAAAGCGATAGGAGTGCGCGGTTGGAGAGTAGCCTGGGGAAAATCCAGGGGAAACCTCCGACGCAACCACACGGACGGGGCGGTTTAAACACTGGAATACTCTGAGTTTGCGCTCATGAGCGGCTTCAGCGAATCCGAGATGTGATGTTATACCTTATTTACGCCAGAAGGACAGAAGCATACCTGAAACAAAACAAAAAATCACATAAGTCATTGTTTTCTTTTACCTGACGTCATTGCTTCTTTATTTATTTAAAAGGTACACTTTAAAGACATCACGCGATAAATGGTTCAGTTAAGTTTGCACAAAATCAGTAGCTTATAAGTAAGCGCATAATTGACCAAGTGCACATACAGCACTAGTGTCAAGTCGACCAACACAGAGCAGGGTTAATTACATGGTTAAATCCAATCAAGTTCAGCATTCAATAACAGAGTTGCCATACCCTATTTCAGCAAAGTCGAACCAATGATGTATCAACATGAACACTACTAGTAACAAAAGTTTGATTAAAGGAGATAAGTATGCATTCTTAGGTACTAACTGAACCGAAATTAAATAAACAAACAAGGAAATCAGGGTAACGCGTTTACATTTTACATTTTAGTTTTTAGGGTGAGCAGAGAATAGGATAGCCGCCAGGTCTCCCTTAAATTTAATAATGTGTGGATCAAATATGTCAACATGAACATTACTAGCCACCAAGTCATTATACTGTCTGCACATTCTAGTAATTTTGGTTTTAGTAGGAAGTGTTATTTTCTTCTATCCGATGTCACTTATAATGTTTATGCAAGTCTTACCACTTCCGAGCGATTATAAAAATCAACCCAGCTAGCGTGTTAGGTTAGGTTATCAACGGATGTCCGGCTGCAGCTTCTCTGCAGATCACATTTCTCAACCGATTCTTTTGAAATATTTTAAACACGTGTCAAATCGATTTAGGAAAATCTGATGGCATGTTGTACGTGACGTTTTTGACGGTCTGGGGTCCAGCCTCTGGGTCGTAAAACCTGGTAAAACGTTACCAAAACTGGGCTGAAGACAACGCCTATCTTGCAGGTAGTGTTATGGGTTGATGGAAATGATCTGGATATTCTGATGTTGAAATCGTATTTGCATACGATTATTGCACTTGTGTCGATATAAGCACGGTAATTTGTTAACCAGTGATCGACCGACCGATCTTTCTAGGGTCCTTTCTGAAAACCAGCGTCAGGCCCTGTGCTTGGCACAAGCTGAGACTGGAACCCTTTGCCCAACCAATGTTTTGTTTTCAATTTTAACTGTAGATATTAAGTACTACTGTTTATGTTTAGTCTGTAAAGAGTTCGTATCTATCTATCTATTCATATTAATTTGAGGCAATAAATATATTCTGATTCTGATTCTTGTGTAAATGGGGCCCAAGTTGCGTGAAAGCCGGGAGCGAGCCAACCTGCTCGGAATGCGGATCAAGGCTGCAAGAAAGTGCCGATTGTCCGGCCCATCGATTACTGATGGTGCGGCGTTGATTCATTCTCCAAATAAGGTTATGTAAGCGTACGTTGACACAGGATTGATAGCCAAAACTGTGTAGTTTTGAGACAGGTTTGCCTTTTTATAGGGGATTGACGAGAGACATCATCATGGATTCGTTTTTATTATCAGTGTAATAGAGACCATATATATCTCCAACAGTTTAATATTGACGCTCAGACACCATGTGGGATATCTCTGGGATATTATATTAATTTCATTATACTCCTTGTTTAATCTTGAGACCTTATACATCTCTGACCTTACTTATGTTGTAATATTTGTAATAGATAACTTTGGAAGTTTATCGTCACTGTACGACATAAATTTTGTTATAATTGTAAACTCGAAATTATTATTCTTTCTTGAACTGTAAATTAATATTTTGACATGAAAAATGTATTACTATAGTCAGACTTTATTAAATTGTAAATTAATATTTCGATACGTAAAAGTGCCCTTGTGGCCTATTTGCAGAATATATGTTTGATTTTTGATTTTTTATTTTTTTTGTACACTATAACTAGTGGCTCTATGCTATAACTCTCTTTTAATTTCCAAAAACAGAATGGGCAATAAAATATTTATACGTATTTTTTCTGCGAAAGAAATCACTGTGCAAAACCTGCTTATATCTGCGAATAAACTCAAAGGTGTACCTTTATGTTAAGTTCCCTTTCCGCACTGGGCCAGAGTGGGACTAATTACTGTCCCTTTCCTCTCATCTGGCAGAGGTCTGTGCCTGGCAATGGGACGTATATATGCGTTGAAAATGATGAAAAGGAATTAAAATGTCAATCAAGTGACTGACCATACTTTTTGTTTGAGAAGTGGACTATTTGTATTTTCTTGCTCACGGGACATTAGTGTCCTGTGCCTTTACCATGAGTCTGCATGACCGTACTCGCTAGCGACTGCGTAAACGATTTAGTATGCCGATTCTTAGTTCTATTGCGTATGCGCCAGAGACGCTGTACTTTTGCCTATGCAAATTTTTACGCAGTCGCTAGCGAGTTGGGTCGTGTAAACTCATGGTAAAGGCACTGGCCTGTTAGCGTGCATGAAATATGAACTGGAGTGGCCAATACAATACAAACATGAGTGAAAAATATGTAAGCATCACTACATAGTATAAAACAAAGTCGCTTTCTCTGTCCCTATGTCCCTATATCCCTATGTATGATTAAATCTTTACTACGCAACGGATTTTGATGCGGTTTTTTTCAATAAATATAGTGACTCAGGGGGAAGGTTTATATGTATAATACATGCATCAGCATTTCACCCGTGCGAAGCCGGGGCGGGTCGCTAGTAAACAATAAATAACATACATGTTAGATAAAATGACATATTTGTCTGTCCCTCATAGCATATATTTGACCCCATCATCGAACTGTCATCGATGTACTGCCATTGCTGATGTGGATTCTCTTTCTACGGAGGCGAACATGTAGCCGAAGGTGAACTACCGAACGAGTAGGGTAGGTACATACCCGATTGGTTTATTTAGGTTAGCTGTAGGTCCAACCTTCACGCTGTAACTGTCCTAATTGCATCTTGGGACATATCCCGCGACATTTATTTACAATTGCTCTTACAATGGACATGGCTCGAGACAATGCGTTGCAAAACGCAGGAAGGGTATTGTTAATGTCAAACGAGATAGATAATGGAGCTGTCTTGCGTTGTAACCTGTTTGGCTTCTGTTTGGGGTAAGGTTGTTTGAACCGGCCGCAATTACTTGAGCAAGTCTGAGTTGTCATAACATCCTATCATCATCATCTGTCATCGTAAGGAATTGTTAGATAATTGTCGAATTAGATATTAGATAATTGTGAACTGTTTTATAATAACTAATTTTCTGGTAGCATTAAAGGGTCGTTTTATCTTAGATTCTTGAGATTGTATTTATTTTTCCATGCATGTTTATGGGTTATTATATTTTTATGACGACGAAATGTATGAAAAAAGTACACAAAACGCGAAAAAAAAATCGAGTTCATTAAAATACGTTATATTATAATTGAATCGCTACTTCAAGAAGTGCGTTATAAATATAATCTAACAAATCAAAAGTATTTCCAAAAATCGTCGTCCAAAAATCCATACAAGTTAATAATCAGCAACAGGCATTGTCAACAAAGATATAAAAAAAAATCCGCAACGTCAAAATATTCATATATATTATTTTGTCATGTTTGTTTTGACTGAATAATAAAGAGTATTTCCTATCAAGACTTTGACAAGAACAGCATACAATTATGTTTTGTGCATGCACCATAACCGGCTACAGGCTAAGTGTTCTGTGGGCACATTTGACCACCAAGACAAGTCTGTGGGCACATTTGACCACCAAGACAAAATATCATGCAATTTCCTGTGAGCCTGACACTCTTCGACAGCAGTTTTATTTGAACTTTTTTTGACAGAATACTTTCAGATCCAAGACAATTTGATACATTACTACTTTCAAACCGGTTTTACTCATTAATCATTAAAAAATGAATTTCTACACAAACATTTCAGCAATTTTCAATGTGTTTTCGCCGTTATACTAAGGCAGTAAAAATACTTCTAAAGAATCGAGTTCAGAAAATGAGTGTGTGAAACACAAGTGTATTTAAAGTATTTTAGTGCCGTTCTTTTGTTTTCTGCAATGTTAATAGGAAAACTGTGCCTGTTTTTCCTTTTATAAGCCTTGGTTTAGCTTAAGTTAGGTTAGGTTAGCTTTGTTAGGTTAAATTACGTTGTAAAAGACCAGAAATATATGACCATTGTTAAGAGGAAGAGGGCGCTACTATATTGATTTATACATATGGCAACAGAGAGCGCAAACTCTTAGAGTATTCCAGTGTTCCAAACCACACGCGTGGTCGTGCCGGAGGTTTTCCCCTGGATTTTCCCCAGGCTACTCTCCAACCGCGCACTCCTATCGCTTTATTGGGTCCGGCCTATAAAGCCACAGTCAGGTTAAAAAAAAAAATGGCAACAGACTAAATGACATTTTGACTTGTTTACCTATCAGCTGTGATGTTACCGCCCCTGGTAAATACAGAATTTTATGTCTCCCTGTAGTGGGTATGTAGCGTGCGGTAATTGCCACTTTATGGCCAGGTGTGACATAATTTAATAGTGTGAAACGTAGGGATATACCTTTTTTTTTAATCTGACTGTGGCTTTATAGGCCGGGCCCAATAAAGCAATAGGATTGCGCGGTTGGAGAGTAGCCTGGGAAAAATCCAGGGGAAAACCTCCGGCTCGACCACGCGTGTGGTTTGGAACACTGGAATACTCTAAGAGTTTGCGCTCCAGTGAGATTGGTTGAGCGGTTTCAACCGAATCTGAGGTGTGAGTGGAATCGAGCTACTGGGAGTTTTGTCGCTGGTTCACTAAACCTAGCCTAGCTGAGAAGAGTCCAGCAAGAAACTCAGCTAGGCCCGACCTGGGTCGGACTGACTCTACCCGGTGTGCGGCGGTACCGGGACGAATAGGGACTATATGTGTCACTGTTGTCGCGATCGCGCGGTGGACGTCCCCGCCGGCGGGAATGCCTAAGTGTACGCGTCATGTCAGAGTTGGACGTCGTAAGCGCAGCGGGATATAACGTCAATCTGTGCCAATCAATCTTCAAATAATCACACGGACATATTAATGCAATAATGGATGTATTGTAGTGTGGTTTCCACGAGAATGAAAACGACTGCACTTTCTTCCGATTTTCTTCCGATGCCATTCGCTCTCGGCACGCGATCCGTCGGCGCACGCGATTATCGACTGACATACCCCATGCAACAAGCACAATGTAATATGTATGTACCACGCAAACGACGCGTACTATCAGCATCACAGATAGCTGACCATTCATGAACCTTATTCCAACGAATTTAGGTGTACCAATGGTCAAACTATGATTCTGATAGTGTCACTAACCGGAAATCTAACCCTGTGATTGGATTTTCGATCCACTGTGAAGACACAACCGCGCTAAAGAAGCTATTCAACTGATCCTTGTGGTTCTTGTCTCTTCTTTTTTTATTTAGACGGTGGCAAAGAAACATGCGGTCTACCTGATGGTAAACGAGTACCGTAGCCTATAGTACTGTGTAAATGGATCCACTTACTGTGTAAATGGATCCACTGAAAATCAGCGTCGTGGCACTTCATGCTCCGACACAATGCTGAGTGGGCTCCTTTTTGGAACCATCCTCAAATGTGTATTTCCTAGATTTAAGCTAACTGTACTTTATGTTGTGGTTTCAAATAAATAATTCATTCATTCGTTCATATAGTCGCTTGGGACTCTAAAACAATCACAAGTGCGCCTAACATTTATTTTATTTAAAGCTCGACCAGATATGCCCGTGCGCCATGTTGCATAACATATTACCTATCATTGTTGTTGTTATGGGCCTTTGTATGCCGCTTCGACCAGCGTGTAACCTATTGTGGCAGCCCTTTAGAGTTCACCGTTAAGACCCGTTGATTTTTTTTTATTCTAAATAGGCTTGCGCTTGACCACAAATCACCTGATGGTAAGCAATATTGTGGTCTAGGATGGAACGCGCTTACCTAGTAAAAACCGATTCACTCTCGCTTTGAAGACCGAAAGGTTGTAGTTTACGGGAAACAAGGATTCCGGCAAGGAGTTCCACAGCTTGGCGGTTCTCACAATAAAGGTGGAAGCAAAACGCTTCGTGCGAGTTTTCGGATCAGCCACCGTAAAACGATGGCGCCTTACCGTATTCGTGCTCGTCCGATGGTAGAAAGGGGCGGGAGGAATTATGTTGTGTAATTCCTCAGCGCACTCCCCGAAATGCAACCGATAAAAAACCGAAAGACTGGCAACTTTGCGGCGCGGCGATGCTCTAGACTTTGCAGCCTCGCATTGCAGAGAGAGTCCTTTCCTATGAGCCTCTTAGCACGCCAGAAATTCATTCCAGAAAGTTCCATATTCTTGGGGCGGTTATGTGTAGCACTTCTGTTTGCACGATGTACTTCTTTTGTGCATCGGCGGTACGCAGAAGCAGCGAATATGCATTGCTGTTTCTTCTGACTCCTGGAAACCTGCATGTTGCATCTTGTTTCATACCCATTTAAATGCATGTGTTTGTTCAATTTGCAATGGCCTTTTTTTTGAACCTGACTGTGGCTTTATAGGCCGGGCCCAATAAAGCGATAGGAGTGCGCGGTTGGAGAGTAGCCTGGGGAAAATCCTGGGGAAAACCTCCGGCACGACCACGCGTGTGGTTTGGAACACTGGAATACTCTAAGAGTTTGCGCTCCAGTGAGATTGGTTGAGCGGTTTCAACCGAATTTGAGGTGTGAGTGGAAGTTTCATACCCATTTAAATGCATGTTTGTTCAATTTACAATGGCCTGTCAGGATCGTTGTCACTGCGCAGGCTTTGTGTTTTTTGAGCTGTAGCTCCCTAGACAATTTAGTATTGAACCCTTTAATGCCTTAGAGTGTTTTTGTCCTTTTACAAACTTCCATAACACAACTGCCGTTGAATTTTCTACGCTGTTTAACAGAGAATATGCTTTCCGTTTTGTGCCGCAGTCGCGGAAGTTACGATCGCTTTAGCCTAGTCGGTAGTGACCCTGCCTTCGAAGCTGGAGTTCCCGGGTTCGAATCTCGGTCAGGGCGTTTATTTGTGTAATGAACACGAATATTTGTTCCTGAGTCTTGGATGTTTTCTATGTATAACTGATGATAACTGATGATTTAAGTATATATTTATCTACAAAAGTATTTATATCGTCACTTAGTACCCATAGTACAAGCTTTGCTTAATTTGGGACTAGGGTGATTTGTGTAAGATTGTTCACAAATATTTATAAAAATATATATAAAAAAAGAACGGGTCTGGGCGGACCACGGGTCTGTCTGCGCCCTTTCTGGCGAGTTTACAGCACATAACCACAGAGCAATAAGTATTATCATATGGTATTCGGTATCCGGCCAAACCAAAGGAATTTAGAGTACTCCCGCTGAACTCCATCATTCGGTTTGTGGAAATGCTGGAGAGCAGCTTGGAGTAGGCATAAAGGAGGGGGCAATTGCACAAAAGATCCCACTGGGTCGAAGTGCATCCGCTAGGGCCCTCATCTAAATAAGATAAGATAAGATCCGGCCAAACCAGTATCCGTTGAACCTTTACTTGATTGATACACGATCAAATTATTTTTATTAGTTCGGCAATATAATCTGAAGGTTAGTTATTTACATAATTATTTTTTATAGCACCTTCAACTTAAATAATCATCTTGCAATGATAATTAGCATACGCATCAGCCTCAGCTATTTATAACACTTTACCTAACTTCAAGGAAAAGTGACGAAAAATCTATAAATTAATATGAACACTTGAATTGCGAAAATCGAGTGAGTAATTATCTGGGTGTCGTCTACAACCTTGTCGAGTCGTGAACCAGTCCGCCGGTGTGGACACGCCTTAATTTGAAATGTAAACGAGTTTCAACGCGAGTGTGTACGCACCTTGGTTTTTTAGTGTCGCAAGCGCTTATTTAATTAAGTAAATAAGAAATAAGTCATGTTTGTAAAGAAATCGAAATCGTTTACAAACTGATTTTAAAAACTTGATGACGAGCTGATTTCAATTTCGCTTATGCATCATTTTTTTTGAATATTTTCCAATCCAAACCAAAACCGATAAAAAGCTTTAATCTCTTTCACTCTTACTTTAATAACTAAAGAGGGAAAGAGACGGAGAAATTCTCAGTAAGCGCAGGCGACTGACCCGTCGTGACATTCTGAGAAAGTCAAGTTTATTGCGGAAATCGTGACGGGAAAAAAAGCGTTGCGACACCCATTGAGCAAAACCGGAGTTTTGGTGAAATGTCAAGATTTACAAGGAAGGTTGAACAAGTGTACCGGTTTCCCGTGACACTGACAGGTCACTTTTTTACTCTGTTTTCATCGTTGGTGCAAACATAAACATAATTGACGACCGGTTTAGCCTAGTGGGTAGTGCACCTGCCTGTGAAGCTGACGGTCCTGGGTTCGAATCCCGGTCAGGGCAAATATTTGTGTGATGAGCATGAATATTTGTTTCTGAGTCTTGGATGTTTTCTATGTATTTAAGTATTTATATCTATTAAATATATCGTCGTCTAGTACCCATAACACAAGCCTTCTTGAGCTTACTGTGGGGCTAGTTCGATTTGTGTAAGATTGTCCTCTAATATTTATTTATTGTCCTCTAATATTTATTAATTATAAATAATATATGTATGTATTTATTATCAGTGACTTAGAGACCATATACATCTTTAACAATATTAAATTAATTTTAATTTTGACGCTCAGAGACCATGTACATCTCTGGGATATTATATTAATTTCATTATACTGCTTGTTTAATCTTGAGACCTTATACATCTCTAACTTTACTGATGTTGTAATATTTGTAATAGATAACTTTGCAAGCTTACCTTCACTGTATGACATTAATTTTGTTATAATTGTAAACTCGAAATTATTATTCCTTCTTGAACTGTAAATTAATATTTTGACATGAAAAATTACTTATTATAGTCAGATTTTCTTAAATTGTAAATTAATATTTTGACATGTAAAAGTGCCCTTGTGGCCTATTTGCAGAATAAATGTTTGATTTTGATTTTATGGCCCTTTTTCGATTTGGGTATTGACAACCAGAGACTAGACCAGGGGTGGGCAAACTTTTTTCATGGCGGGCCAGTAAGCTTGAGAAATTTCGGAGGAGGGCCATAATTGCAGCAAAACTGCACTTTTGTATAAAACCGCTGCTCTGATTTTTGGCTGAACCGTCAAAATATAATCATCGCGGGCCATGTACTAATTAATTCGATGTATCGGCGGCGGGCCGGATAAAATGCTTTCGCGGGCCGCAGTTGGCCTGCGGGCCGTACTTTGCCTACCACTGGACTAGACTAACGACCTTACTCACAACCAGTATTGTGAGTAAGGTCGCCAGAGCCCCCGAGGATGCCAGAGGTCCACTCGGACTTGAGAATGACAGATCTGTCTCTAACTTCAGGATCTTAAGTTGTGTTATTATGACCGCGGTCTCCTCTAAGGTGAAATTCAATAAATGAAATAAATGAACTTTATTCTGCAAGTAGGCCGCAAAGGCACTTTTACAAGTCAAAAACTACTAGCGTTTCTCATGAGACCACTGCCGAGAAGAAACGCCGAAAGAAACTCGACAGTCAGTCATTTTCTCCAAAATATGCTTATTACAATGATACTACTTAACCTACTTAAGTAAATGTAAGTGGTAAAAAACAAAAGAGAATTGAAATAAAAACAAGGAAAAAATAACAATAGGTATTTACAATGTGTAGTTACACAAGAAAACAAAACATGTCGAATCGTTTGATATGCTTTCCTGCAAGAACTGTGTCAACTAGATACAATGAAAATATTAGACTCTTTACGCTATTTAGGTAAAATAAAAAAAATAAAATTGATTCCCCAGTTGTCCTCCTAGAGTTATCCCAATTCCCAATACGAGGCAACTTGAAGGATACCCAATTCCAAGATTTAGTAGCTTTCTTTTTAGTAATTAATTACCCAGTGCTGCTGGTATAAATAATACCCATGCTATGGACCACACTGTTGCACCACAGGCTAGCTAGGTATTGGCAGAAAAATAATGTTCTGTCTAGAGTCAATTAACTGAGCTTGTAAAGATGTCTGTAGGCGACTAATGGTAATTTTTTTTTTAATTTATTTAGAACACAAACAGTCGCATATTGTAATTATAAATGTTGTACACGTAGTGTACATAGAAATATTAACACAAAGACCTGGAGGTTCATTTTTCCGTACAAATTGTTAAACAAACATAATATTATGACTAATAAGAAACTAAACTAAATTGAACCGGTCCTCGACGCAGTTTTGATATCCATCTCATGTACGTTTTAAAATAAATGAGATAAGTGGGAACTGGAAATCATAATAATAGCCTGTGTCAATCATTGGAAGCGTCGAAAACAGGAACATATTTTAACTCCATTTTGGTTACATAATTTAGAATAATTGTGAGTTAGTTAGACATTGTAAATGAGAAAAGAAAATTTAATAAAACCTGAAAATTTACATACAAGTACGAGTAGATACCTTAATTAGTATTTAGCATAGATGAACTAAAATAGTTTCCGTTTGACTAACATTTTAAGACTAGAAAGTGAACTGTAAAAAGGATCAATATCGATAAGATTATGATTATAAAACCTAGGGACTCGCCTGAAAAAAGTGTGCCGAGAGTAATTTTTGCGGGCAAAGCTAATGTGAAGTAAAGATCTAGGACGTAAGGGATGATGCGGGCAATTAAAATTAACTAATTTTAAGAGGTTTGGACAATGGATCACACCTTCAAGCATTTTAAACAAGAACATAATATCTAAATACTGCCTCCGGTTATGAAAGGAAGGAACACTGAAATGCTTCGCAGCCGTTGCGGTACGCTCGAAGCGGACGGTAATGTCCTTATGCTGCATTTACACGCTTGCGGTGGCTTGGCAAGCGTCCACAAGCACAAGCGTGTAAACGGGGGTGTTTGGCTTGGCTTGCGTGAGCTTGCGAGAGCTTGGCCCGATCCGGACTAGTGTCGGTGTTTGAACACAGATCAAAGGAATCTTGGGCAAGCGCTTGAGACGTGTTTACAAGTTGGCGCTTGGAGCTTGTGGACGCTTGCCAAGCCACTGCAAGCGTGTAAATGCAGCATAAGGACATTGTCATTGGTCGCCTACAAACATCTTTACAAGCTCAGTCAGTAAGAAAATCGAATGACAGTTAATTGAGTCTAGACAGAACATTAATTTTTTGCCAAAACCTAGCCAGCCTGTGGTGCAACAGTGTGGTCCACATGGGTATTATTTATACATTAGATTTCTTATTATATTCCCCATATATATTCTTATTTATTTTCATCTTTTGTTACGCAATTAGAGCGCCTGACGATCAGTATGCAATAGTAGTATAAGCAAAAATGTATTTATTGAGATTACATTCACGAGATTGTATTCTGTGATAAATAAAACTAAACTAAACTAAACATACCCACTTTAATGTTGTAATTATGAATGGAATAAACTGCGCCATTGATGCACTCAATAGTTATTTGCGTGTCAATCGTGTTATTTTACTTTTGTGTTATCTTATCGGACGTATAAGTTATCTAACTTTCATAATTATGTGTGTATTGTGATAGTGAGCTGATCAACATTAAAGAGCGAGATTATTATGCCTTTCTATTTCGTTCTTTCTGTGCGTTAGGAGACTAAAGTGAAAATACTACATGACGCGTACACTTAGGCACTCCCGCCGGTGGGGATGTAAACCGCGCGATCGCGACAACACACACATATAGTCCCTATTCGTCCGGGTACCGCCGCATACCGGGTAGAGTCAGTCCGACCCAGGTCGGGTCTAGCTGGGTTTCTTGCTGGACTCTTCTCAACTAGGCTAAGTTTAGTGAACATGCGACAAAACTCCCAGTAGCTCGATTCCACTCACACCTCAGATTGTAGCCACTCAACCAACCTCTCTGGAGCACAAACTCTAGAGTAATCCAGTTTTTAAACCGCCCGCGTGGTCGTGTCGAAGGTTTCCCCTGGATTTTCCCCAGGCCAGGTTATGTGACATCTGTCGTAAAGGGCGACTAAAGGACAAATGGAGATGACGTCCCAGAACGGCCTTTACAGGCATGACGACAGCTCTAGTCTAGTGCATTCAACCGCTTCTAAGATGCCGTACTCCAAGGAATTGACGACCCTAGTATTGGACAAAACTAGCACTTAACGAAATAAAGGACTTGACAATACAAGGGATTGACGACCCTAGGATTGGACAAAACTAGCACTTAACGAAATAAGGATTTGCCACAGTAAGGATTTGTCCAAACAAGGATTTGACAAGCGTCTGTGCTATCCTTGTGTCAATACGACGACCTACATTCATACGTAATGTGGTCATTGTCGTCATCGTCCATAGATTGACCTCTGAGGCGGCACAGGTCCTCGCTCCACCCAGTAGACCGCCAGCACCGAGTCTGGCGCGAGCCATGTTACCTACCTTCGTAATGGTTGTCGTCGTCGTCCGTAGGTTGTCCGCTGGGGCGGCTCAGATCCTTGCTCCGCCCAGTACGCCGCTAGCGCCAGGTACGGCGCAAGCCATGTCACCTACCTTCGTAATGGTTGTCGTCGTCGTCCGTAGGTTGCCCGCTAAGGCGGCACAGGTCCTCGTTCTCAGCCCAGTAGGCCGCCAGCGCCAGGTCCGGCGCGAACCATAATGTTACTTATACCTTCGTAATGGTTGTCGTCGTCGTCCGTAGATTGCCCGCTGAGGCGGCTCAGATCCTTGCTCCGCCCAGTATGCCGCTAGGGCCGGGTACGGCGCAAGCCATGTCACCTACCTTCGTAATGGTTGTCGTCGTCGTCCGTAGGTTGCCCGCTGAGGCGGCACAGGTCCTCGTACTCGGCCCAGTAGGCCGCCAGCACTGGGTCCGGCGCGCGGGGCAGCGGCAGCGCCATTCGGACCTCGGGAGACGCCTGTAACAATATTTATGAAGTTCAGCTCAGTTTATATTTTGAAGACCGGTTTAGCCTAGTGGGTAGTGCACCTGCCTGTGAAGCTGACGGTCCTGGGTTCGAATCCCGGTCAGGGCAAATATTTGTGTGATGAGTATGAATATTTGTTTCTGAGTCTTGGATGTTTCCTATGTATTTAAGTATTTATATCTATTAAATATATCGTCGTCTAGTACCCATAACACAAGCCTTCTTGAGCTTACTGTGGGGCTAGTTCGATTTGTGTAAGATTGTCCTCTAATATTTATTTATTTATTATCGAAGTCAATTATTCAACACAGTTCGTCAAATATTTCTGCAACGAAATATTCTACTATTTTAGTCGGTATTCTATAAAATTGGCTTCATCTCATTTGCAGAAATCTTTCATTATATCAGTAGCATATTTGAGAAATGAGAAGAATAATCTGAATTATGGATAGCAAATAAATCTCAACCTGTTTTGTTTTGAATTAACTTTGAACAAACTTTTCCAAACCGGTTAACACTCGACACTCAATAACCCCTAACCCTTAACGGCACTTCTATAATGTCACTGACTATATGCGGACAAATAGCCCTTTCATCTCGTATAAAGTGTGTCCCTATAACTGCGCAGGAGTTCGAGGCGTTGCTTCCTTATCGCACTTATCGATTGTTTATGATTTGTTTACTTATTCTGGACTGCGTTTGACCTTAATGATGAAATGAAATGAATGAAATGATGTAAGGTGATTATATAAAACGATTTAAACGGATTTTATCGTGTACATTACGTATTGTACTGATTAAAAAACGAAAATAATGATTTAACATTAGTTATTTTTTTCTATCGAGAAAATTTTAAGCAATCATATTTCGGCTATTGTCAGACTGCCAATTATAGTCAAGAACCATGTATCAGAAAATCAATCCTTGTTGTTTCCTCATCTGAACAGAACAGCGTTTCAAAGAACGCGATATATTTGCTTGCACAGCCTTAAACACATCATAGCGTAGATCCGTAGATCGGAACGTACTCCGCACGACTGCGTTACGATATCGATTAGATCTTTATCAACAGTAACGAAACGCACACGTTACTTGACATAACTAATCAGTTATTTCATTTTAATTCAAGATTAGAATTTGCCTTCGTGCGGCTTAATAAATCATAACCTTTTATTGCTTGATAGATTCCGACTACGCAACTCTGCATTGAAATAATTTGGCAACACTACCTCAAACGTCACATTTTCATACAAATATGACGTATAATGCACAGTGTTGCCCAATTCCTTGCAGAGTTAGCGTGCTCGGCTTAGAGTATAAATATTTCTAAAGAGCTCCTATACGCGGGCCACCAAGAGTGACGGAAAAGGTCTTATGCAGATAAATTGAGAATTGGTTTAAAATGGCTGCCGGTTTACCATAAATTATTTCCTTAACTTGGGCGGGTAATCGCTTGTGTGACGTATTTGGGCACAACTGTCATATAAAATAAGTTGTGCTCGACAAAAAAAGTGAAACTGTGACAGGAACAACAAATGATATGTAACTCTCTGTCGCTCTTATACAAAAATGTATATGACTGTCTCGCTCGGTTGTGGTATTAGGTATTATTTGCGTGTCGCGTCTGGTAAGTCTGTGCTCGGCCTCTAGTATTGTTGTTGGTTAAAAGTAGGTAGAATAAATTGCATATTATTGGCCACCCCCCCAATAACTGGCCACTTCGCAAAAAATATGCACAGAGCAACCCAATCGTTGGTATTTTTGTAATTAAATAAATAAAATTAAAATAACTGTTATCAGCGCTGCCTTCCTGTATTTTTATAAAGGCGGTCTTCACTGCACTTATTTGGTGGCTCATAACTGAATGGCATTTTCTTAAGTGGAGACTTACCCTACCTATCCTGTAAACTTAGTTTAGATTCCATAATTATCCGTGACAGTGAAACTTGAAAAAATATTCTATAATATAATCAATTTAATATATTGACCACATTTATCAGGAACCTGGTTTATCAGGCATACAAATCTCGCTCTTAAGCCTTCAACATAAGGTGTACTTGTTTATAACGTTGCTTACTGGCTATCCTTCTACGGCTACTTTACGACCTTTCACTCCAATTACACTTAACGGATTCCTAATCCCCGCTATGGCAAAACAACCCTTATATGTTAGATAAAAGGTCCATAAAACACTAAATTAGCACTATCTGACAGCGTAGCATCAAGATAGAATCAGTTTTATCACTCACGTAGATATTGGAAATTAGGAAAATCAATTTGCCGGCGCCTTTGAGTTCACGAGAATTACTAGTAACGAGCGTGGCCGGTTAGAGCCCGGGCTAGGGATGTCACTTCCATCTTGAAAAATCGATTAATAAATACTCGATTATTATGCAAAAAAAAATTTGGTCCCAATTAAAATCGATTAAAAACAATCGATTTTAGAAGAAACAGTAATCGATTTTTTCCAATAATAATAATAATATTCTTACTTAATATTAATATGCAGGAGTACATTTATAGATTCGGTAACATTAATAATGGTAACAAGAGGCGGTCTTATCGCTAATTAATTTTTTATAAATTTTCATTTATTAATTGTTTGCGATACACTCATATCATGATCAGTATCATAAGAATGTTGACGTTTATCGCAGTATCGTGATTATATCTGTGCAAATCCGGATATTTTGAAATCCGTGATACCTAAGGGGCGTGGCTTCAATATTAGCTTCATCGCTAGAAATGTCCTCATAATGCCAGGATCTGACTAGGACTTTGTAGACGTCTAATATTCTCATGTCCAAGGTGGTAGTTTTGATAAATTATGTTACGATTAATCGCTTATAAAAATCATAATCGATTTTTTAATAATCGATTTATTGCAAAATCTAAATCGATTTAAAAATCGATTACTTTTTAAATAATAGTCGATTTTTTAATAATCGATTATTTTTTGACGTCCCTAGCCCGGGCACAAAATAAGAATAAGTAATAGTGTGGTAATAGGCCCGGGTTTATACCATCGACACGGTTAGCTGACCATTCGTAGCCCTTATCGCAATTAAATAAAGACTGCCAGTCAGTTCAGAGGGGCTACCGCGAACCGAAAAAGAACGAAGTTCGAATATCTCCCTCTCTGTCGCACTTGCTAATTCATGCGACAGAGAGGGAGATATTCGAACTTCGTTCCTTTTCGGTTCGCGGTAGCCCCTCAGTGTTGGAGGTTGGAGGTTGGAGAGGTCTCCTGAACGCGCAGGATTCCATTTATTTTAAATCTTCTAGACACCGCCGTACTACTGCTTTTCGCCTTTTTTTCCAAATGAAACGTGGTTTAAGTTGTAAACTCATAACTCATAATATAATATAAAAGGCAAAATATTTTTTCTATGAATACCACTGTTTTCCAGTTTTGATAATGCTTTTCAAAACATCATTACTATTTGATTACAATCTAAAACAATAATATCTATTTTCCCTTAAACATGGGTTTATCCATAAAAAAACAAGGATAGTGGTATCCAATTATTTCCGACAAAAGTGAATCACAAAGCCAGTCCAATTTGTACATTAACAGCCAATTGTAGTAAAACTAACCTAACTAATCTATTTATAAAATCTTTTTTTCCGTAATGCATTTTCCTTCTAAAGCCATTGAATGAAGTGTTTATACTGCAATCGATATATTGCGATATTTAATTATATTTGGATATAGCATCACTACATAGTATAAAACAAAGTCGCTTTCTCTGTCCCTATATCCCCATATCCCTATGTATGCTTAAATCTTTAAAACTAGGCAACGGATTTTGATGCGGTTTTTTTAATAGATACGTGTGATTGAAGAGGAATGTTTACATGTATAATAACATCCATTAAATAGTGCACCCGTGCGAAGCCGGGCCGGGCTAGTCGGTAATATATTTATCAAGGCTATCGTGTGATTCACCATCACTGACGTTCACACTCTATATACAATAACTACATGTATATAAAAAGCTTATGTTGTTGGAGACTCGACGGCAATTACGTCCTTATTCAACAGCCGAATCATATTTAAACAGCTCGATCAATACAAAAGTAATGATATAATTTCAGAACGATTCGATATGGATTCAAATCATGGCCTTTAAACATCTGGTGTTTTAGTCGGAAACGAAAGAATTACATGGCGCCAAATTCCATGTTAATTGCCATGATTTTTTCATTAATACAAACATACACTCCTCGTCTACTCGTCAACTATCCCGTCAATTAAAGCCACCTTTGCCGACAAGACATAAATTGTGACCTGATCGGCCACGATTTATGTCTTGCCTAATCTTAATAATAAAATAGGAGCAAACTAATTGTAATTAACACATCTTTTTTTTTTAATAATGTTTCACTGTTCATTTATGCATGTTGTGTCCTTCTTTAATTAATAAGATACTTAGCATATATTTGTGAATCTAGGACTCTAATTATGTATTAGTATTCTTGTTGTTGAAGGTCCTAATAAATAAATAAATACACGCAATTTACTTAATTTAATTTTGACATGCATGACTTGTTAGTCATATCATGAAAAAATATTTTCACATGCCTCGAGGCCGAATATATTAAGGGTCAACAATGTGGGTGGATGAACTATTCTTTGTTGCTCGTTGCCATGGTTACGTCTCCTGAGTCACTCTTTAAAACTGTGATTTTGAAGGATTTAAAATCAACCAAATATGACTTTTGGCAATGAGCATAAATCCATTTGGACATGGGTCATCTCTTGAGTATGCTTGGAGTCCATATTATAATCATTTTTCTAAGAAATTCGGTTATAGTTGTCTCCTCGCTGACGGGACAGAATAACAACAATAAAAAGTTGATTGACCCATGTATACCTATAACATCCTGCTGTACCATATGTTCTTGTGAATAAACTTTCATTTCATTTAATTTCATTTCATTTGGATAATGGAGTGGACCAATCAAAGCGCTCGTGGCCCAGCGGCGCCCGCGTACCGCGTGCGGTATGCGAGGTTAAGCAACGTCGGCCCAGGTCAGTTATTGGATGGATGACCGCTTTGAGTGGTTATTAACTGAGCGCTCCCGTGCTTTGGAAGGCACGTTAAGCCGTTGATCCCGGCTGCTGTCTATGATAGCAGTCGTTAAGCCAAGTTTGAAGCCTTCGGGCGGCTTGAGAACTTCTAACAGTCAAGTTGCCCACTCACTTGACAAGCCCAATTCCAATAAGGTCTGGTTTCCCCTTGGAAGGTCAGATGGAGTGCCTACGCCAAATCTTGGGGGTTAGATAGCGGACCCCGGGCATCCTTCAGGATGCAACTGTACCAGGATAACTCTAGGATGATGATGATGATGACTGGAGTATACCAATTGTGCTAAATCAAGAAAATTAGAGTATATCGACCGACTGCCTAGGTGTTGTATTTAGCCGTGCTGACAAATACTAGCCAAAAACCCAGCGAAGCCAGAGCCAGGCTGCTACCGCGAATGGCATTATAAGTTTTTCCTCTTAGTCACACTTGCAAGTTTGCACATAAGTACGGCAGAGGGAAAACTTCGTTCGTGGTTCAGTGTAGCACCCCTATACTCCAAATACCGACGACCGGTTTAGCCTAGTGGGTAGTGCACCTGCCTGTGAAGCTGGCGGTCCTGGGTTCGAACCCCGGTCAGGGCAAATATTTGTGTGATGAGCATGAATATTTGTTTCTGAGTCTTGAATGTTTTCTATGTATTTAAGTATTTATATCTATTAAATATATCGTCGTCTAGTACCCATAACACAAGCCTTCTTGAGCTTACTGTGGGGCTAGTTCGATTTGTGTAAGATTGTCCTCTAATATTTATTTATTTATTTATTTTAAATACGTTGAGACTGGTTTAAAAAGACCCTCTGCCACATAGTGCCTTTGTTTTTCCTCATTTAATAAAAATACCTACCTAAGACCTACGTTGTTTGAAAGAACCAGTGATCCGACCCGGGTTAAACTTAAAACCAAGGCCTGTACTCCGAACTTCATATCGTACCATCCCTTTCACTCTCGAGTTATACACTATATGAGTGAAATGAAAGAAAGAAAGAAAGAAAGAAAAACATTTATTCGTGGCACAGACACAGTACAAATTAACATAACACCAAAATACAGAAAATAGCCACGAAATGGCCCCAAATCAGCATAGTGCTAGCCATTGGCTAGCGCTGGTCTTCCTTTGGGACCACGAGAAGCCACGAAAGACAAAAAACACTAAAGTCACAATCAACATAAAAAATGGACGGCAAGATACGCAGTTCGAATTTCGAAGTAGGAGTAGACCCTCAGAGGTGCTATAAAAAATCGAAATGTTTGTTGCCCTTGCTTATTAGAGCGACAAAGATGGAGTGTTACGTTTTTAGAATTCTCTGAATCGAACTCTACCTAGTGCACAGCATATCATGATGTATAGGGACTACACCGTTGTTTTCCTCAAGCGTTCCTCGCGTGCAATCCCTACATTTCTAGTTCTAGGAGCCGATACCCTCCACTGGCCTAAGCTGAGTTCAACACCGCTTCGACCATAAAATCGATAATTCTTATCATTTGTATGGAGTAATTTGAAAACGGCTTCACTCGATAAATCACGGATAACGAGTTTTCTTCCGACTTCCTAGAGTTATTGTGACTTTTCCTATGGAGCCATTCTTCCGTGAGTTGGAATTGCCAAGGTTTACAGTCCCGACTGACTTATATATATAATCCTGAAATGAAGATAGGACTGCAAACCCTAGACTTACCCAAACTAGATAACTATCAGCACCTCACACAAGACAGTTGGAAATACTTCGTAGGTAACTACTTAAAAAAACCTAGAAATTAGTTTCCATGGAGGCATCGCATTATAACATTGCAGTATTTACTTAAGTCGCAGTAGGTAGGTTTGAGAAATTTATTTAATATCTCAAACTTACCTAAATAAGCATATTTTCTAGGAGCAACATTTTCTCATCAGGCTGGCAATCATTATTTGACAAATGTAATTAAAAAGATATTTTAGCCAATCAGAATAAAAGTAATGATTCAGAGTTGCCAACAAGATGAGGAATATTTGAAAATTTGGGTATGTTGAGGAATAACAACAATTAAATTTCTGGCTAAAAGTTAAAGTACAAATATCAGTCATACGAGCTGTCTTCATGAGAGTGAGAGGCACCAGAAGACACATCAAGGCCTTCGATTGCGAAGACGGAGCAGGAATCCTACACTAAGCAAGATTTTATAACCAACCTCCCCCTCCGCCCCACAATTTTTGTTTTTGTCCCTCATTGCCGTCGTCTGTTTGTACATTTTCTATATTCTTGTTATGTATTTTAACTGAAATAAATATTCTCTTAAAAAAAACAATAATTAAATCTTAATTAAGTTCAAAAAATAAAACAGATTAAAATTATATTATTGATCTCAGCTCCGCAATTCAAAGATAAAATTATTCTTTAAATAACAATAATTGGTTAGTTGGATTATTCTGAGCTGGTATCATTGTTACTTGACAATTATAGCTGGACTTGCGACCAAAGGATGATTCTCATCGTTAAAGTTAATTGATGTCCTTACCGATCCGAACGTTAAGTGAAAGTTAAGGAAATCAGAGTGCAAATTAAACTTATTGTTGACTCCAGTTTACTCTATACCTGGATCCCTAACTGTTAATATAGTTAAAGTCAGAAATAATCACTCACGAGTCGTTAGCAATCCGGGTCCGGTAAGGAGAAATAAACCAAACCCAAAGATGAAATAGATATCACTAATTGTCTCCTCTGTCAACCTACGCTTCATCGATTCTGACTCTTCCCGATTGCGTTCACAATCACAACCACCTTACCTACTTTAGAGACGAGACTGCGTTTTACGCCATCTCCTATCCTCTAATGTTAAACTCATATCCCATTATTTTTAATGCAATAAAAACCATCATTTTATTCTTATTTGACTGCGTCGGCGCAATTACGCTTTATCAGTTAATCTCGGAAACAAAGAGGAATGTAGATAATTGCTTAAACATGAGGGTTTACGTGAGTCTGGGTTTGCGAGTTTCATCATGTTTGCAAAGTTATTACTCCACTTTTGTTTGACTGTCGATTATAACTGCTATTAAGATATGTAGGAAGAAGTTAACAAGCTTCCTGTGTCCTTTATGTGGTATTTAACTGTAGATTATGTTTTGTCAACAGTTAAATATTTCGTACTGCGAAATGAAATGAAATGAAATAAAATGAAATGAAGTGAAATTAACAAATTAACAGGCCGCAAACCCACCTACCGTACCGACCCTATTACATAACAATTTTCATTCTAAAACAGTATTTTTATTAAATGAGGACAAAAAAAAGGCACTACGTGGCAACAGGTCTTTTAAACCAGTCTCAACATATACGGTGAAAATTATTTCCCACCCACTCCGAACATTTTTATTTTTTAGTTTTTTTTAATGCTATATGCAGGCACAGGTTGCATCTGAGTCAGCCGTGGCGTCACCAGCGACATTCCTCAGTTTCACAAGACGGAACTATGCATTAGGTAATCGGTGAAACGATATGAGATGGCTTTTATTAGAAACGGGCGCGTGCGCGGAGGTCGCTTTGTGAGATTAGAGGTCTTTAGATTGTCAGCTAACAGGTCCTTTTGCTTGTAAGAATGCGCGAGATGTGCGTGCGCATCTTGGCGCAATATTACGACAAAACTAGTCTTGTCACGTAAAAGGTTTGGTGGTGCTACAGAATTTGAGTATTCCGAGTATAGGAAAATCATAAAAATGTTGCTGTGATATACTATATGATGAGAATTTGATTTATGTTGTTACTACAGTACAATACAAATACTCTTTATTGCACACCTCGTTTAAAGGACATAGTACAGTATAAAAACACAATGAGTAGAGGCAAACAACAGGCGGACTTATCGCTAAAGAGCGATTTCTTCCAGACAACCTTAGGGTACTACTACTTTCTTCTTTAAAAACTAGGTTGCTAGTTAGATTCGCTGTGTCCTGTAGCTGTAGGCAGGTGTGCTTCTATAATAAAACATATTTTTCTGTAGGTTCAGTATTTTATACTTTAGTTTAGTTATGTTACTATTTAAAAACTAATAAAATCGTCGTATCCTTTAATTACTTTATTGGTATTATCAATACTTTTGTCATAATTTGAAATCGAAACATTTTAAAACTTATAAGGTCTCTTAACAAACAACCTTATCCTTATTTATTTTGTGCGGTGCTACGTTTTCCGCACTTCGGAGAACTCAGTTTTTAAACGTTTTTAATTTTTGCCCTTTCCTTGTTTGTGTGGTGTGTTAATGAGTGATAATAAAACAAAAATCTTGATAGAATTATCCACAAGACATATTATGACACAAGAACACTACAGACCTACATGTTGAGTTGGAACGTATCACGAATAGCATTGTCGAATTTTCTAGTACCGGTTTTCATTAAGCCATGTTTTTTTGTATTCTTACCTCATGTGCTGATTTTGCCGTAAATGTTATTAAGCTGTGACAGGAATAAATAATTACGTTTACTTATTGTGAAATCTGCTATTTAAAGTAGGTACCTATGATTTCTTTGGTCTTTCCATCCATTTGGACTATAAGGGTGGGTTGCACCAAACCGTCAATCATAAGCGCCGGTGTTCGTTGAAATCTGATTGCATGGAAAGTTTGACAAGTGTCTATGGGATGACAGCTGCCGGCGCCATATTTGATGATGACTGGCCTGTGATCGTATGTTGGTGCAACCGACCCTAAGTGAATAGAAAGTAAAGTATTTAAAATGAATCCACTTAGATCGTGTCACTGTGAATGTCGGCCAGCCTTGCATATTTCTGCGTATTTTTTTTGTAGATTTCCAGGTAGTACGACTCTTTTTCTCTCTATAATGTTAATGATTTACAACACATCAATACATGTTCCCTTAACTAGAGACTGCTTCCTAAATAGGCAAGTTCAGAGTTTAGAGGTCTACCTGTGTCTAGTCTCTAGACTAGACTGATGAAGCCGCGTTTGTTATTACTTGTCATGTAAGTAGGGTCGGTAGGTGGGTTTACGGCCTGTTAATTTGATGCGCCAGTTTGCGGCCACTTGGATGAGTTGATGAACTGAAAGGATATTTTCTTGCTTTTTTGATATATTCCCATGCAATAGCTACTAATTAAAATGCATACGACTCACTGTCTTCAGGGCATGTAAGAATGTAAATATCATTAACAGACAAAACTTCGTTCTTCAGAAGGCCGCAAACTGACGCAGGCCGCGTAACTGGCCTAGCGACCCTAATTATTTTGTTAACCTACGTTGTTTGAAAGAACCAGTGCAGTGGTCCAAGGCGGGGTTAAACTTAAAACCAGGTTCTGTACTCCGAACTTAGTATCGTGCCATCCCTGTCACTCGTGTTATACTCTATAACACGAGTGTTATATTATATATTTATTTATTTATTTATATTAGGAGAACCAACAGCAGTACAAACAATGTAACAACATGCATATTAACAGCAGAGCCAATTACAGGATCTCACAGATAGCGCTAGAGTGTATATACTGAACTAAAGTGCGCACTCGTACACAATTACAAACGTTATTGCAACAAGAATATTAGAATAGAAAAAAGAAACAACAAGCAATCAAAGCCCACTTTGAACTAATGTTTTACTTGAATAAATTAAATTGTAAGTGACGAATATTAAATGAATGACAATATGGCGTATGCTACAAAGCACTCAGCGAAAATACGCCGCCTCCATGCCTCACCTCACAGAAGGAATCTTATATCTTATTATTATATATACGAAACGAGGTACTTGAGTCTCCATGTCGCAGAATACGTAAACCTATGTTTTTACATTATCATATTCATGGGCCATTCTACTTTTTCATGTAAACAATTTTCAGACACTTTTTTTTAAATGATTTTGGGCTACTTAGCCCTCATTTCATATTTTTGTATTGTTATTTAGAAAGAGGTTTAATTGCAGTGCAGTATCACTTCCAATAGTTTTGGTAATTAACGAACCACAGCTAATATCCATAAACCGAGTAACTCAGTGGTCCTTGGATGTCTCACCATTTGTATGAAAAAATTGGTTTTTACACTGTGTTACCCACCGTTTACAGGAATATGTTAATATTTAAGTATTTTTACCTTTAAATTCCCTTTTTTAGGTTCAGGTACTATTTCGAAATCCTATTATTGTACACTAATTCAATACATATCATAGATATTTTTTGTAATGGAAAACTGGTCATGAAAAAGTAAAATGACCCCGGTAACCTAAAAAGTTAAAAATTTAAACTGTTTATTTAAGTGAAATTTTTTACACAATTTTATAATCACTTACTTAACCATTAATCTTAAATTACAAAAGATTTTTTAAGTTAAGGAGTTGCGGATTTACAATTTTATTAATCAGTATACATTGTTGCTGTGAAAATATTCTTAGTTACCCAAGTCATAAGTAACTAAGAATATATTAACAGCTTGATTTTTTTAACAAATATAACTTAATGGCATTTCTGAATTTTTTGTCTTTTGTCGCCCACTGCCGAGCATAATCTAGGTCTCTCTTTAGTACGCCACTCACCCCGACCTCCTTGCTAGTCTTATCCAAGACTTCCAAGAGTGATCCGTGGTTTTTTAAAAGTCGTGAACCCTTCGCAGGTCGCTGTGGCCCATCCATGTTTCCTAAGATATGTTATAAGTCTGAACAAGTGGACATGAATGCAGCACGCGTTGGCCGATGACAGTCAGAGGGCATTGGACCGGACTTAGATCTTTTTGTGATGTGTGCGCCGCCGGCAATTTGCAACTCGAAGCGAATAAAGGAAGATTCACACTAGACCGTTCCGTGTCCAGGCCGGCCCGTTTTCTATGACAGAAAATCGACGGCCGCCCGGCCACGGACGGGCCCGGTGACGCTCGGAAACGGGCCGGCCCGGACAAGGACCGGTCACTCTATTATCAATGCAAACGTTTGACGGCCGATCTACCTACGTCCGAGGCTCGGAAACGGCACGGTCCCGGCCCGGCCCGGACGCGGAACGGTTTGCACATTAACACATAAAAAAGCTCGGAGACGGGCCGTTCCGTCTCGGACACGGAACGGTCTAATGTGAATCATCCTTAAGTTAATATGTTACAGCGAAGCCCTCAATCTTCTTAACATACGTTACTATTCTCATACGTACATACATTACTTTCTTCCTATAATAGAATTATTATTATTCTCTTTATTTATTTTTCGTCTTAGGCTAGGCTTTGACAATATCTTTATTAAAAGTAAAATATAAAAATACACTTACAAAACAAAAATATTATAAAATCCTAACCTAGGGTGCCGCCGGCAGCGAGGCGGGGCCTAAGCTACCGGTGGTTACGCGAGAGAGAGGAACCTCCTGACTATCCGCGCCGTGTCCAGGAGTACCTACCGCCTTCTGTATCTGACCCTTAACCCAGCCATCTAGCGAGTCTCTTGAGGTGTTGGTCGAGACTCTTTGCTATTAGACCGTTCGCAGACACAACTATCGGGACAATGATCGTCGAATCAACGTCCCACATGGCGGTTACGTCGTGTGCCAGGTATTATTATTATTTATTTGGGAAACAAACAGTCCAAAACATTACATCAAGTTAATCATAATAAACATAACATAAGCCAAACAGTTTCCACTACTGACTAATGCAAAATCTGTTGCTCAGGCCAAAAAACAAAACTTCAAAATAACATTGTGTTGCTAAGAATTGATAATTTTACACAATGTGACACAAGAGAAACATGCATGTATTTAAAGAGTTACGATACCTACAGTTCATCATTCAAGACCTAAGTACACTTAAATTGTTAGTTTTTTTACTGATATGGTACGAATATATTACTAACACGTGACGCTGGGTCAATGTGTGAACATAGTTTCCGAAGCGCGTTAAGATGCAAAAGAAAAACCGACAGCATTCGGTTAGCGAGCCATCGTTGGCAGCAACTGCCAAAATACAGCCAAATGGGTCTGTAGTTCTGTACACGTTGGCCCAATGTGTACGGGCATAACGTAATTTTCGATACCATGCAATAATCAAGCTACCATAAGCAATCTAGACCACGCAATGGTTTTAATTACGCCAATTATGGCATAGGACGTTCACTAAACTGCCAGGCTTGTTAACAACCGAGCTAGGAATGGAACATGCGCTATGCTGGTAATGTTGGCTAACTTGAGCACATATGGTGTTTCATCACGGGTCGACGACCGCTGCGCAATGATAAATACTGCGATATGGGACAGGATGAGATACGTAGGATGTACAATAATTAGGATGCGTGTTGTTAAAATAATTGAAGCGTAGATATTGAATTTCACAATTATTTCAAGCCGTGGTCTACCGCGATCTTTTTAGGAATAGGTATAATATGTTGTTGGGAATCTCCAGCACCGGAAGACGAGCTGTCGGTAGGCCTCCGACAAGGTGGAGTGATGACCTGGTGAAGGTCGCGGGAATCCGGTGGAAACGAACGGCACAGGACCGGTCTAAATGGCGAGCCTTGGGGGAGGCCTATGTTCAGCAGTGGACGTCTTTCGGCTGAAATGATGATGATGATGATGATGATGATGATGATGATGAATCTCCAGGCTCGGGAGTCATCATCCTCCTAGCGTTATCCCAGTACAGTTGCATCATCATAATTCCAAGAATTGGCGTAGGCACTAGTTTTTATGGAAGCGACTGCCATCTGACCTTCCAACCCGAGGGCAAAACCAGACCTTTTTGGAATTAGTTTTGTCAAGTGAGTGGCCAACTTGACGGTTGGAAAACTAACTTGCCTTAACGACTGCTATCATAGACAGCAGCCTGGATCGACAGCTTAACCTGCCTTCCGAATCACGGGAGCGCCCAGTTAATAACCACTCAAAGCGGTTACCCATCCAAGTACTGACCTCGGCCCACGTTGCTAAGACCTCGCATACCGCACGCGGCACGCGGACGCCGCTGAGCCAGGAGCGCTTCAAACCGTCTCCGAGCTCGGGAGTAAAGTGGGTAATAATGTTATAATGTTATTCTGCCAACAAACTGTAATACAGTTTGGCAGATGAGAAAAAAATATATATGTAAACTTCACGTGTAATAAATAAATTTAAAAAAATTCGTTGCTTATCAAGAGATGAATAATACTCTAAGGGCCCATTTTTCAATCCCGAGATAAAATAATTTGTCTGATAAATGTTAGCTCAGTCCTTCCAATTTCAAATGATAGATAATTTTATCTGGCGATTGAAAAGTCGTCCCTAACCAAGCAGACTTCACGGCGAGACGCATTTAGCAAGACACCAATGTATGCAGTAATGAGATATGTAGGTACCATCGCGAACAGTGGGGCTACCGCGAACCACAAACGAAGTTTTCCCTCTCTGTCTCACTTATGTGCAAACTTGCAAGTGCGACAGAGAGGGAAAACTTCGTTTGCTGTTCGCGGTAGCGCCCCAGGGATTGTTGAGACATTTGCCTATCTTCGCAACTTGGTCGTGTAACGCTAATCGGGACTGACACGTCATCGGGTAACATCGATCATTTATTACACGGCTAAATTACGGACAATGGTCACGGACAATTCCGGTTCGCGACTGTACATAAAAAAATTCGGAAAAAAATTAGCAATTCCAAATGCATCTCGCATTACACACATTAATTGGTTCTATAACGCCACGTAACTCAAATTAGATACGAATCGAATTACGCAACTCGTATAAATGTGCGCTTAGCGCACTTTCTATTTGTTTTGTGGACAGACAAAAGTATTAGTATGATTTACAGTAGTCCCTGTCAAATGCTTTGTTGCTTAATATTATTAATACCAACGATCAATCACATAGACACTTTTTTTTGTATTGACTGAGGCTTTATAGGATATTTACATACATACATACATACATATCTCAGGGCCGACTCTTACTTCGCCCAGACGTTGATCCTGGCTAGGAAATGCGGCGAGGGTCCCGGGAACAGTGATTTTTTTTTTAACCTGACTGTGGCTGTATAGGCCGGGCCCAATAAACCGATAGGAGTGCGCGGTTGGAGAGTAGCCTGGGGAAAATCCAGGGGAAAACCTCCGGCACGACCACGCGTGTGGTTTGGAACACTGGAATACTCTAAGAGTTTGCGCTCCAGTGAGATTGGTTGAGCGGTTTCAACCGAATCTGAGGTGTGAGTGGAATCGAGCTACTGGGAGTTTTGTCCACATCGACACAACAAATACTCTAACTTACATAGTACAGAAGACTAGCTTTTGGTCGCGACTTCGACGAAGGGTTTGAATTTCAACTGGATACCTCCACGCGTTCCCGAGAGTTATCTTGACAGACAGATAGACAGACGGACAACAATGTGATCATATACAGGTTTCGTCTTTTTTCTTTTGAGAGTCGGAAGCCTAAAATTCCGAGACTAGCTATACTATACTACCTCAGGTCTCTCCCACGAGTCTTAGTGTCGAGGTTCCATTGTCTGTGCACATTGTATAACGTTTGGAGGCCATTTTCCAACATTCAATGTATACAGATTCCTTTTCAATCAAACGCGAATTAGTAGAATTTATAGGTACAGTCATACCATAAATAATATCACTTAAAGGATTCAGTCTGCTGTGTTTTTCTAAGTTTGTGTATGTCTTTTGAGATTATTGATAATAAATTAATAAATAAATATTAGCCCCACAGTAAGCTCAAGAAGGCTTGTGTTATGGGTACTAGACGACGATATATTTAATAGATATAAATACTTAAATACATAGAAAACATCCAAGACCCAGAAACAAATATTCATGCTCATCACACAAACATTTGCCCTGACCGGGATTCGAACCCAGGACCGTCAGCTTCACAGGCAGGTGCACTACCCACTAGGCTAAACCGGTCGTCAAACCCACCCACCACCCATTATTTTATTTATTTTTTATTTTGATTTCAACTAATTACACAGCATTTCAGTATTACACTAAGACATTGCGGAATTTAGGACACACTATCCATATAAAAGTTAATAAAAAAAAGATAAATACAATAACTATATCCACTGAACCCCAGTAGTACCCGGTAGCGTCAACATCATTTTTGTCGACGGGAGAGCTTCCGCGTCCGAGGGACCCCTTAGGTGCGCGTGCGCCACTGAGTGACACCCATTTCCGTCTCGGGTGCGAGCCATATTAGCTACGCCACCTAACACTAAGTATTCTGAAAAACATCTACAGATAAAGATGAATAACAAAGTGTATAGTTAATTAGTACTGCTTATAAAATTTAATGTTCAATGAAAGTATTAATTATTAAAATGACTACAAGGTCTCATTTAAAAACCTTCGAAATAGGACGTTCTAATGACGTGTTGTCTTGTGCAATGTGGCAATTATAACTAAACATCAAAGGATGTTATAAATATTATAATTAAATGCAATTATTTATTCTTTATTTTATGCGTATTACATGCACTTATGAATGTCAAAAAACTACCATCCCCATAAGATAAGACCATTTAAATACTGCAAGTATTTAATAATAGGTATTTTACAAGGGTACTCTTGATTGGCCTAATTTTTTTTTGACTAATTTGATAATTTCATTTTTAATAGTTATTATTTTGTCGAAACATGTTTTTCTTAAATGACCACGTCATAACTCTTGTTTTGTCGAATTATTCGAAATGTATCATATGTATGATGTATAAATTATATCAACTAAAAAATAGATGGCTTCAAATTAGGAGATTTAAAATTATGTGATGTACACAATGATTTTAATTCAAACAAAAATTAGATATTTATCTATTCTATCTATATGTATAGTACACTTACGCTGTTTTAGGAATTGTTTATGGTACAGTGGACGTCCAAATATGTATAAACCTTTGCACCTTATCCCTTTGTAATAAGGTATAGCGTTTCATATCTTTGACGTCACGTACGTGGTTATCGACAAGTACAATGCGCATAAAATCACGTCTCGTCCGTTATTCATTTTCTCGGAACAATATAGAATTGCAAATGTAGACGGACGAATGATCGGTGTTCGGAATTGGTAATACACTCCATACAACTTCTTGGTGCCTTGGTGATAAAGTCCAACTGCTCTGGTGATAAAGTTGTTAGATAACAGGTTAACGGACAGTCACTTTTACAGGTGCTAAAAATTCTGTAGGCCTATTGCATTGTGTTTGCAAGCAACGACATACTATAACTTGGAGCATGTTTTAAGTAATTGACCGAGTGAAACGAATGTCTCTGCTTCAGCTTCGACAAAAATGCTTTCGTATGTCCAGATTCCGGATTTCGGTTTGTTCTCGTCTACAGGTCGCAATTCTCCACCGATTCTCGTGAAATTTCGTGAGCAGATTCGATAGTCATATAGAATTTTTTGTCGAGATGGTTCTTGGAAATTTTCAAAAACGATTTTTATTTCAAAGATTTTGTAAGTTTCTGCGTCCGAATTTCGGTTTGTTCTGCTGTACAGGTCGCATTTTTCAACCGCTTCTCGTGAAATTTTGTTAGGAGGTTCGATATTCGTAATTGATCTTTTTTATTATGTCAGATTTTGGAAATTATAAAAAACTCACTCACGAAGTCTACAACTCACAGAGCCACTAGTTAACTTAGTTCAAGTATTTAGGTTTCACTAATTTCAATTTCAATTCTCTAAGGATGAAATGCTTCAAATTCATCAGGAGTATTTCCTTGGTAGAGGTGATTCACTGTGTAAGAATCTGACGATGACAGAATTTAACCCAAATTATGCCTTCTCTAACTGTTACACAATCCATGCTCTTTTACAATAGCTTCATGTGAATATTCCGAAAGCCGACTACTAACCGACAAAGCCAAGTAGACCTTGAATCGATTGCTTTTTATCCGTACCAGTTGTCTACGTCGCTTGGGCGGATTAAAAGCGTAGGGCAGAGTGATATATACCTAATCAAGTATTAAAATAAGCCAGCATTCAATTAAGCAATATGATCAAGATAATACAAGTCAATAAGCAACGCAAACAGAGATATTGATCTTAATCGAATTAAATCGATTATGACACTGCTTGAGAAAGGTTACACGCACACAGCTCATTGAGTCGATTAATCGGTAGGTAAGGTAACAATCGATTAAGTCGAAAACAATCGGGTCTCATGCGCAATTTCCGTAAGTCGAAGGATATTGAGACAAAAGCCATTCATACAATGTTTTGGTGAATTTAATCGGGTTATTATGAACTTGATGGTGATTGGAAATATCCGAATCACTACATAGTATAAAACAAAGTCGCTTTCTCTGTCCCTATATCCCTATGTATGCTTAAATCTTTAAAACTACGCAACGGATTTTGATGCGGTTTTTTTTAATAGATAGAGTGATTGAAGAGGAAGGTTTATATGTATAATAACATCCATTAAATAGTACACCCGTGCGAAGCCGGGGCGGGTCGCTAGTATTATATATAAACATAGTTTTGAGTGAAAGTTATTTCTTTTAGCTTAAAGGAAACGAATTTTTTAATGTACGTATTATTTCAAACGGGTCTCAATCGCGAATAAATGTTATTTATTCATTTTGACGTTAAAGCCTTAAGAATAAACGGAAACTTAAGATAATTCAGAGAAGAAACAATGATAGAAAAAAAGAGGGATATAATTTGGTCTTCATCTGCCATACTCTATTTATTTACAAATAACCTTAGGAAAAGTAAGATTACTTACTTAAAAGCGACCGACGATAAGGAAGAATCAAATACTCGACCAAGTATTAACGGAGGTTCCAACGAGACAACAAGGTTGTCTAGTAGAGACCGCTCTTTAGCAATGATACCGCCTGTTGTCTACCTCTGCTTATATCTCGTTATGTTGTTTAGTTTATATTTTTATTGAGGTGTGCAAAAAATAGTATTTGTATTGTATTGTTCCAAATTTAATATCGCATAAATAATCTGGAACTTACTAGCAATTCTCACAAGATTTCACAACCTATGGATGAAGTTCTAAACTTATGCATACATAGTTATCTACTTAATGATAATTATAATTGAAGTATAGTACAGTAGAAAGGTGCGTTTTTGATCACTTCCAACAAAATTACATGTACTGAGATTGTATGTACTGTGTTGAGAGCGAGGGACCTAAATTTGTCCCTTCTGTTGTCCACACAGTGCATCCTCAAATTTTATAAAGGGTCGGCAACGCGTATGTGACTTCTTTGGAGTTGCGGGCGTCTATAGGCTGCGGTGACCGCTTGGCATCAGGTGGACCGTAAGCTTGTTTTCCACCGGCGTTGTATAAAAAAAACCTGCCTTAATAATATGTTATAGTACTTAGTTATAGCTTTAAGTAAGCTCAGTATTGTAATCAACGATTTAGCTTGTATGTGCATGTTTACATAATTTTATTCTGTATAGGTAGTACCTACACATTTCCCACATTGTCTGTCATATGGTATATTAGGGACAGCTCTCTCTCATATTTACTGTTTTATAATTTCATGTTGTTTCCTGATTGTCCTGAAAATCAGCGTCATGACCGTCATGACACTATGCTGACAACACCCATTTTGTAACTTTATACCAAAAAAATATTTATTTCTTTCTAATAACCCAATACCTATACGCCATTATTGAATCAGACACCACCGGCTAATTGTCACCGGCGCGTGCGCCGATTGTGCGCCAAATAGACCGAGACTCGTTAAGGTTAGTGTCGCAACCGTTTTCTCCGATTGTCTATAGATAATTCACGGCCCTACGGTTCGTAGGTGAATGCCAGTGTGGTTTCTAAATATTCTTGCAACATGGCACCACTTAAGCTTTATTCATACTTGTCTGACGCGCTCTCTGATGCGCTCTGACGTCTGACAGTATAGAGTCGGTCGTCACGATAGAGCACATAAGATGCATGTGAATTGAACTGTAACTACCAATATAAGTGCCATCTGTCAAATGTTTTCTTCTTATGGACAAGAGGGAAGATACACTACAGTCCTCATCATGTAGTCAGTGATTTCTTAGAGAAATCGCAGAAACCTTTGATCGTTGAATCAACATCCCACATGGCGGTTGTCTCGTGTGCCAGGTCTAAGCTATTCCCGCCTCGCTACCGGCGGCACCCTAGGTAAGGTTTTTATAATGTTTTTATTTTTTGTAAGTGTTTATTTATATTTTACCTTTAATAGAAATATTATAAAACTTAACTTAAGTACAAAAATAAATAAAGAGATAATGCACTGGGTATTCACCGAAAAGCTGGTATTTAATTTCCTTAGGTAGGTACATAATAATTGCGAGAAACTCATGGGTACATTGGGTACGACGATACGAAACCAACCATGGTGCGCAAGCGCACTCACAATACTCCGTTTTAAAATCTCACACATCATCATCTCTAACATCTAAACTGAACCTCTCGATTACGACGTGGAGTTATCGAGGTTTAGTCTCGTAGCTACATGGCAGATGACACCCGTTCTGTGGGTGACACCCGTGACCCATCGGCGGGGTACCTCCGACACCATCAATGCGAAGCGCTATCGGGATCGCCGCTACGAGCATGTCATTGGGTGACACCCATTTCCACACACGTTAGCTACGGCACTGTAGTTTCGGTGCTAACACCCATATATTAAAACATGAGTTTAGTGATTCGTCACTAACGTGCGACTTCTTCAATGCCAAATACCACATTACGCTCTTCCAAATGAGGCAATCGAAACACTAAACTAAGACCAAAGCAGGTAAGTGAATTCTAATTTCTAAAATTATCGCGTTGCAATTATCTTGCCCTTGTAACAATTACTTCAGTAATGAGAGCGAAGTCAAGTGTTACTATTATCGGTAAACAAATAAAAAATACCCTAGTTACGTTATTGAAAAGACACCAGCTTAACAAGTTACTGAACTGCATCTTGTTCGATCGAAACGAATTATTAACAAACACACTGTATCGTTACCTATGCTCTGAATTCAGATTTTCAGATTTGCAATTTTAAATAAGAAAACAGTAGGATACTGCCAGTCAACTATTTAATACAATTTTCTTCAGAGTTTTGAACTAATTGCGGCAATAATCTCTGTCTTATTCTATCAAATTCTGAAAGTATCAGACATATAATACACACATTAATAATATACCTAACTAGATACATTAGGAACGAAACATCGAAAAAAACTCAAGCCTAAAGTTCTATTCCGCAAG
This sequence comes from Epiblema foenella, assembly GCA_963556455.1. Lineage (NCBI taxonomy): Eukaryota > Metazoa > Arthropoda > Insecta > Lepidoptera > Tortricidae > Epiblema > Epiblema foenella. Next base: position 1,063,907 of record OY747102.1, on the reverse strand, counting down.
ATCAACGCAGGTCAAGACATCGACATGCCACCATTTGACAAACAGCTTACCTACTAACTACATAGTTATTTCAAATCAAATTAACAATAGCCTGAAATGCATTTAATAAACGAAATGTTACAAAAATATTCGGCAAAATTTCTTTTGGGATCGCAATTACGACCTATTATCGTGTAGTAAAGTAAAAATTCGGACAAATATCAAAGTGACAACACTTCACAAGATGGCGTGTGGCGTCTCGCAACATAACCTATTGGTCCATCAGGGTATTGATTTCGAGTCTATGATGTAAGACACTCGTATACTTACGTGCAATCTCAGTGTACAATGAACTTGATTAGGCTCAATACTGTCAAATAACAAAGACTTGTGAAATCAAATTGAGATATGACAGATTTAAAGGTCGTACAAAAACATTCTGAGCATCGCAATAATTAGGTATCTAATAGTAAACGAGATGACAGCGACCTAAAACAAACAAACGACGATCCTGCTGACGAAAATTAATCAAATAGAAAAACATCATAATACAAAAAAAATGGTCGAAATACTTAGTTACATACACTTAGTCTGAAATAAATGACGTGCACATTAATTTTGAAAATCAGTTCAACATTCGGGGATCTACTTCCCATAGACACTAGTAAATCAGCTGTAAAATCTTCAAGGAGTAGATAAAACCAGTCGTGACTTCAGTCTTCACACATTATGTTAGACATTGCTGTTACAGTAGATATGCTAATATATTCAGAATTAGTATGACGCTACTGAAAAGATACATATACCTATATTTCCTAACGCTACAGCCAGTGTGTGCAAGAAAACGTCTTAACGTGTCCTGTAATGTTAGAAACAGACTAAATAGGACCACAATGACCTCACCCAAGCCAGAACGTCAATATCACTAGGTATCTAATTAATCTTACTTCACAATCGCTTACTTTTGAGAAAATATGCCTGATCAGACATTCAAAGACTTGAAACTAACTATAAACTCAAATTTATGCTTTAAAAACACGCCTGTATTTTAGGTGGTGTAATTTTCGGTCACTTCTATGGACCCGTTTTAAACGTGCATTACATTTAGCACAAGAAGTTCGTCATCAATGAGGGTTTATTGTCATGACATCAAGGTCACCGCCATTATCTCCCTGTCTCTTGATATCTGCTCAATCGATCGTCTCGTCTGACTTATTTCTCAAATGATCGATGAATTTGCGTCGTTGCGATTTCTATTGGATTTTTCCAACGAAATGATCAATGCTACAGATTTTATTTATAGTCTGATAAGGAAGTAGATTTGTATTTAGGTAAGTCTTTATCCATGTATAAGTACGTAACACTAAGGTACTACATCTAATACTAGTAATACTACTCGTAAAGATACATAAATTGCATTAATAAATACTTACATTGCGTCTTCAATCGGAATACTAACAATTTCTACTAAAGTATGTTCTTTATTATTTTTAACACGTATCGTATAATAAAGATTTTTCTCATTACAATCGTAATTTGATTATTGTATAACATCAAAGTGAAAATGTAAATGCAACTGAACGTTTGCGTCACCTAGTTATTTTTTTATTCAGCTATTCTGTAATGGCTGAAGCATAATTGGCGAATTATCTAACGCTGTAATGGCAAGGTGTGTCGCGAAAACGAAAAGAAATGTTATCACAAGTAGTGATTAGACTAGAATACATTAGTGATTGAACAGTGAGTCAGGGTTGAACACGATACTGGGGTAGTGAATGTACTAGATTTTCTAGTTCTAACTACACAAACACATACACACTACACTTATTTGCTGTTGTTGAAAATAATTTATTTGGTATTATTAAAGGAAAGCAACACGTTGAAGATCAGCGATAATAGATGAGCAATAGTTGAAACCGCAAATCAAATCGGGCCATTGCATTACACAGATCACAAAAAAGAAGTCCATAGCTAAGAGTTGACCTATAAATAAAAAAGGTTTAGAAGAAAATTGTATGCCAATTAAGAGGTCTACCAAAATTAGTTAATTTAAAATATAAAAAAGAAAGATGTGAACCTAACTGTGTTATGATCTAAATATGTAATAACTAAAAATTTTAAGCACACAAATCACGATCTGACAGTCAATAGACCCAAAAGATTCGACGCAAAATAGCAAGTAATGAAATTATGCAACGGTGAACGAAAATCATACTTGTAATTGTGAATTTATGATTTGTAGGAGGCTCAATCACTAACGCAGACTTGTGAAACTCAAGCATTCCTTCTAACTCCGAATGAACACAGAAGACAAACGCCAGCCCTGTTGTGGTGTAATGTCGGTGAAACCGCAGTAAAATGATTAATGTAGCGATCCATTAATCCAGCCTGCGCACGCACAGCATATGGGTGAATGAAGCAGAGCCGACAATGAGGTTTCTATCATTTGCGGCAAGTGAGAGATTAAGTAGCTGGCAATTGACTGTGATTGCATCTGTAGTGCAGGTCCGATTATATTCTTTTGATTGCAATTGTCAACCAAACCATTATTGTAGCAAGAGATCGGATTTGATATGGCAATCAAACTTGGCGATAATATTAACCCAGTGGGGCAGGGCCGATAATGATGGTTCTATCATTTGCGGAAAGTGATTAGCTAGCCGATGTAGATTCTGCTGTAATTTGAAGGTTTTTTACGACATATCAACTAACATTGTTTTCAAAATTGTATGACAGCAGATATGAATACTAAATGGGGACGATTGTGTTATGAATTATAATTGCAATTTACAACTAAAATATTGATGACAGGTTCGCCAGGAGGTTGAGAATCAATTGCCAACTTTGAGGAATAAGATAGAATGACACAAATGCAGGGCTAGTAATTTCTCTGACCTGATCAACAATGGTAACAAAACAATCATATACGAATCTCGGCAGTACGAACTTATATCGAAGGGAATTTTGCCGTCCATAAAGTTCTGATATTTATTTTTGATCTTAAGTCTTCACAGCCACAAGATGACAGAAATTACTATAACTTTCACTAATAGAATAGCGGACTAAATGCTCCGAAATCTGCGTTAAAAGGCAAGGTCGCAAAGGGCATGTCTAATGGAATTGCTTTGTAGACAAATAGTTTTTGTAGACCTGTTGCAAGCCCATTTGCCATGGTGAACGGAAGGGTGCATTGTTTTTCAACATTGTACGAACCAAAGTTACCATTGGCTTTCTTGGAAACAATTTTGAAGGACAAAAACAACATTCAAAAACTGGTTCTCCGAATGAAACCTGTTCAGTTTCAGGGACCAAAAACAGATAATATATGCCGTTCTTAAATAACAAGCAACACGCAAAGAAAGCACTAGCTAGCTACCAAGATAATTAAGGTAGGTATCAAAAATATGATTGATTACTTATTTCAACATTATATTTTTCTCTTAATGGTCGATCCCCTCCTGTACCAACTACCAAATCGCTTGCATGGGTTTTTCAATCGAATTGTCTAGAAAATACGAGCGAAGTCACGCTTCAATCCAATCTTTAGATAATTTAATTAAAGAAATGGAAAGCATTGAACGTGAAAGTTTTCCAGTAAAAATGACAACATTTAATAACAGAGAAATGCGTTGCAGCCTGCAGTTTATAGATACTGCAGGTAATTTTACAGAAGTTTCTTTGATGAGTAGACTCAAGAACCGGAAAATAAGAGTGCAACCACACGAACGACCTAGAGTATTATGAAAATCACCCAGAGCACCTACGATAGGTACCAACATCATTTTGACATGTAAAAGTGCCCTTGTGGCCTATTTGCAGAATAAATGTTTGATTTTGATTTTGATTCATTATTGATTGATCAATTTGATAGTTAACATAGTTAAAAAAATTAATAGAAGGTAAATTCGCTAGGAACTATAATGCATTCTAGTTTTCTGTGAGTTTAGATAGAACCATTCATAGTTTTATGCATAAATCTTTGCAGTTTCAAATTCCATCCCACTTCTGATTCAAAGGAGTCACATTAGGATTAGGATTAGCATCGGTCGATTTTTTCTAATTAAGGATTCTATGGTAAAGCAAAAATTTAGTGCTATGATATTAGCAGGCTATGTCACCCAAAGAAAAATAGGATCTTCTGAAAGAAATATAAATAAATGTCTCTCTCAGAAGCTGCTCATGGTATCATGTGCTACGTTGCATAAAAAAGTAAAGAACACACTTGCTCTCTAATGTCACACAGATGTCTTACTATTTTTATACTTGAAGACAGCAGGTGTCCGTCCTACACCGGTCATTCGATCCGAATGCAGACAATACACGTGACGCACTCGAATATGGCAGATGATGACTTAAACAAACATAATGAAGAGTACACCAACGTAAAAGGGCAGGAATAAGAAACAGGAAGCAGCAAGGTTGGAAGTAAACAAACAAGAGGTCAAACATCATTTGAATCTACAAGACGTGTATCGTTTATCGTAATACAAGTTGCTTATCGGAACGTAACAAAAGGATTAGAAGCTAGTAGCGAAGGAAGATAAAATGCCAAAGCAATGTACCGTAGTGTGGTATTATGATGTGACAACGGGCGTATAGAAAGTGACCAAATTCACATTCTTGGTCATCAGACTGTTGATGAATAAGTTTTAAGAGTTCATGTAAGTACGAGTTTAATAAATCGAGCTCGTTTTTGGAAAGGATTACAAAGTTCGTCAGGTTTCATTGATACGCAACATCAACACCGCGCTACAGTACAAGTGAGGTGAGACACAACAAACACTAACCAGCTTCAACATCCGTAACGCCTGGAAGCCGCTCACACAGACTACTTAGGTATCAGTACATACAAAAGCCTAATCTACTTCTGATTGAACGTCCACACACTCACTTTTACCTAAACTAATTGGAGAGCATTCGGAACTTGAAACGCCACGTCTTCACACTTGTTTCACAGCACTGTTAATTTCGTTTCGTTATAAATGGAACAGGTCGTTTGTTTGATTTGTTTTTCGATTTTTGATAGCACTCGATAAGTTTTTTTAATCGCGGCAAAACTGGACGATAAACACGGCGTGCGTCGTCGGCGGTTGGCGCGGCACTGATTACCGACACCGACTGGTCTCGCTTGGCAGTGCCTCTCGCTCGCCCCTCGATGTCGACCTCACGTACGTTTTTTTGCCGTCTCTGGATTTCGAATCCCACACCAAATCGGTCCAAGTAACTGATGGATACCTGTTTGTGAGTAACTTTTATTTCCTTGAATCGAAGCGAACCTGGGTTTTATTAACCAAACAACGCGCGAAGCAGACTTAAGCTATTGCTACAGCTGCTGTTTTCATTAAAGAACATTCAACTGATTAAGAATATCATACAATAGTATTTCATTCATAGTTTAACAAAGGATGTATAATAAAACATTGAGGAACTACTCGAGTTACAATCGAAAAGAAATAGAATTACATTACAGCTATCTATATGCTCTCAAGGTTTTAAGCAAATTAATATGAAAATAGCTATGTAGGTGCATAGTTATTAACTTATATGTGATAATCCATATTGAAAGGGACCTTCTGGCGGCCGGCACTTACGCCTTTATTGCCGCTGTTCCAATACAATAGTGAGTAGGTGCAACGTAAGCGCCTGCCGCCATAAGGTCCCTTTCGATGTGGATTATCACATATGAGTAGACAATTGTGACACAAACGTTGCTAAATCAGCCACTTGTATCTCAGACCGGTTCTAATAACACGACACAAACATGGACACCAACAATAGTGTGAATGAATTTATACAATACCACACCACACTAAATATAATAACTATGCTTGCACGACTTCCAAAAGAGCATATCATACACACTGTTATTTAAATTACGACCTATGTTAAATAAAATAGAATTCAAATCAGGAGAAGAGAAAAGAAAGAATCGCTGTTCAGAAATGAAAATGAGACAAGACTATAGTCACGGAGCAAAACAAGATGAAGCACTTGTATCAACAACTACTCTGTAAAACATACAATGATTCATATCAAAGACCTTAAGACATGATATCAAGAGCCATATTCGACTAAATAGCTAATCAAGTTCAATTGAAGTCAAGCCCAAGCTCATTAATTACTTGAACTGATGTCATTTAATCTGAACTTGCAAAAAATGCAATGAAGCTGATGTCACAAATACAAATGAGTTCAACATGTAATGAATGAGTTACCTTGTAGGATTTTTTCCGATATCAATTACCGTAGTCAGATGACACACGACATTTTAAGAATCTCAAATAAAACATATTTAGATACTTACTTCAACAATGTATTGCTTTGTAACTATATTCCAATAAAATTCCTAAACCTAACTTCAAGACAAATCTCATGGCATGCGAAAAATAGAAAAGTACTCTGTGTGCGAAAAATGTTAATTCCACAGATTAAGCTACAATGCAATAAGCGGTGCGTTTGGAAAATACACAATATTAAAAAAAAACTAAAATATATATTCTGTCCTGCCTGCGGCTTGTTATTTGCCTCTACTCATTGTAATTATGTACTGTACTGTGTGTTTTTTGGTGAGGTTATGCAATAAATTGTATTGTATATATTACAGCACTAAAATAAAACTGGAAATCGTCTCAAAACAGAAACACGGCAGAATTATTCGGTGCCGGGACGAACTGAACTGAAGACAAAGGCCGAGATCAATGGAGGATATAGGACCTAAAAATAATAATGAAACGTGGCAAATACATAATAAAGTCAGGTACATTTTGATATAGTATTTACAAATTACATTTATACAGAATGTGCTCATTTAAATAGTCTTAGATATATTTCATTGCCAAAGCCAATGTAACATTATAATGACGAAATACTTTTCGTTGTTTATTCAAAGTTGACATTGAAGAATTTTTCCACGCCTGTCAATCTCCTGCCGATAAGAAAAGCAGCAGTTACACTGAGTACGAATGATATACATGCGTCATGTCTCCAGACTACTCTCTGATAAATAAATATAGCCACTTGATAAACCATGAACAGAATAAGTTATTTTACACGGATTATGTTATCGCTCTAATCATCATCCTCCTATCGTTATCCCAGTACAGAATTTACCGTAGGACCCATCTATCGTTAGTTCTGAGTGACTGCCAGAGGCGCTGTACTTTTGTCCATACAAATCTCCACTTTAGAATTACGATTTGAAACGGGATATTTACCATGTATATTTGTATTTTTGAGTTCCCGATATTTCGGCACTGTTGCAAGCGCCATTATCAAGGATTAATTTTGAGGATTCATTATTAAGGATTGTGTTAATCTATATATATAAATGCCGTTGTCCTGACTGACTGACTCACTCACTCATCAACGCACAGCCCAAAGTACTAATGCTAGTCCTTGATAATGGCGCTTGCAACAGTGCCGAAATATCGGGAACTCAAAAGTACAAATATACATGGTAAATATCCCGTTTCAAATCGTAATTCTAATGTAAATGACCATGTAAGCTTGAAATCTCCACTTTGCTAGTGAAATAGTTTTCTACAGTCGATATCGTATTGTTCGATAGCATCTGTCAAGTTTGTAACTCATGGTACCGATTTTCTACGGTAACAGCTACATGACAGCTACAAAACGTCAGTCGCTAGCGTTTAGTTTTCGATATGTAATTTACCGTAGAACTCATACTACAGACCCTTAGTTCTATGAGTGAACGCCAGAGGCGCTGTTCTTTTGTACATACATCGTTTACGCCGTCGCTAGCGAGTACGGTCATTGTAAACTCATGGTAGTGCTACTGTTTCATCCTGAAGAATGCCCGGGATCAGCTATCTAATCCCAAGATTTGGCGTACGCACTAGTTTTTACGGAAGTGACTGCCACCTGACGTTCCAACCCGAGGGGAAACCAGACCTTAGTGGTATAAGGCTTGTCAAGTGAGTGGGTAACGTGACTGTTAGAAATTCTCAAGCCGCCCAAACGCCTTTTACTTGGCTCAACAACAGCTATCATAGGCAGCAGCCGGGATCAACGGCTTGGCGGGCATTCCGAAGCACAGGAGCGCTCAGTTAATAACCACTCAAAGCGGTCACCCATCCAAAAACTGACCTCAGCCCACGTTGCTTAACCTCGTATACCGCTCGCAGTACGTGGGTGCCGATAGGTCACGCGCGGAATAATAGTGAAAATGATATTTGAAACCTTAAAGAATATATAAATATTATACCTGTTCTCATTTGATTTTATTTTTAGACTGACGCTCAGAGACCTTATACATCTCTGAGGATATTTATTTAATAGATTTTATTATTTTCATGTTGACGTGTTATAGATATAGCTCAACATATTTTATTATGATTAGTGTACCTACTTTATTACCTTTTATCTTGACGCTTAGAGACCTTATACATCTCTAACAAATCTCGATTGTTATTAGTTTCTTAGTCTTATTTTTGAGATGTAACACTACATTTAATTAATGATACTTTGATTATTGTATTATTTTTATTTCATGTACCAAGATAGATTTTGACTTGTAAAAGTGCCCTTGAGGCCTATTTGCAGAATAAATGTTTTGATTTTGTTTTGAGTGGAAACGAGGTACTGAGAGTTTTGTTGCTAGTTCACAAAACTGGCTATATTTGTTAACCGACTTATTTATTATTTACCACCTTTTCATCTTACCGCAGATCTCCATTAAGGAGGCACAGACAGATTGTCTATATCCGGTTCAACATTACTAATCGTATTAAAAACAAATCAGACATATGAATAACGGTGTAACGTCTGGTAGCCGTCCCATACCGCAGACTACGTAAAATCATATTCGTAAAGCGATTTTAACATTGCTCTCTGACGTGAGACCCAAGTCCGAAAGTTGTTTGAACATTTGAGGTTTTTTTTTAATTTGCACATCAATCAAAGATAGATTTTAATGGTTGGATGGACGCATTCACCCCGTTTGACCTTGAGTCATTGTCATGGTCACAGATTGACTGTCCGATTCGCCACACCGAACTATTACCTAGACATAAAAACCGTTCCTAGAACACGGGCCGATGACCGCTCGCAAAACAGTGGGAAACAGGAGTTTTTGCTAGCTAAATCCTCACTGATTATCTAGGGAAGAGTACCCAGAAAATCAGTGAGGATTTAGCAAAAGCCGTAACTTGTAACAGATGTAGATGTATTGTCCGTGCGAGCGGTAGAGCTCGCTCCGCTACTTTGAAAAATTTTAAAAACGTTTATAGACAAGAAAATTCCATGTATTTTCAAATTATCGAACCTGCTCATAAAATTTCACGAGAATCGGTTGTGAAATGCGACCAAAGGGACAACTCCGAAATTTGATAAGTATACGAACATTGTATCTTGCCGTCCCTAATATCAGGGTCCCATGAAAGGGACGGGACGATTACAAGTACCTGAATGATAAATCTCTGCCTAAATAAAAAGATACCCCATGAGAATACTTTCCTAATACTTATACCACAGAATGTGTGTGTGTGTGTGTGCGTGCGTGCGTGCGTGCGTGTGTGTGTGTTTGTGACTGCATCACCTAGTTTTAACTTTAAATTTAAGAAATATTTGCTGTGCCCTAACAGGGTTCATGTGTGAATAAACCCGAATGTAATAACACCTTCTTGTGATATATTTGATACTAGCTTTTGCCCGCGACTTCGTTCGCGTGAATTTCTACTGACTATTCCCTACCCCTTCGTAGATAAATTCTGCAGGTAATGTTATAAACAACTTAACTTTGAGTGAACCTAAAGTTTGAAATCTCTCAATATCTCCCATGTACCTCCTAACTCAAAAAAATACGACACAAAGCCTGATAAAACCGGCGGACAGCTGAAGACCGAATTTAGGTGGACGCTGGACGACTATAGGACAAAAACCTGTACTACCTATACCTCCCAGTGATTTGATTGTTTAATCAGCTAGGTAATGACTATTTTCATGGTGCCTACATTGACTTAGTATTGTGGATAAACTGACCTATAGTAACGAAAAAGATTCGTAACAATTTCTATGGGTCCTTAGGACAGACACAAAATTATCCCGCCGGCGGGGACATCCACCGCAGACACAAATAGCCCCTATTCGTCCTGATACCGCTGCAAACCGAGTAGAGTCAGTACGACCCAGGTCGGGCCTAGCTGAGTTCCTTGCTGGACTCTTCTCGGCTAGGCTAGGTTTAGTCAAGCAGCGACAAAACTCCAAGTACCTCGATTCCACCCACACCTCAGATTTGGTTGAAGCCGCTCAACCAATCTTACTGGAGCGCACACTTAGAGTATTACAGGGTTTAAACCGTCCGCGTGGTCGTGTCGGAGGTTTCCCCTGGATTTTCCCCAGGCCACTCTTCAACCGCACACTCCTTATTGCTTTATTGGATCTGGCCTATAAAGCCAAGAAAAAATAACTGTTTTATATTTCTCAACCATCCGTTTTTACTCCAAAGATTTCGGTGTAACTTTCAAACACGTTGATTTTCTTTCATTTTGTAGACAAATATAACATAGGAAATAATTTGATAATTCATTGAGTGGAGTGGCAATCTATTTAATCTCCAATTTTATAAACAGTAAAGGTATTAAAGCTCTATGAGTCAGCAAGTTTTGGCTTGAAACGCAAGCGCTTTAGAGGCTGTAAGTCAGTACGTAAATAACGCAATTCTATTCTGTTTTGCTTATGATTATGCATGTAATTAATAGAACTTTATTTAATAATTAAAATTAATAGAACTTTAGGTACTGAAATGCGGTAAACATTAACATTCACTTGAGTCGGTTTGGTTTTGAGATAATTAAGCTCTAAGAGTCACAAATATCTGAACTAACTCTTCAACTCAATCTCATCATAATCATTTGGCAGCGAAATTACTCAGTTTGTAACTACAATGGTAAAAATGAAAACTATACATGCAAGTACCTACTTTATCGTAGTCACTATAAGACTCAAATTATTGAATTGTGCAAGTAGTAAATAATCTTCATTAATCTCGATTAGACTTTACCGAATGTCATCTGTGTAATGGCACGTCTCTGACACGCCAAACGTCAAATATCGTAATATTTATAACTGTCTAGACTCGCCTCACGATAGTCCTTATTGTACCTTGACCCTAGTAGATTCCTGACAACTATTTGCATATTCGGAGCTCAGACTTACACTGGTTCATCTGAGACGAATTTTCGTACGTTAGCAGGCATTGTAAATATCTATATGACTTTGGTTCATAGATTCAGAATTTATCAATTTGAGGGACGATAAAGAGATAAAAGGTATCCTATATGTTAACCTGGGGTATAAACTCGTTTCATACCAAGTTTCATCATAATCTGTACAGCCGTTTTTGCGTGATTGAGTAATAAACATCCAAACGTCTAAACATCCGAATTTTAACATTTATAATATTAGTGTGAATAGTGGGAATTAGTGGGATTTTTTAGACCCTCAGATAACACCGTTATCACACTCGACCACTCTAACAATGTTCTGGATGACCACTGAAGACATATCAATTATAGGTAGACGGAACTCCGTCCGTGCCTTGAACTCAAGGCACCGGTTTGTCAATGTTGACAGCGACTGTCTAACATAATTAAATCTCTCATTTCAAACAGTTACTATGGGTTGAGGGATTTTTGTTTATTTGTCGCTAGTCCCCTAAGCACTTTTTTACCTTACATTTTTTTACATAATATCTATTTATTGTACAATTTTTGAATAAGATTATTTTTATTTTGCTTGCAATTATATGCTTACCAATTTTCAAGCCTTTAAGTCACGAATTGAAGGACTTCTCATACAACAGAACAGTTTAACCCCTCTTTTCACCCCTTTCCATCCCCAATCTGTATTATTTTTATAGCCTATAACCTGTCCGAAGATCAATTAAACTTATTAGTGAAGGTTGTATTGAAATCTATTGGCTAGTTTTCTCGTGATGGTGAGACAAATAAACAGACAGACAAACAGACACAAATTCTAAAAACTGTTGAAATGTGTTCTGTTATCGATTCTAAGACCCCTGCATCGATTTTTTTGCTAATATCTTCAATGTACAGATTTTCGAACCTCTACAGCTTTATTATATGTATAGATAGATATATTTGTGAGCACCTCGTTCGCTCCGATATATCTGATGGCGACTGTACCACATGATTATAATGCAATAAATGAATTATGAATAAAGGTTCGGAGTACGGGCCCTGTAGAGGAGCGATACGAAAGAATTTTTTCCCAAGCTGAAACGAGCACGCTTCGCCTGCTTCGCTCACTCGGTCAATAAGATAATATGTGTTTTTTTTTTAACCTGACTGTGGCTTTATAGGCCGGGCCCAGCGATAGGAGTGCGCGGTTGGAGAGTAGCCTGGGGAAATTCCAGGGGAAAACCTCCGGCATGACCACGCGTGTGGTTTGGATCACTGGAATACTCTAAGAGTTTGCGCTCCAGTGAGATTGGTTGAGCGGTTTCAACCGACTCTGAGGGTATGTGTGTTTATCCTCTTAACAATGAACTGACTATGAATACAAAGTAAGATTCCTGGACATTCCATCGCGTCAGTAGCAAGTGAATGATGCCTCGGTTAAATGAAATGCTACGTCCGACTATTGATTGTCGGCGGATGTTTAGCTGTTTACCTGTGCGGTGACGAAGATTGTTTCAATATTTGTATTTAATGTTTATTGTTTGTTAGTGAGGCAAAAAACAAAGCGATTTCTCATTTGTATAACATTTTGAGTTACGACTGACTAGTTTAAGGGTAACTTGCGATTATAGACCAATCAACGTTATGACTATTTATTTGTTATTTGTGTTTATATGTATGTATATTTTTATGTATGTATATTTATATATTATTTAAGTATGTGTATTTATATTGAATAGTTGTTTTGGAATATTTTTTTCTCATTGTAATGTTTATGCACCACCTACTTTTCAGCTTTATATTTCATTTCTCCACTACCCAAAGGTTGTCTGGAAGAGATCGCTCTTTAGCGATAAGACCGCCTGTTGTTCTGCCTCTGTCTCCCTATATCTATGTTTTTTTGTTTTTCATGTGTTTTTTTATTATGTGAGGTGTGCAATATAGAGTATTTGTATTGTATTGACTATTGTGAGCCTATCATCCGGGGCAAGAACAGGCATTTCTAACCGACTTCAAAAAAGGAGAAGGTTCTCAATTCGGTTGTATGTTCTTTTTTTATTTTTATTTTTTAATGTGTGTTACCTCAGAACTCCGTCATTTATGAACCGATTTGAAAATGTTTTTCTCTGTCTGATAGCATATGCTTCAAGGTTGGTCCCATTGTTACCAGAATCTAGTTCCTTTGTAATTTTTGTAGTCGGTACCATTTCGTTAACTTTGCACATGATTTTGCTGTGCCCTACCTCTCTTCTATGATTTCTTGGTTTTTGCGGACCCTCCAAAACCATCAGTATTTTTTTTAAACATCTACCTATTTCCTTTAATTTTCAGCGAAACCAAACAATCAACCACCATTGTCAATGCACGGTGTCGAAGTCTGTTATTTCCTCCAACCTATCCTTGACATTTGCGATAATGACCCCTACTGCTCCTCATGGCAGTAGACAATTAGATCGAGAGTCGCGTGAACGGCGGCGTGGGTTGTTCGCGGATAATTGCGTTCATAATCGTTCGCAAAGGTTCAGTGAAAAGTTCTTGAATTTTTTTTTTATCGAAATAGGAAATTTCCTGTAACAATTATATCTATAGAAAAGACAGGGGAATGCTCTGGGTTGGTATTCAATAAGAAACGGGCCGTTTTCGGAAATGTTCCTATACAAAAACATAAATATTTCCAGAAACGGTCAATGTCTATATTAATAAGTTTGTTTATAATTCCTGATAAAAAAATGTTATTATACAGTATCAGAGCTTATGAACGATACGCTTTCAATTTAACAATAATTAAGTGAAAATGTATTGTTTTACCTGCATGTAATTCTATATTAGTTCTAAGGCTTTATTACTAGATTGTAAAATGATTGCTATGCCCTAGCAGGGTCCATGGGGTTCAAATAACTGTATTCCTAAGAACTGTATCTCACCATGGTTGCAATAAAGAATTATTATTATTAATAATAATTATTATCCTTTTGGACCCAACGACGGATATATCTGCACCACCGTTTCAGCGCCAATGACAGATATAAGATAATACATGTATTTTTTATTTCTATACTTGTTTTTAGTATTAGAAAGTGATTAGAAAGAATTTCAAAGAACGACTTACGAAGTTTTTTATCAGGCACGCGTCTTGAGATAAAAGTGTGAAATAATCTCAATCAATATTAAAACCGTTATTTCATGCTCACATTATATAGTGTCATTCAAAAATAAGAATGTGTGTCTTAATCTATATTTACTTATATAATATTTTAAATGATAAGGCATTAATTATTTATTTTAGGGTCCTTATCAGTTAAAAAACGCTAATCTATTTACGCCATTTCCTGTTTGAGTTGACACGTATCTTGACGTTTTCTCAATAAGATCGCAATTGTCCTGTTCTAGATAGTAAATCTAGAACAGGACAATTGCGATCTTATGTTAAAATTTACACAATAAAAGATGACATTTTACTGCGCCCTGCCTCTCTTAACATTTGACAGAGCGTTTAGGCGGAGGTACATCTCCAGTTGGGCTGCTCCAAATTCGAGCAAGATGACCTTTTGCTGCGCCCTACCTCTCTTAACATTTGACAGAGCGTTTAGGCGGAGGTACTTCCCCAGTTGGGCTGCTCCAAATTCGAGCAAGATGTCATTTTACTGCGCCCTGCCTCTTTTAACATTTGACAGAGCGTTTAGGCGGAGGTACTTCCCCAGTTGGGCTGCTCCATATTCGAGCAAGATGCCATTTTGCTGTACCCTATACCTCTCTTAATATTTGACAGAGCGTTTAGGGGGAGGTACTTCCCCAGTTGGGCTGCTCCAAATTCGAACAAGATGTCATTTTATTGCGCCGTGCCTCTCTTAACATTTGACGGATCGTTTAAAAGGTTTAACCTGATTACCCCATTGGGTATAGGCATGAGTTATGTGTGTATAGATTACGTGGTACGTGGATGCGCGTGCGCTGCGGGAGAGCACTAATGTACTAATTGGAGAAATCTGTACCAGAGCTGGTTATAACAATTATTTATATAGCGCTATCCCATAATTTATATTTTGTTTATTGTACGATGTATCGCCAGAAAGCGTTAAGTGTAATACTCTAATTTATAGGTGCTAGGGTTCCCAATTTTCAATCGACTAATACTAATGGCTCCGTGTGCTGTTGTATCTCGCATTTTCAAGCCTCTTCCACATGGCTCAGAATAAAAAAAAACGAAACAGAAACAAAAAAGTCATATAGGTACTTCACTAACACTATATAGTATGAAACAAAGTCGCTTTCTCTGTCCCTATGTCCCTATATCCCTATGTATGCTTAAATCTTTAAAACTGCGCAACGGATTTTGATGCGGTTTTTTTTAATAGATAGAGTGACTCAAGGGGAAGGTTTATATGTATAATACATGCATCAGCATTGCACCCGTGCGAAGCCGGGGCGGGTCGCGAGTAATATTATAAACGTGAAAGTTTGTGCGGATGGATGTACGTTCCGCTTAATCTCAAAAACTACTCGGATCTCTATGAAACTTTCCAATATTGTAGCTTAGACATTAGAATAGGACATAGGCTACCTTTTATGCGCGGTAGCACGGCAGGGCGCTGCTAGTAATATATAATTAGCGAACCTTGTCACAAAAATTCACGAGAACCGGTTGTAAATAACTTAAATAAAAGCGAAAAGTTAGTTTTTTTAGGTTTTATTCAATGAGGATGTTGACACTTCGGTTCCATAGATCCTTCGGTTGCACCAACACACGATCACAGGCCGATCATCGTCAAATATGGCGCCGGCAGCTGTCATCCCATAGAAACTTGTCAAACTTTACATACAATCAGATTTTGACAAACACCGCTTACGATTACAGACGGTTTGGTGCAACCCACCCTAAATAAGAACATCAATAAGTTCGATTTTTTTCGAAAAAGTATCAAATTTTTAACCCGTCGTCTACCGGTCCCTGGGATCCCCGGGATCATAACAAAAGAATGCTATTGTTTATTTTTTTTCACCGGGAGGGGACGGCTTACAAATACTTAATTATAAGTCTTCAAAGTTTTAAGAGGGGGCACATTCTCTCCTTTTTTCTCAAAACGCACCTTTGTATTAGAACGATCATCATTTAAATTCAAAATTGAGGCAAATTTGATATATCTCACGCTGGTAACACAAAATCAGCACATAATACAACATAGCTACGTATACTGTACTTAACTGACAGCTTATTAGTTGGGTAAAATTGTTGCCACGTAAAGAATTAAAAAAAAAGCTTGTGACATCATGACTTGCTGGTCAGGCCATAGAAAGAAGATGAGATAGAAGGAGGATTAGCGAATGACCAACGGAGACGGACTTATGATAAGGTCATTAAATTGAGATGTATCAGAAGACTGATATGGATGTAGCACAATTCTGACATCTCGTAATTAGTCGTGCTGTATGTACATTGGCGCTAAATTGAAATGAATACATTGATGACGTTTCGGTGACAGGCCGGTGACAAATAATAAACAATAAGGGACAGGAGATGACACATTGTATCTCATTCCCACGTGTGTCTATGCTTGCCCATTTTTCGCACATCTATATATGTGTGTATTGTCGGCTCCAGTCTTATGAGGCCTTGCAAGTTTTAAAATGTTTTGATTTCAAATTACGACAAAAGTATTGATAATACCAATAAAATTATTAAAGGTTACGATAATTTTATAAAAGTTTTAGATAGTAACATATCCATTTTTTGATTTTATTGTGTGTAGTAGAATTTAAGCGAAAAAAACAAGTTTTTAGCTTGAAAGTGGTCGATTTGGAGTGATGTTTGAAACAAAAAATACATTTAAAGTTTATGATATATGGTCGCAATTGTCCTGTTCTAGATAGTAACATTGAGAAAATGGGTATATACGTTTCAATTCAAACAGAAAATGGCGTAAATAGATGAGCGTTTTTTAACTGAACCCTTATCCTTACTTCATGGGGCAGGCTAACTTGTGTGGCGAGGCACAAAATTGAGCCAGTTATTTGGGGACATGTTATCGAAAAGTAGCAACCCTGCTTACACCAAAGGCCATATTTCACCGAGGAATTGCGAAGAAAGTGGATCTCGAGATACTAAAAAAATGCGCATTACTGCTGAAACGTTCACTGAACAAAAGTAAGTTAACGTCTTTATTAGACAGCGGACACGCACACATATACAGAATACAGAATTTATTGGTAAAAATAAGCATTTTTTACAGGTCAGGTATTACATTATTACATGACATATAAGTTTTTTAGTAGAACCACTCGCGTGGTCGTGTCGGAGGTTTCCCCTAGGTTTTCCTCAGGCTATTCTCACAGCGCGCACTCCTATCGCCTTATTGGGCCCGGCCTATAAAGCCACATTCAAGTTAAAAAAAATGTTTTATAGTAACTGGTAGACCGAGCCTTGCTAAGCTTTTCCCCTGGAATGATACCCAGCCAGGTCGATTGTTCGTCCCGACGACGGCCCAGGATAGAAAAAGTCGTTAGAGCCGTTTCCGAGATCCACAAAATAAATAGGTAAATACAGTTCAAAAATAACTCGTTTAAGTTACTTGCTATTGTATTTATGTTATTTATTTCGTTTAATTCTTGACATTACCATATTATTTATTATTCTGACATTGTATTGATATTTGACCATATTTGGAATCGAGCGTTTATATTGTTTTTATTTCTATTATTTTAAATTTGAGTAATGACATTACCTAGGATATTCTAGCCGTGTATACACATTTGACATTTCTATTATTTTTTACCTTATTATACCTATTGACGATCCTTTTGTAAATTTATCTTGTTTTAAAAATGTAAACCATGATGTAATTTTATAAAGGAAATAAATATATCTATCTATCAAGGGTGCAAAGTTGTATTTTAACCGCGAGTGTGGAATTGACCACCAGCTAGCAAATGGATTTTAGGGTTGAACTACGAGCTGGGGAACGGATTCTATGGTTGAACCTCGAGCGAAACGAGTGGTTCGAAAATAGCATCCTGAGCGAAGCGAGTGGTTCAAAAATAGAATCCTGAGCGTAGCGAGTGTTGCAACACATGAGAAGTAAAATAATTTTACAGCCGTGTGTAACACAAATCTTTTCACCTTACTAAAGCGAGTAAAATACTCAAAAATATTCTTTGCATTCTTGTGGACAAAATGGAATTTTAAACTTTTAAACATAAAACTCCCGTGAGTTTGAGACATACTGAAATATAATAAACGGGTCACTCACGTCTTCAAGGTCAAGTATAGCTCGACATGTTTCGGACCAATCCGTGGCCCTTAATCAAATGGCCTTAATGGAATTTTGATATATTTTTAAAGAATAAAACCCTAAAAAAGGTCGTCCCGCCATCTCTAAATACTAAAATCTAGTAGACTCCAGCATAAATAAATAAATATTAGAGGACATTCTTACACAAATCGAACTAGCCCCACAGTAAGCTCAAGAAGGCTTGTATTATGGGTACTAGACGACGATATATTTAATAGATATAAATACTTAAATACATAGAAAACATCCAAGACTCAGAAACAAATATTCATGCTCATCACACAAATATTTGCCCTGACCGGGATTCGAACCCAGGACCGTCAGCTTCACAGGCAGGTGCACTACCCACTAGGCTAAACCGGTCGTCAAACATCAGCATAGTCATATCACATGTATATTTCTATCTGTGAGTTCCTTTAATTGGCTTTGTGTTATTATCTAAGTCTCTTATCATAATCTAGTAGCTGTTGGTACTCCTTAAAATAAATAAATAAATAAATAAATAATAGGTATGCTCATTCTTGTATCCCCGTAATTTAATGACCTAAATACAAATACCACTTTAAAGCTAACTTTAAATTTAAGATCTCACAGGAGAGATTAGGCTAATCACATTGATATAGGTTTACAGTTGTTTTCAACAACTGTAAACCTATATCAATGTTACATTTAATGATTAATTCGATAAATACAGAATAATCCGACACCCGGTAATTCGTTTATTGATAATTCTGACCCACATAGACAAGATAATACTCTTAAGTAAGTTGTTCCTTGGTATCTCGATTGGTCAATACTTAGACAGAAGGACACTACACACAAAGCAAATAAAGCAATAATGATAGGAATAAAACAAATATTGTATTAGGTTTCCGCGTTTGTTATTTATGAAATATATTATTGAAATGAAATGAAATGAAATCTTTTATTTCAGGTCTTTATCGACCCATATTCATTTATGTTAGTAACATTAAAACTTATACTTAGGTTAGTAGACAGGGGTAATATTTAATATACTTAGCTACAGATTTTACTTGCCCAACCCAGTACTGAAACAATGCGCAGTCAAATCTGTTAGCTACCATGTTCAGGATGCTGTTGTGAATTTTCCTAATCCATCCCATTAAAGACACAATTTTGTAGCGCATTATAGCGTAAAAGTCATTGGTGTGTGCCTCAGCAAACATGCCCGAGGCACTACACCATTTAGGCAGTCCCAATAGCATCCTGAACGCATTATTATATTGCACGCGTAGGGCATTATAAGCTCGCTTCGTGTACTTAACCCACATGCCACTCGCGTAAAAAGATTGACAGAAAGCTTTAAAAAGTGCAATCTTTACTTATTGACCGAGTGAAAGGTCTCTGCTTCAGCTTCGACAAAAATGATATCGTATGTCTGAATTTCGGATTTCCGAATTTCCAGATTTCCGGTTATTCTCCTCTACAGGTTATATTTCTCAACCGAATCTCTTGATATTTTGTGAGCAAGTTCAGTAATTATAGTTTTATTTGTCTAGTCGGTATTGGAAATTTTTAAAAACGTTTGTTTCTGCGAGCGAATTTCGGTTTATTTTCCTCTACAGGTCGCATTTCTTAACCGATTATCGTGAAAATTTGTGATCAGGTTCGATAATTATATAAAAATTATATTTCATTGTGGAGTCTTTTTTGGAAAATTACAAAAAAATAACTTGAGGTCTACAGCTCATAGAGCCACTAGTAATATAAATATAAATTAAACTGATTTAACCGCTTATATTAGATTTTAAATACAACCCGAGTCTCGACGTTTCACACGAACAACACTCGTGGTCAAACGGTTAGAGTTAGAAAATTAATGTTCTCTGTCAAACTACATTGCGTTGTGTATCTAGACTATATCGCGTATTCAATAATGAGATAAATTCATCCTAACGTTTTGTTACGAGCCTCTTACGGCGCTCGCGCTCAAACGTCAGTGTACCCGTTCGACGAGCGCTATTAAAGCTCGACACGTGATGACGTCATCATTCGCGTGCCCTTGTCCGATTTACTTAGGGTTTTTTTTTTTGACTGTGGCTTGATAGGCCGGGCCCAATAAAGCGATAGGAGTGCGCGGTTGGAGAGTAGCCTGGGGAAAATCCAGGGGAAAACCTCCGGCACGACCACGCGTGTGGTTACTTAGGGTCTGCGCAGCACGAAAGAGCTAGGAAGTAGGAATCATTCCATATATTCTCTTTTTAATTTTATTTTTTAATATGACTGTGGATTTAAAGGCCAAAGCGATAGGAGTGCGCGGTTAGTGAGTAGTGTGGGGGAAATGCAGGGGAAACCTCCGACACGGCCATGCGAGCGGTTTGAACAGTGGAATACGCTAAGAGTTTGCGCTCCAGTGCCTTTACCATGAGTTTACATGACCGTACTCGCTAGCGACTGCGTAAAAAATTGTATGGGCAAAAGTACAGCGCCTCTAGCGGTTACGCAATTGAACTAAGAATCCGCATATTAAATCGTTTACGCAGTCGCTACCGAGTACGGTCATGTAAACTCATGGTAAAGGCACAGTGAGATCGCTTGAGCGGCTTCAACAACCGAATCCGATGTCCCTACATTCTCCCAGGGATCGGATACCGGTATTTTCTCCATAGAAAAATACCGGTATTATTATTTCGTTTTTAATGGGACAATCTAATAATACGACGTTGTTACCTAAATACATGATCCAGCCCTACGTAAAGAGCAAAAAATAATCCAAAATATTGGGCTAATTCAGGGTTTTTTAAAAACACCGGTATCGGTCCCTGCACTCTCCATTTCAGCTTGACACAATGCTTTCGTATGTCTGGCGGATGTACAGCAATTCTCCTTTACAGATTATCTTGAATGTATGAGCAGGTTCTATAGTTCTAAGAGAGGAAAGAGATGCAACACGAATAGTTCGACACGACAAAGTTAGTTAACAACCAAAGTCGTGAGCACCAAACAAAAGCAACAACGTTAATGACACTATTAATGCTAACGCCTTGACCACCAGTTAACAACTTAACACTTGTTAAAGTTCACGACCGACCATTAACCTAAGCAGGCCAATATCAACTCTATTATCTACACTTTAAAGCATAATTTCAATAGGTTAAGATCATGTGTAAATCATAAGAGTAGGTTTACGATTGAAAATTAACTTATAGTAGTTTCGTTTAGAGTTCATGTTTAAATGTCAGTGCGGTGTCAGGAATATTCGAAATACATACAAGATATATACATGTGTAATCATGTACGTAGTGCATTGTGCTTACTTAAAGACTTGACTCTGAACTCTGTTCGTTAGCGAATAAGGTTTATAATTTATAATATCGCGATGTCTCATATCCTTCTAATTAGGATTACAAAGCAAAGACGTTTCAAAGTCATTTGAAGGTATGAGTTGTATGTCTTGCTTGAAGTGTTTTCTATAAGTTCAAAGTTGATCAACATCTAAATACCGGTTATTATCTACGTTGTTCTCATGCAAATCATAGAAATTAGATGTACAGTCGAACCAACTGATTCATGACCCACTTGGCCTACAAATGTCAATACAGTGGTCCTTGGATGTCTCACCATTAGTATGAAAAATGGTTTTTACCACTGTGTTACCCACCTTTTACAGGAATATGTTAATATTCAAGTATTTTTACCTATAGATTCCTTTTATTACGTTCACCTACTATTTCGAAATCCTATTTTTGTACAATAATTCAATACATATCATAGATTTTTTTGTAATAGAAAACTGGTAATGAAAAAGTAGAATGACCCAGAGACAAAGACGTATGGGTTCCACCCTTATGTTCTTGGCATGCCTCTGATTCGGACAAAACGCTTTCCGTCTAGCTTTCATGCAATCCAAAGCAAACTAAAAATATCATAAAAAGAACAATATTGTATAGCCCAATCTAAATGAAAGAAGACCATATATATTAAATAAAATATAAGCTTAGCATCACAATCTTAAAATGTAAAGATTTAGCTAAGTAATTAACATAAAATGTTATTAATTTTCTTTTTTGAAATAAGAAATAAACAGTTTCAATTTTGATTTTTTTTTTGATGCAAGGACAGCTAGAGTGGATGTCGTTTCCGGCAAACCTGACCCGCCAAATGTCAAGGCCAAGTGCCTTTACCATAAGTTTACATGACCGTACTCGCTAGCGACTGCGTAAAAATTTGTATGGGCAAAAGTACAGCGCCTCTGGCGGTTACGCAATAGAACTTATAATCGGCACACTAAATCGTATACGCAGTCGCTAGCGAGTACGGTCATGCAAACTCGTAAAGGCACTTCACTACATAGTATAAAACAAAGTCGCTTTCTCTGTCCCTATATCCCTATGTTTGCTTAAATCTTTAAAACTACGCAACAGATTTTGATGCGGTTTTTTTTAATAGATAGAGTGATTGAAGAGGAAGGTTTATATGTATAATACATGCATCAGAATTGTAACCGTGCGAAGCCGGGGCGGGTCATTAGTATTATATGAAATAAAAATAAATCTCACCCAATCAGTTTTCAGCTCTCGCCAGGACAGAAGGCTGGTGCTGCGACGGAGCTGGACCCTCGAAGACCTGCTGTACCGCTCCTGCAACAACACATTTCAGTAGGTACTTATCATTGCATTGCATCATCACTTTACTCTCTCATATATGTAGTGGCGTATTCACCCAGCAGGCCCGGGCCTAGGGCGGCCAAGTATCATGCCATTACCATGAGTTTGCGTGACCGTACTCGCTAGCGACTGCGTAATAGTAGTTTATGCAACTGATACATAATGAGAGGTCTTAAAACACGAGTGTGGTTTTATGAAACAAGCGTCAGCGAGTTTCATAATAGGATCACACGAGTGTTTTAAGGCCTAATTATGTACAGTTGCATGTTGCATACACTACTTTACATGCGTTATTAAATCCTCTTTCATGTGTTCAGGAACCATTGCGTTGCAAGTGTAGAGAGGTCGAGCGTGAGCCCGTTGAAGTCTTTTGAGCACGAGCCTGTATCGTTATGGGCGGAAATGGCCATAACGATACCGTTGTCGATGTTATTATGGCCATCTCCGCCCTGGGCCGACGCGATATTGTAAAGCTGGTCCTTACGTACACTTTTTGAGCACATTAAAGAGGATTTACTGTATGGGTGTAGATAAACGATTTAGTATGACGATTCTTAGTTTTATTACGTAACCGGCAGAGGCGCTGTACTTTTGCCCATACAAATTGCGCAGTCGCTAGCGAGTACAGTCATGTAAACTCATGGTAAAGGCACTGAGCACCAAATGAGCAATAAACTTGATTTTTTCTGTAGTTCGTATTTCTCGCACATAAATTACATTGACAAACGAAACTCGTCATAATCAACAAACACCAAGGATTAATCAATAAAGCATCTTATCGCTCAACACAAGACCAAGGTAAAATGCGTCACGTTTTATTTTGCACTAATTGTAACACAGCTAACTTGTACATTTGGATCATTACAAATCCAACCGTATTCTCTAAATTTACGATTCATGTTTGCTTGTAATTATAATTTAAATAAGAGGTGATGAAAGTAAAATGCGCTGATATACTTAGTAACTTAAGTAATTGACGAAGGAACTAATTCCCATTTATACTGCACCAGGAACTAACTTACAAATGGTTAGTTCCTGGTGCAATATAGTAAATCGGGTTTCCTATTGTTAGGTTTAAATGAGTGTTCCATTCACAGACTTACACTCAAGGTTTCTCGGTAAGAGAAATCATTGATCATTCTTAACCAATCGTCTACCGGTCCTTGAGATCCCAGGGACCAAAAAAATGCTATTGTTTATTTCTTTCTAAGTGTAAAAGCGAATGAAGAAATCGATTATGAAATAATCGACATTTTGCTCCAAATTAAAATCGATTAAAAAACAATCCATTTTTGAAGAAATAACAATCGTTATAAGATTTCAAGCTTACGTGGTCATTTACATTAGAATTACGATTTGAAACGGGATATTTACCATGTATATTGACAAGTGACAAGCCATCGTCGCTGCGACTCATATGTAATATAGCGTAGTGTAATGAATTATTGTGTAAAATGTATAATTTATATGCCACAATCGGCTAAACATGAGAAATGCATAATTAAAATTCCACCACCTACTACTTTCATTTATTTCATTTATTCAACATTTATGTCAAGTGCATTACAGGAGATGTTACAGGTAGTTGGTAGGTACATGACACCCAGATAGGGCACATAATGTTTACTAGTGTTAAGAGAACACAATGCATACGAAAAATATTTAAATTCTAATCGCAATGTCAAGTTCTGTTATTAATAAATTCCAATTTTAATGTCAAGTTTCCTTTTTCTAGATTCTAAATACACTGTTATAATGTCAAATTTTTGTCTTAATAAGTTATAATTACAATGTCAAGTTTTGTACTTAATAGAATTCTAATTCAATGTCAAGTTTTGTTCTTAATAAGTTCTAAATACAATGTCAAGCTTTGTTCTTAAATAACAATTAAAATAATTCACAATGTTTCGTCGCTAAGAAATTGGTTGACAGTGTAATAACATTTGTCTGTTAATAGTGATTTAAGATGAGTTTTAAATGCAGTTAAGTTAGGCTGAGATTTAATATTTTCTGGAATTTTGTTGAATATAGCTATAAATCTGGAGTGTGGACTATTTCTAGGCATTCGTAGGTTTGCTTTTGGTAGTGCTAGTCTATTTTCATGGCGTGTTTTCATGGTGCAGTTTGGAGCATCCTTGATTTGTCTAAAAAAATGTGTATGACTCTTAACAAACATTGCTACTTCTAGAATATATATGGACGGTAGTGTGAGTAGTTGTTTTTGGATGAAATGCGGCCTGCAGCTATCCCGAGGGGGAATGTTTACAAGGATGCGCAGACACTTCTTCTGCATTACGAACAGATCATGGGCGTCGGTACTGTGGCCCCATAAAATCACACCGTACCGTAACCACGCATAAGCGTATGCAAAATAGGCTGTGAGGGCAGTCTCATAGTTAGTATTTATTTTGAGCACATTTAGCGCGTATACGAATCGTGATAGTTTGGTTTTTGTGGTTTGGATATGTTCCTTCCAGTCAACGTTAGAGTCAATCGTTAGTCCTAGCAAAGTGAATGTACTTACCATGTTCAAGCAAATAAATGTTCTTATTCTTATTATTCGAACTGATCAGCTGTTTTATAGCGCTCTTGACCTTCCACCGAAAAGGTTTATAGTTTCGTGACAGTTTGTCTTTATGAATAAGACATAAACCTCGGCCTCGCCACTCGAGGGACCGGATATCCGACGCTATGGTGCTCCATGTTAGCGAAGGCTGCCCTAATCCATATACATCTTGCAGAGGCAAGTGCGAGAGGGACGGCAGATATTAGAAACATTAGTGCAGACGTGTTTGTAGACAAGTAATGATGTGGTGTGCCTTATATATAGAGTAATGTACAGGGTTGGATGTATGTATATACAGGAAAGGGAGTAGAGTCCGGCCACGCTAACTCTGCTCTGCATTGAAATAATTTGGCAACAACACCTTAAACGTCACATTTTCATATAAATATGACATATAATGCACAGTGTTGCCAAATTATTCCTTGCAGAGTTAGAGTGGTTGGACTCTATCTACAAATTATATACAATAGATAGCAGACACAACAAGAAACGACAATAGAGAGATCTCTCAGGGACCGAAGTCCAACGAGAGTTATTAGGAAGTTATATTTATGCAACTGACTTAAGAAACTTCAAAAGCGCGATGCAGAACATGTCAGATTTGACAGTTGAGTGGAGTGACGCCACATATTATTGTAAAACGAGACTTAATCGCGTACAATATTAATTTACCTTTTTCAAGGTTTGCCCGATGTTTCAAACGTATCGCAACATCCGTGGTCGCGAGCTAACTGGGGTGACCGGGATCAGCATCTTCTAACCCTAAGCCGTAAGTTCAGTAAGTCTTTACTTGGGTACCTATAGCAACCACTAAACTTCTTTTACCGAATTTTAACTGTCCGAAAACTTTTAGGTTTGGTTTTACTTCTCCGAATATACAATTCGTTAGTTTTTTCACTTTACACAACATTTATCACTACAATCATTTGACTTTTCACTGGTTTCGTCTTTTGTTTCACAACCCATTTTTCACTTATCCAGCATGACATTTTGCTTTAAATCTAAACTTATATTACCAAATAATGTTTCGTCAGATTTTTATATCGCAAAAAAATGCCCAGAAAGACCTGTTAGGGCAAAACCGACTCTAACGCGGATAGGTTAGAAAGGCATTTTTCAATATTATGTTCGGTTATTTGGTTTCTTTGTTTCCTTTTCAGTCCACAATAATTTTTGTGTAGTGTAATTCTACATTATTTCTTCACACTGGAAGCTCAGACTTCAGTATTTTCGTCAGATCTCTGAATAGGCCTTGCATTAAATAGTTGGCCAACTTGACTCCCTAGCCCTAGATAAGTATCCTTTACATTTCATTTGCCTACTCACAGAACGGCTATTACTATGAATTACTAAAAAGTTTTTTTTTTAATTTATTTACCAAAAAAGTTAGATACAGTTTTACATTAATGACGATATTACTTGCCAAAATTTCATAGTTCTAAGTTAACGGAACTATAAACTTAAATCCCCTTGAAAGTGTCGAAATATACGTTTTTTGCAGTATAAATTAACGGCCGTTTCTTTTTTACGTTAACTAAGGCTCGGTTTTATAAAGATCCGTTAGACCTTATGTGGGTTTGTTATGTCAAAAAATGTACTGAGTTACTGAAATTTGATCTGACATTTCGTCTAACGCATCTTTATAAAACCCGGCCTTAGAAGTTTGATTTTTTAAAAGTAACACGCCAGTGACGTAAATCTCGGAAGTATGCGCCGGCGCCGCGGTTGCCATGCTAATGTAGCCCTAGCTGACAGCCCCGCTGACTGTATTACAATTAGTTTTCGCTTACAAGTAGAACACGTTACACCTGTCCCATTGCCATTGTTTGTGGTAGGTAACCCAATGTTATACTTTAGATTATTTAAGTAGGCCAAGTTGAGTTAAAGGAATCCGTACAAAAAGAGACTTAATTTTGCATGCTTTTTAGGATTCCGTACCCAAATGGCAAAAAAAACCTTTATGGTTTCACTCTGTCAAAACATTTCTATACGGAGTTTATTATTTAATCACCTTTGCATATATGTGATGTTTTATAAATTCCTACGTGATTATGCTGAAAGTACCTTCTTTCAAATAACGAAAAAAAATTTCAAATCGGTTCACGTGATAAAGAATTACCATACAAAGTTAACCAGTCGCTCAAATTTGTAAAAAGTTTCGCCGATAGATGGCGATGGCCTTAAATTTCGACACCATGTTGTTGAGATTTTCCTGAATGAATAGGGATGGAACCGGTATACACCTGTGTACAGAACCCTCGGTGCGCGATTCGGAATCGCACTTGACCGGTTTTTTTATACCACGTCTGTGGCAAACAAGCGTGCGCATATAAAGAAGAGGTGAGGGCGAGACAAATCAGACTAGTATCGGGCCATCCGATTCGACAAAGCATTCGTCGCTTTCTTCAGTCTGAATCCATAATAGTGCCCGATTATTATTGTTATCATACAACCGTAAAATCTGCAGCTGTATATGGCGTGGAGAAGTGTTAGAAAGTGCCGTGGGTGGCTAATTATTACAATATTCGTCTCACGTTAAACGTTGCCAATTTGGTGCTTTATGGGCAGTAATATCGCTGAAAATTGCACCTGACATATATAGTCTGTGGTAATTAAAAAAGCGACATGTCAATTTCGAATTTAGAACGCTTTCTTTTTAAAACTGGCCTCAGCAATGCGGATAAGGGTGGGAACCCAATACATGTTTCGCGTAGTGACGCTCTTGTTGATAGAATATGTAGTAATCAATCAAAATGGCATGATAAGCTGTCAAATTAAAACCTGAGCGTATAAAAAACCCTGAAACCACTGCCTATATTAAAAACGAATCTCATTTCAAATCACAATTCCATGCTCACCGAATATGTAATCTACAAGGTAGTTAAATATAACAATGGACAAAACCGAAATGTAATCGCCATAACGCACGTACTCAGGCCAATTCCTTTACAATGCCCGTGCATTATAGAGCAAACTTATCAGAACAGTTCATAGATGGCGCTGTTCGTCAAAAGTCAAGTTAGTATACGTTACGCTCAAAACAAAAAAATCTAAATGACGCAAAGACTTTGTTCAAATAAAGACTTCAGGACCAGCACAATACAGGTGAGTATGAATCGGGTGTGTCAATTCAGTTAATGCTTTATGGTTTTAAGCAGCAATTTGCTGTGGTTTTAAATCGTTCGCCGCGCGCATAGACAAGTTTGTAAAAGTAAAACAAAAGCGAATTCAATCTGCCACTAAACTACTGAATAATGCGTGGTTTTGTTACGCTCGTTTGGCGCAAATTGGCGCGCTGCAGCGGAGGCTGGCGGCAAATGGGCCAGAAACAATCGGGAGGTCGGAATGTCTATGGTTATTAGTTGGGATCGTCACAGCCTTCATGAAGGCAGGAACAGGAAGTGACAATATAGACAATTTACATATTCATGTTTTTCAGCAAAAAATAAGGCCACCAGATATGATCGGAATGAGGATAGCGTCCTCTAACACAACTCAAGTCGTCGCCTTTTGGAGCATAGATTAGTAGAGGGACAGGTAGTGAAATCACACTTGCTAATTCGTGCGAAAAAGAGGGAGAAATTCGAATTTCGTTCGTTTTCGGTTCGCGGTAGCCCCTCAGCAACTTTAATGAAACGTCTAAATTGTTCGATTGGTATGAATCGCTTATGTACTTATGAAGTTTTCATTCTTATGATTTTCTGCCGTCAAAATGCGTCCTTTTTGAGTCTTTAAAATATTTATGTATTTAAATTTTGTACAGTAGCATAAATAAGTTGAAGTATGATGTTAAGGCGCGTATACCCGCGAACGACCTTGCGCGTTGGGGCGTGCCGTAGCCTTTCCCGCCGTACTACCCGCGCCCCCCCGCTGTAACAGGTTTTTTGTATGTGTGTATGTATTTTTTATATTATTATTTTCTAAATACGTAGGAATGTTTGAAGTAATTAAATATATAAAATAGTTAAGTAGGTACATTGTCTCAGAATCGAACTCTTATATTTTAGCGTCGCGCGCAAAGCGACACAGCCTTCCCGTCCGAGAGCCGGTGACAGACTGCCGCCCGTCGCTCGTGCATGTATCCGCCCCAACTTTTATGACGGTGTGGTAGTTATTCCAGGTTTTTGACGAAAGTAATGATTATTTTACAATATCCATTGCTCAGATTATGAAAAACTGAAAAAAGTTTTATTTTCTGAATATCCCGTGTAAATAACATGTCTAGATAGTGAGCAGTAGCGATTTAAAAGGTTGAAAAATGCCTTATTTGATAATTTTTTTTTGTTAGGACAATCTAGGCGTGTTGCAATTTCCGTTGCTCAGATTGAAGAGGACATATCAATTCTTCAAGTATATTTTTTCGAGACCTATATTTCGGGCCAGTTTTGAGTTTTAGGCCTTTGAACGCGACCAAAATGTGGTATTTCACTCTATTACGCGCCTTAAGCCTGATTTACACGGTGCCAGAACTTGCCTGCATTTTCAGTACATTGCGGGTTCGAGGGCTACTGAGGCAGGACGAGAACCAACAAACGCTGCAATGTAATGAAAATCGGATGCAAGTTCCTGGACCATGTAAATGGGGTTTTATTCAAATATTTTTGTAAGTAACTATAAAATACTGTATTGTATTTGTTCTCTAACCCCAGCTTCAGGTATTCCCCGTGCACTGGGAACACTGTGACTAAGGTCAACCGAACGTAGGGTAGGTTAAAGACAGGAACAGCCTTCAGTCTTACGGTGATTTATTGCTAATGAATACTATGTATAATACGTGAGTATTTATATTATAATCTACGTGCTAAACGGCTATTGAGTCCTAGGAAGTCGAATAGTTGCGGATTAAGTAGAAATTAATAAATTGCCTTATCGTCGTGCACTGCTGACTATAGTCTTCCGCGCCTGGCTCAGCAGTTATATTTTTAGGGATCCGCTTTTATACCCTGAATAGTATTAAGTGAAAACTAACTACCTACACTGAAGAGCAAATAAACTGTATGTAAATTCAATACAGTAGCTCGATTCCACTCACACCTCAGATTCGGTTGAAACCGCTCAACCAATCTCACTGGAGCGCAAACTCTTAGAGTATTCCAGTGTTCCAAACCACACGCGTGGTCGTGCCGGAGGTTTTCCCCTGGATTTTCCCCAGGCTACTCTCCAACCGCGCACTCACACTTTATTGGGCCCGGCCTATAAAGCCACAGTCAGGTTCAAAAAAAAATACAAAGTATACCCATTTTCTGGCCAGTAATTATACCTCGTTTTATTACATTAGAAAGAATGATAGATAACGACTTATGAGGTTTTTTATGAAAACATTTACTTATATACTCGTATATTTTTAAATGATAAGGCATCAACTTTTTTATTTTTTTTTCGTTTCATTAATCTAAAATTTGTACAATAAAAAACCCAAAGAGGCAGAGATTGTAAGAAGTCGGTTCAGGTTTTAAAAAAGTAATTTGTCATAGTCACTAACTGTCACTTATACTTATCTTTCATGCGAATAATAGGAATTCAATGTGTGTGTAATTACGAATGCCGCTTCTTTGTTTACCTATTTTCTAATGTTAAAAAACAACAAGGTATAATAAAAAAGATATTCTTAAGAGCGCTTTAATAAAAATCCATCAAACTAGTTTTTACGTTGCTGGATTCGTCAATCTATGCGTCCAAAGTTAAAACGGCCGTTTTAATTTTGAGCTCATAGATTGACGAATCCAGCAACGTAAAAACTAGTTTGATGGATTCAAAAAGTACTTAAATACAAACTACAGTACGTAGCGGCCCCCTTTTTTAGTTATATATCGTTAAATTTAAATAATTACAATTATTTACGAGTGGCGCTAGTGGACCCACTACATTTTATTAAAGCGCTCTTAAAAATGCGTGTTGAATGGAGGCCTTCTGCAGCTGTGAGAGGCACTATCAGCGTGTGCGCACATTTGGCATGATGTTATTCCGGCCACGTATGAGGAAGCAGTTAGGTCGAGCAAGGACGGTAGCTAGTATTCATGTGAGGTGCTAATGTTGCCGGATTACAGACGCATACGCATACGCATACAGTATGTAAAGCAACTGAACCCTACACTAAATACCATGACAAATAGACATATTATTTTCACAGGTGACATAAATATAGATATAATGCCGAATAATAATGCGAGTCCTCGACTAATTATCTGTTGTTAATGGCTACATATGGGCTGAGACAAGCTGTGACCCGACCTACGAGATAGAAAACCTGTATTGAACACTTTATGGTCAAAACAATCAATGACGTCACTTCCCTTGTGTTTGACCCACTTACAGACCACAGCCCAATGAGGGCTATCGTTTTTGTGCTCACCAGTTGGCACCACTGTCGAGTAGGGTCCAGCTGTCAAAAATTGTTATTGGTTATTATGGGCATGAGAACGAAGTTTACATTTAAATCATGTTTAATACCTTAAAACCGTACCATATAAAATATCGAACATCCCGCATTGTAGCGCCATCCCGTTTTGTTCGGAAAAAAAGAGAGATAAGTTTCCGAAAGACAAAACTGTCTCAAAACAGTGACAGTCATTGACCCGTGACTCACATTTGCCATAATCAAGCTCAGGTATTGCAAAATAGTCACCATATTGTTCCAATTAGATATTAACTCGCGTAGCGCAACCACAAAGAGTGACATTTGACATTTCGGAGACCTCGCGCTACACTAGCGCCTCTAGTGGCGAAATCATACGCGATAGCCCTCATTTTACTACACCTTCATAACCATGTCAAAACAAAAAATTGGGAGTATCACAATATTATCTTTATTGATACACATAATATCACGCAGCAACTAAAAAATATTTCATGGCACCAATTTTACTATATTAGTGATGTAAACACTGCAGCGGATAAATTTTGCGGTATAGTGCAAGAAATCATTAACTCCAACACAAAACCAAATACCGTAAACCGGGGTTACTTTTAAATTGAGGGGCGACTTTAAAAAATCAGTTTTTATGCCGTGTTTTACTTTTTTATTTAGTTAACCTTGAGTCAAGTTATACCTTCGTTAATTTCCTAACTATTTACTAAACTGAATCAAACTAGAAATACTTAGTGATGAATATATAAGTGTTTTATATGTACCAAAGTAGCCTCTTTTTTCCTAAAGGCACCCCAGTTTACGGTACTATACCTAGAAAAAAGAGGCCCCTGAAATATTGGATTACAATAGGCATAGTGAAATCCATTCGCACGAGGGACAAACTACATAAAAAAGTACGATTAATTAATACATAAGTGCACCCGTTTGAAAGCTGTCGGCTCCCGGCGAAAAAAATAAACAATAGCATTATTTTGATATGATCCCTGGGATCCCAGGGACCAGTAGACGACTGATTAATTGAAATTAGTATAACTGTAAAAATGATTCACGATTGTTTAAATCCAATAGTAACTATAATGACTAGCTAGTTTCTAAAAACTGTACAAATCGGGGGAATTCCTAATACAAACGATGCAAAAGCGTCAATGCCCTATTTATTTTATATGCAACAGTATATTGTATTATGAATTATAATTATGAATGTTGCAAACAAGAATAATGCAATTAGTAGTAACCAATTACATTAAATAATGAGCCATCGTTAAAGTAATAGTTAAATACATTACAATAGCAATCATTGTATTCCTACAAAAGAAGACAACTTCCTATTGTGATTATGCTCTGCAAGAAATGTAATTTTTGTAATCAGTGATAGAAAATATGTCGACCCAATTCCATAACATAAACACTGAATCTTATTTGAGGCGTAATTTTTTTAATAATAGTACAAGTACTTTTGTACCTGTGCCTTTACCATGAGTTTCCATGACCGTACTCGCTAGCGACTGCGTAAAAATTTGTTTAGGCAAAAGTACAGCGCCTCTGGCGGTTACGCAATAGAACTAAGATTCGGCACACTAAATCGTTTACGCAGTCGCTAGCGAGTACGGTCATGCAAACTCATGGTAAAGGCACTGGAGAGCCCGCGGGATGAGTGGCGTGTGGGCTGAGTTTCCCTCGAAGGGGAAATACTTAATTTGTTAATTCCAAAACGGTATTATTAATTAATATTAATTATTACCCGTCGTCTACCGGTCCCGGGGATCCCAGGGTCAAAGGAATACTATTGTTTATTTTTTTGCCGGGTGACGTCGGCTTAAATGAACAAATTCGCAAATATAAATATTGCGTATATGTTCGTGGAGTAATCCTGCAGCTTCAAGAGAAAGATAGTCATTTGACTAGATTACCATAGATAATTTATAATATGCTTTAATCAGCATAATGTTTTATTGGATTAAAGAATAAATGAGTATGAGAATTTATACCCATTTTACCTATACAATTTGACGGGTATGCATAAATATCAATCAAGTGTCTGGAATAACTAGAGCGCGACTGCTCCTAATGACCAAGCACCAACTTTTCGCGCCATTTTCGCGGTTAGGACGCCCGGAAGTCTCATTAATTAATAAAAAAAGAAGCGCATTTGAATTTCGAATGTGAACGTTCCATTTTTGAATTACGTAACTCGATTGTTATCTTAACGAGTTGCGTCATGAGAACGGTTATTCTGAACGCATGGTTTCGTTTAAAAACGATTATTTAAAAAGTGAATCTTTCGCACGCGTGTCTATGGCCTTGGTTGGTGGATGGTTGATATTCTAATTTGATAATTTTGGTCAAAGTATGATGAAATTGATGAATATGATAATACTGTACTTTGTAAATGTCCCTACATTAGGAAATTACAATATTATCACATTAAATAGGAAGTAGGAAATTGGTTGTTCATTAAGTCTAGTGACTTAAAGTCAGGGCTAGGCAGGGTACCATGACCATGAGTGCACCATTTGTATGAGCTTAAAAATTATGGTATTCGCAGTGGAGATCTTGGCTAGCCCCGACTGTTTCATTATAGTATTCGACATAAATTAAGGTAGTATATTGACCAATACAAGACGAATTATTATAATTAGGCTGACTGGAGTCTTCTGGAAGGAATTATTTTTCTCCATCATCGAGACATCATGCCTCTACTTAATCTACATACACTCAGTAATTTGTTCATGTAGATACATTTTAGGGTCAACATACCTCGAAATAAACATCCCGAAACAATGCCTTCCTTACATTTTGCCCGGTACCGGCCTTTGACTTCAATAAACTGGCCGACTGCCAGAGAAACTCCGCTTCGATGAGAAATTAACTTTCCACGCATCGTTATCAGAATTTTCTTTGCCAATTACTTTCTATGCTTGAGAAAGACGTTAGACGCGTGAATGGTAGTGATAAAGAAAGCAGATAAAATGCTATTTATATCGATCGGTTTGACAATCGATATCACGCTGCGTTACGGTGATTTACCTAAATAGGTCTGCAATGTTACGAGTCAAATCAGCTACTCTATACGAAATGGCAAAATTGTTCGCCGATATATAGTTTGTAAGGAAGGTACTACTTTGACGTCACATACAAAGAAGTAATGATCAATTTGTCCTTTTTACCCGGCGACGGTAAAGGAAGGGTTAAGATTTTAACAGTCTATGTATGTAGTACATTTACACGGCGAACCACTTGTTGGCTAGATTGACAAATAATACAAACGGAACGGTTCCATTTGTATTATTTGTTGTGTGTAATGTACATATCGTTCCATTTGTATTATTTGTCAATCTAGTCAACAAGTGGTTCGCCGCGCAGTCCCTTGACCACTTCGGCCCCATGATTCAGATTCAGATTCATTTATTTCATAGATTTAAATTACAATATAAATTTGCATTCATGTCAAAAGTATACGAACTCACATCATGATCGTCAATTAAGATATAAATAATAATAATGGAATAGGATTTAAACATATTCACCCAATAAGGATCGTCATAACATAATTGGACACAGAAAATATAAATAAAATACAAATGGAATTTAAGACAACAATGTTGGAACTTGACAGAGAACCATAACTATATTGTCGCAAAACTTTCGAATTTCTATGCGACCAAATTCACAGCGAACATATTCTTCCTATTTAACTCCATAGTTGAGAAATAAGTTATTACAACTACTATCGATAATTACAACCTAAATTACACTTTTGAACTCGATGTCACAATTAATCTCTATTTGCTTATACACAGGACGTGTGGAAACCATTATATAACCTATGGCAATTATTTTCATGCGTGCGAACTAATAGGTGAGCATAGACAACTTTCGTTTGGGAATGGGTATATCGGCCGAATCACCGACTGAATAGGGCATATAGGGCGTACCGTGAACCAAAAACTTTCTCTCTTCTTCCTCTCTGTCGCGCGAATAAACAAGTGCAACAGAGATAGATCTTCGTTTTCGGTTCGCGGTAGGCTCTCTGGCCTTCATTACGTCATATCCGATTTTCTGAGCAGATGTATCCATTACACCATGACCCGACCTTCCGTACATATATTATCGGGTGCCATCTTACATTTGCAGGTGTTTATTATGTGAATAGTCGATAAATTAGTAACTTTGATCATAGGGTCAGTGTTTATTTATCTGTAGGACGTGGATTCGAACCCTGATTCGTACAGAACTGGGATTTCCTGAGTTTATACAAAAAAAGTTAAAAACAAAACATCATTTTAATTCTGTTAATTTTAATGTATCCACCTTATAAATGTATGATACAACTGACGATACAAAAGTGATTGAAAAATCGTACTTGAATAAATGGTTTTTATCTTTTATCTTATCATTTAATATTTAAGAGGATGTTAGCAGGTTTTTCCATACAAAAAGCAACAGCGTTTTCTCATCCTGAACCTGATTTACATGATTTTTGGAAATGTTGTAGATACCATTAAATACTAGATTAGATTTATACGAAACCAGCGAGGCAATTTATAGGTTTCCATACAGAAAAGGTGACAAAATAATACACATGGTACGACTCTGTCTATCCATCTGTTGCAACTATATATGACATTTGAGATACCGTCTACTACCCGGCGTAATTCTGTCGCCGAACTCGGCGAATTCTAGCTGTATGTGGCTACTCGTTTCTTAAAATCCAACGTTTTGATAAGTGAAAAATTCTAAAAAATGAAACTTTTGTATCAAAAATGTAACTTTTCAAGCAATGAAACGTAATTTCCTTCCCAAGGACCCTGGCAACACTGTTTACAATAGTCCTAAGTTTTAGCTCCTCTCCTAATTATGCGTTGTATTAAAACAGAGAAGCCTCTAGATGTACCTACACAACAAATCCCCTAAAATCAGTAGGTAACGGGTCGGCAAGGCCTCGGGAGAGAGTAGTCTATATATACCTATCCTTGTTTCCTACCTCAATCGTCATCGCCCATCAACCGCAAACACAATTTTGTCTAATTTAAGCGCCAATAAGTCAATGTAATGACACACGGAATGATGCCAAGCCGTAACTAATGACGTTATATAATCGTAATGTACTCAAAAGGTTATTAAAAACCGATTGGTTATATAATTGGAGGCATTGGTGGTCAAGCGATTCTACTCATTTTAATGAAATTATTATGTATGCCAGAAGATACTATGAACATCTCCCGAAAAACAGTGACATACACACATTTAATACCAGAAGCAAGGATAAACTTGCTGTTCGTCGCTTGCGAATTGCCAAAGCTCGGAAATCATTTATTGGACAGGCAGTACATTTCTATAACAAAATCCCTAAGAATATAATAGACTTACCAGATCATACATTTAAGAAACTTGTAAAACTGAAATTAACTGAAAAATGTCTAACGTGTCGGAATATCTAACAGAAAAGGATGTATGGAATAATTGTAATTTTTAAGTTGACTAATTAGCTATTGTTTTAAGTTGAAAATGTGCAATAATTGACGGACATAAGTGTATCAATGTATTCACCACATAGATATGTCGTGGGCAGAAATAATGTACTTTTAGCGATGACCAGGATTTTTACTAAAATAGAAAGATAAAACACCGATCGATTTATTATTTATTTCATGTTCCACACTAATCAACCACTTAATTAATTTAAACTAATCAACATTACTTATAATTTAATATGTACAACACTATGAATCCCATTATCAACAAAATAAGGACAAAATGAGGATACGAATGGAGAACTCTTACTCGACGAAGACACGTTGTGAAATCCAGGGGCCGCGTCTGCTTATAAAGACTGATGGCGGGAGGAGGCGGTGGTGACGTCGTGTGACGTAATTCTCAAACGTCATCTAACTCCTTTAAGTATATATCACAGTTTCCTAAACGTTAAGAAATGTTGACACTTGTAGAGTGCGCGAGTCCCGCATTGTTAGCCAGGCCGCAAATCTGAGCACATAAGTTGGCAACCGTAGCTGAGACCCGAATGCGAGGCAAGAATGGCAAAAGGAACGGACCTGTCAGAAGTAGCTACACACACGAGCAGGATTTGAGCCTGCGACCTCCCGGCACTCGCGGCCAGTCGCTCTGGCCAACTGAGCTATACGTGCAACTGCCACCGCGGTCGAAATTCCTCATTCGTTCCTTCATTTAATACAAACGCCTTAATGGAGGTGACATCTACCAGAAGACTCAGGCTTCATTAACGGCACTAACGTCTCAAATCATGTTCAAAATCGTCAATTACGATGGGCCATCCCATACTAAATTAATTTTGTATGAAGCAGTACCGCTGCTAACGTAAACTACAAATTTAGAAATAAAGGAAAAATTCAAAAATTTTGGCACCGAGCAGGATTTGAACCTGCGGTACTGCTTAATACAAATTTTTCTTACATACATAAACTCACGCCTCCCAAAAGGGGTAGGCAGAGCACATCAAATTTAATTACAATGCCACATTTCCTTATTGAAAAGTTTTAATACACTGTGTAAGTTTGTCTATCTCATTCTCCCACTCTACACAATCCCTCAAAGGTTAGCTGGAAGGGATCCCTCATAGGGATAACTTCGCCTTTGTACTCTAATCTTATGTGACATGTATATTGTTTTAACCTGTTATTGTGTACAATAAAGGGCTTACATACATACATACATACATTTAACAATTGTAGGTATAAAGATGGATAAAATTTCATATTGCAGTGATAGCTTGCTAGCCCATCGGCCACAACACACTACAACCCGGTTCCCATAATCGACTCTTAGGACACCCACGGGAAGAAAAGGGGAGCTATTCTAACCCGGCACCACACGGAGGCCCTACCACACGGGGGCCCGGCACCACATGGAGGCCCGGCACCACATGGAGGCCCGGTACTTACACACATGGAGGCCCGGTACACACAGGGGCCAGGCATCACACGGGGGCCCGGCACCACCCGGGGCCCCGGCACCACCCGGGGGCCAATAAAGGCATGGCGTCAACATATGTGTAGCCTATGCTTCAGAATACCAAGAATATATACATGTCGACCCCTTGGTCATCCAATCATCATCATCGTCAGTAATTTGCTATGAATTCGTGAATGAGACGCGACACGATCTCGGTCAATGGCGGTGAGCGGTAACGTAGGTAAGGTTGAAAATCTTGGCGGAAGTACTATAACAAGTTTTATTCGATTTTGCACCTTATTGTTTGAATGGTAAAATAGTTTTTTTAACTAGTTACTTTGATGCAGCTTGTATGATTTCAAGTATACCTAATTATGTTGCGCACACGCCGTTCTAAATGATTCAAGAGGATCGCAATTCCATTTGTATTCACACAACCCTCCACATCCATACCAAAGCTCCCAAAGGTTATCTGGGAAAAACCGCGCTTTAGCAATAAGACCGAATGTTGTTTACCTCTAGTTGTATATAGTATAAACTGTATTGTACCACACACCCCTTTAAGTTACCTGAAACACAAGTTTGTATTTTCTTTTTTATCAATCAATCAATCATTTATTTCTAAGAATATGGTGCAATATTATAGGTTAGTAAATGGGTTAGTTCAGCATATTCTGCCAACATCGGCGTAGAAATATTGGAGAGAATGGTACCTATAGTTAGTAATTAGTAATGGGTTATTATTAATTAAAATTTATGTGTACATGCCAAATGAAAATAATAATAACAGTATAATCACAATTAATTCAATGTCTAAGTTCTAGGTATATAACTATTCTTATAGAAGCGTGCGTGTATCGATTTCGATATTTCATATTTCATATTTATTTATTCATAAAATATACAAAAATTTTACATGTCAGAAGATTGTTACAATAATTTAATTATGTCGATTAAATAAAAAATAAAAATTTCAATTAGATTAGGTACATTATTTAAATTATTACATAGTGAATTTAAATGTCAAAAAAAATACAATTACAAAGGCATGCAACAAATTTAATTTACATATTCATCTATGTCATAGAAGGCCTTCGCCGTAAAGATAAAGATAAAGTCAAAATGATATCATTTTGACTTCTCCGTACTCGGAACAACTTCTGCTTAAACATACGAGTATAAACAACTATTCTATACCTTCAAGAGCCTGCGATTTGTATGCCGATTAGGTATGTGGGACATTGCTTCTTAGTACGTCTGCTAAGATTAAGATGACATCATCGGTTGATTGAATAGTGTCCCATTAAGCTGAGTTCTATGACATCATACAGGCCTTCAATACTGAGGGCCTACTCTGAACTTCGAACTTCGTATCGTGCCGTCTCTTTCACTCTCGTGGTATATACTGTATGAGTGAAGGGGACGGCACGATACGAAGGTCGGATATCGAAGTTCGAAGTAGACCCTCTGGCGCTACCGCGAACAGCAAACGAAGTTTTCCCTCTCTGTCGCACTTGCAAGTTTGCATATAAGTGAGACAGAGAGGGAAAACTTCGTTTGTGGTTCGCGGTAGCCCCTCTGAGGGCCTACTTCGAACTTCGATATTCGAACTTCGTATCGTGCCGTCCCTTTCACTCAAAATCAAATCAATCAAAATAAAACATTTATTCTGCAAATAAGCCACAAGGGCACTTTTACATGTCAAAATATTAATTTACAATTTAAGAAAGTCTGACTATAATAAGTAATACATTTTTCATGTCAAAATATTAATTTACAGTTCAAGAAGGAATAATAATTTCGAGTTTACAATTATAACAAAATAGAAGGCGTTGTTTGAAAATTAAAAAAAATAGATTTAAACTTTGAAGTTTAAAAAGAAGTAACTACTTTTTTTTACCAATTATTGAATTTATTAATTAACCAACTAATGTACTATTAACAAAATTAATGTCATACAGTGAAGATAAACTTGCAAAGTTATCTATTACAAATATTACAACATCAGTAAAGTTAGAGATGTATAAGGTCTCAAGATTAAACAAGGAGTATAATGAAATTAATATAATATCCCAGAGATTGTACATGGTCTCTGAGCGTCAAAATTAAAATTAATTTAATATTAGAGATGTATATGGTCTCTAAGTCACTGATAATAAAAACGAATCCACAAGAGGATGATGTCTCTCGTCAGTCCCCTATAAAAAGACACTAGTATTAACGTAGTCACTATATCCTAGCAAGCATGAACAGACCGGACTCCACAAACAGCACCCGATCACGAGTATGACGCGTATCTCAACCATCGCCTCCCTCGACCATCTGTTAGGGAAGGTGGCGATCCGATCAACGACGCCACCGTAGGCAAAGCCCTTAAAGCGAGCATGACATATTCAAGCTGGCAGACATTGATAATAACAAAATTAAGGCTACTCTCGTGGTATATACTGTATGAGTGAAAGGGACGGCACGACCCTCTGAGGGGCTACCGCGAACCACAAACGAAGTTTTCCCTCTCTGTCTCACTTATATGCAAACTTGCAAATGCGATAAAGAAGGAAAACTTCGTTTGCTGTTCGCAGTAGCGCCCCTGTATTACTTAACAGCAGTGTGCTGTTTGTGGGGTCCGGTCTGTTCATGTTTGCAAGGACTAGTAACTTCGTACTTATCTTATCTTGTTTAGATAAGCGCCCTTGCAGATGCACTTGGACCCAGTGGGGTCAAAGTAACTTCGTACTAGTGTTCAGTGGAATTGACATGATGAGAGACTTCGCTCTGTTTTCATTTGATTTTATTTTTAGACTGACGCTCAGAGACCTTATACATCTCTGAGGATATTTACTTATTAGATTTTATTATTTTCATGTTGACGCTTAGACTTGTATCTGACAATATTTTATTATTATTAGTGTACCTTATTAGTTTTTATCTTGACGGTTAGAGACCTTATACATCTCTAACAAGTCTGGATTGTTATTATATTAGTCTTATTTTTGACATGTAGCACTACATTTTAATTAATGATAGTTTTAATTATTGTATTATTTTTAATT
Source organism: Epiblema foenella (assembly GCA_963556455.1). Taxonomy (NCBI): domain Eukaryota; kingdom Metazoa; phylum Arthropoda; class Insecta; order Lepidoptera; family Tortricidae; genus Epiblema; species Epiblema foenella. The sequence continues at coordinate 1,021,936 of OY747102.1, read as the reverse complement.
GATATAGATAGATTTTGACTTGTAAAAGTACCCTTGAGGCCTATTTGCAGAATAAATGTAATGATTCTGATTTTGCATTAAGTATCATATATTATTTTTACGTTACTAATTAACAAAATTCACGAGAATACTTGAAAAAATATCAAACTTCAACCTATTTATGCCATTTAAAAGTAGCGACGATTTAAGTAGAAGCAGACGCGGCACCGGCATACCTAGACGGATATGGTCGCGTGATAGTGTGATAAGCATCTGTCCCTCACCACTCCATAGCAAATGGCAGAATGCTTTATCTTGTCGTTTATAACGCTATCGCGCGACTATAATACGAGTACTGGATGCATTTGTCAGCAATGAGGGCTATCGTTTTTGTGCTCACCAGTTGGCGCCACTGTCGAGTAAGCTCCAGCTGTCAAAACTTGTTATTGGTTATTATGGGCATGAGAACGAAGTTTACATTTAAATCATATTTAATACCTTAAAACCGTACCGTAAATATATCGAACATCCCGCATTGTAGCACAGTCCCGTTTTATTCGAAAAAAAGGAGGATATAAATTTTCGAAAGACAAAACTGTCTCAAAGCACTGACAGTCATTGACCCGTAACTCATATTTGCCATAATCAAGCTCAGGTATCCAAAAATAGTCACCATAATGTTCCAATTAAATATTAACCCGCGTAGCGCAACCACAAAGAGTGATATTTGACATTTCGGAGACCTCACGCTACACTAGCGCCTCTAGCGGGGTATTCATACGCGGTAGCCCTCATTGGGAGGAAGAAGCACTCAATAGGGCTTAGTAACGAAAGAAAAAACCCGGGCTGTTGAGTCATGACTATTCAAATAAAATTTAACCAATTAATTATCCTCCTCATGACGAGCGTTACTACCCTATGTGTAGATAGGGTAGGTACATATTGTAGGCCCCAATCAAGTATTGACTCTGCCCATTTTTTTTTGAACCGGACTGTGGCTTTATAGGCCGGACCCAATACATATATAAATAAATAAATAAATATTAGAGGACAATCTTACACAAATAGAACTAGCCCCACAGTAAGCTCAAGAAGGCTTGTGTTATGGGTACTAGACGACGATATATTTAATAGATATAAATACTTAAATACATAGAAAACATCCAAGACTCAGAAACAAATATTCATGCTCATCACACAAATATTTGCCCTGACCGGGATTCGAACCCAGGACCGTCAGCTTCACAGGCAGGTGCACTACCCACTAGGCTAAACCGGTCGTCAAAAAAGCGATAGGAGTGCGCGGTTGGAGAGTAGCCTGGGGAAAATCCAGGGGAAAACCTCCTACACAACCACGCGTGTGGACCTTTACCAATTTGACAAAGGCAAAAAAATGCTCCGCCGCGACAGTGTATCACTGCCGTGACCAGGATTCGAACCTGGGTTACTACGGCCACAACGTAGGGTCCTAACCACTAGACGATCACGGCTGCCGGAGCTGTGGTGGAGTTGACGAAAACAACCGTCTCGTTCAGAATCAGAGCACTTTCACCGCAGATAATTGAGCAACGCGCTGTAAGTAAATTAAATACTGGAGGGTCATTCTACTTTTTCATGACCAGTTTTCTATTACAAAAAATAGTCTATGATATGTATTGAATTAGTGTACAAAAATAGGATTTCGAAATAGTACCTGAACCTAATAAAAGGAATTTATAGGTAAAAATACTTAAATATTAACATATTGCTGTAAAAGGTGTATAACACAGTGGTAAAAACAATTTTTTCATACAAATGGTGAGTCATCCAAGGACCACCGAGTTACTCGATTTATAGATATTAGCTGTGGTTCGTTAATTACCAAAACTATCGAAGGTGATACTGCAATGAAACCTCTGTCTAAATAACAATACAAAAATATGAAGTGAGGGCCAAGTATTCCAAAATCTGCATATAAAAAAAAACTGGATGAAAATAATGTACATGAAAAAGTAGAATGGCTCTGGAACTACTAGAACTAAGTTGGGTAACTTGGTCTAATCAGTGGCGGATTTACCAATAGCCTTGGCTGGAGCTCAGAGCGGAAGATTTTAAGGGTAGCAAATTTCTTTTAAGTACCTACGTCTAATATAAGTTAGTGGTATGGTGTAGCTAGATCGGTACTACCTACATACCTATCACAGGAATTAAAAACCGGCTAAGTGCGTGTCGGACCACGCATAATGAAGGGTTCCGTACCAACACCTACTAGTCCACATTTAAAATCATTATCCAATACATTGAATCTAAAAAAGTCGTATCTTCATAGGGCACTCACGGCACTTACGATCTTTTGTTTGGGCAAGACAGTTTTTTAGCGAAAACTCAAAAACCGTAAAGCCTATATTGTTCAAACCAAAAATCGTTGAAAGTATTTACTAATGCACACCACCTCAATTTTTTTCAGAATTTTAAACTATGGTTTGGAAATTAGAGGGGAGGGGGACATACTTCCTATGACTTTGACAGGTAATATCTCACCAACGGCTGACTTAAATTGACAAGTTTTTTAGAAACCTCCATATCATTTTTAAAGGCTTATCCATCGATACCCCACTCGACTATGTGCGTTGAAATTTTTTTTTTCATCCGCCGGTTACATGTATGGAGTGCCTCCCTAATTTAATATTTTTTTGGAATTTCACATCACTTTTATGTAGCGGTTCATAATCATAATCATAATCATTTATTTTGCAAAAACATACACAGATGGTACAGTAGTCATGTCAGTGGTATTACATTTTCATGAATGCATGTTCCGCCACAGCTGGCATGCAGAATTATTAAGATTAAAACAATTACAATAATTCAGTATCGATAAAATTTACAATAATTCGGTATCGATAAATTTATATATAGTATAGAATACACCTTCCTACCAAATTTCATAATTGTAGTGCTTATAGTCTCCGAGTAAATTGGCTGTGACATACGGACGGACGGACGGACAGACATGACGAATCTATAAGGGTTCCGTTTTTGCCATTTTAGCTACGGAACCCTAAAAAAGGTAAAACTATTACTCAAGCCAAGACCCAAGAGCAATAAGACCACATGCCGCGCCTTCATGAGAAACCCAATTGAGACATCAGAAACAATCTCATAATACATACGGCATTATACGTAACAAAATAATAGAATGGCGCAAACATAACGCATTGTCGCAGGCTTATAAAACGTTTTAGAATGGGCTTATATGTTACAATTGTGAGCCAGTGATGTTATCTGTTAATAAGCTGTTGGAATATGCAAACATACAGACAAGGCCGTGGCAGGCTGAGGTTAAATATTATGTGCACTCAACAACTAGCGACTACATATATCTAACGTAAGACATTATATCTACCATTATATCATATTCTTATAGTCTTAAATTGTAAATTAATATTTTAACATGTAAAAGTGCCCTTGTGGCCTATTTGCAGAATAAATGTTTGAGTTTGAGTTTCCACATTTGTCAGAGCCAATCAATATAATACTCACTAAAGGAGAGAGAGAGAGCCCTGTAGCTGTGTATGCCGCTCGCACATGACATCCAATCGGGAGACAGTGGTGCGAGCCCCGGCCTGTAAAACTAGTCGTCGAAAAATGTTTAATTTAGGTGTTCCAGCCTTCGCTTGACCCACGTTGATATGAACACCTTCGATTTTATCGCGTTTTTGGCTCTATAAGCCATTATCAGTGCCTAATTTGAGTGCCTAATTTCTGCCCTACGGGGGGAAATCATTTTTGCTGCATTCGTCGGACGATAACGATGATCAATATCTAATACCACGGCACCAAAAGTATATAAGGACAGAATTAACTGTACTTATGAAAATATTGCCCTTTCTCTATCCCCAAGCTTTGTGTATTGCACCGATTAAGTCAGGCGCGGATCCAGGATTTTGTTCAGGGGGGGGGCACTTTCGAACTTTCCGAAAATAAAACTGACTTGATAACTGTTTTTATTGTCGGAACATATTTCCTACGTCAGGACATAGGCAATTGCCCTCCCCTGACACAGGCTTCAGGGAGGGGCAATTGCCCCTGTTGCCCCCCCCCTGTATCCGAGCCCGGATTAAGTAGTTTCCAGGCGTTACTGCCGATCTCTTTAGTAATTTTGGTTGAAAATTGACCGAAGAAAACATCCTTGTGTTCATTTTAGTTAAAATAGACATTTTTATGTATTTTTTTGTTTTTACGCTTAACGACCATTTTCTCGCGTGTTAGATAATTCGGAAAAAGTTTAACGTTGACGTTACCGTTCCCGCCAACACTTTTTATTTTCATAGAAAAAAAGCACAGGTAGTCAAAAGTTTTGACCCAATCAGTCAACTTAGTTACTTGTAATTTTGTATATTTTGTTAATAATATTGATGTTCGTATTACAAATTTATCAGTACTTGTAAATAATTATTAATTCACTTGTAATTTTAACGATTTTATTAGTAATTTATACAACACAATTTTCTAATAGGTATTATTAGTAAAAACCAAAAAGAATTATGCAACACAAAATTACGCGACTAGTAAGTTGTTAACTAGTAACTTTTATTATTTTCTAATATTATTAGTCTAATTATGCAATAGGCCCCTGGTTCAAAGAAATATATTTATATACATATCGAACAGTTACCTTGACAGATTCGACTTCACACTGCAACATTTCCAAACAAACTTGTCCACAATAACACAGTTATTTGACTGAGGGAAATCCAGATAAAGCGAATGAGATGAGATACGAAGACTATCTCAGGCAAAACAACGGAAATAGTAGCCAATACTGATAACAGTTCTTTTTGTGCTGATTTGAGATAAAGTAGAATAGAGCAAGATATGCTGTGTCTTACGAATATAGTGAAAATCAAGAATACAGACTGATGGCTGATAAGCTATGCCATAAATAAAAATGTACCTAGGATAGAGCCCTGAGGCACTCCTAACGTTACTACAGCTCCACTAGACTGGGTTCCAGTTGTTGTAACTGTTTGAGTTCTATTGCTAAAATCTCTTATAGCAGTCTTTTGCTATCAATATGTGTTGGTTAAATTTGAAGAGTTTAGGGGACAGTACAGAAGAACTTCGTCTCTTCATATTTGGAGTCGCCCAACTGGTACTCCACCTGACAGAAGCCCGCAGATATATCACTACTTACTCTTTAGGTATGTGGCGTTACATGTTCATGGTGAGTAAGGTCACCAGAGCCCCCGGACGCGCGACAGACATTGAGAGTTACGGATCTACAAATTTTGCTATATACGACTATATCAACACACTCCTGAAGCTTAAGATTATTTTAATGTCACAAAATATCTATAGGTACCTACGCTCTTAATTATTTTGCCACGAATTGCATATAGATATGTTAGATTTCGTTTGTACAGTCAAAACAAAGGCGGCAAAAATATATGACGTCCTAGCAGCCCGAGAAATAGTCGTGTGATATCTTATCGCAGCTTATGCTGGTGGATTGTAAAATTCAACAAAACATTCTTCTCTCAACCTCCCACATTAATTGCATGGATCGACATCGATGCACGAAAGTCCTGCCCACACGGCACGACCGCTCGGCGTCGACTCCGCTAAAAACTAAACACATGAAGGAAGGAAAAGTAAGCGTTTCATATTCATTGGTCTGCCCGTAATGGTGATGAGGCGATTAGCTGCTTAATGTGTGAGCGACGTACAATGGATGCGGCGTTTTGTTTTCCAGAAATGATTTATTTTATTTATGGCAATTATTTCGAACCGTGAGATCTTCGAGAACACTTGCCAGTTTTGTTGCACTTTTACAACCACCCAAAGGTCACGTGTAGGGTAGCGATGGGTACTTTTTTTTCTATTTATTCAGAAACAAACAGTCATACATAGTTTTATGAAACAAAAAAAAATAAAGAAAAGAAGAACAGACCTATAGTTTCATACAAAATAAAACATAAGAAGGTTCGTGGCTATTACATAAAGGAAAAAACACAATTCACTTGTATTTTACAATAACAAGTTACATACTTATAAAGCAAATCAATGAAATTAATACCTCTGTTAAAAATACATCGTGAGTAGGTACCTACGTTTAAGCAAGTTGTAAATTCCAGTTATATTCCCTCGGACGTGGTGCACCTTCCACCTTTGTCAAGCGAGTGGGCAACTTGACTGTTAGAAGTTCTCAAGCCGCCCGAAGGCCTCCAATTTGGCTTGATGACTACTGCCGTAGACAGCCGGGATCATCGGCTTATGTGCCTTCTAAAGCAAGGATGCGCTCAAACCACTCCAAGCGGTCACCCTAAAATAATAATGTTGGCAAACAAAGAACTGCCACTGGCGCTGTAGTAAGGACAATGATACAATAATATACTACGCAGGGTACTTATTCATAATGTCAAAATTACATGTCAGATATTATAGATATCTCGCACCTAAAAAAATCACATGTTGAACTATGTATGTTTGACACTAAACTTTTTCACGAATCAAATTATTTTAAATAAACTAGTCCGGCAAACTAGAGGCGCGAGACCAATTCCCATCTTATAGGCTGCGTGCGCATGGTTCACCTATTCTTTATACTTGTTCTCTGTATCAAATGATTATGTATATTGTTTCAATGAATCAGTGAATGGATGAAAAACTGTCACCTGTAATCCCTTTCTAAGCGGGGCTAGGGAAATGCCACCTCCGGGGTGTCGTGGCTGCGCGCGCGGGCTTCCGGCGCGCGCGCCACTTGCCGCGCTCGGTCGCGGAAGTGCTCTCTATGGCCCTTCTATGGCTATCCTTTATAGACAAGCTTAGCGCTTTCGATACATAAACATTGCGTGTTTATTTTCTTGTCATAAATTTATGAACACAAGAGCCACTTAGTCGAGCTGTGAGGCACACGACTTTCAACATGGAGGTCTCGGGTTCAAATCCCGACTCGTACCACGGGGGTGCTACCGCGAACCACAAACGAAGTTTTCGCTCTCTGTCGCACTTGCATGTTCGGACGTAAGTGCGACAGAGAGGGAAAACTTCGTTTGCTGTTCGCGGTAGGGCCCCAGAGGGCCTACTACGAACTTCGAAATCCGAACTTCGTATCGTGCCGTCCCTTTCACTCTCGTGTATACAATATATAAGTGCCTGTTCTGGACGTAAGCGGCGCGATTCCCGTCCCGTTTTGTGTAAGATTGTCCTCTAATATTTATTTATTTATTTATTAAACGTATAATTTATTTATATAATCATTTATTTAAGACAATAAATCTCTAATTAAAACTAAACAACTTTCTTCATAGTAAACTCAGTAATTAGGTATTAGGTAAACGTTTGCGTACACACTGCACTAGAACTGAAAATACCTGTGACGTAATACCTATAAAATTGGATAGCTATTAGAAAAACAAATACTATATCACGCGACCATAATAGGATAAGGCTCATTGTCAGTTGCAAAAACAAAGTTGTCCCTTCGGTGCTCAATAGTTAACGGTTTATGTGCATGTGAGCTATGTTTTTAGTACATGGATTTACAGCGACGTAGACATTCTTTATGCAGGTTACTAGGGTCATTCTACTTTTTCATGACCAGTTTTCAATTACAAAAAAAATCTGCGATATGTATTGAATTAGTGTACGAAAATAAGATTTCGAAATAGTACCTGAACCTAATAAAAGGAATCTATATGTAAAAATACTTAAATATTAACTTATTGCTGTAAAAGGTGGGTAACACAGTGGTAAAAACTATTTTTTCATACAAATGGTGAGACATCCAAGGACTACTGAGTTACTCGATTTATGGATATTAGCTGTGGTTCGTTAATTACCAAAACTATCGAAAGTGATACTACCATTAAACCTCTTTCTAAATAACAATACAAAAATATGAGGTGAGGGCTAAGTATTCTAAAATCTGCATTAAAATAAAAAGTGTCTGAAAATTATGTACATGAAAAAGTAGAATGGCCCACTAGACCAATCCAAAATTAAGCTTCGTAGCCCTTAACTTTTGATATGTCCACCGAAAAAAGGCGAACCTAAATCTGACAATGACCCATAAGCGCACGCGACGAAGCTGCGGCACACTCGCATTTTACTTGTGAAGGGGCTCCACGCGCTAAGTATTCATCGATTTTTGACGAGTTTCGAGTTGATACTGCTCCGTAAAAACTATAGATATATTTATGGTACAGTCGCCATCAGATATATCGGAGCGAACGAGGTGTTCACAAATATCTGAACACGACTCTATTGTCAAGGCGTTAAAGTGCATGTTCCATGCATGTTCAGATATTTTTGAGCACCCTGAAGAGTACAGATATATTTAATGGCGACTGTACAAGCCGTTATCGGTTCTTTAATCCTTTATCTACATTTCAAGAGCCAGATTTTGAGACTGACTACTTACTTATTTTTTTATGTTTTATTCAAACATGGTCCAAAAAAGCTCTATTTTCGATACTATAGTAAGTTATTTATGCACTTAATCGTACTCATAATCATATTTATTGGTAATATCGAATTACATGTCAATTCATCTTAATATGTCATACATTAAATGTAATGTAGGTAGCTATGGTATTGTAAATACATTATTATAAAAATACATGGTCTTTATCCTCGCGTAATACAAAATAACTCCTTATGATCATAAAACGCCTGCTCGATAAGCCATTTTTTCAGTTTCGTCTTAAATAACGACGCAGTTTGAGCGGCAACTATTTGGTTTGGGAGATGATTGTAAACTTTGCGACCCATGACGTGAGCAAGTTTTCCTGACTTGGCGAGTTTGTGCGGTATGAGGGGAAATTTTCCAGCGTGCGTACTGCGGGTTATGTACCTTCGTTCCTAGCAGGAGTTGATTCCACTACGTCTCGCGTTATCACAGCCAGTTGCAATATTAGAATGCGATGCGAAATAACAGGCGCGTACCGTTTCCGTCGGGAGTTGCGTGCCAATCGTTTTATGGCGAAACACGCCGTAGCGAGTTTATTGCACACCTTATCAATATGAGAGCTCCAGGTCAGTCCACTGTCTAACTCAAACCCCTTATATATATGAAATGTACATAGAACTGAGGGTGGTGGTCTACTTCCCCGCGCTGACCAGGCGTATTAGGGAGTTATAAACTGACATCGTCTAACATAAGGAAGACAACAAAAGTCTATGACATTACCCACACAATTCAAAGGTCACAATGGCGTTGGGTAGGCCATATGAGGTAAAGAAAAATGGTGCAAGAGAACTACAGAGTGGTATCCTCGAGAAGGACACAGAAGAAGAGGCAGACGTCAAAAGAGATGGGATGATGACATACTTATGCCAGGTGGCAGGAAAGACATGGCACAGAGTCGCACGCGACAGACATGAGTGGAAAAGGCTGGAGGAGGCCTTCAGAGGGGGCAATCAGACTTGCAAAATAAAAGCAAGACACAAATAGTAGAATACGACTAAGTCTGAATACAAGGCTAATACATACATAGAACTGTCCCTAATTGTCGTCTCTAACAACGCAAGAGAAATTTTATTTATTAACTCATCTTCACAAAAGTTACGTCTAAAAAACTGTTTTTTTGGCTTAAAATTGCCAAAGTTTAATGCCATATACCTCGAAGACAGTGAGTTTTAAAATATGGGATACTTTTTCGGTAAACCTCGTTCTTCTTAATACGATAAGCCATTAGAATTACGATTTGAAACGGGATATTAACCATGTATATTTGTATGTTTGAGTTCCCGATATTTCAGCACTGTTGCAAGTTTAAATTGTTTTTTAAATTAAAATAATGTCTTCTTTCAGTAAAATGTTCCATCTACAATATTTAAGGTACTTTCCCTCCATGTGGCATAGCCGTGGGACGCCCTGTATAGACTGCCAATATCTATACGTCGTGGAGTGCCTATAAAATAATGAGCCAGCTATAGCTAGTTTCACTATGGAGAGGTCCCTGTACCATTAATTCCGTTTGACACTTAGACCTCTCCTTAACACAATAGCGCCATCTATGAACATAACAAGAAATCTCTTTATAGAAGGCGCAAATGTGTTAAGCAGAGGTCTATGTGTCATACGAAATGGTTGATACAGCGACCTCTTTATAGTGACAAGTTACAGTAGGCTCATTATTTTAAAGGTACACCACAACATATAGATATTGGCAGTCTATATAATTTACTTGTCTCTTGTATAAATAAGGCACATCATCAGGCATCATTACTCATCCATGAGTAACTTGCAGGGCGCGAGGCAATCCGCCGGGCACGAGGACGTGCCTTGCGAGGCAGCGAGCGAGGGGGACGGCGCTAGCACGCACACGCTCGAGTGTGCGCAGGACGGCTGCAACTGGATGGGTCAAATCAAGAAAGAATCGACTTAGTTATAGCAGGGACTATTGGCATCCGAATTCGCTACCGCTAGCCCGGCGTCGGATGCCGGATTTATTAACAGCGGCACAAATTAGGTAAAGTAAAACAGACACAATTAAATTCGCTAGTGTGAGATAGGTACGGATTTCAGATGCGTGACGTCCGAGCCGATTACAAAATGTGATAATCCACATCGAAAGGGACCTTATGGCGGCAGGCGCTTACGTTGCAGCTATTCACTATTGTATTGGAACAGCGGCAATAAAGGCGTAAGTGCCGGCCGCCATAAGGTCCCTTTCAAAATGGATTATCACAAATACTTTTGATCTACAGAATGATTTTAATTGTAAGTATTTTATATTAATTAATGTAGTTTCTCGAAAATACTATTCACCTGGTTATTAACCTTTTTATGTGGGTCAAAAACTACCTACTTTAAAGATTTTTATGTAAATATTTTTTAAGGTTAGTTACAATGTTATTTAACTTTAATTGTAACCAGTAAACATTCATCATTTTTACGTTACCAATACAGAGAACTTACGAAAATACCGGTCCGGTCCGTTAAATACATAAAGATGAAAAAAAGAACGCAGTTTGTCGTTTTTCTTGACCATAGAAATTAGTGACGTCATCACTAGTGTAGGGAAATGACTGATGACGTCACTCTCCCGGTAGCGCTGCATACCGGAGTGCTACCGTGAACCACAAACGAAGTTTTCCCTCTCTGTCACACTTGCAAGTTTGCACATAAGTGCGACAGAGAGGGGAAATTTCGAATGTCGTTCGCGGTAGCAGCCCCGGGCAGTCAGCCCGACCCAGAGGGGCTACTGCGAACTTCGAAATCCGACTTCGTATCGCGCCGTCCCTTTCAATCTCGTGTTATATAGTATATGAGTGAAAGGGACGGCACGTTACGAAGCTCGGAGTAGGCCCTCAGGTCGGGCCTAGCCGAGTTTCTTGCTGGACTCTTCTCAGCTAGGCTGGGTTTAGTGACAAAACCCCCAGCAGCTCAATTCCTCAGATTCGGTGGAAACCACTCAACTAATCTCACTGGAGCGCAAACTCTTAGAGTATTCCAGTGTTTAAAACAGGGATCGGATACCGGTATTTTCTCCATAGAAAAATACCGGTATTATTACGGTCACCGGTTCATTATTTCGTTTTTAATGGGACAATCTAATAATACGACGTTGTTACCTAAATACATGATTGAGCCCTACGTAAAAAGCAAAAAATAATCCAAAATATTGGGCTAATTCAGGGTTTTTTTAAAATACCGGTATCGGTCCCTGGTTTAAAACCCGCGTGGTCGTGTCGGAGGTTTTCCCCTGGATTTTCCCCAGGCCACTCCAACCGCACACTCCTATCGCTTTATTTGGCCAGGCCTATAAAGCCACAGTCAAGTTAAAAAAAGACGTCACTAGTTAATATACTTCGTACCTAAACGTAAAACTACATATTCCATCCACTAAAGAAAGTAGGCAAACAAGGTAGGCTGATAAATGGGTCATACGCGGATTTAGGTTCGCGTCTTTTCTGTGGACATACCAAAAGTTAAGGGCTACAACTTAATTTTGGATTGGACCAGTAACCCGCATAAACAGTGTCTCAGTTTCTATAAATCCCTGTAATAAAAACAGCTAACATGCACATAAGCCGTTAACTATTGACCACATTTTTGTTTTTCCAACTAAGTAAGACCCAAATAAGTCTACTCCTAATCTTATAAAGGTAGGTTTATCATGAAAATAAAAGACTGGATCAAAACTTAATTCCTTTATTTTGTTCAATACTGTAACATGTGAGTTAAATATCATTGCTATTTCTATACAAATAGTAGAATATCCAAAATTTTGTACAAATAAATAAAAATATACAATTATGTAATCGGCCAAGAGAAAAAAACACCTTTAGCCAATTGGGTCATTGTCAGATTTAGGTTCGCGTCTTTTCGGTGGACATATCAAAAGTTAAGGGCCAAAAACCTTAATTTTGGATTGGTCCAGTAACCCGCATAAACGGTGTTTCCGTAACTATAAATCCATGTAATAAAAACGTAACTTATATTTACATAAGCCGTCAACTAATGACCGGTGGAGCGGTCGACAACTTTTGTGTTTACAACTGACAATGACCCAATTACCAATGGCAACCGGTGCCCACCGCTGATGGCAACCTGCGACGTGACCACCGTCGCTTGGAACTAGCAACAACTATCGGTGGCAAATCACTACATAGTATAAAACAAAGTCGCTTTCTCTGTCCCTATGTCCCTATGTATGCTTAAATCTTTAAAACTACGCAACGGATTTTGATGCGGTTTTTTTTAATAGATAGAGTGATTGAAGAGGAAGGTTTATATGTATAATAACATCTATTAAATAGTGCACCCGTGCGAAGCCGGGGCGGGTCGCTAGTAATTACTTAATTGTAAGTCATCAAAATTTAAGAGGGGGCATACTCTGTCTCTTTTCCGCAAAACGCATCTTTTTATTGGAACGATATTTACTATAGCGCTCGTGGTCAATGATGTCACTCATCTGTCGCGCCTTCTCTCTCTAACCAGCAACATCAAAACGGTTGTAACTTCGTTATTTTTAGAGATATTTGAATAGTATTTTCACCATTTGGCATATTTTTTGTCTTGTTTCTTTTGGAGTGGTCTTATAGAGTAGTCAAATTTGGAATCAACATCCCTATTGATATTTTCACTAATTGTTTATTTTCTTTTTATTTTTATTTTATTTTATTAGAAGACCAACAGCTTTAACAAACAGAAATAGACTTATAACTAGGATACAAATGTGAAGCCAATGACAGGTCTCCCTAATAGATACATATCAAATCTTCCGAATTTGCTTAGAAATTACTTTTTATAAAAAGGGGAGTGTGAGTGCGTGTGTGTGTATGAGTGTGCGTGTGTGTGTATGTGTGTGTGTGTTGTGTCTGTTGATGTATATGTAATTGTGTATGAGCATGTTCATTTTCACATGTAAGGGGCCATCCATAAAGTACGTCACACGTAAAGGGGGGGGAGGGGGTCGACAAAGTGTGACATGGTGTGACAAGGGGTGGGAGGGGTCCTAAGTTTCGTGACATCACATTTCGAAATTTATAAATCTAGAGGTATTAAACCACGTAATTTGCAATATTAATTATACTAAAACATATTTCCAACTCTATTTTTATGACAATACGGTTTAAATTGTTTTGTTCACATTCGCTCTAGTGACACGCGCCGACAGAAGCGCCGATCGCCCACGAGCCCTTTGACTAATGCCGCCAAACGCACGCACCCCGCGTGATTTTATTGTTTCTATTACATTCGAAAATTGACTTTCGCTGAGTGAACAACGTCATTGTTTAGTTAAAACATATTTTAAAAAAACAAGTTTAAAATGAATAAAAAGATAGATTTAGGTAATCTTTACCGTAGACTATACGAAACATACAGTGCAACTTACGCTGATAAAAAAAAAAAAAAATTGAATGGTAATAAAACTTATTTCGGAACTGCTGTTTTAATTTAATAATTTTTCGATGTGAAATTGCAAAACATGTGACGTCACACTAGGGAGGGGGGGGTATCAGAAATGTGACCACCTGTGACAAGGACGGGGGGAGGGGGCAAAAAATCATGAAATTCGTGTGACGTACTTTATGGATGGCCCCTAATACTTCGTTTAATTAATTCTACTTTGAGCATTGTATTATTTTTAATTTATTTACTTATTGCTTTTCCATGTAGTTTTACAATAGGTCTTAAATTACAATTATGTGCTAAAACATGACCCTGGTAGGGCACAGCAGTAACTTATAACTTATAATTGATAGAGATAGATGTAGACTTGTGTGTGTAAATGCTCTTGTAGCCTATTTTTAAAATAAATATTTTTATAATGTAATAGTGCTGCACGTAAAATTCTGCATGTCATTTGTATACTTGAATTTCCGAAATATTGTTTAGTTTTAGTATTATAGGTAGTCAAATGTTAAAAGCTAAACCCGTTTTGCGTAGGTCCTTATTTGTCACTTTAACATTTACGTTTGTGTGAAAGGGACAATGAACATTTTAGTTAGCAGAGGTTTGTTAAGTTTTATTAATAAGGGGTTAAGATGTTATACAAATACAAATCGTTTATGGGTGAAATGCAGAATAGATGTACCGTAACGAAATTGTTACTAAACTGAAATAGTAACAAAACTGAGAGATTATAACGAAACTGACAATGTTAGGGTGAGATCACAAGTGTGAATATAAATGTTTTTCTTTAGGTTCATAAAAAAGGTCAATTCGAATTCAAATTTATTTCGTTTAATCGTTTTAAATCAACTTAAATAATTACTTTATTACTAATCTAAATAATGAACAGTTTTTTGACAAAATAGTTTTTTATTTAAATATATATTATATATATTATTACTAAGAAATTCTATAATTTAATATTGGTTATAAACCAATATTAAATTATATATTATTTTTAAGTAATATTTTGTTACTTTTTTAGTTTAAAAATATACTTATACTATTTTACCAAAAATTTGTTCTCTCATGCATCTATTACTTTTTATTTGTCTTTGTAATGTGCCTGTTAGCTCCGAAATTTGTTCCTGCATCTTACGTGTTTTTTGTCTAAATTTTTTTTTGCATCTTTTTTATTTTTTTATCTTCTTCATTTGTGGGGACATCAACCACGTCTTTTTGTTTTTTGTAATATCTAGCTGAATATTGCCTCCACTTATCTCTTCTCCTTTCTTGTTCATTTTCACTGACCTCTGAATTTTTTTTTTACTTTCTCGAGATGTGCCTTTCTTTTCTCTTCATATTTAGTGGGATTGTTTGCTTTTAATTTTTCTCTATACCTTTTTTGACGCTCCGCATTAGATATCGGTGCCATACCTGTAAATTTATGTAATTTTATTTTACAATAAAAAAAAAGAAGAACTTGAAACGACTTATCATATTTTCTTCATCGTGAACTAAGCCTTAGAGTAACTCAGTTTCGTTATGTAACGAAATGTTACGAAACTGATAATAAATCCTGAGAAAACATGACCTAATTTTTTTATTGTCTAGGTATTTCTAAATATTTGACAATAATTAGTATTCCACTGCACATATAACGAATGACCAATGATAATTAACAAAACAATTAGCAAATTAAACTTACCGGCCTCTTGAAAAGCACGTTATTAACCTGATAATTTTTTTAATCATAAGCTCCGACGCCACGTTGCACCGACTTCACTCCGAGAACAAGATGGCTGCTGACTGAGCTATGTTTTGACAGGTCGTGTTACAGTGTTGCCAGTTAATCCCGATAGCAGTTATTGCTCTTTGCGTTTCGTTCATACGCTTAAACGTCGTTACTAACACTGAGTTACGAAATTTTGAAAAACGGGGACAGATATTAAAGGTACGGGAATATAACACAATAGATAGCTCTTTTTGAATAAAAACTTTTTTACACCATAAAGTAGAGTATAAATAATGTTCTTGTAAACAAATTATCCTGTTATAGGTAAGAAAAGTTGTATTTTTTTAAACGTTAAGTTACCAAACCGCCGCGAGACATTTTAAATTTGTATGAAAATAAATTTCGTAATTTACAAAAAAATGTTTTTACGGTCATTAATAGCATGTATCAAAGAAAATAAAGAAAAGGCGTATAACTTAGAATAAATACACTATTTTTATTTTGGGTATACAGTTCATATTATAAAAAAACATTAGAGTAAGTTCGTAAAAACCTCTGAGACAACTAGTATGAGAATGATGTACAATCATTCTGCATTCCACCCTTATTACTAAGAAGAAATTGACAAACAGAAGTTATCCGACTCCAAACTAGGTTGAGCCTGTATCTTGGACGTCTGCAAATAACAATATAATAATAATAATATAAAATTCGAGCTGGATACCCTAGACCGAAAAGTGCGTGTGTACAACACCCACGCTCGTCTGTTATGAGACTTCAGGAGAAATGTTTTTATAGAATTAAGGAATTTTTTGACATGACCACAAATTTAACATAACTAGAAATAATTTACACTGTTTTTTTTCTTATGTAGAATGACATTATTATATAAATTAATTTTCTTTAATATTATAATAATAAATTTGCATGCCACTGTAATGGTGAATTGTGCAGTTCTATATTTAATGAATGTATATTTTGTCATCTGTTATGTACCATAATTCTCGCAAATAAAATTTTGACTTTGACTTTGAGACTGTACATCCCACGGAAGTGTGGAGGTCGCGGCTTTCTAAATGCCAAAGACCTCCACAATCGTGAGGTGTGCGGACAGGACTATTGTAGCCAATAAGCCTGAGATGGCTGAGATACGCGTCATACTCGTGATCGGGTGCTGTTTGTGGAGTCCGGTCTGTTCATGCTTGCTAGGACATAGTGACTACGTTAATACTAGTGTCTTTTTATAGGGGATTGACGAGAGACATCATCCTGTTGTGGATTCGTTTTTATTATCAGTGACTTAGAGACCATATACATCTCTAAAATAAATTAATTTTAATTTTGACGCTCATATACCATGTATATCTCTGGGATATAATATTAATTTCATTATACTCCTTGTTTAATCTTGAGACCTTATACATCTCTAACTTTACTGATGTTGTAATATTTGTATTAGATAACTTTGCAAGTTTATTTTCACTGTATGACATTAATTTTGTTATAATTGTAAACTCGAAATTATTATTCCTTCTTGAACAGTAAATTAATATTTTGACATGAAAAATGTATTACTTATTATAGTCAGACTTTCTTAAATTGTATTTTGACATGTAAAAGTGCCCTTGTGGCCTATTTGCAGAATAAATGTTTGATTTTGATTTTGATATCGTGCTGCCAGATCGATTGAAACGCCAGGCAGTGCTCGTTGACATCACCATCCCCCATGACGAGAACCTCGTGAAGGCCGAGAAGGGCAAAGTCAGCAAGTACCTAGACTTGGCACACGAGGTGACCGCCATGTGGGATGTTGATTCAACGATCATTGTCCCGATAGTCGTCTCTGCGAGCGGTCTAATAGCGAAGAGTCTCGACCAACACCTCAAGAGACTCTCGCTAGATGGCTGGGTCAAGGGCCAGATACAGCGCGGCGGTACTCCTGGACACGGCGCGGATAGTCAGGAGGATCCTCTCTCTGTCGCCCTAACCACCGGTAACTTAGGCCCCGCCTCGCTGCCGGCGGCACCCTAGGTTAGGTTTTTATAATGTTTTTATTTTTTGTAAGTGTATGTTTATATTTTACTTTTTATAAAAATATTATAAAACCTAACTTAAGCACAAAAATAAATAAAGAAAATATAAAATTCTAAAATAATTTCAAAGATTTCAAGCTGTTGCTTCGCCCTAGCAGAGTCCATTGTAATATGTAGAAAGTGCTATCTTGTAATACCATGGATGCAACTAATAAAACGCGTCAACCGTCAATAGTAATCCACAACCATCAATGGCAACGCATAACCATCAAAGGCAACTCGCAAACATCAATGGCAACTCACAACCATCAATGGTTACCCGCAACCGTCGATGGCAAGTAGCAAACATCAATGGCAACCCGTAACCATCAATGGCAACGCGCAACCATCAATAACAACACGCAGCTATCCATGGCAACTCGCAACGATCGATGGCAACTCGTCACCATGGACAGTAACTCGTAACCATCAATGGCAACGCGCAACCATCAATAACAACACGTAGCTATCCATGGCAACTCGCAACGGTCGATGGCAACTCGTCACCATGGAAAGTAACTCGTAACCATCAATGGCAACTCGTCACCATGGACAGTAACTCGTAACCATCAATGGCGACTCTTAACCATCAATGGCAACTCGTCACCATGGACAGTAACTCGTAACCATCAATGGCAACGCGCAACCATCAATAACAACACGTAGCTATCCATGGCAACTCGCAACGGTCGATGGCAACTCGTCACCATGGAAAGTAACTCGTAACCATCAATGGCAACTCGTCACCATGGACAGTAACTCGTAACCATCAATGGCGACTCTTAACCATCAATGGCAACTCGTCACCATGGACAGTAACTCGTAACCATCAATGGCAACGCGCAACCATCAATAACAACACGCAGCTATCAATGGCAACTCGCAACCATCAATGGCATCTCGCAACCATCAATGGCAACCCGCAACCATCGATGTCAACCCGGCGACAGTATCTAACTCCGGTTATGCCGGTTGCCCCAGCCGCGGCGGTGGTCATCCTTGTACTCGTCCATGTTCCTCTGGCGAGCCAGCTCCTCGGGGTCGTCCTCCTCTTCCAAGAGGTCCTGGAAACGAGGGAAACCTCTAAATCTACTGGCATTATTGAAGTCTGTGTCAAATACAACTACATGTTGAATTAAAACATATATAGACTATTAATTTTAAAATAAGAAGCAATGTGACTCACAAATAAACATAGACCATAGTTTCACTAGAAGGTAATTTTAACTCCATAATAGTTATACAAAGACATCTTCTGAACAAAGAATATATTTTTAATATTTTTCCCATGTTAAACTTAAATCAAATCGTTGTCTAAGTTATTAATTTTCACATTCAATTAAAAATATTTTAATTAATAGATTATGTATGTACCCATATTAAATGATTAATTGTTTGTTTATTATTCAGATTCAATTAAAAATATTTTAATTAATAGATTATGTATGTACCCATATTAAATTATTAATTGTTTGTTTATTATTATTAACTGTTCGTAATATAACGTGCAAAACTAATTAATAATTATAGTACAAACAAACGCAGAACCAAGTAATAACTTGCAAATAAATGAGAGAAACATTCTAAAAGTAATTTTTGACCCACATAAAAGTAGCAGCATCAAAGCAACATTAGGAATAATTCATATTATCCAGTACAATATCGGTGTCGGGTTTACTTGAAAACATTTGAGCTGGTCAAGTTGGATCAAGGTAATTCGTTCAAAACTATATTCTACTATTGGCAGTGATAGCGTCCCGCACAAGTAATCTAACACAGAAATATTTTATCCTTTATATTAAAAAATATGTATGTATGTTTGTATTGTAGCATTTGAATTCTGTAGTATTATGATACTGTTATTTTATATACATTGTATATTGTTTTGAAAAAATGACACCTCGCCGAGTTTCTGCCGCCGGTTCTTCTCGAGGCAGAGGTTTATTTTATGAACCGGTGGTAGTTTTTTGACATTCATAAGTGCATGTAACATGCCTAAATTGAAGAATAAATTAAATGATTTCAATTCATTTCATAAACAATAAGGATCGAAATCCAATAACATTTTTATACAAATTCGGCCAACAAAAATAATTTGAAGCTTAACAATAACCGATATTATTTCACTTTTACTTCACGAACGCGGGTGAGCCATGGTTCTGTGATGAGCTATACATGAACATTGTCTATGTGTGCGTCAGCGTACGAGCTATGATATTTCACATTGCACATCGTGCTGTCAACACAGTGCATCCTCAAATCCTTTTTTTTTATGCAACGCCGGTGGCAAACAAGCGTACGGTCCACCTGATGGTAAGCGGCCACCGCAGCCTATAGACGCCCGCAACTCCAAGAGTCACGTGCGCGTTGCGTGATTGTTTTAGTGTGGGTGCGTAGTAATGGGAGAAAGTTTTGCAAGTGTGCGTAGTTTCTTTATATGTGTGTTACCTCGTCCATCTCAAAATTTGGCGAAATATTTGTCTGTCTTAAAAGGCCTTATAAGTTTAAAAATGTTTTGATTTAAAATTATGACAAAAGTATTGATAATACCAATAAAGTTATCAAAGTCTACGATGGTTCTATTAAAGTTTTAGATAGTAACATAACCATTTTTTGATTTTATTGTGTGTAGTAGAATTTAAGCGGAAAAAAAAAGTTTTTATCTTGAAAATGGTCGATTTGGAGTGACGTTTGAAACGATATTACTTAATGAAAAATCAAAAAAAAATTTAAAGTTTATGACATAAGGTCGCAATAGTCCCGTTCTAGATGGCAACACTGACAAAATGTCAAGTTACGTGTCAATTCAAACAGAAAATGGCGTAAATAGATGAGCGTTTTTTAACTGATAAGGACCCTTAATGCTCTAAGACTATGGCTAACCCGCGCTCGTGAGATAAAAGTACTTGGTATTTTACATTAAATAAATAATAAATAAATAAATATTAGAGGATAATTTTACACAAATCGAACTAGCCCCACAGTAAGCTCAAGAAGGCTTGTGTTATGGGTACTAGACGACGATATATTTAATAGATATAAATACTTAAATACATAGAAAACATCCAAGACTCAGAAACAAATATTCATGCTCATCACACAAATATTTGCCCTGACCAGGATTCGAACCCAGGACCGTCAGCTTCACAGGCAGGTGCACTACCCACTAGGCTAAACCGGTCAAATTTGTTGTGGTATATACCTTTCTCGCTCGCTCGGCATCGTCGTCCTCAGTCTCGGTGCTCTGGATGGTCTGGTGCGGGATCGCCGTGCCCGAGGGGAACCTGCAAAAAAGTTTAGTCGACGAATAAAAATGTTCGCCAATTTTCAACTTTATTTCAATGACATTAAAGTGAAAAAGTTGTCAATTAATGCATACCGCGACTGAACAATATTAGAATCTTCAGACAGTGCCTATACTTTAACCCTGGACTCCCTTCTTGTACCAATGACTGATATTTAACAGTAGCTTTTTGGTGATTGAAAACGTTGCGAGAAAAGCAGTTTTAGTCTTAGAATTATCTAAAAAGGTTTAGTTTTCTATCTAGACTGGAAGTTTATAGATGTTTATGCAACTGCTACCTACATAATGAGAAACACTCGTGTGATCATATTATGAAAACCACACTCTTGTTTTGATGCCTAGTTATGTAAAGTTGCACACACTACTTTATCTAGTTCAGGAACCATTGCGTTGCAAGTGTAGTGAGCTCGAGCGTGAGCCAGTTGAAGTCTTTTGTGAGCACGAGCCTGAGCCTGTACTCCGAACTTTGAAATCCGAACTTCATATCGTGCTGTCCCTGTCACTCTCATGTTATTCACCATATTAGTGAGAGGGACTGGTCTGGGAGAGAGGGAGGGTCTGTTCATGCTTGCTAGGACATAGTGACTACGTTAATACTAGTGTCTTTTATAAGGGATTGACGAGAGACATCATCCTGTTGTGGATTCGTTTTTATTATCAGTAACTTAGAGACCATATACATCTCTAACAATATTAAATTAATTTTAATTTTGACGCTCAGAGACCATGTACATCTCTGGGATAATATATTAATTTCACTCCTTGTTTAATCTTGAGACCTTATACATCTCTAACTTAATATTTGTAATAGATAACTTTGCAAGTTTATCTTCACTGTATGACATTAATTTTGTTATAATTGTTAAACTCGAAATTATTATTCCTTCTTGAACTGTAAATTAATATTTTGACATGAAAAATGTATTACTTATTATAGTCAGACTTTCTTAAATTATACATTAATATTTTGACATGTAAAAATGCCCTTGTGGCCTATTTGCAGAATAAATGTTTGTATTTGTATTTGTATTTGGACAGCACGATACGAAGTTCGGAGTAGCCCCTCTGTATTGTTATGGACGGAGAAGGCCATAACGATACCGTTTTTGATGCTTTTATGGCCATCTCGCTCCGGGCCGGCGCGTAATAACTAGTTTGATGGATTCAAAACGTACTTAAATACAAAATACAGTACATAGCGGTCCCCTTTTTTAGATAATCTATTGTTAAATTTAAATAATTACAATTATTTACGAGTGGCGCTAGTGGACCTGTTACATTTTATTAAAGCGCTCTGAAGTACCTCGTGTAAGTAATTACTTTGGTGGCAGAACATTAGCCAAACGGCTTCCATACTTCTTAAATAGCCTGCCCGAAGACATTCGACACGAGCTAAATAAGGCTAAATTCAAGAAAGCCATCAAATAGTATTTACTGCAGACACTTAAGTGAAAGTCTTCTACGCTCTTGTAGTTATAAGCTTAGCAACAATGTCTTTGTTATTTGTGAGTTTTAGTTCAGTTGCACTTTGTATTGATCAGCGCCTTGCGGTGCTTACCTATAAATATTTTTGTATTGTAAGTTTAATTTCTCTTAAGTGAAATGTAAAATTTCTTTGAGAAATAAAGTTCTTTAAACCTAAAGTCACTTAAGTGTTGAGCTTGTTTACACGATTTCCGCACGAATTTTATATTATAATTAAGTTTATTTGTATTATATAGAGACTCGTACCTGCAGGCACACTGTTAAAACAGTTTTGCAGGAAAATGCATATAGTTTAAGTGTTCTGTACTTTTATTAGTAAAATAAAAAACAAATATAAAAAGTTTAATTTAAAAAAAAAGATTAACGTATTCCTAAGGCTAAATCATTTTTGACATTTCATAATTTTTTTGACGATCATAATATAAAGTCGTATAAATTGACTTAAGATAATTTATATTGTATTGTTATATTATGAAATAAATAAATCTAAATCTAAAGGCAATTATTACAATACTAGCGACCCGTCCCGGCTTCGCACGGGTGCAATGCTGATGCATGTATTATACATATAAACCTTCCCCATGAGTCACTCTATCTATTAAAAAAAAACACATCAAAATCCGTTGCGTAGTTTTAAAGATTTAAGCATACATAGGGATATAGGGACATAGGGACAGAGAAAGCGACTTTGTTTTATACTATAAAATAAATAAATAAAATAAATAAATATTAGAGGACAATCTTACACAAATCGAACTAGCCCCACAGTAAGCTCAAGAAGGCTTGTGTTATGGGTACTAGACGACGATATATTTAATAGATATAAATACTTAAATACAGAGAAAACATCCAAGACTCAGAAACAAATATTCATGCTCATCACACAAATATTTGCCCTGACCGGGATTCGAACCCAGGACCGTCAGCTTCACAGGCAAGTGCACTACCCACTAGGCTAAACCGGTCTTCAAAAGTAGTGATACTCACAGTCCGTCCCTCACGCGCTTGTCATAGAACTCCTCCACGGTCATGGAGGGCAGCGAGGGGTAGCCGGCGCCGAACACGGCCTTCTGCAGCGCGTCCCGCGTGATGATCACCGGCCGCAGCGGCGCGGCGCGCGGCGCCTTCGGCTTGGGCTCTGAGGGAACCATACAGTTACTTTACTTTATAGCCTATTGACTGTCCCACTGCTGGGCAAAGGCCTCTCCCCATGTTTTCCAGGTCTCCCTATTGAGCGCTTCTTCCTCCCAATTCCTGGCAAATGCATCCAGATCATCCCGCCATCTCCGTCTGGGCCTGCCCCGTCTGCGTCGTCCATCATGTGGCACCCACTTGGTGGCTACATTAGCCCACCTATCTGGATGCACGCGACAGACGTGGCCGGCCCAGTCCCACTTAAGCCCGGCAGTTTTTTTACCTACGTCAGCAATGCGTGTTTTAGAGCGCAGTGTAGTGTTTCGGACACGATCCGTCCTTTTGACACCCAAAATGCTGCGCTCCATAGCGCGCTGGCAAACCTTCAATTTGGATTTCTGAATCTCAGTTAACGACCATGTTTGTGCACCGTAGGTTAAGGACAGGCAAAATACACATGTCGACGAGTTTTCGCTTCAGTGACAGTGGAAGGGTGCCTTTCATTAGCTCCTTCATGGACCAGTAGCTCTTCCAGGCGTAACCATACAGTTATAATAATAATAATAATTACGGACAGGACTATTGTAGCCAATAAGCCTGATATCGTACTGACAGATCGATCGAAACACCAGGCAGTGCTCGTTGACATCACCATCCCCCATGACGAGAACCTCGTGAAGGCCGAGAAGGACAAAGTCGGCAAGTACCTAGACTTGGCGCACGAGGTGACCGCCATGTGGGATGTTGATACGACGATTATTGTCCCGATAGTCGTTTCTGCGAACGGTCTAATAGCGAAGAGTCTCGACCAATATCTCAAGAGACTCTCGCTAGATGGCTGGGTGACGGGTCAGATACAGCGCGGCGGTACTCCTGGACACGGCGCGGATAGTCAGGAGATTCCTCTCTCTGTCGCCCGACACCACCGGTAGCTTAGGCCCCGCCTCGCTGCCGGCGGCACTCTAGGTTAGGTTTTTATAATGATTTTGTATTTTATAAATATTTTACTTTTTACATAATTATTATAAAACCTAACTTAAGTGAAAAAATAAATAAAGAGAATAATAATAATAATAATTCTTTATTGCAACTATAAACATAGGTACATAATAGTTGAAGCCCCGGCTTTCAAAGTTATTGAGGTAAATGTGCCCAGAAATATTCTATTCAATATTTTCAAAGATATTTTATGTAAATGATTGGCTGCTAGCACCTTAGACGGCAGGCGAGTAATTTCTGATAGATAATTCGTATAGATAATTCTCATAGCTACAAAATAAATCTATTTTCATAGTGGCACTCGATCATTTAGAGGGGTAAATGCGTCGAGAACTAGTCCTATCAATAATTTCAAAGATATTTCATCATCACCCTCCTAGCGTTATCCCAGCACAGTTGCATCCTGAAGGATGCCCGGGGTCCACTACCTAATCCCAACACTTGGCGTAGGCACTAGTTTTTACTGAAGCGACTGCCATCTGACCTTCCAACAGTTCCAACCCGAGGGAAACCAGACCTTATTGGAATTAGGTAACCAACTTGACTGTTAGAAGTTCTCAAGCCTAACTTGGCTTAACGACTGCTATCATAGACAGCAGCCGGGATCGACGGTTTAAAGTGCCTTCCAAAGCACGGGAGCGCTCAGTTAATAACCACTCAAAGCGGTCACCCATCAAAGAACTAACCTGGGCCGACGTTGCTTAACCTCGCATATTAAACAGTTAAAAACGAATGGCTCTTTGAGCTGCCGACATTACGTTTCTTTTTTGAAAATTTTCCAATAGCTAACTCGACAAAAAATTTCTATATAATTATCGAACCTGCTCACAAAATTTTAAGAGAATCGGTTGAGAAATGCGACCTGTAGAGGAGAACAAACCGAAATTCGCACTTTGGTGTCCTCCGGTAGCTGAAAGTGGCCGCTTATTTTGTTTTTTGTGTATTTTATTATCAATGTGTATAATTGTCCTTTGACATCGAAATTGACTATTGTATTTATAGAATCGAGAATTGTTATGTTTTTTGTGTATTTTATAATCAGTGTTTGTTGCTCGACATCGAAAGTAACTATTGTATTTATGGAATTGAGAATTGTTTATATAATTAATGTGTGTGAATTGAATTGAAATTTATTACTCTGACATTTTTGTGATAATTATTTATATAGCGTTTATTTTTTTGTTCTACTGTAAATTATAAAAAATAAAAAAATAATAAAAAAATGCTTTTATTTCAGACCTTATGATCCATAATAGGTTAGTAACAATAACAATATCGTATCTTAAAAGTACTGTGTTAATTTTTTCAATTTAGCCACATCAAACTTTATCTAGTCACATTCAAAAGTATGAGCACACACACTTAGTACGTGTATGTGGTCGCATTTGAATGTGCTTTCGTCCAACATGTGAGGAGCTGACTGTCCAGCCCGTCAGCTATAACGGCCAGGAGGCTGTTGCGACTGTCCCGCAGGCGCAGGCGGATTATGACTTGTAAAAATTGTTTTTTACTAGTGTCCGACCGAAATTTCGGTTTCGGTTTCGGTTTCGGCCAGTTTCGGCCAAAAAATCAAGTTTCGGCCCGAGTTTCGGTTTCGGCCAAAAACGGCCGAACCCTTCGGCCGCGCCGAAACTTACAAAATCGCTAACTTTGTGTTACAAATAATGTATTTTTTTCACTTTATTTATAGGGTAGTTAAATTTTCAAACAGAACCTCTGTAACTGTGCTGAAATTTCATTGTGATAAATCTTTGAAGGTAGAAACCTGTAATTATAGGTCGGCGAGATATTAATTTTAGAAAAAAACTTACTAACATTTTTTCGACTGTTTAAGGACTTTTTTTTTTATAAAAGGTTCGGTTTCGGTTTCGGTTTCGGCCGAAACTACAATGAAACCGAACCTTCGGTTTCGGTTTCGGTTTCGGCAAAATAACATGTTTCGGTCGGTCACTATTTTTTACCAATAAATAATCTGAATCTGAAGGCTCTACCACCCAACCCAGGTCTCTCACCTCCAGCATGTTTCTCCATGTACTCCAACAGCGGTTTCTCCTGCTCGATGCTGCTGAGCTCGTCCAGCGCCTGGCCGGCGTAGCTCAGCAGCATGGTGGTGAAGTATTCCCGCTTGGTCTCATCGTCCACATGCTCCAGAGCCATGGCTTTGGACAGCGTCGCCAGCTTCTCTTTCAATTCTTTCATCTCTTTGTACCGCTTTATTTTGGTTTCCCGGGTTTGCATCTGAAAATTTAAAAGATAAAGGGGGCGTCCATAAATTTTTTTTTTTTTTAATTTTCTGTGCCTCCCTCCCCCCTGGTGAGATGTCGTGAGATTTTATTCAACCCCCTCCCCCAACCCCCATTCTCACGTGAGATTTTTTAAAATGTGGGTTTCTTACGTAAACGCGTTGGATTGTTATTGTAAAAAGAAAAAAAAAATTAGCTTCGTGCTTTTATTTACGACTAGTTAAGACTAGTAATCAATATTGCTGAGTATTATTAACGTCGAAGTAGGTATGAATGAAATTATTCTGTTTCGAACGAATTAGTGAATAATCTTAATCGTATTACGATTACGCTTAAGATTAAATCTTATAAGCGTGTACAATCTGGATTAAATGGACCAAAATAGTATAATTTTTTTTTTGTTTCAATCGGAAAAAAATTGCATGATATTTGCCGAGAACCCCCCTCTCTCCAACATAAGATTAGATGAGATTTGACTCGACCCCCTCCCCCCCTTAAACATCTCACGTAATTTATGGACGCCCCCAAACCAATTTACAAAAAATGTGAATGTGTGGTTGAGGTTACAAATTTGTTTTTTCTGTAATCACTACATAGTATAAAACAAAGTCGCTTTCTCTGTCCCTATATCCCTATGTATGCTTAAATCTTTAAAAATACGCAACGGATTTTGATGGATTTTTTTAATAGATAGAGTGATTGAAGAGGAAGGTTTATATGTATAATAACATCCATTAAATAGTGCACCCGTGCGAAGCCGGGGCGGGTCGCTAGTAAACTATAGTCTTCATCGCAAGACGAAGCTAACGGGGGAGTGGAGGAATTTTCCGCGTTGATATCTCCTCTGCAAGCAGAGGAACTTCTATCATAGGTTTCAATAGAATTAATTGTTTTTGTCAGTGTCCATTCCCTGATAAAGAGTACTTTATTTGAGATTGTTATTCTAATTGTTATGAAAATCTTTTCAATTTTTAGGCGAAGCGTGCTACACACACCGTCATTAACCACCTAGGTTTCGCCGGAAAATCAGCGCCAGCTCCCTGAGTCGGCATTACGCTGAGGCGAAACCTTTTTGTGGCGATTACTTGTTTTTTTCTAATTACGTTTATTTATCTATATTTTATGTTTGTATCGTCACGAATAAATGTTTTTCTTTCTTTCTTTCTTTATTTATTCCTTCAGTATAAAGAAAAATACAAAAGAAGGCAGGTCATCTTGACAACATTTTCTAGGGAATTTGTTACAAACATGAGATATTAATTACCATATTGGCAATCTTGACTTGCTCAGTGACGACTCTCTCCGGTTGGTCCTTATCCGCGGGCTGCGGCACCTCAATGTTGGTCACCCCGTAGTCATTGCACCTTTGCAAGAAGTCCCTGTAATGTTCAATTAAAAATAATTCAATATTTATGTCAAAATACAGATTAATATGGTTAATATAACAATGGTTGACATAATAATTTATTTTGGACTGTATCACTACATAGTATAAAACAAAGTCGCTTTCTCTGTCCCTATATCCCTATGTATGCTTAAATCTTTAAAACTACGCAACGGATTTTGATGCGGTTTTTTTTTATAGATAGAGTGATTGAAGAGGAAGGTTTATATGTATAATAACATCCATTAAATAGTGCACCCATGCGAAGCCGGGGCGGGTCGCTAGTAATGTTTATATTAATGTCAAACATGTCTCAGATGTATCAATTCAATAAATTTTTACGTGTATGTATCCTCTCATTTGTAAGAAATTTTTATAATTTTAAATAAACCGAATAACTTCAGATGATTTTAGTAACCATTTAGACTAGAACGCTATCAATTCAATTTTATATTAAATATGAAATGAAATGAATGAAAATAATTTATAATAATTAATAATTTAAATATTTCCTTGAAATAGTGATAGTGTGGTCTAAGCTAAGACAAGACAAAGAACACCATATTCTATTGCCTCACTCTCATTCTTTTGAGTAATAAAATATAAAAAAATATATGGAACACTAAATTCACAAAGCAGGAGCGTTAATCGTCCACCAGAACGACGTTGACATTAAACACACATTAAAAACACCTTAGGTTACTCCTGGATGAGACTAGTAAGGGACCGGGATGAGTGGCATACAAGAGAGGCCTATGCCTGCTGAAGTGGACGATTACAGGCTGATGATTTATTTATTTATTGTTATAAAATCCACAGCACGACTTACAGCATTTTTAGAAAAGGTTACATCTTATTTTTTCATTGGCCAATTACGGATTTACATTTTGTTTGCTAAACAATTACAAAGAAAACCAATCATTACGGTCAGACGTATTCCGACTTGAAAAACAGAAACTAAAGTTAGTGAAATGACATCCAGTAACAATGTTATGTGATGATGATAATGATGACGAAATTCACAAAAACTAGAAATATAACACACTCATATCTTTAATGTTGAATATAGCAGACAATGTGAGACATGTCATATCTGAAACTCAACAGTTTCTATATAAGGCTTACTTGAAGTAAATCTCCGCAAGATGTATAACCTCCTTCCTCGGCCGCCCGCATAGCTTGAGGCTGAGTGTACCAAGCAGCGCCGGCAGCAGCAGGTACTGCAGGGTTTCCGTGGGCAACTCCTCCAGGCTCTCGTTGCTGCTAAACATGCCCGACAATGACACCAAGTTGGTGGCCTTTTCAAACTTTGCTATGGCCTCTTTTAAAGTGATCTGTAACCAGAAGTAGGTTATACTTGTTAATTGTTAGATTAGATAAATGTTTGATACTATTCCCTAACACAGTCACAAGTAATGGTGGCACTCCACTTGGCTGTATTTGCCAAGCCATTCGTATACTATCCTTTTTGCTTTATACTTCAAAGGAAAGAGATACAACACGAATATTTAGCAAATACAGTAGGGCCTTGATAATCCGTACACAGGCTAATCCGAACGTCGCAGTAATCCGAACTGCCGAGTGACCCGTTTCTCCTCTGCCGTAACACCTGACTTTGTTTAAACCATCCGGTTTGTAGTTCTTTCAAGGATACGAAATTACTCTATGCTGTACTGCACCACGTGTTTTATGATAAGGTTCCTACATTTGAAATATGATATGGTTCCTACACCAAAACGTAAATACAAAATTTTGACCATTGCTGAGAAGTGTGCCATATTAGACAGCTTGAAAGATGGCGTGTCTGCTACTTCGCTTTCTCAAAAGTATGATATTGGAAAAGCTACAATTTCTGATCTGATGAAAAAGGAACAGAACATTAGGTAATTTCATTCCAACATACTATAATTCGAACGCTCCGTGAGTCCGAACAGTAGTTGTTTCTTTGAAGTTCAGATTATCGAGGCCCTACTGTACAGGTGATTGCCACCATAACAATGGAGACCGCATAAGTCATACCGGTGAGAAAAAAACCATGTATACGACAGACTCGCGACCGAAATATACCGCACCGATTTAGTTTCTAATGCATTATTTACGAACTGCCTTAGTATATTCAGGTCTTAGCACAACAGTAAGTTGTAAAATTACGATTAACATTAGGCATAGTATGAAAATAAAGCTTACTTGCATAGCATCGCTATTCGTCGGTTCGTTGCTGGTTTCCATCTTTTCGAACAACTTCATGGCCTGGTCGTAGACATTTTTTAACGACTCTTCTTCCGTGGACGTACCTGATTCAGGTTTCGATTGCGACATTACTATAGTGATAATTATCGAGATTTTCCGAAAGACCGAAATAAAATGAGTTGAGCTAACAAACCACTAGATCAAATTGTTTTTTTGTCGATATTGACATTGACACTTGATTGCAGCGTGACCACTTTATAATCGGCGTTCCTACTAAAAGAGTGGTCAGAAAACTACTAAAAACTACCAAATGAATTTCATAATCTACTAGAAACTACTAGACTAACTAAATCAAGCTTGATTGTGTTTAAATCGCAATTATTTGTGTATAAATCTTGTATATCGTAGTTCGGAACAAGCATTCATCCTTTGCTAGTAAGTTAGTGAGTGCAAGAGGGAGAGAATGTCAGTAAAACACTCAATCATGCATAGTGACAGCTTCGTGAAGGCGCATCCACAAGCCTAGAGATAGAGCGAGACAACCAAGGTCATCATATCCCTATCTTGCAAATCTTATAAGCTGAAACGTTTAATTTACAACATTTATAACATATTGAAACAGATTTTCAAAAATAGCCACTTGTGGATTGCTATAGACTACTAAAAACTACTGAATTATTTTCTCCTACTAAAAGCTTGAAAAAATTCCCTCAAAACTACCAAAAAAGTAGGAAACTACTGAAAGTGGTCACGCTGCTTGATTGACATTTGCCTTTTGTCGTTTAATAAGGTACGTTCAGAAACTATTATACACGATTTCTAATATATACATTTTAAATGTATTTTTACATAGTCAAATAAATAAATAAGTTGCCTTGTTGTAAAATATATATATTGTTTGGGTTTGTAACTAAGTACGATTTGGGTAATATTGTATAAGATTACTAGAATGTTCCAGACTCTACAATGTCAACATAAAAAGCGATGCAACTTGAAGCAACTTCATTTCTTACCCGATTACGAAAAACGCAAAAGGGTTTTTGGGTACAAAAGCTATGTGAGCTGTAGACCAAAGAGTATGGTGTAGACCACGGGAGTTTCTTTTAATTTTCCTAAAACGGCAAAAACACCTATACAATTAACGAACCTGCTCACAAAATTTCACAAGAATTGGTTGGGAAATACAACCTGTAAAGGATAACAATCCGAAATTCGCCCGTAGAAACTTACAAAACCATAGAAAAAAATGTTTTAAAAATTTCGAAAAACTAACTCGACAAATAATTCTATTGTATAATTACCGAACCTACTCACAACATTTCACGAGAATCGGTTGAGAAATGCGACCTGTAGAACTGAAAATCTGAAAATCCAGAATTCGGACATACGAAAACATTTTTGTCGAAGCAGAGCCTGTAGTCCGAACTTCGTATCGTGCCGTCCCTTTTACTCTCGTGTTGTTCACTATATGAGTGAGAGGGACGGCACAATACGAAGTTCGGATTTCCGAGAGCCCCTCAGAGATCTTCGTTTCACTTGGCCAATTAATATTTCGATAGCAATAGAGTTAATGACTAAATAATTATGTCTGGGTAATATAGGAAAAAAAATACTGCAACTGACTGTAACCAGACACAAAATCTACGAAGTTACGAGTTAATTTACCTTAGATAATATTGTGCTTGACTATTGCTTAATATTACATATCCTTACTTAAAGGCTTTACGGGATTTCTGATAAGATAACCGAAAACAGCCGAGCGCACGTCACGCTGCCTCCTAACCTAACAAGTAGACGTAGCCAATGAACGTGTGCACTGCCCTTTTAACTTATTTGACCTAACATGACCACATTGACAACATTCCTTAAAAGTCCATGATTGCGAATTGCGTTAATAGATTTCATCATCATCATCATTTCAGCCGAAAGACGTCCACTGCTGAACATAGGCCTCTGGCTCGCCATTTAGACCGGTCCTGTGCCGTTCGTTTCCACCGGATTCCCGCGACCTTCACCAGGTCATCACTCCACCTTGTCGGAGGCCTACCGACAGCTCGTCTTCCGGTGCGTGGACGCCACTCAAGCAGTTTCTGGCCCCATCGACCGTCAGTCCTGCGAGCAATGTGCCCTGCCCACTGCCACTTAAGTCTCGCAATTTTGAAGGCTATGTCGGTGACCCCAGTTCTGCTACTAACCCCCAGTTCTGTTAATAGATTTAAGTGCCAATTATTATTAGATTAACGCCTAATTGAATTAGCATAGCAAAGGAAATGCGTGTTGGTAAAATATCGGCCCACCGTTTATAGGTGAAATTCCTTTTGTTGACAGAATTTCTATAAAAAAGTTATTGGATTTTGAACCTTATTGTATGGGGAATGGTGACCTTCATTTTAACGTATTGACATATTAATCTTGAATCTTTATTTTGTAACTTATTGACTTGTAAAATATTAATAGTTTTAATGTAATTTTCTGCCGCGGTATTCCCAATGGGCTACAGAATGGGACTCTTCAAAAAAGCCGTGGAAAGGTTTCTTACGAGTCGGCAACGCGCTAGGAACGCCTCTGGTATTGCAAGCGTCTACAGGCAACGGTAACCACTTACCATCAGACGGGTTGTCACCGACGTAGTATAAAAATAAATAAATTGATAATGTTAACTGACGATCACAATTTCAGGTCCTTAAAAATTAATTATGTGTAATTTTAAGTGATATTGAATATTGCGAGATAAATAAATCATATCATATCATATGAATGGTAGAATAGCTTGTGAAACTAATTACTTTGATCACTTGATGCAGATACAATACAAATACTCTTTATTGCACACCTCACATAATAAAATAGCACATAAAAAACAAAAAACATAGATACAGGGAGACAGAAGCAGAACAACAGGCGGTCTTATCGCTAAAGAGCGATCTCTTCCAGACATCAGTTGAGTTGGCATATCTGCCAACTCAACTGATTGAAACAAACGGTTAGCGCGACCCCTGCAGTCCGTTCCTCGTCCGCTACCCTCGTGGCTTCTCCATTCTTGCGCAGCGCACCGGTAAATAGTTAGACGATAGGTAAGCCTATTACATCGACGGTGGCAAACAAGCTTACCTACGCCCTGCCTGAGGGTAAGATGACACATCGGCAAGCTGTACAATCTCTACTCCAGAAATAAGTATCTCAAGCGCATTGCCGATCCTGACCTGAGGATTCGTGTTGACAGCTAGAGATGTATTTAGGCAGGTAGCTCAACGCAGCGCATCCTCGAGAGCTCTGACGACCTTACTTACCACCAGTGCTTCTACCATGAGTTTGCATGACCGTACTCGCTAGCGACAGTAGCGACTGCGTACAGGCGCGGATCCAGGATTTGGTTCAGGGGGGGCACTTTCGAACTTTCCGAAAATAAAACTGACTTTTGATAACTGTTTTTATTGTCAGAACATATTTCCTGCGTCAGGACATAGGCAATTGTCCTCCCCTGACACAGGCTTCAGGGGGGGGCAATTGCCCCTGTTGCCCCCCCCCCCTGTATCCGCGCCTGACTGCGTAAACGATTTACTATGCCGATTCTTAGTTCTATTGCGTAACCGCCAGAGGCGCTGTACTTTTGCCCATGCATTTTTTTACGCAGTCGCTAGCGAGTACGGTCATGTAAACTCATGGTAAAGGCACTGGTATAAATACAAACCCCCAATGTTATAATGGTAGCGTAGCGGTCTTTTGTGAGTTGGAGTTTGGGCCTGATGCCCTTCCGCTGCGCCCTAATGGACATGACATAAGCTGAGCGTACACCTATACCTATTTATGATTTTGACTTTACAAGCCACTTTCCACTTCTGTCACCCACTTGCAAACTGCGCATAAAACACTAAGAAAACATATCGATTCAACACAGCACATCACTAGCTAGAACAGAGTCACCTCAGTACAGAACTGGCGCCGCTGCGGCCCGCACGTCATGTAAGTGAGCTTTACTTACTTATTACACACATGTACCGGGATTCGCCGATATTTCTGATCTGAACGCGTCTAACATTGAAGAGTCCCTCAGGGTCCAAATCTTGGTCTCCTATTTTATAAACGCATGTTGTTTTAGAGTTTGAATAGTTATTTAAATATAATTGTTTTGTTTATTCGATTGTGTACGTGACTTTTTACGACATAATAGCTTGTGGGTCAGCGCCTCAGCGGCATTTTTCATGCAGACTGCGTTGTGTTGTTATTATCATGTGATTACCTCATAATATTGCATAGTAAACACTAAAATTTGATAGAAGTATGGCGACTTCCGCAAAAAAGAGTAGTTATTTGAGGGTCCGTGTGGCTATTTGTTGTCATAATATGTAATTAATAGGAATATTGTATGATTTGTAAGTAATTATTTAAGGTTACTTAGACTTATTAATACTATATCGGATGTGTTAGTAGTAATGTGTATTATAAATATAAGATATGTTTTCTTACAATTTTCCACCATAACCTCAATGCAATAAGAGCGACTAAATAAGTTGTAAATATACTGAGCATACTAGACCTTATTTTATTATTGGAAAACGGGAATTATTCGCGTACAATACTATTTATTTACCTTTTTCGAGGTTTGAATGTATCACAACATCCGTGGTCGCGAACTGACCAATAATAATGTTTGGAAATCGTGTAAGTTTAAATATATAGATCTGACTTGTTTGAAACTATAATTATACATAGTTGATTCTGCAGGACAATATAAAAACAACATTGATACTTATGTAGATACTGTTATGTAAACATTACCCAATAAATCTCAACATAATCCTTCCCTGTCTGCCGTAATCGGTTAACAATCGCGATTATGTCAATGAAACGAGGGACAAGTATTTATAATAGCTTAGGTACCTACATTGTGCAGGTCTATCATCCGTTTTTCCTTTTTCTCGACCATGATACCAACTGTACCAAGTACAACTAGACCCTTAGATCGGTTGCAACTATGTACAATTGGAGGTCAGATAACACTGGTCCACCTGTTGGACAGGTAACCGTTGCTAACAGCCTAGGTGTAACATTGCTTAATGCAGTAATTACTGCCCGCAGCTAGTTAACTGCTGTTTACCTTAACCACCTTAACTGTGCTTGTTAACGGTTTACATTCGCACGAGCAGGATTTGATGCCCCACATGTAGTGAAGGAAAGTGTTAATTTATGTAGATTAACCTAATTTACGGTCTAATGAAAACTGATCTGACTATGACATAGGCGAGTGATGGTTAATCGCTATTCAGCAGCTGAATGCGAATTAAGTATAGATCAAGATCAGATCACCCAAAAGTTTGTCAGGACTTTTGTTGCTCATTCACGCAAAATTTACCCAACAGATTTTGATGACATTTCCAAGAAATATGTTTACATAACCAAGAAATTAGTGTACATAAATACAACACAGGCATACTTTAAAAAGGCAGCACGTTTTGTATTCCATGCCTGGCGCTTAAAGGGCTATTTGGGGCATCAACAGCAATAAAATACAAAGATACCATACTTAAAGAACTAAAACAATAGCCAATGACAGATGTCCACAAAAATGTTACAAAGTACATAGCAAAGTAATCTTTGATAAGACTTAGGCATCTGTAATGTAGCGCAAGTCTAGACGTCCTTAAAATAAATATCACGAGCTGTCATTCATCCTCGCCTTAATCGGGAAGTCTTAACGGTAATAAAATGACCGCAATATAGCACTCGCGAATCTCAATAACCTACGACTCGGGCGCACATACATATATAACTAAATCGTTAGAAAGTCCTTATTATGTCCTCCTC
Organism: Epiblema foenella; assembly: GCA_963556455.1. Lineage (NCBI taxonomy): Eukaryota > Metazoa > Arthropoda > Insecta > Lepidoptera > Tortricidae > Epiblema > Epiblema foenella. Next base: position 985,778 of record OY747102.1, on the reverse strand, counting down.
ATCTTCGCGGACATCCCGGTCGCAAAGGCGCGAATTTAGGAGTTGGTTCGGGAGGGTACCATCCGATTAGCTGGGGGTAAGAGGGGACACGTTGTATACGAGAAAGGCCTGCTTCAACCCCCAACAAGAAAGCAACAAAACCCCACCAAACATACGTGTTCTCATCTGTGCAACCACGACCACTCTGAGAAGAGGCCTTTGCTGCGCTTACGGCGTCCAACTCTGACACGACGCGTACACTTAGGCATTCCCGCCGGCGAGGACGTCCACCGCGCGATCGCGACAACAGTGACACATATAGTCCCTATTCGTCCCGGTACCGCCGCACACCGGGTAGAGTCAGTCCGACGAGGTCGGGCCTAGCTGAGTTTCTTGCTGGACTCTTCTCAGCTAGGCTAGGTTTAGTGAACCAGCGACAAAACTCCCAGTAGCTCGATTCCACTCACACCTCAGATTCGGTTGATACCGCTCAACCAATCTCACTGGAGCGCAAACTCTTAGAGTATTCCAGTGATCCAAATCACACGCGTGGTCATGCCGGAGGTTTTCCCCTGGATTTTCCCCAGGCTACTCTCCAACCGCGCACTCCTATCGCTTTATTGGGCCCGGCCTATAAAGCCACAGTCAGGTTCAAAAAAAAAAGAGGCCTTTCCATCAGAGCTAAGTATTCTATGCTACGTTGCGTTGCGTTGATATCCATCAATCATATTCATTGGTTCACATAGCGTATCACTGCTGGTCTGGTGGAAACGGAATGCTAAGTCGGTTTTTTGTAAGCTGAGAACCCTGATGTAGGTAGGTGCCACTGCACATCTTCAGCTAGTTTCTGCTCTAGATCATTAAGGCACGAGGAAGCGCCTTTTTCCTATACGTTTCATACTACATAGTTTCTTTTACACACTTTTCTTTATAAATTAAACCAGGGGTCACCAGCGAATGGGATTTGAATCCACAATTCCGTGCATTGTGAACCAACTGAGCGTGGTGGCGTGGTGATCCCTCGTTGTGACGAATCCCTGAATCACTTGACTATTCTAAATACGTTTTTAATATGAGGGTGGCGAATGGCGAATAATTATTCTCATTTGTTAATTATAATTTGAATAATTCGCACATCATCCATAGCTGCCGAGCCGACTAAGAGGCAACCCCTTGCCACCGCACGGGGCGGAAATCATGCTACGCATGCATGCTTCGAAGTTCGAGCCTTACTGTAGAATGACTCGTGACACACTGTAGTGTGCTGTGAGTATTCTTATTATGAATGTATGCGCCACTCTTAAACAAGTAACAAGGAAGAACGAAGTGACGCATGTTAGCAATTTTCTTCATTTTGTTTCGCTAAATGCATCACGCGACCGGTTGAGTCATCTGACCTACGGCGGTTATTTCTTTTTGCTTCCTTTATGTGACGCCAATTATGAATGAAAGTATAACTCAATGTTTATATAACATTGAGTTTAAGGTATTACACACACACACACTATACACAGTTCAAGGACTAGACAAGACAATTACATCCGGCATCCGGCATCATAAATAGTTTTATCGGGCTAGGTTTCATTACTATAAATAAAAGAACCCTGTAGGAAGGTAGGTAAGCACATCTTCAGCTAGTTTCTGAGGGCCTACTCCGAACTTCGAAACCGAACTTTATATCGTGCCGTCCCTTTCGCTCTCGTATTATACTATATGAGTGAAAGATGCCGACAATTCTATCGTTCATATAAATAACATGACTTTCTCAAAACATGAAGTTCTTACCACATTAAGGAAAATAGACGAGAATAAAGGTCCAGGTCCCGACGAGCTGAGTCCTGTGTTTATCAAACGCGCATGCACTGCTTTAGCACTTCCGTTACAGCAACTAAAGACGATGTGCAAAATTACCGACCTATTTCCATCTTATCCTCCATTCCCAAAATGTTTGAGTAATTGGTTCATGGTCGTCTAACTAAAATGTTCAAAAACCATATCCTACAAGAACAATACGGATTTGTCAAAGGTAAATCGACTTCTAAAAACCTTACTCTTTTCGTTAACACTTTGTTCGGGGCTCTTGATAAAAATGTTCAAATTGACACAATCTATACTGATTTTCAAAAGGCGTTCGACAAAGTCGGCCATCTAATACTACTAAAAAAAAAACCTATAATGGAATAAAGGGTAACCTCCTTAGGTGGTTCGCGTCCTACCTCCAAAACTGCACCCAATCCGTAGTAATCAACGCACTAGCTTCTTCACCGACAATCGTAACTACTGGCGTGCCGCAAGGCTCAATTATTGGCCCATTCTTATTTGTCTTGTTTATTAATGATATCTCAATGTGTTTCAAGAACTGTACCTTCATGTTGTATACTGACGATTTAAAAATTTATAAAAAAGTTGACACTAACGAAGATGTTCAACAAATTCAAGGTGATTTAAACAGACTCGATGATTACTGTAAGATTAATGTTATCTTTGGCATACAATAAGTTCAAACACGTCATATTTACTAGGAAAAAAACGTACTACGAAATTCATATAAACTAAATCAATACTCACTTGAAACAGTAAATAAAATCAGAGATCTAGGCGTAATTCTTGACACAAAGTTGACGCTAGACACGCATATCGCATATATAAAAAAGCATACCGAATGTTGGGCTTTGTCACGCGCGTCACCAAGCCCTTCAAATGGAAGCTTAGCCTGACTTGCCTTTATCAATCCTTAGTTCGTTCCAATCTTAAGTACGCGTCAGTTGTATGGAACCCTTTTTATAAAGTATACTGTAACAAACTAGAAATGATACAAAAAAAGTTCTTGAGACGCCTCAAAATTCGACTGAAAAATCCAAGATCCTCTTATGGTACTCTTAACTAAATACAATATGCTATCACTACGGGACCGACGTTGCATCGCCGACGCAGTCATGCTGCGAGACGCATGTGCGTGCGACTTGGATTGCCCAAGTCTCCTATCAAAAATTTACTATCGAGCCCCTCTTAAACTAACGCGGTCTACACACCTCTTTAGTCTTCCGAGGACAAAGACTAACGCTGGAAAGCGTGCACCTATATACAGACTGTGCGACCACTACAATAAGTCTCTTCTCCAAATTGATATGTTTTCAAAATCCCGCGCCCAGTTCAAGGCTGCAGTGACAAATTTATACAGGAAGTAAAATTACAATTACCTAGATAACCTTTTCCTTCCTGTAACATTAGCTTAAGTACACATATATTACACACTAAGTCTCTCTCACTCTACACTGGTAATGTTGTGAACCGCATGTTATCTATGTATTAAGTGGCATTCTATGTTCTCAGTGAGATACGTATATGAAAGCAACTGTATTCAAGGACATTTATGCTATTTTTAGTTTTTTGTTCATCTCATGTATGTTTTCCGTGTTATCTCCTCAATAAATAAATAAATAAACGGACGGCACGATGCGAAGTTCGGATTTCGAATTTCGGAGTAGCCCCTCTGCTCTATATCATTAAATAAATAAATAAATAAATAAATAAATATTAAAGGACAATCTTACACAAATCGAACTAGCCCCACTGTAAGCTCAAGAAGGCTTGTGTTATGGGTACTAGACGACGATATATTTAATAGATATAAATACTTAAATACATAGAAAACATCCAAGACTCAGAAACAAATATTCATGCTCATCACACAAATATTTGCCCTGACCGCGTTTCGATCCCAGGACCGTCAGCTTCACAGGCAGGTGCACTACCCACTAGGCTAAACCGGTCGTCGAAGATTAAGGCACGAGGAATCGCCTTTTTCCTATACGTTTGTTTGTTTTGCACACTTTTCTTTATATATTAAGGCAGGGGTCACCAAACAGCGCCACGGCCTGCGGGCCGAGTCCAGCCGGCAATGCCTTCCAATCCGTGGCCTTTTGCGTTTTTCTTGACCCTTGCCCAGCCATAAAAGTCAAGTTTTGGCCCGGACGAATTTACGTCAGCTGCAATATGGCCCACGGGCTAAAAATTTTGGAGACCCTAGGATCAAACGCTTCCGGCTGATTTTACACTACACCCAAAATACTCTAGTCATTAATAGACCCTAATTTCAAAATCACCTTCTCTCAAAAACCTCTTTTTTCGAAGGACACTACTCTCGATACAACCCAAATTCAAATGGACTGCGTCCCAATTTTGATATTGTCCGAGCCACTTTTCGTACCTTGTCACAGTGAAAATCAGTATGAATGCCGCTAGAGACCTCATATAAATGTTACAGTGACAAGGTACCAAGTAGCCCAGAAATCAAATTGATTGACCATACCTACACCATGATAGCTGACAAGACTGCACATCTTCTTAGTGGGTTCTTAGTTCTTAGTGGGATTTCAACCCACCATTCCGTGCATTGTGGACCAACTGGGCTGTCGTGGGAATCCCTAGTTATGACCAATCCCTGAATCACTTCACTATTCTAAATACGTTTCTAATATGAGGGTGGCGAATGGCGAATAATTATTCACGATTGTTAATTATAATTTGAATAATGCGTTATCGGACGTTTCGATTCAAAATCTATAATAATAATACTTTATTGCTCTCATGTTGATACAGCAGGTCTTAAAATAAGCTAGTTTAAGGTACAACATGAAACCCTGTACGGGCATTGCAATTTTTACATTACAAAATTAAAATAACAATAATCTATATCTAATGGTTTATAATCTATTCTAATTATATTTATAGTAACTATTTACATTCAGGTATTCTTGCAGGGAATAAAAGCAGTTCTCTATTAAATATATTTTTAACTTTTTAACAAATTTTGTATATCTGGGCTCATCAGCTATATCCTTTGGAAGACTATTGTAAATGCGTATGGCTGTCATATTTGGGTCATTGTCAGATTTAGGTTCGCGTCTTTTCGGTGGACTTATGAAAAGGGCTACAAAGCTTAATTTTGTATTTTAATTCTGTAGTATTATAAGTGTATTACTGAAAGATGTCACCCGAAGTTTTAATTCTTTTGCGAATTATTTTAGTTAAATTTACTTAATTAAATCACGCAGTGACGTCTTCATCAGTCACTTCAGTAACTTCAGTTTAAAACATTGTTCAAATTATTTGTTTAAAAGAAAATACAAGATCTATATTAACATAGAACTAATAAAAATAAATTAAATAAATTAAATTAAGACCTAACCTAATTTTGTATTGATTTTGTTTTTACAACTTACAATGACCCATTTACTCTATAGACTGCATTATTCATAGCTTCTGATCAGTCACCGGCCACTAGAAAGGTCTAGCCGGTGAACACGCGATGGTTCTGGAATATTCTGGCGAATGGCAGGATGACGACCATTACACGATTGTGCCAACAATGGCGGAGCAGCCGGCTGCGCCCTTTTATACTGACACGTATAGTTTACTTAGTAACATTGGGCTTACATAGCCATACAAGAAAGTGTACACATTAGGACGCGTGGTAATAATATACTGCGCCTGTTGCGAACGCAACTCTTATTTAATTGTATACCTACACTAGCTTTTTCCCCGGCTTCGCCCGCGTAGTAAGCGTAATTTTTAACCGTCTACAAAAATGGATATCATTTTCGCAATCGGCACCCCGAGAAACTACAAAAATGACTCTCATATAAATTTTTAAGAAAAACAAAAGTCCACCATCTTGGATTTGAAAATGCATGTCATTTTCGTAATCGGCGCCTCAAGGATCCTCGAAAACGACACTCATATCGATTTTTAAGAAAAGTAAAGATTTGCAGCCCGCAAAAACTTGGAACCACCTTTTCACCCCTTTAGGGGAGCAATTTTGAAAAACGCTGAAACATGTTTTGTTGTATTTAAATAGAGAGTATATGTACAAAGTTTTAAATCTCTCGCTTCATCAAAGACTTTCTCCTTTACAAACTTGGAACTCCCTTTTCACCCCTTTAGGGGACCACTTCGGAAAACGCTGGAATAAGTTTTGTTTTATTTAAACAGAGAGTCCATATACGAAGTTTTAAGTCTCTAACTCTAAGTAAAACAGAAGTTTCTCCCATACAAACTTTGGACGCCTATTTTACCCTCTTAGGGTTGGAATTTAGCAAGACGCTGAAAACACTTTCTTTGGATTTAAGTACCATTTTACGAATTTTTAAGTCTTCAGCTCAAAAATAAAATTTCTCCCATACAAACTTTGCACCCCATTATGATCCCCTTAGGGGTGGAATTTCCAAAAATCCCGTCTTATCCCTTGCATACGTCATAAAAGAAAGCTCTGGACCAAATTTTAAGTTTCTAGTTCCAGTAGTTTCGGCTGCGACTTCTTCTTTTATATATTTAGAGAAGATAGAAGATAATAACTTAGTATGCAGTAGCAAAACGCGTCCGTCGGGCACGGTTAGCATAAGAGCGGCTTTTTTAAAGATACCAATAGCAACGCTTCACATACGCTTTATCCCATTGTAACATACGTTAACTCAAATTGCTCATCTTGCTCGTCATTAAATAAGGGACGAATGACATAAACGCCCCGTGATACTTATTAGGCAATACCTATGGCGCAAAACCAAAATATGTATGTAGTTAGTACCTATACTATAATTAACCAACCCACGCCAACCCAACGGACCCCACGGATGCCTGCTCCAACTCACGAAGGTGATTTACTCAGAGTAGGTAATCATTAAACGTAATATCATAACAATAACAATAAAATTGGCCAGGGTCATTGCCTTCGTGGGATGAAGAGGGTAGCAAATGCATACGACGTCTTGCTGTACTTAACATAATAAATACATAGTACTCACACTTTAGTCTTGTAACCAAGTTTAGATCAGAGTAGATTAGTAACTTAGTATTTAGTTTATATAGTAGGTATAACAGAAAATGTTGTTAAAGTGAGCGCACTATTCGCCAACAAACTGACCTCAGTTTGGCGAAACTATTTGTATACCTACCACATAAGTTTATTTTGAATAAATAAAAAATAAAATAAATAAATAAATAAAAGGATGTCTAGCTAATCACCTCTCTCTGGTGACTCCTAAAACAGGGCTGTGTCAATAATTTTGTGCTCCTTTCCTGTAGTATTGCTCGTGCAGTCTGTACTTATATTTATGTTGATTACTAGAGTTGGCCATGTTGGTCAAAGTAATACAAAATGCGACTTAGTTTTGTATGCTACAACATTCAAATTCCAGTAAACAAATATGTACAATGTGACGTGTGAATTTGAGATGTGTGTTCAATGTGACACACACCGATGTGATAAGTGTGATATTTAACAATATTATCCGTCATTTACGATTTTCATCCTTTATGATTGTTTTTAGGGTTCAGTACCAAAATGGTAAAAAGGAACCCTTATGGTTTCACTTTGGCTGTCTGTCTGTCACATCACTAAATATCTCAAGAACTAATTATGCTATCGATTTGAAGGAACAGTCATAAAGAAGGGTAACCTAGTCGCATAAATCTTTTTTTTATGTGAAAAATGACAGAAAAGGTGGTTCAAAATTTAAAAGTCTATAAATAGGTATGTTAAATGGGGTGTCATATGAAAGGGTTGAGTTTCACATTCTGAAACATTTTTATTTTTATTTTACGTTAGTCATTTTCGATTTATGAGAGAAAATGTAAAAGAAAATACCTTCATTAGCCTTGAAAAACTATAAAATTCGCCGATAGATGGCACTGTATCGTATACGGCGTTCAATTCCTATGGGCATGCCCTCCCATCTCCTACAACGAATAAATAATACCAAAAAACAACAACCAGATGGCGTTACAGGTATCGCGTGAAACATTTGAGACAGTAATCTCGAGGATTGAGTCATTTTACACCCTAATAAATTAAACATAGCCTATTTTTGTTACAAACATTATTCTACATGCAAAAATAAGGTATAATTTTGAATTTTACTAAATTCAATAAAATTTACAATAAATCATACCATACGTATGAGCTTCCAAGATTGCTACGTATTGTTGAGTACAATCACTAGATGGTGCTGCACCTCTGGGATATACCGCGCGGGTCATCGCCCCGGCCGGCTAATATTAGGTACATAAATATAATAGGTGAATATGCAGCGTTTTTACGTAGGTATTTTTTCATCTCATTAAATATTATCAAAGGAGACGACGATCTCGATCAGTTAACATTTGTAGAAAGTGTATACTGATATGATATCGGTTCCAAGTTTTATTTGATTACAATGTTCTCGCCGGCTGTCCTAACTTTGTGCAGATAATAATGAGTTGACAATTATTGCATTTATTGACATGCAAGAAAAAGTAAATTTGTTTTTTGGAACTTTAAAGAAAGGCGAGAAAAATTAAAATTAAATTTAATACAGTGAGTGATATAAAAAACGAACAAGGAGCTGATATAAAAAAATATAAAAATACAAAAAGTCTCTCACACAGGGATACGATCCCGGATCCGTTGCGTAACAGTGTACCTGCGTACGCACTTAGCTACGCGGTCCTTCGTAAAGGCTGTTAAAATTTCGTATCTATAGCCCACGCGATGCTTTACTGCGTGACGTAATAACGACACAAGCGCCAACCTGGCGGGTGACAATGGCTCAGGTTGTCGCTTGGACACTCCGTGTTAGGTTTGGTGACCCATTTTTGTATTTGGTTATTACGCATACTCAATTATTGATGAAATATGAAATTTTAGGTACATACATGTCAACGAAATAAAATGTACAATATAATAGGCATACCAGTTGAATTTATTTTTATTACTCGTATTTATCTGGTGTTGGGTCTACGTTTTACGTTTATTGTAAATTCTATGATTAGGTTTTAAGTTGTAATTAATAATGGTAGCCATTATGGTGTAGCGATTTTTCCGTCGCTATCACTATAATAGGTAAGATTTCGTTTCTTTATTACGTATTCTTCTTTTATTTATATATACCTTTATTTTGAGTTTTCGCTTAAAAACTGTCTAGCCCAAACAAAAGGTCGTAAGTGCCGTGAGTTCCCTATGAAGATGCGACATTTTTAGATTCAATGTATTGGATAGTGATTTTAAATGTGGACTAGTAGGTGTTGGTACGGAACCCTTCATTGTGCGTGGTCCGACACGCACTTGGCCGGTTTTTAGATCATTTAATTTGGATGTGGATGTATCGCGAAACTTCCGAAATACGTAGGGTCATTGCGCCGGTTACACGACCACCTTCTTTCAATTACAAGGTTTCTTCAATTAAAGGTATGTACATGTGAACTCTGCTCGGCGTCGTGTAGAGTTTAGGTTATTTTTAGGTTAAATTGTTATTGCACGTCCGAAATGGATAAACTGTTGGAACTTTTATGAAAAACAAATCCTGTTTCCTACTAATTTTATAAATGCGAATGTTTATATGTTTGGATATTTGTTAATGAAACTTGGTAGTAAGGCAGGAAAGTGGTAGACGCGTTGTGTACACACTACACAACGACTTTATAGCCTGGATTAACATTCACTTATATTAAGTAGCGGGCAAAAGCTAGTTCATAAATTACATTAAACATTGCATTGGGCATTAAGTCCGCCCTTTGTACTTATATACTTTTTGTGCAATAAAGTTTAAATAAATAAATAAATGTTGCTCGTTCAATAATATAGGAGACCATGTTTTTCAGGCAGACTTTTGTCTCTAATCAGTCTAGTGAGTAGTATGCAACTTTTTTAGTACTCACTTAGTTTGTCGAGATATGCATAGTGTAGGGTTCCGTAGTTAGGTACCCGGCCGTCAAAAAATTTGTTAACTTGGTCGGCTGTTATTTGACTACAAAGATTCGCTGTTCAAAAATCTATTTTACACCACACACTGGGATATTTTATTATTTTAGCGTACGATTTTGTAAATTGTTGATTTTTTGATGGTGAAAAATGCACAGTTCGTGCCTAAACGTATATTTAGGAATCGCCCAATAGCTATGGTATCTGTGTACTATCAGAAAGGCCGTACGCTTTTTTGTTACCGTATTAGTACCTATAGTATAAAAAATCCTACGGAACCCTATAAAGAGGAATTTCCCTTTTGGTTCATCAATTCATCTATTATTAACTGGCGCAACGACGGTGACAGCGACATAGTGACACCGAAATAAAAGCTTACATTATAGAAAAGATTAATGTTAAGTTTTATATACAATATATGTAAAACTTTAATTTTGTCTCTTTTAGTAACTTACTAAAGTATTTGATAGGGATCAGATTAAATACTATTAAATTACCTACGCAGTAAGTACTTATTAAAAATGGACAAAATTTATAAAAAAACGATGCAAGTGAAATTAAAGCCTAAACGTAAATGAGTGTGTCGTCGTCGTCGTCGAATTATACTATATAGCATTCTAAAATTAAAACGCACGCGACCCTACTAAGCCCCGTATTCAAGGTCACGCGCATCGACTAGATCGTGTCGTGCGTGTCATTGACCTAAGTGCCTACACTTAGGTACTTACCAAGTGTAAGCAGATTCGTTACTGCCATCTAGTGTTATCTCGATGTACTAGTACAACTAACTATCGCGCAGTAGCTGTGTCAATTCAGTATGCTCGGTGCTGCGCTCTACTGGTGCAGCTAAAGAACTATAAAGGGGGAAGCTTTTTAAGAGTCTGGACGGTTCGCTTTTCTTGTATGGGATTGGGTATCTGTACTAGTATTATAAAATCTGTGCTATGGGCCAGTTTCTTTTTATAGGAATATTCTCTCAACTCGGCCTCTGGAGCCGAATTAAGGACAAGCAAAGGAAAGGAGTTGAAAGATAGATTTAAATGGGAAAGAAGAATTGATTACAGAATAGAAATTATGTATTTTACGACGATACAGGCGAGGCGTGAGGCGTGAATGAAACAGACAGCAATACCTTATACCTAGAAACGCACACACCTGTACTAATATTTATACTGTGTCAGAGTATAACACTCAAGAGCAAATAAGACGGGTACTTTACCGACCCAGGTCGGGCCTAGCTGAGTTTCTTGCTGTACTCTTCTCAGCTAGGCTAGGTTTAGTGAACCAGCGACAAAACTCCCAGTAGCTCGATTCCACTCACACCTCAGATTCAGTTGAAACCGCTCAACCAATCTCACTGGAGCGCAAACTCTTAGAGTATTCCAATGTTCCAAACCACACGCGTGGTCGTGCCGGAGGTTTTCCCCTGGATTTTCCCCAGGCTACTCTGCAACCGCGCACTCCTATCGCTTTATTGGGCCCGGCCTATAAAGCCACAGCCAGGTTAAAAAAAAAGGGTACTTTACATGGAAATCGATACAAATTGTATCCGGTTTGTTTGCTCTCGATACTCAGCGAACTAGTACTTTGCTGTATACATACAATGTCGTGGCGCGTTGCACAGTTTGGGTGCAATTTTTCAATTAAGATCTTTGTTTTTACCTTCTGAATTGGAAGGTCAGAGGATAATCGCTTCCGCAAAAACTAGCGACCGCGCCAATTCTTGGGATCAGGCGGGTCATTCTACTTTTTCATGACCAGTTTTCTATTACAAAAAACCGGCCAAGGGCGAGTTGGACTCGCGCACGAAGGGTTCCGTACTAGTATCTATAAAACAGCAAAAATAACTTAACCAAAATTACAGTTAAATCAACCTATCTCAAAAACTATAAGAGATACTTTGATCAAACCAAAAATCGTTGAAAGAGTTAATTAGCATGCATCACCTCTATTTTTTTTAGAATTTTATACCCCGTAGTTATAAAAATAGAGGGGGGGGGACATACTTTTTACGACTTTGAGAGCTGATATCTCAAAAACCGTTCACTTTAAGAAAAATGTTTTTTAGAAAACTTTATATCATTTTAAAAGACCTTTCCATTGATACCCCACACGGGTATGTACATCGAAAAAAAAATTTTCATCCCTCAGTTACATGTATGGGGGGCCCCACCCCCAATTCTTTTTTTTACTATTTAGTGTCATAATTTTGTAGCGGTTCATACAACACATATTCCCATCAAATTTCATCACTGTAGTACTTATAGTTTCCGAGTAAATCGGCTGTGACAGACGGACAGACGGACAGACGGACAGACGGACATGACGAAACTATAAGGGTTCCGTTTTTGCCATTTTGGCTACGGAACCCTAAAAAATGACTATGCAGCTATATAAATCATGCGTTAAAATGATTGATGAATGTCAACCACTGATGATTAGAAAAGCGTGCGCAATGATAATGATAGTTCCAGGCGCGGATACAGGGGGGGGGGGCAACAGGGGCAATTGCCCCCCCCCCCTGAAGCCTGTGTCAGGGGAGGGCAATTGCCTATGTCCTGACGTAGGAAATATGTTCTGACAATAAAAACAGTTATCAAAAGTCAGTTTTATTTTCGGAAAGTTCGAAAGTGCCCCCCCCCCCTGAACTAAATCCTGGATCCGCGCCTGGACAGTTCAGCTCTAAATGGTTTAGTGAAATGTATGTGACAGGGTCAAATAATGGGCTCTGGGAGTGGAACGAATGTACCTGGGTCATTCTACTTTTTCATGACCAGTTTTCTATTACAAAAAAAAAGACTATGATATGTACTGAATTAATGTACAAAATTAGGATTTCGAAATAGTACCTGAACCTAATAAAAGGGATTTATAGGTAAAAATACTTAAATATTAACTTATTACTGTAAACGTGGGTAACACAGGGGTAAAAACCATTTTTCATACAAATGGTGAGACATCCAAGGACCACTGAGTTACTCGATTTATGGATTAGCTGTGGTTCGTTAATTATCAAAACTATCGGAAGTGATACTGCAATTAAGCCTCTTTATAAATAACTGAACAGTACAAAAATATGAACTATTGTAAGGGTCTTTTAACTCAGTCCTGAGTGTACTCGCGCCAAACATGCGATTATCCAATGCTTACTCTTCATTTAACGCCCGTACTGCAACACCTCACACATGCTCCACGTGTGCCGATCTAATTATCGACACATTACTAACACACTGCGTAGTAAACATTGAAGCTTAAGTCACAACAGTATTAGTACATTACTGGATACGAAATAGGGGATTGCCGGCCTAGATATAGATGGCCGTGTGTTAACTTAACGAGGCCGGCAATCGCTGTCCACGCCGAGGCTTGTATAGTGCTTTTCTCAAAAATGCAATGATATTTGAAAATTAAAAGAAAATACGAAATTAAATTTAGTCATGAAAATACGCGCTACGACAGCGGACGGCCGGCGCCGTGTTTTGTTTACGAGGCGTGCCCCTGGAACAAAAGATAATCACCTTGCTGGCCTAGGCCTTCAATGTTGTATAAAATTCCATTATGGGCCGCTCGTTGCGCCGCACCCGAAACGTGATACTTCGCAGCCTGTTATAACGAACATAACGTCAATATTTCATTGCATGTTTGAGAAAAATTGTATTATACATAGGTACCTTAGTAGTAGTACAATCAACTTCATCTGTCAGTTAAAGGACACAGATGATAAAGCGATTGTGTGTATGATGTAACTTCTTGAAGTCCCTGAAGACCCTGGTCTTCGGGACCTCTTTTACAAGGACATGTTTTTTTTCTCTTCCGTCCATTAAAACTGACTGCTGCCCTTTTAGCCTCAAAGCTCTTTTACCATTGCGTCCATGTAACGTTAGGGTTTCTAGTTCTGTTTATAGACCAATAAAATTAGCGATACCTGGACATAATTCGATAACCCGTTGTTTTTATAATTTTATCGGATATTAATGTTCAGTATCATATATTAATTGGACATATTAAGTAAAAAATGCGTGATCGTAACGTATTAAAAAAAAATCGTGAGTTATCGTACACTACCTAACTTTTTTCTGCAGGCAAAATAGGTAACCAAATACCATGTTAGTATAATTTTGAGGTGGATTCAAATGCGATCACTGAATAGCAAAATTAACCTGAAACCAATTTCGCAAGTACGTTTTTTTTCACAGATTCCATCTGATCTCAATATCTAGATAGGCAAAAATGGTAACTATGATGGTTAAATATATTTAAGCTATATTGTGTCTTTTTAGACATTTCAGACCAAAATTAAACATTAATTTGTAACGTTTTAATAAATATGTATTTCTCAGTAGGCAAAAATCGTAACTGTGATTTTTTTGTTTAATAATAGCTTTTTGTGTAGTATAATCGTGTTTTCATCATTATTAAACACGTTAATGTCACGCTTAAGAAATCGAAAATCAAATTGAAAATACGTGCGAACTTGTTGTGGAGCGGGATGCATGCGGTGGGTGCGGGGTGGGGAGAGAGCGGAGCGCCAGCGGCGATCGTGCGGCGGATCGGACCTGTCGTAACGTGTGCGACATGAAGTACTCACCTCAATGCTCATGCGTTGACAAAAATGTCGTAAGCGCCGCAGGATTTCATACATCTTACGCGTTTACGTCACACGGTCAAATTTTTGTAACGAACGGAACGTTTAGCTATCTTGTTACTTAATTTAATTAGTAACTCACAATATGACAATAGAGATTTCAGATTCAAATTCCAACTGCTGCCGTGGTGTGATATATCTAAATACATGAAAGAAGAAACTGACTGATTGACATATCAACGCATAGCCCAAACCGCTGGTTCTAGAGATTCCAAATTTGGCACGTAGGTTCCTTATAAGGCCAACAGGTGCACTAAGAAAGGCTTTTCCAAATTTCACCCCCTAAAGGGGTGAAACGGGAGTTCAAATTTTGTACGGGAAACAAATCTTTTTTGAAGTGAGATATTTGAAACTTCGTATATAGTCTCTGTTTAAATACAACAAAACACGTTTCAGCGTTTTTCGAAATTGCTCCCTTTAAGGGGCGAAAAGAGGGTTCCAAGTTTATGCGGGGAGCAAATTTTCTCTTTTCTTTAAGATCGATATGGGTGTCATTTTCGAGATTCCTCGGGGTGCCGATTACGATAATGACATGCGTTTTCAAATCAAAGATGGCGGAAATTTATGTTTCTCAAAAATCGATATGAGTGTCACCTTTGTGGTTCCTCGGGGTGCCGATTACGAAAATGACATGGATTTTCAAATCCAAGATGGCGGACATTTATTTTTCTTAATTATCGATATGGGTGTCATTCTCGAGGTTCCTCGAGGTACCGATTGCTACAAATACATGGATTTTCAAATCCAAGATGGCGGACATTTATTTTTCTTAAAAATCAATATGGGTGTCATCTTGGAGGTTCCTCGGGGTGCAGTTTACAAAAATGACATGCATTTTCAAATCCAAGATGGCGGACATTTATTTTTCTTAAAAATCGTTATGGGTGTCATCTTCGAGGTTCCTCTGGGTGCCGATTACGAAAATGACACATATATAATATGGTTATTATTTAATAAATAATAGAATAAAATCTATACAATCTTTACGAAAATAAATTGGCTGTTGAATTATTAAAATAAAAACCGGCCAAGTGCGAGTCGAATCACACACAATGAAGTGTTCCATACCAACACCTACTAGTCCACAGTTAAAACCAGTACCCAATACATTGAATCTAAGAAAGTATCTTCATATGGAACTCACGTCACTTACGACCTTTTGTTAAGGCAAGACACTTTTTCCGCGAAAACACAAAAACCGTAAAATCTGCCTTGTTCAAACCAAAAATCGTTGAAAGTATTTATTAATGCACACCTTAATTTTTTCAGAATTTTTAACTTCATAGTTTGGAAATTAGAGGGGGGGGGGGACATTATGACTTTGACAGCTAATGTCTCACCAAGGGTTGATTTAAATGGAAAAGTTTTAAAGCAACCTCCATATCATTTTTAAACACCACACGAATTTGTGGGTTTAAAAATGGGTTAACGAAACGCTTTTCAAAGTGGTCAAAAAAGGGCAAAAGGAACGCAACTCAATTTTGACAATGTCAGATTCAAACAAGTTCTGAATCTGACATTGACAATCTGACAAAGCTTTATCACTTTGGGATGCTTGTTTGTTTCTGAGGTTTGTTTATTTAATTTATATTTGTATCAGCCTCGGTAGAAACATTTAGCCGATACATGAATATCTGTGTATGTACCTTGTAGTGTGGCTGTACTTGTATTGTTGATGTGGTTTGCATTTTGGACTGCGACATACGATTCCGGAATTGCTTTTAATGTTGTTTTTAGTCCGCCTCATTGATGTTATATCATTAGTAAGCTAATTATTTATTTGTCAGTTCAAATGATAACATCTTGTAGTGATAGTATGAGTCTAATCTATGTGATTTTTTTTTAAATTACCCAAGCATACTCAAATTATCAAGTTGGAATAATAACTATACTGCTGTAGTTCTTGAGTACTTACAAGTCCCCCCCTTTAAAAGCCCTGTTTTTGCTGCCAACAGATACTAAGTATATGTTGGTACCTTACCTCACCTCATTTGAAGTAAGACTTTCAACCACCTCATTTTTGGAAATAAGGTACTCCTTCAAACTCATTTTAATTTCATGTCCTACCCAACACTAAATCATATATCTCATTTTGAACAATTTAGTTGTTATCGATTTAATAAACACAATATTTCAATAAATTTCCGCCCCAGCCGAACCGTTGTGTGGCCCACGTGCTTATAAAAGTTTGACAATCATTGACTATAAGCCTATAATAAATGAATGCACGAGCTGACTACCACACGAGAATAGCTCGCGAGTAGCAACAGCGCGGCCGTGAGTTGAGAAACAAAGAAATTACGACCTTATTCTGCAAGACATAATGTTCATATTAAAACGCAAGTAAGAGAAGATAACAATTAATTGATAATCGTGGATATTTTTTGTTTAATTTGTTTCTTTTAGTGCTAGTAATATGTTGATGGCATAAATTAAACACTTTTGAATTAGTTACGTATTTTGCCTTTCCAAAAATTACCAATATTTGTAATTTTAGAGATCCGCAAAGAGAATTTGTTTAATTTTTAATTATTTATCAACACACATAATATACTATTCAGAATAAATTGTTAAATTACAGTTATCTATAATGCCTGATAAGATAAGCCAGAAAATGTGTAACTTACCGAAAGTTCTTTATTAATGATAGTACCGGTTGATTAATTAGTTTAATTTTGATTTATTTAACTGGAATGCAAGCGTCATATCATAATAGAGGTACTTTTACGTAGTTACATATTATGCTGTACTTATGAAATCAAAATGTGTTTAAAATTTAGTTTTTCGGTTTTTTTACAGTGACGCGCAACCTTAAAATGTTTAATTTCTATTATTTTAAGCATAACTAACAATGCTTCATATCATAGAAAAAGAAAATTACAGTTATCTTTTATGTCCAGGTTTCGCTAATTTTCTTGGTCTATTAATTAAATTTCGAAACCTGGTGATCTTTATTTTACATACTTCCTGCCACGAAAGGCCTGAGCCCAACAGTGGAACGATATGCTGATGATGATGATAGGTTGATGACTAACTACATACTTTATTATTTTCATGTTGACGTGTTATATAGATATATCTCAACATATTTTATTATGATTATTGTACCTACCTATTTTATTACATTTTATCTTGATGCTTAGAGACCTTATACATCTCTAACAAATCTCGATTGTTATTAGTTTCTTAGTCTTATTTTTGACATGTAACACTACATTTAATTAATGATACTTTGATTATTGTATTATTTTTATTTGATGTACCTAGATAGATTTTGACTTGTAAAAGTGCCCTTGAAGCCTCATCATCATCATCATCATTTCAGCCGGAAGACGTCCACTGCTGAACATAGGCCCCCAAGGCTCGCCATTTAGACCGGTCCTGTGCCGTTCGTTTCCACCGGATTCCCGCGACCTTCACCAGGTCATCACTCCACCTTGTCGGAGGCCTACCGACAGCTCGTCTTCCGGTGCGTGGACGCCACTCAAGCAGTTTCTGGCCCCATCGACCGTCAGTCCTGCGAGCAATGTGCCCTATGCCTCTGTGCCTTGAGGCCTATTTGCAGAATAAATGTTTTGATTTTGATTTTTTCTTTGTCTTCTGTTACAGATAATGGGACCCCACTAAAGCAATGGCGCGCCTAACGGTCCTCCTCCTTTCCATCGGTCTGGCTGCCGCCTTCAATGGCGACAGCTTCGAACTAGAATGCCCTGACGAATGCGACTGCCACTACTTCAGGATCAACTGGGTCACAGACTGCTCCGAAAGCAACCTCACAGAGATCCCCTACGATGAGCTCAGCATGAGCGTGTATATACTGGACTTGAATGAGAACAACATAACGACGATAAAGCCGTTCCCGAAGGATATTAAGATGAGGCGACTGCAGATCGCGAATAATCGGTTGACGAAGATCACGAGAGAGGCGTTTTCCGGGTTGGAGTACTTGATAGATGTGGACCTGTCCGGGAATAATATTAGTGACATCGATCCGGAGGCATTTTTGTAAGTTTTCTCTTTTACTTATAGAATAAATTGTAGCTATGCATATCCTCTGTGCGGTATGCAATAAAACCAACAACAAAAACATCTTTTTTTATATATACAATCGCCTTAAGGGAGGCGTAGGAAGAATGGTTGATTTGGAACTGGGTAGCGATTGCACCTATAGCTCAGTTGGCTAGAGCGACTGGCCGCGGTCGCAGGTTCGAATCCTGCTCGGTGCCTAAATTTTTCAATTTTTCCTTCATTCTAAACAAAAACATGGTTTTTAAGAAAGTGCTGGCAATTTACCTTACCACTGAATAGTTTGGTTGAATTCAGTTCAGGTCTAATATCCCAGTAGTCAGCAATGCTGACAATCTTGGTTATACCTATTCCAGATGCACATATTTTTAACCATGAAGCGAAAAATCAAAGCTATTAGAAGCACTAGCATTTGAGCTGCACAAATACCTACATAATGGTTTCGATATAATTTTTCGTTCACAAAAAGAGAACATTGCCGATAAAATCAGGTGTTGCAGCGTCCTATAGGCTCGGTCCGTTGTCTGCTTACCAGCAGACAAGCCGTAAGATTGTGTACCATCGACGTTATATAATTAATCATCAATGTGTAATAACACAGCATACACGTCAGTATGAACATATACTATTCTATTATATATGTAGTTAGATGCAAAAATATATCTTTCTATGACTCGGCGAATATTGCGAGCGGGTTCGTTTTATTAGCGTTATAAACGTTTGTTCCTTCGGTATTAATATGGGTTTCAGTAAATCTTATATTATAGGCACGTCAACGGATACAACTACATATCCCCCGCTAAAACGAGTCAAAAGGCACAACCTCCCATTTCTCGAATCGTATTTTCTGTACCTCACGGTATAAATCTGTCCTTTGCAACTTAACTTTAGTATGCAAAGGTTAGTCAAAGTCAAGTTAATGTTGTGGCGGCAGTCAGTAAACATACGTCATTCGATGAATAGAATAAAAACATTTTTCACTTCTCATGCTCGAAAAATGTGTCATATTAGACTTGTCAAGCGGGGCTAAAGTACATTTAAACATATTTATGATTTACAAAACATTCGAATTTGGCCAATCAAAATACTTCACCTATTTAATCCACCAATTAAAAAAAAAATTTGGTATTGGGTATTAACCAACCAGAATACAGCTTTACTGAAATCGACCAATCAGGAAACATTAAAAAAGTGATTAAATCGTTCTATCAACGCTTTGAAGCGGTCAATAGTAATTCAGTTAGCTTTTTTCGCGCGTCAATGTTGCACGCGAACCGCGGTGTCTATGTTTTGTGTTTCAAAGCAGTTTAGAAAAAATGAAAACATGCTGCCAAATTATATATGTTCGCCGTGAAATTTATTGTTAATTTTGGGTGGTTAACCTTTGTTTATTTATTTTCTCGCAATCGAAGTGAAAAGTAGAGTGTATAACTCTGATCTAAAAGCCATATTACCACAAGATAGTTACTTTCTCGAACGAAGTGAGGTCATTCTATACCAGGGACCATTTTCGGTACGGTATAAACGGTATGGTAGCGGTATTGGATATCGATACCGCTTCGTTATATATTATACCGGTTGAAACATAAAGGTACGCTACCGGTATAAAATAACGATATCGCTATTTTTCATAGGTGTACTCAAACCTTTATTATAACGGTAAAATTAAGGTATACGGTATACGGACTAAGTCAGTAATCTATCGCGCCGAACGAAATTTTACAAAAAAGGGTATTTTAGGCATACATCCAATAACTTGCGCTAATTTGTTGGCGCCATTGGCGGCACCCTCGTAAAGCCCAAACGATACCTTAATCAAAACGGTTCAGGTATCGAAAAAAATAGCGGTACCGTTATATTCCGCTACCGATTTCTTTTGCGGTATCGAAACCTAACCGAAACGTAACGGTATGACGTCATACCGGTTTAAAACGCTACCTTTATTTTCCGGTTATGCAGTCCCTGTTTTAGACCCTTGTCATACAATCTACTATTATTCGGATAACACAACAAGTAATTAATACACCTCAAAAACTAACAAACATATAAATGTGCTACCGAAAAGGTCAGTTGACACAGCAGTGCCAACGGCGCTGGTTTTCTGAAGTAGTCCGTTTTGTCCTACTGTGTATCTAAGTGGAGTGTGCGGGACAGCATACCGCATACTGCGCGAGTGCCTTTAGGCTACATCTCCTAATCCTAACCTAACTCAATTGCAATATAAATAGGATGGGAAATGCATGTCCCCGACTGACTCCACATACGCTGAGTCGGCGCTGAGGTAGGTAAGCGTGCGTCAAAGAGGATTTAAAACCGGCCAAGTGCGTATCGGACCACGCACAATGAAGGGTTCCGTACCAACACCTACTAGACCACATTTAAAATCACTATCCAATACATTGAATCTAAAAAAACCGTATCTTGGCAGTTACGACCTTTTGTTTGCGCAAGACAGTTTTTAAGCGAAAACTAAAAACCGTAAAACCTATATTGTTCAAACCAAAAATCGTTGAAATTATTTACTAATGCACACCACCTCAATTTTTGTCAGAATGTTAAACTTTATAGTTTGGAAATTAGAGGGGGGGGGGGGCACACTTCTATGACTTTGATAGCTAATATCTCACCAACGGTTGACTTAAATGGACAAGTTTTTTAGAAACCTCCATATCATTTTTAAACGCCTATCCATCGATACCCCACACGACATGTAGGTTGAAATTGTTTTTTTCATCCACCGGTTACATGTATGGAGTGCCCCCCCTAATTTAATATTTTTTTGTAATTTTACATCACTTTTATGTAGGCGTTCATAGAATACACCTTCCTACCAAATTTCATAATTGTAGTGCTTACAGTCTCCGAGTAAATCGGCTGTGACATACGGACGGACGGACAAACATGACGAATCTATAAGGGTTCCGTTTTTGCCATTTTGGCTACGGAACCCTAAAAACTGGTTTAAATAAAATTCTCATTATAGCAATAAAAAGCTATATACTAGCTAATATACACGTAAGCATAAATTCTAAATAATAGTCATCAAATTATATATTCCCAAAACATTTGCTAATATTTATATCCCCTAACACGTGTCGCGAAAGGAAGTGGTCGCGTTCAATACCGGAATGTACCTTACGTAGTGTAGTGTTGACCACACATACCTAACTGGGGAATATATAATATGCATGCGGAATGAATAGGTAATAATAAGATGTCACTATATAAATAGTAAACCATCAAATTATGATACAAAACAGTAGATTAATAAATATTATGCTGAAAATCTTAAAAAGACATGACAATCGAAAGTTTTGATAAATGATATAATTTTCATTGACTAATAAATAAACTAAATGTAAATTAAGAACCACCATCAGTTTCCTTATGTTTTAATAAACAAAAAATTGTGCGATAACAATGTATCTAACTAAACGCAATATTTCACGACGAAAACAAACCAAACCAGGAGTGCTACCGCGACCACAAACGAAGCTTTCTCTCTCTGTCGCACTTATGTCCAAACTTGCAAGTGCGACAGAGAGGGAAAATTTCGAATGCCGTTCGCGGTAACAGCCCAGAGGGGCTACTCCGAACTTCGTATCATACCGTCCCTTTCACTCTCGTGTTATTCACTATATGAGTGAAAGCGACGGCACGATACAAAGTTCGGAGTAGTCCCTCAGTAAGTTACTCGTTGTTTCATACAATAGTAGTACGGGCGCATAGTATATGACGTCACATATATACTATGCTCAATTAGTATGGGAGTTTTGGGGGCGTTATGAGCGCTCGGATTTTATGCTGTACTTTGAAATCCATTTTTGTCTTTTGTGTTGTTCTAATTCAATCTAACACAGAAATATTTTGTCCTTAATATTAAAAAATATGTATGCATGTTTATATTGTAGCATTTGAATTCTGTAGTATTATGATACTGTTATTTTATACACATTGTATATTGTTTTGAAAAAATGACACCTCGCCGAGTTTCTTACGCCGGTTCTTCTCGAGGCAGAGGTTTATTTTATGAACCGGTGGTAGTTTTTTGACATTCATAAGTGCATGTAACATGACTAAATTGAAGAATAAATGATTTCATTTAATTTCATTTCAATTGTACTTGTTCCATATACACATTTGTACTTCTCTAAAAACTGGTTCTAATGGAAAAAATGATGCTTATTCTCTATAACTATAACTAACTACACCTTAATACCATGATAATACCACTACACACTTGCTATGTGTATTCACTCCGGACTTTAATTACCGAGTCATTTAGGTGTCAAACTAATTTTGTTACTAATAATAGTTAAGCTATGAAGTGTCCAATAGGTATAAAGTGAGCTCTAAATGGCGTGACCTAACGTGTCTTGTTTTTTGTGATGGACAAGGTAAGAGATTTGCGTTTGTCTCTAGCTGTGACCTTGAGGAATGGTTAAGGCCAGCAACACTGCTACTAAGCTATAATATTTGCAGTACACTTGTTTGACACAGTAATGTATTAAAAAAAACAGCTTGGTAACAGCAATCAAGCACACGCTGAAACACGTTTATTTATTGTATAGTCATGAACACATTTACATAATAAGGTCTTATAACTAAGTATGGTAAGTTCATGACACCCTGTTAGGGCACACAATATTTGCTAAGTCTAGCTTAGTTTAATTCCTAAAATTTTTCGTCATAACTGTATCGTAACTAGCGTGCAAAAGATTCTATCTATACATATTATCTAGTCAGTTATCATCTTGGAACGGGATCTGTATGTGTCAAGTTTACCCCCAAGTTTATATCAACGACACGTTCCTCATTTCAACTCAGTCAACACTCGAGGTAATGGCGTCGGGTCAAGTTTTCACGAAGCCTTTGCATTTTAAATGTCAGCCATTTATGAGCCGCGCCGGCTTAAGCGGTGCTCAAATGTGGATTTAAATTATGAATGTTTTTATTTCCCCGTGAGCCGTTTGAAACGTTGAACGTGAGCTGTTGGAAACAGTGCCTTTACCATGAGTTTATATGACCGTACTCGCTAGCGACTGTGTAAACATTAGTATGGGCAAAAGTACAGCGCCTCTAGCGGTTATGCAATAGAACTAAGAACCAGCATACTAAATCGTTTACGCAGTCGCTAGCGAGTACGGTCATGCAAACTCATGGTAAAGGCACTGTTTTCAGGAAGTAGCTTTACCGTTCATCACTACATAGTATAAAACAAAGTCGCTTTCTCTGTCCCTATATCCCTATGTATGCTTAAAT
Organism: Epiblema foenella; assembly: GCA_963556455.1. Taxonomy (NCBI): domain Eukaryota; kingdom Metazoa; phylum Arthropoda; class Insecta; order Lepidoptera; family Tortricidae; genus Epiblema; species Epiblema foenella. The sequence continues at coordinate 962,130 of OY747102.1, read as the reverse complement.
CTTTAAAACTACGCAACGGATTTTGATGCGGTTTTTTTTAATAGATAGAGTGATTGACGAGGAAGGTTTATATGTATAATAACATCCATTAAATAGTGCACCCGTGCGAAGCCAGGGCGGGTCGCTAGTTAATTTCAAAGTAATTAGAGCGAATGTTTCAGTCACCGTAATATTTAGAAGTGTTATTTTTTATTGTCTATTCAGTATAGTCTTGTCAATATGTAGTTTGTAGTAAGGTAAACCACCCAAAGAGAGGTGCCTCTTGGAGGCTAGTCCACGTGATTGAATGTACTCCTTGTACTCGTAAAACCTCAACACATTAACTATCATGCCAGCCCAGCTAGCATCATAGGTTTTATATGAACTTTTTTTTTTGAACCTAACTGTGGCTTTATAGGCCGGGCCCAAGAAAGCGATAGGAGTGCGCGGTTGGAGTAGTCTGGGGAAAATCCAGGGGAAAACCTCCGGCACGACCACGCGTGTGGTTTGGAACACTGGAATACTTACTCTAAGAGTTTGCGCTCCAGTGAGATTGGTTGAGCGGTTTCAACAGAATCTGAGGTGTGAGTGGAATCGAGCTACTGGGAGTTTTGTCGCTGGTTCACTAAAGCTAGCCTAGCTGAGAAAAGTCCAGCAAGAAACTCAGCTAGGCCCGACCTGGGTCGGACTGACTCTACCCGGAGTGCGGCGGTACCGGGACGAATTTATATGAACCGGTTTTATTTTACCAATTTACGAAGCCGCGGAGATCGGTTTAGGCAGCTACGGTGTCACCGGCTTGTGACGTCTTATAAGTTTTAAAATGTTTTGATTTCAAATTATGACAAAAGTATTATAATACCAATAAATTCATTAACGGATATGATAATTTTATTCAAGTTTTAGATAGTAACATAGTCATTTTTTGATTTTATTGTGTGTAGTAGAATTTAAGCGGAAAAACAAGTTTTTAGCTTGAAAACGGTCGATTTGGAGTGTTGTTTGAAACGATATTTCTCAATGAGAAATCCAAAAATTACATTTAAATTTTATGACATAAGGTCGCAATAGTTCTAGATAGTAACATTGAGAAAGTCAAGATGCGTGTATACAAACAGAAAATGGCGTAAATAGATGAGCGTTTTTTAACTGATAAGGACCCTTATCATCAGACGGATCGAATACTTTATTGCTGCTATTGCTGCATTTTAAAAAGAGCTATTCTTGTTTTTTGCAACTTCCGCGTAACAAAGGCATAATTTTAGACGCATCAATAGTACATTACTTACCAAGGTGGTAAAACAAAGAATGTCTCAAATCGCAGGTATTTGACGCCCGAGCCGAAGGCAAGGGCGATAATTATGCGATCTGAGGCTTTCTTAATTACCACCCGAGGTAAATACAAAATTTTATGTCACCCCCTGGCCAGGAAGTGGGATTTTCCGCGCGCGGAGCGTGCGGTAATTGCCACTTTATGGCCAGGTGTGACATAAAATAATTTATAGCATCACATCCGAACCGAATCCTCAATGATTATATCCACCTGACACTTATCCGACTATTGTTTACCTGAACACTAATATATTTCCCACGGCATTGTCAGCCCTGCCACACAAAGCAGATTATAAAATTGTACCAATTGGCTCTGAACTTGTTGTGGCACTGGGAAATTGGCTCTCGCGATGCCAACTATATTAGATAATGGACGATGCAAATTGGATTCGTCCAGTCCCGTTTCCATGTTTATGCGCGTAATTGCTGAAGGACAGCGCTTATGCTGCGAATCTGTGCTGGATTCGCATGTGAATTTATTGGCGTTCGAAATTACAGACGCTAGAAAATGAAAAAAGGTTAAAGATAAAGGCTCAAAGGTTAGCTGGAAGAAATCCCTTACAGGGATAAGCTCGCCTTTGTACATATATGTCAACTGTTCTTATAATTTATGTTATGTTTTACTCATGTACAATAAAGAATTTTACATACATACATACAAATTACCTTCTTTGACCATGTAATCGTTTCTTGGCCGGTTTTTTTTATTAAGTATGTATATCGTTTTTCAATCAATGAATCAATCAATTTTTGAGCACATTTATTTAACATCTGTCAGCTGTCAAGTTGATGTTTATTTTTTGTTTCGCAGCAGACCACGGCACGATCCTTTTATTCCTCCAAACGTGTGATATGTCAAAGATGAATCAAAAAAATATTTCTTAAAAATGATAGTTAAAAAAAAACTGGTAACAGTTTTGAACTCTATAATAAGTTTACTATCAATAAAAATATAATATGGACCAAACCAAAAAACTTAAGGTTCCAAATTTTGTATAGCAGCATGGAAAGAGATATACAGGCACAAACTTTTTATGATTCCAGTTATTTAATTTTTTGTAAAATCCTATCGCTGACGCCTACTAGGTATCTGTAACACGATAGAACACAAAGGTCAGGTGATCCATAAAGAAAATGTTTACTCTCTCGTAGAAAATAGGTACCAGTAGGTAAAATAATAGCGTCATTAAACTCACGATACTTTCTAATTGCAGGGACTCCCGCGGCCTGCTGAACGTGGAGCTCCAGGATAACCCCCTAGCGCCCGTCGAGGGCCCCTTCCTTGTCTCCGGCACCCTGCAGTTCCTGGACATCAGCTCCTGCAAGCTCACCCACATCAACCCTCAATTCTTCGATAACATCACGTCTTTAACCACCGTCGACTTATCCAACAACCCGCTGAACACCCTGGAAGCGGGCGTCTTCGACGTCCTCACTAGCCTCGACACCCTCAAACTCAACAACTGCAATCTCTCTTCAGTCTCAGAACATGTATTCTCAAACCTCGTAAATCTGAAGAATCTAGAGCTAGCTGGTAACCTCCTCACTAACACCGATTTTACGGAACTTCTGGGCTCCTTGACGAGATTAGAATACTTGAATCTGCGAAAGGCAGGTTTAACTTCGTTGTCGGAAGACACGTTCTCGAATTGCACAAATCTGGTCACACTTATTTTGGCCGACAACGAGCTACGTGACTTGGATGTCGCCGCAACGTTGGGCAGTAGCGTAGATCACTTGGAGCTGCTAGATCTGTCGCACTGTAAGATAATCGGGCCGATATCAGGTGACACTTTCGCAAACGCGACTAGATTGAAAATTCTGTATCTTTCTGGAAACCCCTTGTTCGCGCCGGATTTAGAGGAAGCTTTGGCGCCTCTTCCTAGATTAGAAAGATTATTCTTGAGTAATTGCGGACTCCGCCGGCTTCCACACAACTTTAACGCATTCGATAATCTGGTGGAATTGGATATATCTCACAACCCTCTCGTCAACGTGTTTGCTCAACTTCTCGCTCCACTCGAAAAATTGGAGTATCTAAACATGGGTTACAGTAACTTGTCCTACATTGCCCCGGATTCGTTTTCGAATCTGACATCGATGAAGCGACTAGTCCTCTCGGGCAACGACCTCTTGTCCCTTGAAGCGGGACTGTTCGGTAACCTCACACAGCTAACCACAATTGAATTGGAATTCTGTGGTTTGAAACGGCCTTTGAACGCGAACGCTTTCTTCAAAAACCTCACGTACATGGACTTGAGAGAAATAAGACTTGGAGGGAACCCTCTAGTGATACCGGATTCGGGTCCACTGTTCCCTAAATCGTTGTCACAAGTCACCATTTTGGATCTAAGCAATTGCAACATAACGTCACTCAACATAGATTCTTTTAAGAATTCGGATAACATCACCGATTTGAACTTGGCTGGAAACCGGATCAGCTCTACAGAAGGCAGCCTTTTGTTCCTGGACAGACTGCGACAATTAGAGAAAATAAATTTGAGTAACAACAACCTGACTACCATAGACCCGGAGGTATTCGTGAACAATCCGAAGCTTCACTCGTTGAATTTAATCGGAAATCCATTTATCTGTGACTGTAAGATTGCTGAAATGTGGGACTGGGCGAACATGATCAAGGGCGATTTAGACGTGCTCATAGGAGCGAAGAGCGCAGAAAGGGATATCGTGGTCAAAGGTAACAAGAAGAAGAGGAATTTGTACTGCAGATACAATGAAACCCATCTAAGGAACATGAGTATGATTCCGACCAACAGGACTGTACCGGGCAGACGACCATTCCATAAGCCCCAAAAATTGACCTACGCCAACAGGACTTGGGCCAAGTACGTGCGAGAGTCGGGCTGCGAACCCGTTGTCAAAATTCTTCGGCCTATCGCGTTGGTTGGCGAGCCGTTTCACAAGAGTGGCTATGTATCAACAGGTGTAATGGTTCTGGGCATATTAGCTATCTGTCTGGGTTTCGCATCGCTTCTAATGACCATGAGATTGTTCAGAAAGAAAAATAACACAGAATTGGACACAGAAACAAGCCGGAAGCAAAGATAGCCAATATGTTAATTCTTAGAATTGGTACATTCTGTACCGTCCCTATCCGCCTGAGGATACAATATAGTGACGGTTGTCTGATGGTTTCGTCCTTATTTTTATACCTTTTTTTCATTTTGTAGTATCATTCGCATTATCAAATGGTCTCTCTAGCACGTCCACTATATGAAACAAACTATTTATAACTTCGACTAGTCAGACGACATACAATATTGTGAAGTTTTTTATTAATGTAACCCTATTTTAAGTTGCCGGACAGTATTCATATTAATTTAATAAATAAATAGATACCCGAAAAACACATTTAGTTTTTATCACAATTTAATAACCATGAACATTTTCTATTTGTTTTGTAAAATTTAACTCTTTTTATAAACATTACTTAATGGTAAAGAAGTCTTTGGCAACGACAGCACAAACCACAGTTTCAGTTGCTTCAAACAATTAAGTGATGCAATGCAGCTCGTTTTTGTCTACAGTTTCTTCAACACCGCGCCCCATCCGAGAGCATGCTAAATCGAATTCGGGAACTTTTTGTATTCTCTGCGGTCAATGGGTAAAGCAACACACTTTTTTGTAGCTATTTTTATCAAACAATGAACAAGAAAAATTGAGCAAAAAACTGTGTTACGTAATACATTGATTGATAGCGAAAGTACGATTCCGTAACGGTGAAGCTTAAAGCCATTGAAAGAAAATAATTTAAATTCAATATTTTATTAACAATACACTAACAAAAATACTTAACAATACAAATAAATACTTATTTATCAGCTAGGCCTGCTAGACGATGTTGTTTTCTTAATGTACCAGTTTTCTTTGTACACCTTTTTCCTCGTGCCTGGTTTCTCGCTCTCGGGACTGACGTTGCTCGCCATCGTTTCTTGTTCGCTGTCGAGTCTGGGGATGGCGATGGGTTCGAAGCCGTATTGGAATTGAGGCTCCACGAAATGTGTTTTGCTCTTGTACCGGAGGGGGTGCGACGCGTAGGCCGAGCTATCTCGCGCCTCCTTGTCGTAGTCATACACGTACTCATAGACCGGCGCCGCTTTGTATTGCGCGGATTGCTTCTGCTTAGGCGCTGAATCGAAAAACGACGGTTCGACCGTGTATTTAGCTGACACTTTAGATGATTTCTTCTTCCCGTCGCTTGCACGCAGCTTTTCCGGCTTATTTTTCAAAAACATTTTATAGTAATTTATCTTACTTTGGTAGCGGTCGGTCATGATTTCAGGTTTGTTTAGCGAGTAACCTAAAAAATAGTTTTCTTGCACTTTGTCTCGGTCGTCTTTGTAGCTCAGGCGGGCAGATTTGGGGTACTGATCACCTTCCTCAGTATATTGTTCGAAGGGCGAATGTCCGTTATCTTCGCCGCTGTTTTGTCGCGGCTCGCCGTAGTTATGGCCGTAGATTTCTTCCTCACTTTCAGCGGAGTCTCGGTCGTAGGCTGGGAATCCGTAAGCGGCCTCTTTGTAAGACTTTTCGAAGTCTTCTTCATTATTCCCGTCCTGGCCCACAGTTTCCATTTGCGCCGTGAGTTTTTCTTGGTGCGAGTGCATCTCATCGGGAGATTCTTCTTGTATTATGATTTTCTTTGACTTCTCATAGATAACAGGTTGGGATACGACTGAGCCTTCAGATCGAGCGCGGGGCGTCGTTTGTTGGATATTGTATTGAGGTTTCGGATGCTGGCTCTGTGGCTGTCTCGGATCTACGCGTATCGCTGCGTTGGTGAGAGGACTGGGATAAGCTGGCATGAATCTGATGTTTTCTACGAACTCGTGAAGAGTCTGGAGCTTCGGAGTAGGGGGTACCGCGGAATGGGTGTAGTATTGGGGTTTGTGGTTAACCACGTAATATGATGGGGTTGGACTATGATTTAGCTGTCCTCTATGCTCAGCTTTTAAATGCTGAGAAGGTGTGACGTGAGAGTGGTGAGACTGGTGAGAGGGTGTGGATTGAGGGTGATAAGAAGGAGTGGAAGGATGGGAAGTAGTTGAGGAGTGAGAGTGTGGTGACGATTGACCGCGCGATGGCTGATGACCATGAGAGGATTGATGGGAATGGGTTGTAGGATGGGATTGGTCGCTATGAGAAGAATATTGATGAGAATGACTCGGCTGGTCATGATGAGGCCGATTGTCGTACTGAGCGTGATCATAGGAAGGTCTCTCGTCATCAGCCTCAGAGGATTCATTGGAGTCATTAGCGTCATTAGAGTCATGGGACTCCTCAGGCGCAGGCTTAGGGCTCTCATTATGTTTGGCACCTTGTTCAGGCTGGAAGTTGTACACTAAATGGCCAGGTAGGGGGTCCTTCTTAACATATTGTACCTTCGTCTGACCCGGGTCAGTAGAGCTGTGCGAATAACTGTAAGTCACTGGTTGTTTTTGAGTTTGCTTCTCGTAAGTGTACGTTACTGGGTCACTCTCTGTCTTCTTGTTGTAGCTGACAATCTGTTGGTTGAATGACTCTTTATATCCCGGAGAATTGATTTCATAAGAGTATCCGGGGTCGTTAGGTTTCCCTTTCACTTTTATACTCGGCTTTTCCGATTTACTTTCGAAGTTGATATACACGTCGGCGTCCTTCTTCGGAGGTTTCTTCTGTTTCTTCTTGGTGTCATCGCTGTATGCTTTGCCTTTGATGACACCAGTGTCGTAAGATTTGGTTGTTTCAACAACTATTTCCTTTTGGTTCTTGTCATCGGCATCATCGTATGGATGCAGTTTTGCGTATGTCACTTGGTTTATTTTAGGCAGGTAGTGCTGCACTTGGGGTACGATAGGGTTGGCGAATGTCAGTGGTTCTAATAGACTGAGGTCTAGAAGGGGTAGAGGTGGCTTGGTTTCTAGCTGCACCACAGTGTCCTGTCCGTTGTGTGTGGTCTTCACGGTATGTCTGACAGGACTCTGTACTTTCGCCTTAAGGCTGGGAGCCACCTGCTGCCGAGGCGCTTCATTATATTCGTTATGCTGCGGCTCCTGTTCTAAACGCTGGAACTTCGGCTCCTGTTCTAAACGCTGGAACTTCGGCTCGTTCTGAAGCTGACTGTAGCCCTGCGTGGCGTAAATCACTTTATTGTTGGTGGAGTCTTGCTGGGCCTTTGCGGGTGTTACGAACTGGAACTGCTGGTCCGAAGCCGGAGTTAAACTCTTCACGTTTCCAGCATACACGAAGGGATGCGCCAAGGCTCCATAGCGAGTCAATGGCGAATTCACAGCATCCAGGGATGGTAACCGGAACTGCGCTCCAAAGAACGCTTGCTGCGAGCCTTGAGGGAATTGGTAGCTCGGAGCAGCAGTCAGCGGCTGGGCCAGGTGCGCCGGCAGATGCTGCAGCTGCACGAACTGCTGCGGAAACGTGGTCTTATACGCCACAGACGTCGGAGTCTCCACGAACTTGTTCCCGTATGAATCCTTCAAGAATCCATTGGAATTCTGTATAACGATGCTCTCTCGTTTTACTGGGATGAGCTGCGAGGCTTGTGCCGCTGGCACGACGGTGGGCATGTGGAAGGAGAAGGCACCGTACGGTGCAGCGCTGGCATAGGCACTCGCGTATATCCCCTTAGCGTTCCGGTACAAACGGGGGACACTCTCCGCACTCTCATTGTCTCTGATCCCGAAACACGTCACAGTCCACGCACTTATCAGCCACACGGCCGCTGTTAACGCCTGAAAAAGAAAATAAAAGTTAATCTAGAAACTTTGGTTCCGGTGAGAACGACTGGAAACCGGACGTTCACTGAAGCGATGAAATTTAATCACACATCACGCATGTTCATTTGTATCTGTAACTATGTTTACTTTACGTAATCTTAATTTATTCATATAGTATTATGCATGTCCGGAACACACATGAACTGAAGCATAACTAAATAATTATTCGATCAAACATTAATGACATTCCGAAACTGACTGCGCCTGGCAACAACATTTAACCCGCCCGACTATTTAAAAAAACTACAATATTTTTTATTGTGATAAATAATAAGAGAAAAGATCAATAAAAATAATATTTAAATGTAATAATAATTTAGGGTAATCTCCAGTGGAATCGAATTTCCGAAAATTAATGGTAAATTTCCGTACCTTTCTCCCCATGTCGAACGGCACCGGCGCTGCGTCTAAGACCGCTCCCGTGGCACTGTGGCGGCGCGCTCCCACCGCGCGCTTATATCGACCACCATCCTTCCTTCCTTCACCACTTATATCATCAATAAACGAAAAAATAAAAAACAATCCGCTTATTAAATAAATAAAACCCACTGATCTTCAATTGAATAACACCTAAATTGGGTTAAATGATTTGGAAATAAAGAAAATATAATTCCGTTTGGCTGTCTGAAAAAGCAGGCCATTGACTCGTTGTGACCGCGTTTAGAAAAAATAAGAACTAACACGGAGTTTGGAGTTCGTTTTGTGGATACTATTTGAATTTGAATTGGGACTATCACGTATGAATTGGCCGCTAGAGGCGCTAGTGTAGCGTGAGGTCTTCGAAATGTCAAAGTCTTCGAAGTGTCTTTGTGGTTGCGCTACGCGGGTTAATATCTAATTGGAACAATATAGTGAGTATTTTGCAATACTTGAGCTTGATTATGGCAAATATGAGTTACGGGTCAGTGACTGTCAGTGCTTTGAGTCAGTTTTGCTTTCGGAAACTCATGTCCCCCTTTTTTTCTGAACAAAACGGGACCGCGCTACAATGCGGGATGTTCGATATTTTTACGGTACGGTTTTAAGATATTAAATATGATTTAAATGTGAAATGAAATGAAATGAAATCATTTATTCTTCAATTTAGGCATGTTACATGCACTTATGAATGTCAAAAAACTACCACCGGTTCATAAAATAAACCTCTGCCTCGAGAAGAACCGGCGTAAGAAACTCGGCGAGGTGTCATTTTTTCAAAACAATATACTATGTATATAAAATAACAGTAAAAATAGTACAAAATTCAAATGCTACCACAGTATAAACATATACATATTTTTTAATACTAAGGACAAAATATTTCTGTGTTAGATTACTTGTGCGGGACGCTATCACTGCCAAACATCCCTATCCATGATGTAATCGTTTATCTTATAATATGCTTTTGAAATAAGTGTCTGTTTCACAACAGATTTAAATTTAGAATCCGTAAGTTCAGTAATGTGTCTTGGAATTTTATTGTAGAATTTTATACAATTTCCCAAGAACGACTTTTTCGCCTTCACTAGTCTATAAAAAGTTATTTTGAGTTTCCCAGTGTTTCTTGTAGTTATTAACTTATCAGTATTCGTTGGGAAATTGTATAAATTCTTCCTAACATACATGATTATTTCAAATATGTACAGCGACGGCAGGGTTAGGATATCTATTTCCTTAAAGATTTCTTTCAATGACTCACGCGACCCCAAGTTATAAATTGCTCGTATAGCCCTTTTCTGTAATATAAATACAGTTTCGATATCTGCAGCCGATCCCCATAAGATAAGACCGTAACTAATAATACTATTAAAATAGGCGAAGTAAACTAACCGAGCCGTTGCCACATTGGTAAGCTGCCTTATTCTCCTGACTGCAAAAGCAGCAGAGCTCAACCTACTTCCTATAGCGGTTATGTGGGAACCCCACTGCAATTTTGAGTCCAGTGTAATACCTAAGAATACAGTTGTCTTAACAAATTCTAAAGTCTCACCGTTAAGTTTTATATTTGAATCTATATTGATATTTGAAGATGAGTTGGCTAGTGAGAATTTTATACATTTCGTTTTTTTCGGATTCAACACTAAGTTATTGGCAGCAAACCAGTCAGATATCATGGAGAGGGTATTATTTGGTTCAACGAGTTCAGTATCTTTCCTATTAACCTTGAACAGTAATGATGTGTCATCTGCGAACATTACAATGCCTGATCTTTGACTTACCATATATGGTAAATCATTTACATAAACAAGGAATAGGAACGGGCCTAGAATAGATCCCTGAGGTACTCCCATCTCTACCACTGTATCTGATGAAATAGCTCCATTTATCGCTACCCTTTGATTTCTTTGTGTTAGGTATGACTTAATGAGATCTAATGCATGTCCTCTAATGCCATAAAATTTCAGCTTACAAATTAAAGTACCATGGTCTACACAATCAAAAGCCTTGGAAAGGTCACAGAAGACTCCAATGGCGTCCTGTGACTCTTCCCAAGACTGCAAAATGAATTTTATCAAACTTGCACCAGCATCAGTAGTCGATCTACCTTTAGTGAAGCCGAACTGCTGTGTGTGCAAAATATTGTGTAAATTAAAGTGAGAAATCAATTGCGTCAACATTATTTTTTCGAATATTTTGCTAAACGCAGGCAGGATAGAAACTGGACGATAATCAGAAGGATTATCTTTATGGCCAGATTTAAAAATAGGAACTACTTTACTACATTTCATTAAATCTGGAAATATGCCATTGTCTACACAAGTATTAAAAATGAGAGCTAAAGTGGGTGCAACGACCTCCAGAATAGATTCCAGTACCTTGACCGACACGCCCCATAAGTCTTCTGTGCTCTTTATTTTTATCATTTTAAAAGACTTTAGTACATCCAGAGGAGAAACATGATGAAAATTAAAAATACATAAATTATCTAGTTTTACATTCTCACTCAAAAGGGATTCAGCTATTGTGGAAGATGATGCCAAACTGCTTGTAGTAATTATAGGAATTTTGGAAAAGAAATTATTAAATTCATTTGCTACTTTTACTGCATCAGTTATTAAATTATCCTCTATTTTCAATGAAATTGTGGACTCTCTATTTTTACTCTGCCCAGTCTCTGTATTTATTATTTTCCAGACTGTCTTGGCCTTATTGTCTGAGGATTTTATTTTGTTATTTAAGTGCACAGCTTTTGCTTTTGTACACACTATTTTAAATAATTTGGAATAATCCCTAACATATTGATGGAAGCGTTCGTCAGTGGTGCAAGACCTCCTTTCATACAGTTTATATAAGTTATCCCTGCTTTTCCGGATTCCGGTAGTTGCCCACTCATTAAATCTCATTTTATTATTAATCTTAATGCGTTTTTTACTACAAGTTGCATCAAATTCTTTACAGACTGTATTCAGAAGCATTTTGAACTGATCATTCGGATCAATTGACTCTACCTGGGTGTTTGGCATAGCGACTAGCAGATTTGACTTTAATATTTCTAGTCTACTTCTACTCAGTGGTCTTATTTCTATAACGCGATCTGGATGTTTTAATTCGCAAGGCAGCCTGACCATCTGAGCTTTATGATCCGAACGAACTCCATTCACTATGCTTCTGTCCAGATGAGGACAGTTTAACCAAATATTATCTATACATGTGGCAGAGGTCGGAGTGACCCTTGTAGGCACTTCATACAGGTAATCTAAATTGAATGATTTGAATAGTGTAATGTACTTATCTTTTTCAACCGATTGCGATAAAATATCAATATTGAAGTCGCCACATACAACAACTGGTTTTTTACTACTTGTTGCTTTACTAAGTACATCCTCCATAATTTTTATAAACGATGTTAAGTCACCTGATGGTGGTCTATAAATGCAAAGTATCAGATACTGATCAGTCTCTGCACAAGCAATCTCACAAACACGATCAACAGAACAGCCTGAGAGGTCTTTACGTTCTTTATAAGTTAATCCATTTTTCACTAAAATAATAGATCCACCGCCCTCCGCGGTAGCTCTGTTGAACGCACTGGCCAACTCGTAATTATTTACATTAAATTTCATCATGTGATCCTTTAACCATGTTTCTGTTAAGCAGACTACATCCACATTTAACTGTTCTGTGAATAATTCTAAATCTAATATTTTGCCAGTGAAGCGATTTATATTTTGGTGTAGTAACGTTACACTATTCTGCTTCTCCGTTGTCCCAACAGTTAGTTTAAAGACAAATCCGCGGTCGGAGATGTCGTTTTATCTAAGGTTTGATTTCCGAAAACGGAATTAATAAAAGATGCTAAAGATTTAGCAAGTCGGTCAGTGGTAATACGGTAATCACTAATAGCATCATTAGTGTCAAAAAATATAACGTCACTATGACGATTCGTCAACTTAAACATAAGTTTATTAAGGTTACCTGCATGACTGTTAGAACTGCATGGAGAAGCAGAATAGGGTAACGCACCTATAATAACATTTTTAGCACCTAGCTTTGACAGGGAGTCGAACCCAGCCTTTACATCAGAGTACCTAATATTCGACCCGTCACCTAACAATAATACAATTGTGGTCTGTTCATTTATATAAGTATTTTTAATATTATCTATGATTTTTAGGAACGAGGCATCTGGCATACAATTATTTAGTACACAGCTGTTTGGAATATTATGACATAAAATTTTTCCCAGGCCTCGTCCTATCCTATCCGAGAAAACTAGAGTTCTGCTTACATTATTACAGGCTGGAGTTATTTTGTCCACTGACACCGACAGGCCACTGTCCGACACAGATGAGCAAACAGCATCTTCGGGCAAGGGTTGACCTTGCCGGAGCACGCACTCACACAATGACTGCTTGGTAAGCAGTGCTTCCAAACATTCCTCGTTGTGATGGCACAGCTCCAGCAGTTCATCCGCTGCCAGAATATGTTCACTGATTTGCTTTTGAGATATTAAATATTTACTTGTTAAATCTTTCAAAGAATTTTCTAATCTGTTCAGCTCGGCATGTAGTTTGTTTGTGTCAGTTTCATAAATATTTCTACTGTAGCATAATTGCTCTTGACAAGAATTTAATTCTTTTAATACAGAAAGATGATCTTTCCTTAATTGAGTTATTTTGTGAATATCACTATACTGTCTATACAGTCGTTTTGATTTCCTAATGAATCTATTTATCTTTACATACTTTTTGTATTTATTACGACTCTGAAAGTTTATTGGTTTACCATTGAAAGAGTCCTCCGTCAAATCAATTACACTAGAAGGTCCAAATTTGCTGTGATGCACTGCATCGGTGTTAGGTGTCACAAGTTCTTCAAAGAGCCGCTGAGTGTTGTTGAGTCGCTGGCATTCTGCTTCCTCTTGCAATTGCCGGACCACCTTGTGGGCATCGGAGAGTTCATACTCCAGGTCATCCACACGTTGTAGTGTCCGCTCATGGATGTCACAGCACTCTTGAAGACTGTTCAATTTGTCCAGCAGATGGTCACGCTGTAACACAGTATCTGTATGCACGGCATCCAGGTTGGCTAGCTCACGTTTGAGTTCTGTATTTTTATGAATAATCTGCTTGACCTCCTCTTCGCTTTCATCGCGTTCCCGTAGTAGCTGGTCACACAGAGTCTTAGATTGCTTTAGTTCCTTAAGCGTTGCATTGAGTTTTTGCTCCAAATCACGTACTGTGGCCTTGCGTGTCATAACTGAGCTAGACATGTTGGGCTAGCTTGACACACAGCTCTCCACAGCACCTGAAATGTGACGGCAACGCGACTGAACACCAAGCAGAGAAAGCACAGTAGAAAGATAGCAGGACAGAATAGACATTAAGTGTGCAAGTAGAATATAGACATGAATATGGTAGGTAAAATTGAATCGTGAAAAGATTTATGGTAAGACTATTTGACAGAGTGAAATACTATAGTTACAAAAGTTAATGATCAGCTGACCGAGTGCAATGTTATTTTCGAGTGAGGTTATGCGTATAATTATTCATTTATTACGGGAATTATTTAAGTAACTATTATTTAAATACAACCAAAGTATGACTACGATTATTTTATAATTATATGGACACAAATACTCCCCAGGTTTATCGTTGAAGTTTCAAACGATGATCCGTTACATTGACGTTTTCCGGTACTATGTTAAGAGTTCTTCTTTTGCACTTGCACTGTCTCTTGCCATTGATCTATACAATTAATACTATATTGGCACTAATTCACGCTTTTTACACATAAATAGACTACTAATTATGGTCATTTAATAATTAATTCGATTATTTAATCAGCTGTGTGAAATTTGACGTCTCTGCTTGGCGGTGTTGCCAGCTTTGTATGTAAACTTCGTTCTCATGCCCATAATAACCAATAACAATTTTTGACAGCTAGACCTTTCTCGACAGTGGCGCCAACTGGTGAGCACAAAAACGATAGGCCTCAATGTTATATAGGAAATATACAAAAGAAATCAACGTTAGGTACTACTGACTGAAACAGAATAGAAGTTCGTTCGTGCATGACAAAAATATTCTTACTTATTCGCTCCAGTTTTATTTTAACGGAGGCTGCAAATAGAGAAACACTGCCATTCAAAGATTGATAGCAACTTACGACATCTTCCATGAAGCCATGGAAGCCACAAACTTGTATAGGTAGCTAGGCCAGTTACGCGGCCTGCGTCAGTTTGCGGCCTTCTGAAGAACGAAGTTTTTTCAATTAAAGATATTTACATTATTACATGCCCTAAAGACATAGTGAGTCGTATGCGTTTTAGTTAGTAGCTATTGAATGGGAATCTCTCTCAGTTCATCAACTCATCCAAGTGGCCGCAAACTGGAGCATCAAATTAACAGGCCTTAAACCCACCTACCGACCCTATACGAACAGCAAAACGTGTCTTAACTACTTAAGGGAGTCCACGCGCTTATTCATCGATTTTTGACGAGTTTTGAGTTGATACTGCTCCGTCAAAACTACAGATAATATACAATACCTACAATACAAATATTAAATAAATAAATATTTGTGGACAATCTTACACAAATCAACTTAGTCCCAAACTAAGCAAAGCTTGTACTATGGGTACTAAGTGACGATATACATACTTATATAGATAAATATATACTTAAATACATAGAAAACATCCAAGACTCAGGAACAAATATTCGTGTTCATCACACAAAACAAATGCCCTGACCGGGATTCGAACCGGGGACCTCCAGCTTCGAAGGCAGGGTCACTACCAACTAGGCTAAAGCGGTCGTCAAATTCTCAAATTCTTTATTGTTCACCAAAAAATACATTAAAAACAAGATTAAAATTAAACATGTTGATGGTAGGTAGGCAGGCAACAGGCGGTCTTATCGCTTAAAAGCGATCTCTTCCAGACAACCCTGAAGACCTAATTTCTGGCTGAATATAAAACCTTCCTTTTAGGGTGGGTTGCACCAAACCGTCTGTAATCGTAAGCGATGTTCGTTAAAATCTGATCGTATGTAAAGTTTGACAAGTTTCTATGGGGTGCCAGCTGCCGGCGCCATATTTGACGATGACCGGCCTATGATCGTGTGTTGGTGCAACCGACCCTTAACCTCGTAAAATAAGTGCTCTTATACAATCTGCAATGAAGAGGTTTTGAAACCGACCCGATTCACCCCGCACGAACTTTGACTCAATATGTACGCCCGTGAGCTCTTAGAATGACATTGGGTTTTAGAAAGATATTTCGGGTATCGGCTTTGTTTGACACGCGAATATGTCTGCTTTTCTGCTTTCTTATAAGTTACAAAACTTTTTAAACTTAGGCTCGGTTGCACCAACATACGATCACAGACCGGTCATCGTCAAATGGCGCCGGCAGCTGTCATCCCATAGACACTTGACAAACTTTCGAACGAACGAACACCGCTTACGATTACAGACGGTTTGGTGCAACCCACCCTTAACGTGGAAAAGTTCAGTAAAATATCACCATCAATGTAAAATAAACCCGAACGTCATTCTAAGTAAATGATGGCGAAAATTCTTCTTTATGCGACCAGAAATCGCAGAAAATAACTTTAGGTAATATAGGTACAACCTACTTAAGAAGTTTGCGAGGTAAATGTACCAATGAATTCTTTTAACTATAATAATGTATATTAACTATTTTGTGATCGTGATTATTCATTTTGAACGCTGTCTCTCGTCTCCCGGGCATTCAATCTAAAAAATAGTTGGACACAGAGGATATTGTTGATTTGACTAGTTGATATTGTTGTGTGAATTTCTATATATTGCGCCTTTATATCCTTGTATGTCAGACGTGAGCGGAAACACTGGAGAGGCGTCCATTTAAAAAGGTTTTATTCTATTTCACTAGCTGCTTCTACTACTGACTTTCTATGACCCAAGGTAAATATTTATTTAGACTTACACGGATTAAGTGCGAAGAAAAGAGACCATAACCATAGGAAAAACATTAACCCATACAAATACACGCACACTTATCATAAATGAGGAAGTAAGTACGTAACTGAGTCTGTTCCTTACTTTAGGGTGGGTTGCACCAAACCGTCTGTAATCGTAAGCGGTGTTCATCAAATCTGATTGTATGGAAAGTTTGACAAGTTTCTATGGGATGACAGCTGCTGCCGGCGCCATATTTGACGATGACCGGCCTGTGATCGTATGTTGGTGCAACCGACCCTTAGTAGGGCACAGGAAAGTAAGCTCGTTCGTATGTAGGACAGCGTAACAGGGGTATTGGGTGGGTACCTCCATCTAAGCCATCTCCCGGCGAAAAAAATAAATAATAGCACTCTTTGGACGACCGCTTTAGCCTAGTTGGTAGTGACCCTACCTTCGAAGCTGGAGGTCCCGGGTTCGAATCCCGGGCAGGGCATGTATTTGTGTGATGAACACGAATATTTGTTCCTGAGTCTTGGATGTTTTCTATGTATATAAGTATCTAATTATCTATATAAGTATGTATATCGTCACTTGGTACCCATAGTACAAGCTTTGCTTAGTTTGGGACTAGGTTGATTTGTGTGAGATTGTCCAAAAATATCTAATATCTATCTATCTATCTATCTATCTTATGTAATGAGCCCTGGGATCCCAGGGACTGGTAGACGAGCGCAACTTTACCTATTTACAACTACTTACTTGCTCAGGCCCCCATATTCTCAACTTTCAACTGTCTTGACAATGACAATTCGAGGTACTTGTAAGTACATTTTACTGGGCGACGGGTGGACGTTGCACAACATCGTTACATATTGACGCAGGGGCGCTACCGCGACAGCAAACGAAGTTTTCCCTCTCTGTCTCACTTACGTTCGAACGTGCAATTGGGACTGAGAGCGAAAACTTCGTTTGCTGTCGCGGTAGCGCCCCAGGCTTGAAATAGCTTTTTTTTATATCACGTCGATGGCAAACAAGCTGACAGCCGTACCGTCGCCTATAGACGCTTGCAACACCCGAGGCGTTACTCGCGCGTTGCCGACCCGTAAGAAACCTTCCACAAATACAAATACAAATTCTTTATTTGCTTGAACACTAACAAAGATCTTATATATAGAAAGTTCATGCGTATTCAACCTGCATGCAGGTGTGCAAATTTTATCAGTCATATTTCTAATTTAATGGAAATCAAATGTATTACAATGTCAAATATTTATTGTATCATATTATGATTTAGCTTTCAGCGCGTCAAATATTCATTAATATTGTTGCTTACTGTGGGGCTAGTTCGATTTGTGTAAGATTGTCCTCTAGTATTTATTTATTTATTTATTGTAGAAACAATTTTCCTCTAGCCATTTAGTCAATTTACTTTTAAATAACACGCCTTTTTTAAATCCCATTCTGTAGCCCAATGGGAATACCTCGGCAGGAAGCTCCTCCCACAACCTAAGTGTTCTTGGTACAAAGTGCCTTTTGAACCGTACTGTACGAGAACGCAATGAAGGTGTGGGGATGAGCTTGCTGCCGACGGCGAGCGGTGAGATGATGAAAGGTGGCCGTGGGCATCAGAAATCAAACAGTTCTTCAGAGCACATCCCGTTATACAGGCGGTAGAACACGCACATGGAGGCAAAGTCCCTCCTGAGATCAAGCGGTTCAAGGTCGCCTGTCATACTGGGATCGTCGACAATTCTCACTGCACGTCTTTGAACCGAGTCACAAGGGCTAAGTTGGTATTTAGGAGCTCCCGCCCATAAGTGAGAGCAGTACTCCATATGAGGTCTAATGTACAGTAAGCTAAGAAGATGGTCAGTTAATAATTGGTGGAATAGGGACATATATAGGCACGTATCCAGCGGGGGGATAGTTGGGATTTATCCCCCCCCCCCCCTCAAGAAAACGTTTTTAGGCGTCTGTTTATTTATTCGCTTGCGTGTTCTTTCATTAAGTAGGTACACAGTTCACATGGTTGTTTCAATGTTTGTCCCCCCCCCCCCCGAACCCCCGAACCAAAAGTCTGGATACGTGCTTGTATATAGGTATGGAAGAGATGCAGGGGAAGACCGAGACGTGCGTTTATAGATCAAGAAAAAGAGAAAGTCAATGTATTGTCGTATCAGGAGCAAGAATCAAAGCCTTGGCGGAGAATCGAACAGAATGGCGATTACTCGGATTACTCCACCGATGATAGGTACCTCTCTGTATGGTAAGATCCTGCGTTTAAATTCCCTAGCTCCTTCCCTCTAGCTGTAACAACGAATCTTCGAATTATAAATATTCATCAACGCAAGCGTCCATATCTTACGGCGTCTGCTTACCATTAAGAAAGAAAGAAAGAAATATTTATTTGGTGTTAATAAATAATAAAGTAACACAATTATAAAGTACATGAAATAAGATGAAATAAACACTAAATTAAGTATGAGTTATGAACACCGAAAAGGATACTACTCAGCATATGCCAATAGCAATATATGCTAAGGCGCTGGTTTTCAGGGCACCCTAAGAGAGATACCAAGATAATCTTAACTAATAGTACATCTTAACTAGACTAGCCAGCTTAACTTGATGGAAAAGGAGAAGGAGAGATCGCTGGTCAATGATTTCAAATATAAGTGTTATGGAAATTAGCTACAAATTTGGTTACACTAAAATATGTAGTCCGACCGTCCGACCATGCTCTTACTAGGCTGCTTAACTCTGCATTGAAATAATTTGGCAACACTACCTCAAACGTCACATTTTCATACAAATATGACGTATAATGCATAGTGTTGCCAAATTATTCCTTGAAGAGTTAGCGTGGTCGGATTTTAGATGGTGTCATCTAAAGTCCGACCACGCTAACTCTAACGGTCGCTAACGGTGGCTAACTTATGCTAGTTAGCCACCGTCGTAGTTAAAGTAAATTAAACTAGCGAGTTGATATCAACCATTTTTATATTCAATCACCAACTGACACCGACATGACCAATATCCAAAGAGTCGATATACCACAGTAGTAAATACTAGTAGTAGTTTTTTACAGTGGCTTCACATATGGGATCACTTTCCCGACCCACTGCTTTCCTTCACGGTCAGCGCCCGCAAGGTAATCTAGACATTCTCCACTTCGCGCTACTCGCTGGCCCGGGACACCATACCCGGCTAGATATAGTGAAATTACTTTCACCTTTTCATGTCACCCTCACAAGGCTTAACTGCTGCATTTCTACGAATTGCGACCTTATATTTAATTAATTAGAAGCTAAATTTAATAAAATATGAAGGTCAATAATGCTCAGTGATCTCATCATGTCAATGCAAAAGCCGCGAACAACGAAAGCTGAGCTTAGAAAACCAAATTTGAAAATAATAAACTGGTGTTTAGTTACTATAAACCATAAATTTGTGGTAGGTATCATAGTCGTGAGCATGACGCATGTCTTAGGTCGATTACAGACTATTTTCAGCCGCCTAAATTACGACGCCAGTGTTTACCGTCAGCACATCTTCAGACCGTTTAGACAATGATTCAAAAGTGCTTGTTGCTAGGCCTATTTGGGTAATAGAAGATTGTGTCTCAAGGGAGCAAAATGATACATTTACGGCGAGGGCGGTATATTGACTTCTGAGTGAATCTTGAGCGTAGCGAGGCATTCAAGTGTTTACGCCCAAGACGGAAATAATTTTGCTACCGTGTGGACACATACTGCTTTTCACACCGTCTATGAGGCCCGTTGCTAAAAACATGAAATATCTTACAAATGATTTTACTACAGAGTATCACATACTGGTTTGCACACTTTCTATGAAGAAAAGAGTCATTTTTGTCGTCAAAAGAGGGAAGAAAAATACATTTTTAGGGTTCCGTAGCCAAAATGGCAAAAACGGAACCCTTATAGTTTCGTCATGTCCGTCTGTCCGTCTGTCCGTCTGTCCGTCTGTCCGTCTGTCACAGCCGATTTACTCGGAAACTATAAGTACTACAGTGATGAAATTTGATGGGAATATGTGTTGTATGAACCGCTACAAAATTATGACACTAAATAGTAAAAAAAAGAATTGGGGGTGGGGCCCCCCATACATGTAACTGAGGGATGAAAATTTTTTTTTCGATGTACATACCCGTGTGGGGTATCAATGGAAAGGTCTTTTAAAATGATATAAAGTTTTCTAAAAAACATTTTTCTTAAAGTGAACGGTTTTTGAGATATCAGCTCTCAAAGTCGTAAAAAGTATGTCCCCCCCCTCTATTTTTATAACTACGGGGTATAAAATTCTAAAAAAAATAGAGGTGATGCATGCTAATTAACTCTTTCAACGATTTTTGGTTTGATCAAAGTATCTCTTATAGTTTTTGAGATAGGTTGATTTAACTGTAATTTTGGTTAAGTTATTTTTGCTGTTTTATAGATACTAGTACGGAACCCTTCGTGCGCGAGTCCAACTCGCCCTTGGCCGGTTTTTGATCCATCATTCGAAGGCAATAATAACTCTTTTCTGAATAGCAGGTGTGAAAAGAATATTTTGAGTTTGAGTTTGAATATTTTCAGCCGCCTAAATCTCGCCGCCGGTGACCAGCAAACCGAGACTAGTCGTTTACACGGTGCCAGCCGCTTAAGGCGCCGTGTGTTCACGCAACAGAGATTTTGAAAAATCATAACGCGTTTGTAAATGATGATATGGTTTCAAAAAAATATGCACAACAATCTTGAGACCTTTCTGTAGTGCCAAAAGCGATTCAAAACATGATTAACCAACTTTCGCTCGATAGAAAAAAATCGCAAACTTGTGTCTAAACCAAACCTTTAAAAATTTGTAACTATTTTTGCATATTAGCTATTTACATGAAAATTATATCAATAAATTCGTAATGTTGTACTTCATGACATTAAGCGATTACTTTTTCTTGTATAAGAAACAATGAAAAATAATGATTCAAATATACTATTTTCCGCGAAGCCGCTCGTGCGCGGCTGACCCGGACGCCCGCTCAGTGCTCAGCGAGCTGCGTTCGAGGTCGGACCTGTGCCATTTCAACTCTGCTCCAACTCCGCGCCACTAAGTACAATTTTCGCATAAATATGGGTAACAAGAGGAATAAAATAAAACGTAGTCGGCTTAAGCGTTTAATTACATGCAGAGCGAATGCTAGAAGAACGAATGCAATACGGTAAGTACTAAACACGTGTACCCACAGTAGAAATTCTTACATACAGTAGTATACCTTTTCACTCTTTAGAAAGCGCGATGTGCGCTGGGCAACCACCCAACCCAGGCCTAGTAGAAGTACAACTATAGTATAAAAGTAAGACTAGTATGAATCGATAAATTTATATATTACAAGTATTTGTTTAATTTGCACTGTTAGAAGTAAGTATGTAAAAAATTTGCAATTCTTTTTTTCAACCACTTGCCGGTACCCGATTGAGCCTAAATTTGGCAAACTTATGTAAATTCACTAACAATGTAATATTATGGTAGTACCGAGCTGATCTGATGATGGAGACAGAAGGTGGCCATAACAACTCCTAAACTGCACAAGATAAACTCGTCGTGTTTGGGCTCATTGAAACCGTCTCTACGAGTAATGATGACTGTGAAAAAAAAGTACAGTCGGCAATAAAAGCTTGTACCAAAAATGATTTTTCTCACAGAAACTCATTTTACTTCAAGTTTAACGAAGTGTCTCTGCCTGCCTACAAAGCTGACGGTCCTGGCTCCAAATACCGGTTGTTATATAAATCTATTTTTATTTTATATAAGTTATTAACTGCTTATCGTACGTAGTACCTATTAATACCTAATGTCGGTCCTAGCCTCTGATCAGGGTGGAGCGAGATTGGCTTTTTTTTTAGTCACCCAAACCACGGCAAAGAAAATTACGAAGGTAGTAATGAAATATGTAGTTTTCAACCGTCAAATGAGTAAGTGTTTGATAAATATTATTAGTCAATTATAGTCCAAACATAAATTTGTTTAATACCATAGGTTACGGTGTCTGCTTACCATCAGGCAGGTCGTAGGTATGCTTGTTTGCCGCCGTCATAAAATTTAAGCTGGACTGTTCAATTTACTCCCCACCATACAGTATTTTGTTATTGACTCAAAATTTGACTATATATTCCAAAAGAAACTTTTTTTTTTGAAGAGTAGCCTGGGGAAAATCCAGGGGAAAACCTCCGTCATGACCACGCGTGTGGTTTGGATCACTGGAATACTCTAAGAGTTTGCGCTCCAGTGAGATTGGTTGAGCGGTTTCAACCGAATCTGAGGTGTGAGTGGAATCGAGCTACTGGGAGTTTTGTCGCTGGTTCACTAAACCTAGCCTAGCTGAGAAGAGTCCAGCAAGAAACTCAGCTAGGCCCGACCTGGGTCGGACTGACTCTACCCGGTGTGCGGCGGTACCGGGACGAATAGGGACTATATGTGTCACTGATGTCGCGATCATAGATCAGATCACAGAGGGGGGAGGGATGGGAACGTAGTCGACAGCCTTCCTAACTAACGGATTCCTATGATGGGGAGCGTTGTCAAAATAACGTCTGGTAGTCTGCTTGAAGAAACCATACTATCACACCCAGCACGCTTGAGCGCAATAAAATAAAACCGGCCAAATGCGTGTCGGATCACGCACAATGAAGGGTTCCGTACCAACACCTACTAGTCCATATTTAAAACCACTATCCAATACATTGAATCTAAAAAGGTCATATCTTCATGGAACTCACGGCACTTACGACCTTTTGTTTGGGCAAGACAGTTTTTCAGCGAAAACTCAAAAATCGTAAAACCTGTCTTGTCCAAAGCAAAAATGGTTGAAAGTATTTATTAATGCACACCGCACTCGAAAACAGCTTGATAATCACCAACATGTAGCTTGATTCTTCGGGATGGTTTTGGCGTATAATTTATGTATATTTTTTTATAGGGAAACAATAGTGTCAATATTTTATTTACTCTCAAACTGATATCCCGATGAGTGTAATCGGGTAAATGTATTTCTTTTATTTTACTAACTTGAAGTTGTTTTAAAAAATATTCAAATGCGATTGATATTCTCAGTCCTAGAGGGACAGGGTATTTATGCATGTGATTCGAATGTCATGAGGCATACTTAATATTCCATAAAAGGTATGACACTAATACTATATTTTTGCATTAACTCCCAGAATCGCCAGCCTACATTAGTCAATTTATTTCCCACTTCGTTGCAGTACTGCTTAGTGAGTTTACTGTGTATTCTCACTGTAAAGGTGCGTCTACGCTAGACGAACCGAGCACGAGCGAAGCACGAGCAGAGCACGAGCCGAACACAATTCGTCTAGAGTGGACCGACTTACGAGCCTCGAACGAGCGCGCTCCGAACGTTTTGCTCGTGCTCGGCTGCGTTCCGCCAGTTGTCGGTTTTTTGACGAGCACAAAGGGATTCGCTTCGATTGAGGTAAATGCTCGTTGTAGGTTCGTTGTACGTCCAGGCTTGACACCGCGAACGACGAACCCGAGAACGGCTCTGCTCGTGCTTCGCTCGTGCTCGGTTCGTCTAGCGTAGACGCACCTTAAGCGCGCGAGTGTGCCGGTGAGCGGGGCGCTCCCCGCGCGGCTAGTTACCTCACCCCCTGACATGATATTTTTCGTTGAACCTACGGCGCCTTAAAAAAGGCACCGTGCCATTCTTCGTGCGTGACTTTCGGTGCCATTTTTTCGCGGCATGCCAGCGCTGGAGCTGAACCGAACACGAGCCTATTTATTGGCACCAGTGACCTCCGCCCGCGTCTCTCGCTGCCGCCGCCTATTTGTACTGAAAAGGCACTGCGTAAACGATTAGTGTCTCACCGTAATTTGTGATAATCATTGAAAGGAACCTTATGGCGGCCGGCACTTACGCCTTTATTGCCGCTGTTCCAATACAATAGTGAATAGGTGTAACGTAAGCGCCTGCCGCCATAAGGTCCCTTTCGATGTGGATTATCACATTTAGTCTCAAAATAGTCTCCGTCTAAATCATTCTTTAACATACGTAGGTTTCCCAGAGGCGTATTTGCAGTCTTGGCCGCCCTATACCCTAGGTCATTTAGTAAGTACCAGCCGCCTCTTTCTCAACACCCAGGTTTTGCCTAGGTCACTATTGGACACCCTGGGTCCGGGCCTACTAGGTCTAATCCGCCACTGTACGTTCCCAGTAAAAATCATACCTACACACTTGTCATTAGAAGTCATCTTCTATGTTTTTTTATATTTATTAAAAATGGGATCGCTCTTGGCCAGCCTCTAGCCAGGGGGCAAAGATGAGGCCGACGATGAAGCGAGCTCACCCAGAAGGTGCCTATTCACTCGTGACTTAAAAAGGTCTAGGTTCTATGAGGTTAGGTGATGGTTCTATGTTCGCATATACTTTGCCACTAAGTGCATATAGATATTTTCTATGTAGACTACATGCGTAGAATGTACTTACTGTACATGTAGGTGGTCCTTCGAGACAGACTCTGTACTCCGAATTTTGTATTGTGCCGTCCCTTTCACTCTCATGTTATTCACTATATGGGTGAGAGGGACAGCACAACAAAGAAGTTCAGATTTCGAAGTCCGGGGTAGCCCCTCAGATTTCACCAATGAGGTACTGCTTTTCAAATAATTTAAATACTCTAAGGCCGGGTTTTATAAAGATCCGTTAGACCAAACGTCAGATCAAAATTCAGTAACTAGGTAGTAACATTTTTTGACATAACAAACCGACATAAGGTCTAACGGATCTTTATAAAACCGAGCCTAAGTGGGTCATGTCATTGTACGTCTTAGTGGCGTGCAGTAAGTGGTACATTTCTGCTTTAGAGCAGTGTTTTTAAAAACGTTAATTTCAAGCATTGTTTTTGTTCAAACAATGGTGGTTTTTATTTCTTTTCATTTCCAATACGAGGAAATTAAAAAGTGACATTCAGACAAACATTTTCTGAATGTGTCAAATCCTACCGAATCCATTTTAAAATTTGTGATTAGTGTATCCTGGAGCATTTTGGCGGGAACATTTGACTGTCGTTAAATAGTGATTGTGTATAGATTATATTGAACAAAAATAATGATTAACATTTACTATTTAAAAAATCGGCCAAGTGCATGTCGGACCACGCACAATGAAGGGTTCCGACCAACCCCTACTATTCCACATTTAAAACCATTATCCAATACATTGAATCTAAAAAAGTCGTATCTTCATAGGGAACTCACGGCTCTTACGACCTTTTGTTTGGGCAAGATAGTTTTTAGGCGAAAACTCAAAAACCGTAAAACCTATATTGTTCAAACCAAAAATCGTTGAAAGTATTTACTAATGCACACCACCTCATTTTTTTTTCAGAATTTTAAACTTTATACTTTGGAAATTAGAGAGGGGACACACTTTTTATGACTTTGAGAGCTAATATCTCACCAACGGTTGACTAAAATGGAAAAGTTTTTTAGAAACTTCCATATCATTTTAAAGGCCTATCCAGCGATACCCCATACGACTACGTGCGTTGGAATTTTTTTTTTCATCCACTGGTTACATGTATGGAGTGCCCGCCTAATTTAATATTTTTTTGTAATTTCACATCATTTTTATGTAGCGGATCATAGAATACACCTTCCTACCAAATTTCATAATTATAGTGCTTATAGTCTCCGAATAAATCGGCTGTGACATACGGACGAACGGACAGACGACGAATCTATAAGGGTTCCGTTTTTGCCATTTTGGCTACGGAATCCTAAAAACGCTAGAAATGTACCACTTACAGCACGCCTCTTAGACGAAAAATGACCCACTTTTAATAAAAACGAACAATTTTCTACATTTCCGCTTTAGGTTTTTAATTCTGATTTAACGCAATTTAAAACAAAACAAATAAATAACATTCGTGTTAATTTTTATTGAGGATCAAACTATTTACAAAATACAAATTATACAAAACATCCAATTCAATAAATTCTACATCTATTCACATGTAAAACATAGTTTCTCTGTATTTCCACAACTATGTTTTAAACTAAGTAGAATACAGATAAGGGCAGCCAATAGCCGGTCACAAAGATTAAAAAGAAACTAAATTATAGGTGTGCCGCTTAACTGAGACGGCGCGGGAGTAGCGGGGCCCTGAGGGGCGTATTTACCCAAGGCCATCAGGGCCATGGCCCGGGGCACCAATCCGCCAGGGCGGCGTAACCGCCTAGCCGCCCCCGACCGGCAGCTGCAATGTGTGTTTTTATTACAGGATCCTTAGAATTTCATTTCAAGTTTTCTTTTAATATTCAAACTTTATTGCATTTTTTGAAAAAAACACTATAAAAGCCTCTGCGGTACCGGGGTTGTCAGCCTCGTATCTCTAGATGGCCTCGTTAATACTCGGCCGGCAAACCCCTATTTCGCGGCCTCTTCAGTAATGTACTATCATACAATAAAAATGTAGACTATTAAAAAAAAATACATTATTTTTCTTGGTTTATGGGGCGGCGAACCTTATTGGCCCGGGGCGCCAAATTTAAAAAATACGCTTCTGGATACTACGAACTTCGTATAGTACCGTCCCTTTCAATCTCGTGTTATACACTATATGGGTGAAAGGGACGGCACGATACGAAGTTCGGATTTCGAAGTAGCCCCTCAGGGCCCCGCCGCCCGCTCCCCTCTGATGCCACCCCTCTCGCCCCTGCCCCGTACATGTGCCGTCTCAGTGAAACGCTACAAACTCTAGTATTCATAACTTAATAAGGAACAGGTATAGTAAAAATAGGTAAAGGTAAAAAAGTTTCCAACGTCCAAATGAAATAGTAGTTTATACAACTGCTACATAATGAGAGGCATTAAAACACTCGTTGGCAATTATGTACAGTTGCATACACTTCTTTATCTACATCCATATATTAAATCCTCTTTTCTTTTAACTGACTGTGGCTTTATAGGTCGGGCCCAATAAAGCAATAGGAGTGCGCGGTTGGAGAGTAGCCTGGGGAAAACCTCCTACACGACCACGCGGGTGCTTTTAAACACTGGAATACTCTTAAGAGTTTGCGTTTCAGTGAGATTAGTTGAGCGGTTTCCACCGAATCCGAGGTGAGTGGAATTGAGCTACTGGAAGTTTTGTCGCTGGTTCACTAAACCTAGCCTAGCTGAGGAGAGGCCAGCAAGAATCTGAGGAGTGATTAAATCCTCTTTCACGTGTTCAGGAACCATTGCGTTGCAAGTGCAGGAGCTAGAGTTCGTGAGCTCGTTGGAGTCGTGAGCACGATCCTGTATCGTTATGCGCGGAGATGGCCATTACGATACGGTTTTTGATGCTGTAATGGCCATCTCCGCCCCGGGCCGGCGCGATATTCTAAAGCTGGTCGTTACCTACACTTTGAGCAAATTAAACAGGATTTACTATATGGATGTAGATAAATCAATCTTATGTCAATGTCTTATTATAGATATAAAAACTTTTAAACAGAGAAAACTGTTCGGGTCATTGACAGATTTAGGTGCGCGTCTTTTCGGTGGACATATCAAAAGTTAAGAGCTACAAAGCTTAATTTTGGATTGGTCTAGTAACCCGCATAAACGGTGTTGCCGTAACTATAAATCCATGTAATAAAAACATAACTTACATGAACATCAGCCGTTAACTATTGACCACCGGGTGGACAACTTTTGTTTTTACAACTAACAATGACCCATTCTCACTTTAACTGTATGGTAACATTTGGTACCTATATATTTTTTAATGTTCTAGTGTGTAATTATAATGTTTTAGTGTAACTGTCAACTTATAAAATTCGCTACAGTAACTTAACCTACACTCAACTAACTAAAAAGCAAAAGTAACTTATAACAAATAAATATTGGGCACCATTTCAAATCCGTAAAAAATATTATTACCTAAATTAAAAACTAAAATACACTCCCTCCAGATGAAAAAGAAAACAATAATTGAAGAAAATGTGATTTTATAATTGATTACGAGATTCAAATTATATATTCCGCTATTTACCCGCGTTTTTGCCCGCGTTAAAAAAAGTTAGCATTTGTTCAGTGAAAAAGGCGGTAAATGAGTCAATCAACTTTTTCTTGCTGTTATTCTGTCCCGTCAGCGAGGAGACAACAGTAACCGAGTTTCTTAGAAAAATAATTATAATATAGACTTTAAGCATGCTCAAGAGATGACCCATGTCCAAATGGATTCATGTTCATTGCTAAAACCCATGTTTGGTTGATTTAAACCGTATAAAGTCAGTTTTAAAGAGTGACTCAAGAGACGTAATCATGGCAATGAGCAACAAGAATAGTTGATCCACCCAAATTCAAAATACAGAACGATTAGAACTAGCTAGAATCACTGCAAATAACAGGTAGAGCACACTTTTTTTTTGTTTGAAACATGAAAATAACGAAAATAATTAAAAACGAATGTATTCCGAGTATTCATGCAGAAATTCGCGTTTTTAAAGCGCACCTCCCGCTTTTTGTGTTTCAGCATCTGGCAACACTGCATTATAGTCAGTAGTAGTTTACAAAATAATAAAAACTAAATCCTCAAATCACTATCGGCTCGATTACGCGCTAACAACTCCTCTAGAGTCGTACGCGTCCACAGGCTAACTATACATCGCATGTTTCCATCGCAGAAATAAAAAAATATAATAATTTTTCAAGTTAATAGAAATGAAACTTAAATTTAATATACTATAACTATATTTTACACAAATGCAAAACCAATAAACTTACATTATCACAATTATTGTTTAGGACATGTTCCTAAATATATTTACACGCATATACGTAATTTACGTAACTTTCTTCATTCTAGACGATACAATTTCGACGTCCGATCTGACCAGATACTAATTAAAGTTAGTTTTAGGCTAAATAAATAAAAAAAAAGTCAAAGCACCACTCTGTAGTAAGCTGAGAGAAGTGCTCTCAAGGAGTCAAAAAAATTAAGTAAAACTCAAATCAATACTAAATATTTGTTAGTTATTTCACAAAATATTTCCTGCCTGCAACAAAGCCATGTTATAATACTATATGCATTCGCAATAACTAATAGCGCTTCTTCAACTTGTAAAATCTTGTCTAACAGGCTCTGTTTGAGCCTGGTTGCCCATTACTACAAAAGGATAGTTTATTACTGCACTTGGACTATCAACACGTTCAATAGTCAACACATGGACCACACGGTATAGTTGCCACACATTGAATTAATTGCAAATCACTGTGTCCACATCAAACTTGTCAACCACACGATTTAAGCACCGAGATCACTGATCACACACCTAACCTCTTGAAAACGTTCTTGGTTATCGTTAGATTGTTATTCTTCACTGGTAAAGCAACATTACCACTCTTCATACCCAAGCGAGCCTTAACACCGGTATCAGGCATAGACAATCTCCTCTCCGGCTTATTGAATACAGTCTGCTCAACCTTCGACTGGACCTTGGCTTGCACAAGCCTCTCTTGCACTGTTTGAACTGTTTCTATCTCTTTATACTGAACATGGTTCGAAAACTTGACCGACTTAGACTTGGGCACAGCCAGTTTTTCTTTAACACTGACCGGTTGCTCGTCAGCTCGCATGGTGCACCCCATGGCAATTCTCCGGACGCTATTCTTAGAGGTGGTGATAGTAACCACTTTCTTGGCCGCTGGTGGGCTTTTGAGAATCCCTTCATACTTCAGAGCGTCGCGTTGGACGGGTATCGCTTGGGGCTCGTCGGACTTGGATCCCAGGCGGGCGAAGATCGGCTTCACGTCTTTAGTGGGCACAGTTAACTTCACGGGTTCCGTTTGCCCGAGTCTTGCGAACACCGTTTTCGTTTGTGTAACTGAAAAAAATTCAAGGTCGGATTCACTCATTTCTGTCTGATGAAATCAATTTCGTGGCCGCTAATGGGACTTGGTACGGATTTAGTTACAGTTTAATGAATTAACTACTGAGAAACAATGTTTGAATTACCTTCTTTAACGGCTGGTTGTGGTGATGCGAATCTGATGAGACGGGATTTCTTTAGATCTGTTGTTTCTATCCTGAAATATAGAATTAGAAACTAATTGGCACCAAATTTCTTTGATGTTTTCACTCGCTTAGTAAAAAACAACATTAAAAAATATTTTTTTAACTATTTGACTTCAACCTACGTACAAACAAATGTAACTGTGATCTACCAAATCAGAGCTACTACTACACATGGCAGGGATAGCCTGGCTATCAAAATTATATCAAGTTTTCTGATTGGGTTGGAGAGTCGGGATAAGAAATACAAGGAAGCTGGTATCCCCTGGCTAGAAAACCAAAATAAGCCATACTATGCCCGAAGCCAGCAGCTGAGCCACTACAAATAAACTGAAAGGGAAAATGGCTCAGGTTTTGCCTGCGCTAACAAAGTCACAAGAGCAGGTATTAGGAACTTTGGCTGACAGACGTTGGGTTGCTACCATTTCCTCTCTGTTAAATGCGCTTTACTAAAATGTAACAGATCCACAGCGCGAATCGTAAATTATGATTATTAAAATTCAATGACAGATATCAAAAAATGGGTGCCTCTATGTACTGTATTTTGTATTGAAGTACCTTTTGAATACATTAAAACTAGTTATTACGTTACTGGATTCATCAATCTATGAGTCCAAAGTAAAAACGGCCGTTTTTATTTTGGAACATAGATCGAAGACTCCTGCGACGTAATAACTAGTTTGATGTATTCAAAAGGTACTTAAATACAAAATACAGTACATAGCTGCCCCCTTTTTTAAATATCTGTCGTTATATTTCATCATCATCATATCAGTCGAAAGACGTCCACTGCTGGACATAGGCCTCCCCCAAAGAGTGCCACAATGACCGGTCCTGCGCCACCCGCATCCAGCGGACTTCCGCGACCTTTACCAGGTCATCAGTCCACCTTGTGGGGGGCCTACCCACGCTGCGCTTTCCGGTCCGTAGTCGCTACACGAGAACCTTCCGGCCCCAACGGCCATCGGTTCTACGTGCAAACTGCCACTTAAGTTTAGCGATTCGAAAGACTACATCGGTTACTTTCGTTCTACTACGGATGGCATCATTTCTGATTCGATCACGCAGAGAAACTCCCAGCATAGCCCTCTCCATTGCCCTCTGAGTGACTTTGAGCCTTCTTATGAGGTCCATGGTGAGCGACCACGTTCCATTTTAAATACAGTGGAATCCGGATAAAGCGACAGTCAAGGGACCAGTGATATTTCGTCGCACTAACAGGATGTCGCACAAAACGGACTGAATGACGACCGCTTTAGCCTAGTTGGTAGTGACCCTGCCTTCGAAGCTGGAGGTCCCGGGTTCGAATCCCGGTCAGGGCATTTATTTGTGTGATGAACACGAATATTTGTTCCTGAGTCTTGGAGGTTTTCTATATATTTATCTATATAATTATGTATATCGTCGCCTAGTACCCATAGTACAAGCTTTGCATAGTTTGGGACCAGGTTGATTTGTGTAAGATTGTCCACAAATATTTATTATTTATTTATCATTATTATTTACTTTGAAAATGTTTGATATCAAATCTAATGTGTGGTGATTTCGAAGTCGTTAAAAGCGATAAAATGTTATAAGCGGAGTCGTTACAAGCGGATTCAACTGTAATCACAATTATTTGAAGTGGCGCTATTTGAACTGTTACATTTTATTGAAGCGCTTGTAACTAGGAGACCGGACCAACTAGTGGGAGATGAGGTGGTGGTTACTCACCCTGCTTCAAGCTTGCGCTTCTTCTGGTGCGTGGGTGAGACGGGGGCCTCCTTCGCGTTGCGCGTGTAGTGCTCCAGTATGCGGCTCGCGGCTGCGCACAAATCACCCAGTCACAACGCCTTTTTCGACAATTAGTTTTTTGAAAATGTTGATATTGAGATTTATGGGTTTTTTTTTTGGTACTGCTTAATACGAAGGAACGGTTGATGAATTTGGAACTGGGTAGCGATTGCACCAGTTGGCTAGAGCGACTGGCCGCGAGTGCCGGGAGGTCGCAGGTTCGAATCCTGCTCAGTGCCTAAATTTTTCAATTTTTCCTTCATTCTAAATTTATGATGGTTGTCAGTATAAGGAGCGTGTAGCACGATTTTGTGGTATCCAGTCGCCATCAACTATATACATCAGCGGGGCTACTCCGAACGTCGTATCGTGCCGTCCCTTTCACTCATATAGTGTATAACACGAGAGTGAAAGGGGCGGCACAATACGAAGTTCTAATTTCGAAGTTCGGAGTACAGGCCTCACACTCTGGTTGAAGAAGGAAGAAAAAATAGAAACAATTCATCGCGCAACTTGTTATCTTTATTGTGCACATGTTAAATTTTTGATTGTATTTATTCTAGTTATTTTAAAGTTCAGAATTCTTTCAAAAAAATTTTCAGAAATATTTAGTAACTAGCAGCGCCCTGCAGTGTTACCCGCGAATAAAAGGTAGCCTATGTCCTATTCTGATGTCTAAGCTACAATACTGGAAAGTTTCATAGAGATCCGTTCAGTAGTTTTTGAGATTAACCGGAACGTACATCCATCCGCACAAACTTTCACGTTTATAATATTATTAGGATATAGTTGTGCTCCTTGTTTTCAAGATGAATGTAAAAATCAGTAGTCACTGACCATAGCTTGAGATTTAAAAAACTTATAATCATGAAAATGCTCTGATAAAATGAAATGTAAAGGACAATAACGATGTAAAATAGAAATTGGGCAAAGGTATTGGGCCAAGACAGAGAAAACTGGCAGTCACTGGAAGAGGCCTTTACCTCTTAGAAGGGTGCTGGTGTGCACACTAGCATAAGTAAACTTTGTATCACTGTTGTATATTATTTGTTTACCAGAAATAAAAGGCTTTTTTATTTATTTATTGGGCCTATTGGGCAAAGGTATTGGGTATCAACATGGAGAGACCTACATGGCTGCATGTTGGTAGTTGGCGCCATCGCCGGCTCGCCAACCGAATGGTGTCGGTTTTTCATGCGTACATCAAAGGATCTTAGCTGTGTTCTGTATTCACATGTTGGCGTCTTGGCCAAATCGCTGGCCCAATACCTTGACCCGATGTGTACTGAAAATGCTACTATACTCACGCGACACAGGCTTATTTTGCGTGATGGTGGCACGGCCCGTGATGGCGGCCACGGGCACGGGCGGGGGCGCCGGCGCGGCCGCGCTGACGGCGCTGCCCAGCACCTTGTCGCGCGCCAGGCTCTCGTGCACCTGCTTCGCGTGCCTGCGGACAACACACGTTGCATGAGCAGCTATCCTACTGTTAACACTAAACAATAATTGTTCGGGGGTGGATCAACTATTCTTTGTTGCCCGTTACCATGGTTATGTCTTCTGGGTCACTCTTTAAAACTGTGATTGTATAGGGTTTAAATTTATTAAACATGAGTTTTAGAGATGAGCAACAATCCATTTGGACATGGGTCATCCGTTGAGCATGCTTGATGTTCATATTATAAACATTTTTCTAATAAACTTGGTTACTGTCGTCTCCTCGCTGACGGGACAGAATAAGAACAAGAAAAAGTTGATTGACCCTATCATTCTGGTTCTGACAAATGGCTCATGGATGTTTTTCATGATTTTAGTTTTTCTAGTTTTGATTGAGGATTAGAACTTGGTGACCGGGTGTGTTGGAAGACTTATGTATCAGTCAAGCGGAACGTAAGACTGAGAGGAATAGTCTGTATACTTGGAATTGGACTTTCTTCACACATTTGTGCTAAAGACTAGCTTGGACACAGGACAATGTAATGTTATATTTATGCAAAACATACTGAACAATAGTTTAAGTGGGCAGGTCACATGGCCAGAATGTTGTACAAGAAATGGACAAAAACATTAACTAATTGAAAACCAAAATTCGGAAAAAGGAAAGTGGGACCAATTACACAATGGGAGAAGGACTTGATGGAAGAAATAGGCAAATACTGGACAGAAATAGCAAGGGATTGAAAAACATGGAAATATTTAGATGGAAGAGATAATGGCGATCCGAAAGAGACCTAGGTCAATATGACCTTAAAAACATCTTACAATTAGAATAACTAAATAAATCATAAAGTAACTGTGTAAAATATTGAGTTGGAATAAAAGTAAAAAAAAAATGACTAGAGTATAAGAGAACATACAGATATATATTTTTTTTACTTTAGGAACCTAAATATTACATTCATAACTTTGCCTGAACAAGGATAGAGGTTGGTGCATGAAAATAATGGATGAATCAAATCAAATTGAGTTTTTTTGCTTTTTTAAAACAATTAAATGCATGCAAATACAATTTAAATCAATCATAAATAATAGTAAAATTTTAAATACAATATTTTAACATGAGTTCATAATGTGCATAGATACAATAGAAATTACTTAAAATTAATACAATAATAACACACCAATATAATAATAATAGCCTTTACTCAGACAGTATTTCACTTACAGTACACATATCTAAATTTAAGTATTTTTATAGATTAAGTTTCACTGAACGTTAAGCTATAATATTACACTGAATTATGCATAGACAACCCTTTCTGGCAAAGGCATTCTCCAACTGTCTCCATTTCTCTCTATCTTTAGCTACTCTTGTCCATGTGCTACCTAACATATCAATATAGTTAAAAATAAATAGTGCCAGGTTAATTTAAACAATTGTCATAATATTTGTATAATATGATCATGAATTAATAAATAAAATAAATAAATAAATATTAGAGGACAATCTTACACAAATCGAACTAGCCCCACAGTAAGCTCAAGAAGGCTTGTGTTATGGGTACTAGCCTACGATATATTTAATAGATATAAATACTTAAATACATAGAAAACATCCAAGACTCAGAAACAAATATTCATGCTCATCACACAAATATTTGCCCTGACCGGGATTCGAACCCAGGACCGTCAGCTTCACAGGCAGGTGCACTACCCACTAGGCTAAACCGGTCGTCATGAATTAATGACCTACATTTTGGAGCAATCCCTCATACTAGTAATTAAAAAAGGTCTGTTGAATTGTTGTTATGTTTGATTGAATTAACACCCCACCCCAGTGGTGTGTGAGAGCCAAGTATACAGGGTGACCACTATTTACTACAACCAAAATTCCCTGACTTTTCCCGGTTTTCCAGGCGTTTTTTCAAGTTTTTCCCTGACCATAATCTTAAATGTAATAAATAAAAAATATGTAATTTGAACATGCTTTTACAGAATTATCTGCTAGCAAATTACAATTTATAAATACAATTAAATTAATTCATAAACGGAAATAATAAGAAGTAGTATCTGAATAGCTCAGTTGGTAAGAGCGAAAGCATTATTAGACGGAAGTCGTGGGTTCACATCCTACGTCAGGTGACGTTTTTGTACTGTTTTCTTGTATTTATATATTTTAATTTGCTATCAGACAGTTCTACAATTTCAATTACCCAATAATTCATTTCATTTTTGACCATTTTTGTTAAAAGCTGTACAGGAAAACCAATTGAAACAGTACCTCTGACTACTGAATTTATTGGATATATTAAATGTATCACATAATATAATCCAGCGTGAAATACTGAAGAGAACACTTTATACGGGCCTTAATCGTATTAGTAAGTATAAGACTTTAACATTTTGCGTATTATGGTACAAATTAAAGTGAAGAATTGAGAAACCTCATTTTTTGAATTCTGCTAAAAATCTTGGGTTTAACTGAAACAAAACTAACTAGTCATCAGTTATCATGTTAATTATAATTTGAAATAATAATAACAAAAACTGACTTGTAGATACTTCTACATTGTGCAATAAGAAGCGTAAAGTCTCGTAATAGAAGTAAGGCAATTATTTTTTTAATTTTTGGTGTCGGATTTATTTTTTTATTAAAAATTTTAATTATTTCACGTTTTTAGTGAATCATTACCAGAGTGCATCTGATAACGATTCCAATAAGCTCAAACACGGCTAAGCTATATCGTTTTATTACGGAGTTCCGTTGCCTACCTTCCGGCTTCAATTACCAGATCAGGTTGATGGTGA
Source organism: Epiblema foenella (assembly GCA_963556455.1). NCBI lineage: Eukaryota > Metazoa > Arthropoda > Insecta > Lepidoptera > Tortricidae > Epiblema > Epiblema foenella. Next base: position 925,571 of record OY747102.1, on the reverse strand, counting down.
CATTACATCAAGACCATTTAAATTGACTTCGTCATAGTCGCTTCAGTATCTTGGTCGAAATATCTTAATGCCACCCATGAAACAATAGGAGTTTTGGATGACCATCCGTGGTCTTTTTCATCAGTTCCCGTATACCAAATGCTACTTTCTGAATCCAAATGCTCGATTTATTACCGAAAATACTAAAATCGCTATATGCTTCGCATGAATTTTCGAGGGGTTCTCTCAATTCCTCATGGATCTCATCATCAAAACTAGATTCTGGACAACAGGAGCATATGCTTTCAAACAAAGAAAAAAATCCAAATCGGTTCATAAACAACGGAGATCTGAGGTAACACATGTTAAAAAAAAAGAACATACAACCGAATTGAGAACCTCCTCCTTTTTTAGAAGTCGGTTAAAAATATATTGCAACTTGGTAATCTGTTTTTCCAATAACGCAGCTTCTTTGGCAGCTCCGAGAAATTTTGTCTTTTTGCTTCTAGTTCTTTAACCATTTCCGCAGTTTTTCTTTTTTCTGCTCTGATTTTTATTTACCTCTGAACTCAAATTTTCCTTCTTTTTGTGTAGATCCTCCGTGTACAAGGAGTGAGCATTACGAACCGCGTGGATTTTTTTTTTCTATATTTATGTTGTCTAAACCGCCGTGGTAAGATATAGCGCATAAACGCGTCTTTGCGCAATTATAGACCTGCGAAAGATTTTCCACTAATATCTCCTTATTGATGGAAAAGCCACGCTCACTATATGCGTTTCCGTGGGATAACACCATGACCATTTTTATTAAAGATTGTAAGTCTTTATTTTCATTTTATATCAAACCGAGCCAAAGATCATCCAGTCGGTGACTATCCTTATGGAAAATTGTTTAATTGATTTTTTAAATTCAGGTGATTTACAAATATTATTGCAGGCACTTATGGCGTTATCTGCGTCATATCCTGAAAGCCGGTTATTTTGGACAAATATGTCCAACAATTTATCGAGCCTCTCTCGTCGTCGGAATTCTGCATTGACTGTGATTGCGGGATCGAAACAAGATATTCCCTTAGTCAAAGCATACGAAAGTGGGAATCTCTGAGAGAACTCTTTAAAGAATTTAACATTTTAACTGTAGCGTCCCAATACATATATGAGAATATTGTTTATGTCATAAAGAACCGAGACGCATTCAGTAAAAATTCTGATATCCATAATTTTAATACCAGGAATAAAAATAAAATTGCCGCTTAAAAGTTTCGTGTACGTAAAATATACAAGTAGGTCAATTTGTCCGTTTTATAATAAGTTAATAAATGCAACTTTGAATTTACCCTTTCCAGCTCTTGAAAATTACCTTAAAACAACATTGATGTCAAAGGCTTATTATAGGGTTGAGGACTGTTTAACTGACAGAAATGCATGGCCCAAACCAAATACCTAAATAGCGTAAAGACTCATGTATAATATTTTCATTGTATCTAGTTGACACAGACAGTTATTGCAGGAAAGCATATCAAACGATTTAATTTAATGTCTAGGAGAAGTATTTTCAATTATTATTCAAAATCAAAACATTTACTTTGTAAACATTGAGACCTATTTGCAAAATAAATGTTGGGCACTTTAAGAATTATTATCTTTATCTCGTATTTGGTAATACCATGTAATACATATGCAGTTTCGACATGTTTTCTTGTGGAACTACGCATTGTAAATACCTATTGTTATTTTTTCCTCATTTTTTAAAATTCTCTTTCGTTGTTTACCACTCGGATTTACTTAAGTAGGTTAAGTAGTATCATTATAATTAAGCATATTTTTGGAGAAAATGACTGTGTCGAGTTTTTTTCGGCATTTTTTCTCAGCAGTGGTCTCATGAGAAACGCTAGTAATTTTTGATTTGCAAAAGTGCCATTGGGGCCTACTTGCAGAATAAAGTTCATTTATTTCATTTACATAGAGAGACAATTTTTTTCCCTGACCTCCATTAAATTTCCCTGACAATTCCCTGACTTTTCCATGACTAGCGAAATTCCCTGACTTTTCCCGGTTTTCCCGGTTTTCCAGAAAGTGGCCACCCTGAGTATAGCCGAACACCCGGTGGTCCTCACCCGAATAGGCCTGACATCAGTAACTAGTTTAAAAAAAAGACCAAACAACACAGCACTCACCGCAGTATGGCAATGACATCCCCCATCCTAGTAATGCCCATGTCCCGCAGATACTCCTTGTTCAAGTCCAGCAGCATGTCATTCTGGATCCTGTTCTCCGCGAACGTGAGCGCGTACGACGCGGCCACGTCCGACGGGATCCCGGCGGCCGTGAAGAAGCTCACCCACATGCCTACAACATCAAAATGAAATCACCACATGCAAAACAATAATAAAGAATTTAAAGTAAAACTCCCCAGTTTTACTTTACATACCCCTATGTTGGGTATTGGATATATGAAACTTGTAGTCGATGCCAGTTAAACACCTGATTAAATAGCATAATGTAAATAAACTCGATAAGTAATATGATACTGAAATGGCCTTGCAAAATGTATTTTATGTTTGGACTGATTTAGAAAAACAAATTGTGATACTTACTAGTTAAAGTAGAATCCATTTTGTTCATTTTAAATTAAGCTATAATATCCTTAATGAGCACTAAAGCTTTGCTGTAGCTTTTTATAAACTAGGGGAAATTAGTTTAATCGCCTACGACCCAGCTGCAGCCATTTTTATTTTTGTCATTTTTTTTTTATTGTGAGGATCAAGCAAGCGCAGATAGCACTAACTTGAACCGGAATTCTGTTGTTAAATTAAATGTGAATTTAATACTTGATTGTATAATTACAAGACTCAATTTAGCTTGCCGATTTTTGACATAATTAAAGAGGATTATGTTATCGGTCCGTAAACTATTTTATGTATTCCAGTACACGCAAAAAACGTACATGTACTGCGAAAAAACATTTTTAAATACTAGACAACACTGTTGCATGTTGTGTTTCAAGATAACGGAGAGATTTTTTCATTAAATAAAATTAAAAGACTTTAATTAAATTGTACTTTCAACGGGATAAACGCATTTTAAAAAGTTTTATTACTTTGAGTTCCGTTTTTCGTTATTAAATTTAACTGTCAATATCAATACATATTACATAGGCTTGCATAGGCTTTACGAATGAAGATTCTTTCGCTTTATTTACCGAAATTAAAGACTGCTTTTCTAAACCAAATAAGATTGTTTTCGTCTAGTAAGTGGAACATTAATATTCATTCGTTTCTTACACATTATCTCTATGTGTTTGTCTCTTTTTTTAACCTAACCTATATTGCGGTAAGTATTTTTAATTCTAACCCCAATTTAACATTTCCTTTATTTACCAGATCAGATATTACTAAGAAAAGCCAAAAGTATGTCGACGGCATCCCTAGCAGCTGTACCAAAGGTGGACATAGACCCTTCAGGAGTATTCAAATATATTTTGGTCAAAGTTTATGATAAAGAACAAAACAATGAAGAACCTTCCATCACTATCGTAAGAGGATACCAGAGATGCAATTACCATTCGGATATCTATGATGAGGTACATTTGAATGAATATAGTAATTATCTGAGACATTATACACTCTAATGCCTAGATTCTGTCGCAGTACAGTACTTAAATTATCAAATTTTTCATTGAAGGTCCAAGAAAAGCTTCAACCTTTAGACTGTGAACCTTTGGGAGGAGGTAGAATATCTCATGAGCCTGATAACAAGAAACTTCACATTTATGGTTACTCCCAAGGCTATGGCAAGGCAGATCATGAAGTAGCAGCTAAACTTATCAAGGAAACTTACCCTGCATACACTGTCACAATTAGTGATGAAGGGTACTAGAGCGTAATATAACATTACCTACTTGCATGCTTGGATTTGTAAACATTAAATTATTAAAATTTTTGGAATAAATTTCTCATATTTTGTATGCTTTTTCTTCTCTAATGTTGGTTGACCTGTTGTTATCTACAATGAGATTATTGTAATGTTTACTTTATCTGTGGTGGTGACAGCTTTAGAGCCACACATTACATAGGGCCTACTCCGAACTTCGTAACGTGCCGTCCCTTTCACTCTCGTGTTATACACTATATGAGTGAAAGGGATGGCACGATAAGTTAGGAGTAGGCCCTCTGCTAGTCAGTAATCACAGAGTACTTTTCTACATGACAGTCCTAGATAAGAGTGTGGGTGGCCTATAATGTACGACCATGATAATGCCCAGCCACAAGAATGTCCGGCCCAGTAATCCGCGTCCAATGTACATGGATTACTGGGCTGGACATTACTCGGCCGTGCATTAATATGTCTGAGCAATCTTGGTCCGGGACAGTAATCGGAATCCACGTTTGTTCGGGCTGATAATGCTCGGCCCGGTAATCCGCGTACAAAAAAGTGGACGCGGATTCTCGGGCCGGACATTATTTGGTCGGGCATTATAGGTCTGAGCAATCTTGGTCCGGGGCGAGAATTGGAAGCCACTTTTGTTCTGGCCGATAATGCCCGACCCTGTAATTCGCGTCCAATTTAGTAGTGACGCTTTGACGTTTGCCTAAAGAAAATCGGTTTTTCTGTGGTTTTCCTAGTTTACATCTGCCAGTGAAGCCAAATTACACACCTTGCAACTTAGAGTATAAATATTTCTAAAGAGCTGCTATACGCGTGCCGCAACGAGGGACGACAACAGAGTACATACCTCCCGTGGGGTGACCATGTTACTAAAATTACCCCATGGCTTCTGTTTATTTTGTATAATTCGACTTATTATAGGCATTATGTAATTATCTGGTATGAGCGATAGAGTAAGTTGTTTGTTTGAAATAATTGAAAAAAGTATACTTACATGTATAACGACAATATGACCGGTAAGTTAGAGAATCGCTCGGCACCCAGTGTTTCTTTGCGGTATTCCATGCTAAATAACTTCGTTAAAGTGTATAAGTTAATTATTAGGTGGAAGTTATTGTAGGAATAATGCTCCGAAATTGGGTACAAGTTATTGTCACTAATAGGTATAGCCATCGTCTCCCGGCGAAAAAATAAACAATATTTTTTTGATATGATCCCTGGGATCCCAGGGACCGGTAGACGACAGGACCTACCTTATTTATGGTGCTTGTCATGCTTGTACAAGCGAGATAGCTTTCCATACCTTTCTGACATGCGAGTGGTTTGGCGTGTAAGTATAGGTTTAAAGTGTGTAGATGCGATTTTACTTAATTAGAAAATTGCCGTGAGTCTCAGATATATTGAAATATAATAAACGGACCCTCGCCACAGCCGCCGCCAACATTTATTTAGCAGGCAGTGCTAGACAAGCTGCCATCGCGACTGGTTCTTATTGACTACGGACGACGTATTGGTCTGAAACATGTTGAGCGAAATTCAACCTTAAAGACGTGAGCGAGTTACTATATTTCAATATGTCCTACTCACGGAAGTTCTCTAATTAAAATTGATGATGCACTTTCTTAACTACTCAATTACATATATGTAAGGCGAAAAAATAATTCCACTAAGGAACGAAATGACAAACAAGTATACATTCATACATTTATTATACATATAATATTTTTTTAAAGAGAGGACGGTAGATTCAGGAACCTGATCGGGGCACTTACTGACCTTTGAATAATACCTATTAATTTTGTGTATACTTTTCTAATACTTTCTTTTCTGTTTATCGTGGTGATCTTAATCATATAAACTCTTGATAGTGTTTTGCGGAAGCAATGCAATTCGAAATGCTTTGAACACAATCAGCTGTTTTAGACGGCTTCCAGATTTGCCAACCTGTCGCTGCTATCCACTTATTTCGGGTGGAATAATTTAGTGGAAACCTAGAAAAGAAAATTATATATTGCTTGTCCATTTCTAAGAAATACTACAATTTTGCTGCTACATACATTTAAATACAATAAAATTCACCCTAGGCTAGCATTAGAAGTATTTTATATAATGACGTGTTATTTTTATAGCACTCTAAATTACCATATAATTGGGCTACTGTTAAATCGTATTAGCTGGTATCCCTAAATTGATTGCAGGGAAGCTAAATTAAGAACAGATTTAAACATTTCTGACAGCTTACAATAAACAACCTACGTAATTTAGGCGGATAATAACGTCGACAAAAACTTTCTAACCTAAAATCACCAATGTAAACAATGTTGTTATTTCAATATTAATCGCTTTATTTTACAAGATTTCGAATGAAACATAATGGTACCAATGAAATAACACATATTACGCTTAGATAAAGGTATAAAATAGTATAATTACTTATGAAAGGTTACATTTTCTTCGCATCTTTCTCTGCGGCTTTTACAGCCGATCACGCTGGAAACTACCATTGTTTTATAGAAACTGTACCACATAAACCCTGATCTATATCATTTGTTACCCAAAGCACTATTTTATGCACAAAAACATTAATTAAAACAGTTATATTTTGAGATGACACTTCCGACTACCTTTTGTTGAGCCCAACTGATGCTAACTTTGACATTGTGCCCAATAACAAAAAGTGGAACTATGACAAAGACAGCAAATGATACATATCTCTCTGGCGCACTTAGCGAGATTTGTATATGACCTGCTCGCTTGGAACTGGTATTATTATTACCGCGTCACGTCTGTATTTATTATAAGTCTGTGCCTTGCAATTTGTCAACAATTTACTAACGTTAGAATGAATAGGGTGCAATGCTATCTCATTCTAACTGTAGCAACATGTTGTGGGAAATTGCTAGGTGTTTAATAGGCTTTACTTTAACTAGAAGTCATTTGCCTCATTCCTAGAATTTCACTCTATGTGTCAAATATTTGTAATCTGTGGTTCACAGCGGAAAGTGGTCGCCGATTCCTGGGCTGGACATTACTGGGTCGGGCATTATAGGTCTAAGCAATCTTGGTCCGAGGCATTAATCCGAAGCCACTTTTGTTCGGGTCGATAATGCTCGGCCCGAGAATCCGCGTCCAAAATAGTGGTCTCCGATTACTGGGCTGGACATTACTGGGTCGGGCATTATAGGTCTGAGCAATCTTGGTCCGGGGCAGTAATCGGAATCCACGTTTGTTCGGGCTGATAATGCTCGGCCCAGTAATCCGCGTATAAAAAAGTGGACGCGGATTCTCGGGCCGGACATTATGTGGTCGAGCATTATAGGTCTGAACAATCTTGGTCCGGGGCGTGAATTGGAAGCCACTTTTGTTCGGGCCGATAATGCCCGACCCTGTAATTCGCGTCCAATTTAGTAGTGACGCTTTGACGTTTGCCTAAAGAAAATCGGTTTTTCTGTGGTTTTCCTAGTTTGCATCTGCCAGTGAAGCCAATTACACACCTTGCAATTTGTCAACAATTTGCTAACGTTATAATGAATAGGGTGCAATGCTATCTCATTCTAACTGTAGCAACATGTGGGAAATTTCTAGGTGTTTAATAGGCTTTACTAGAAGTCATTTGCCCCATTCCTAGAACTTCACTCTATGTGTCAAATATTTGTAATCTGTGGTTCACAGCGAAAAGTGGTCGCCGATTCCTGGGCTGGACATTACTGGGTCGGGCATTATAGGTCTGAGCAATCTTGGTCCGGGGCATTAATCCGAAGCCACTTTTGTTCGGGTCGATAATGCTCGGCCCGAGAATCCGCGTCCAAAATAGTGGTCGCCGATTACTGGATCGGGCATTATAGGTCTGAGCAATCTTGGTCCGGGGCATTAATCCGAAGCCACTTTTATTCGGGCATTATTTGGTCGTGCATTCGTGTCTCCCTGTCATTGTCAGTAATGTGTGGTAATTTGTATTATTATTTTCTTTTGTAAATAATGGCTAACTTTACAACCGACGGAAAAATCTGCATTGAACGAGAAATTGAAGTAACTAACACTGATGCACTCGACGACGATATAGTATCGCGTTTCGATATTATTCCGACATGTAAATGGATTGAGGACAACAAGTATGAGAGGGTGAGCAAAACACTGACTTCAATAATTGGTTTCTCCACTTTAACCACTAAATTATAGTTTATTACAATAGACGGACTGTTTTTTAGGTATGCATGCAGTTTCCTGATGACTTGCTGGGTGCTAGCGTTAAGATTTATGAAGAAATAAAGAACAGAGTTGATGTTGATTTGTACATTCTTGGAGACACGTCATACGCGAGGTAATATATCTTTGTTGTATATTCTTCGTTCTGTAGGCATTGCGTTTAAGTAATATATGTCGATTAAACATCCTTGTAACCTAATTTAAACATTACCGACTACCATCGATTGTGGTTTAAAAAAGTTTCGAACCATACTTGTAATTTTTTGACGACCGGTTTAGCTTAGTGGGTAGTGCACCTGCCTGTGAAGCTGACGGTTCTGGGTTCGAATCCCGGTCAGGGCAAATATTTGTGTGATGAGCATGAATATTTGTTTCTGAGTCTTGGATGTTTTCAATGTATTTAAGTATTTATATCTATTAAATATATCGTCGTCTAGTACCCATAACACAAGCCTTCTTGAGCTTACTGTGAGGCTAGTTCGATTTGTGTAAGATTGTCCTCTAATATTTTTTTATTTTTTTTATTTATTTATTATTTATTTAATTTTGGTATTCAATAACAAAATGCTGTTTTACATTTCAGTTGCTGTGTGGACGTGGTAGCTGCTATGCATGTAAAAGGGGATGCAGTCATTCACTACGGACACAGTTGTTTCTCCAAATGGGACATCCCAGTCTTCACCGTCCTTCCTAAACGAAGTTTAGATGTGCATGCCGCATTTAAGTTACTTCGGGAACACTCTGGCTTTGAAGATGAAAAATTATGTTTATTTTATGATGCAGAGTTTTATCATTATAAAGGTAATTTATAGTTTTATTGATGCATATAAAACTTAGTTTCTTTATTTTATGAAGCAGTGGTAGTTTTTTGACATTCATAATTGCATGTAACATGCCTAAATTGAAGAATAAATGATTTCATTTCATTTCATTTCACTTCCTGTATCAAGAATGAAAGAAAATCATTGTAAGAAACAAAAAACTGCTTAAGCCGTGTTGTCTCCCGCGAAAAAACAAACAATAGCATTCTTTTGTTATGATCTGGGATCCCAGGGACCGGTAGACGACTGGTTAAGATATTTTTCTTATGAAACAAAACTGCCATAATTAAATACCACATGTGTTTTCCATAATTAAATAAAAATTGTATTTTACCATACATTTTTTGATATACTTTAAAATATGTTACGGCCAGTAACTTAAAAATCAGTTCACTTATTTCGCTGTGGTTTTCTGTGCCCTTAGAAAAACTTTTTCTTTTCAGAAACGTTAACAAAGGCGTGGTTCACACAATACCCCGACAGCTATATAGCCCACGTATCTATAGAGGATCATGAGCACAGATTCCTCGGACGCGTGGTCAGGGACTCGCAGGGACGAGTGGTAGCGCAGGATGGCCTTGTCGACTGTGTGTGCATCTACATGGGCTCCAAGGGTCAAACACTGTTTAACTACACTATATCCATTGCAGGTTTGACAACTTCCCTAGCTTTTCCTGCTATGCGTGCAATGTGGATATTTCAGTAGGATACGGGCATAATACTCTTTAATTTACAAAAACTGTTACGTGAAAAAATTTATTCCAACTGCAATTATGTTTTGTTGTGGTGTTTTCATAAACACAGACTTATATACAACTAGCACCGCGCTGCGGCGTTACTCGCGGATAAAAGGCAGCATATGTCCTATTATGATGTCTAAGCTACAATACTGGAAAGTTTCATAGAGATCCGTTCAGTAGTTTTTGAGATTAAGCGGAACGTACATCCATCCGCACAAACTTTTACGTTTATAATATTATTAGAATAATAAGAAATAAGAAATATTTATTCGAGACAAAGACAACAATTAATACAGCAAAAAATAGAATATAAAAATAAACAAAAAAGTTGTGTTATCTCGAAACGGTACCATCTCAGCATAATGCGGGCAATCGCCAGCGCTGGTCTTCCGATGGGACCGTCGAGTGATATCACGGTGTGTAACTGTACGAACATAAAATAATAATAATAATAAATAAAGAACGATTAACATGAAGAAGAAGAAGACGGCTTTTAAAAACAAAGTTTGACATTTTTTTTTTTAAACCGTGATATATGAACGCAGCAGCCTGTGCTATCTGTTCCAGCTAAACTAGCGCCAATGACATATTAGGATGTGTCTTACATAAAAGTGATCCGCTATACAACCGAAATTCGCACATAGCTTTCAAACACTTTGGCCAATGTTCAATTGTTCACCCTAATCCTTTAAAAAAAAAGTTTATTATCAGACACCAGGACCTGTACTCCGATCTTCGTATAGTGCCGTCCCTTTCACTCTCGTGTTATACACTATATGAGTAAAAGGGACGAAGTTCGAAGTAGCTCCTCAGTGATCCATAGTTTGTTAGTAAAAAAAGAGAGATAATAATTGAAAATTTAGAAAGTGAATTTAAAGGAACATTTTTTTTAATAAATAAAACAAGCTTATACTCCACCTGGTCTGGTTTTTTACAGCTAAAGAATGGTACCTGCTTGACCCAGGGATAACCCTCTCCCGTATGGACGAGACCACCTGGTTCAAGCGGCGCCGCTTCCTCATAGAGAAGTGCAAGGACGCCACAGTCGTCGGCATCCTGGTGTGCCAGCTCGGGGCGCAGACGAGGGACATCATCAGCAGGCTGAAGAAGCTGTGCAGGGTCAATGGGAAGAAGAGCTATATCGTGTCCGTGGGGAAGCCTAATGTTGCTAAGTTGGCTAATTTTCCTGAGGTAAGTTGATTGTCTATTCTGTGATGCTAGACGCTGCTCTAAAATGGGATGAACACATAGATATTTTATTTATTTATTTATTTTTATTTGGAGATCCAACAGTTATGATATTACATTAAACAATCAAGTAGATACAGAGAGCCAATTGTAGGAACTCACAGGTAGTTTTATGCGGCAAACTATCTGGTGCTTGCTTCTCCTTAGGCAGACTAGCTCACGTTTTGCCTTATAAGCAACTACGTTCCTGCTATTTTTCCCTGTTCCACTCAAGCAATGATAATGACTGATGATATGATAACACGCAATGAATTATACAACTGACAACAATACTCTGTTTGCACTGTAATCTATATTTATAATTTTAATTGAACTAAAATAATGTTACCTTTTTATATCGTCGGGTGAGAATCTAAGTTCTATATCAAATCTGTCACTACTCTTCTAAACCTCGTCTCAGTACTGAAACGATGCTGATATACGAGCTTTATTGTAAGTAGGTATTTGTTGCTTAGTGACTTTTGCTTGTAACCTGACGATATAAAACATTTTAATATGGCTACGTACGCACTGAGCGGTTAGCTTTACGCACCTACGTTTTATACGCATTGCGAGGAGGCTGTGAGTACGTAAAACAAAAAAACATTACAAAGAATATTTACTTTGCTGAACAATGCATCTTTAACAGAGATGTATGTCATCAGCAATCGGTACACCATGGCATTCTATATGACGCCGAGGATCTTAAATTCTAACTTTTTTGCAATGAATTTCTCTTTTTAGCAATAGCCTACTGACAGCAATAAAGCTAGAGACACTATTCCACGTACGCAACGTATGCAATGCGCACTCTTCGTCCAAACGGACGTCCCCTATTGCTGTCACTCACTCATGCGTCCGTGTGTCCGTCTGTCGTCTGTAACACAGGTTTTACAGCCAGACGGTTGGAGCTACAGGTCTTCAGATTTTCACTATATAAGCATTTTGTTGATTCAAAGCCATACATTTTATGTCAGCCGCTAAGCCTAACACCACAAAATTATTATTTCATTTCAGATCGACATCTACGTAATGGTGGCATGCCCTGAAAACGACCTCTACAGCAACCGAGACTTCTACAAGCCCATCGTCTACCCATTCGAGCTCGAAGTCGCCCTCAACTCCAACCGGGAGCCCTACACCACCACACACGTCACCGACTACGCGGAACTCCTGCCCGGGAGGAAGTACTACTGCGACATTCACCATGTTAAAGAACTGACCGACGTCAGTCTAATAACAGGGAAGATTAGAGAAACTAAAGTTGACGCTACTGGAAATAGCACGGAGCTGGAGGCTAAGCAAAATTGGGCTTTAGAAAACATTGGTCGGAGTTTACAGGAGCGCTCCTGGCAAGGCCTGGAGCAGAGACTCGGGGAGACAGAGGTGAAACTGGCTGAGCAGGGCAGGAAGGGAATACCGCTACACTATAATAATGAGCCAGAGTGATTTATAAGTGTATTTCTTATTTACAGTTAGTACAAAGTTTTAGATAAGTACTTAATAAATAATGTAAAACAAATCGAGCATTTTCTTCGCGACATATATATAACAAACTCTTATTGAAATATAATAAACGGGCCACTCACGTCTTTAAGGACGAGTATCGCCTACGTAGATAATTAGTATTATTGTTTTGTTCCTTTAAGTTGATGTTTCGTTTCACAGTGTATTAGAGTAAATCTGTAATGCTGTGTAAATATATTTAAATAAATAAATAAAAATAAATCGCTGGACATGTTTCGGACCAATATGTGGCCGTTAAGCCGTCGTCTACCGGCGAAAAAAATAAACAATAGCATTCTTTTGTAATGAGCCCGGGGATCCCCGGGACCGGTAAACGACGGACCAGTCATGAGAACTAGCCGCCACGGTCGCGCGTCTAGCACTGCCGTGCGGTGCCAGTTGGCGGCAGCGGTGGTGAAAGCCACCTTCATTTTCATCACTATTATTAGACAAGACTCGACCTTAAAGACGTAGTGACCCGTTTAATATATTTCAATGTCTGAAACTCCGGGAGTTTTATATTAAACACTTATCGGTTCGCTAAATAGTGAAATAGCAAAAAGTCACCTGTCAACACTCGATTGACTTTTCAGTAAGAAAATTTCAGTTAATTCGCTCGTCCTCAACAACCTAAAGATGTTTTAATAGTAACTGAAAAGCTTGATCGTTTTCGAAAACTTCTAATTGAAAAAAGGAAGGTTTGTGACTCTTGGGGGAAAAGTTTCGGCAATACAGCTTGGCTGACAATATCATAGTAAAAAAAAACAGATAATTAACTATCAATATTGAGATATCATGCCTGGTTACAAATGATGAGATGATGTTGAACCAGGGACCGATACCGGTATTTTTAAAAAACCCTGAATTAGCCCAATATTTTGGATTATTTTTTGCTCTTTACGTAGGGCTGAATCATGAATTTAAGTAACAACGTCGTATTATTAGATTAAAAACGAAATAATGAACCGGTGACCGTAATAATACCGGTATTTTTCTATGGAGAAAATACCGGTGTCCGATCCCTGTGTTGAACATTATAACCTCGTGGCGCCCACGCGCCTTTTGATAAACCAAAATAAGCATGGCGGCTCCAGCCCAGCACTTTTTTCAACTAACCTTCAATTACTGCCCACGCGCCTTTCAGAAGGCCATATTAATAAACTCTGTAAATCTAGTAATTGAGGCCCAGTGGCCTTTGTAAAGATCAAAAGGTAGACAAATAATTGAATTTAATAACACATGCTAATATCATCATAATTATACCCTGAAAGTTTCACTTCAAACCGGTAACTACACAAATTTCAACTCAAAATCTTGGGCGGATATGACTGTAACTATTATGTCCTATAAGAAGGACAGTCGGGTCATAGTTAAAGAGGAGCCAAAAAATCTTTGGGCGCCACGAGGATAAAATTAAAATTAACAACAGCTTGAGGGTAGTTTTACATGTCCCCCGCCATGGACTAGCCTCTACGCGGAGGTCTTGCTGTTGAGAGGGTTCTGCGGGGACTTGAGCCACTCCTTCCGCAGCAGCTGCTTGAGTTGGGACAGCCTGAGCGTGGGGTTCTCCGCCTTCAGGCGCGGCATGGTGACCTCCTCGAACGCCGTGTAGGCCGCCTTCAGTCGCTTCTCAGGGTGCCTGTCGATTTCTGCTTTGTCACTGGAAAATAAAATAATTGGAACATTAAATATTTTATTATGATGTAGCTGGAGGAATATGGAGGAGAATAGCAATGGACAGAACAACATGGCGGAAGTTAGGCGGGGGGGCCTTTGCCAAGAGGCAAGCTGACAGAAGCGGGAGGAGTATAATTTAAAAAAAAAACCAAAAACTTGCCTATATATGTGATAATCCATATTCAAAGGGACCTTATGGCGGCCGGCACTTACGCCTTTATTGCCGCTGTTCCAATACAATAGTGAATAGGTGTAACGTAAGCGCCTGCCGCCATAAGGTCCCTTTCGATGTGGATTATCACATTATACTGAATGTAACAAAACTAGTGAGGATCCGTTTAAGGGCATATTCGGTATCGTGTTCTGATTAGGAAAAAGTAGAAGAAAATTTTTTTTGACACAATAAATTTTGGCCTTTGTATGGACAGTTGGCTGACGTACCCGACCTGCACCATAGAAAAAAAAAATTTTACTCATCAAAAACAATTTTCTTCTACTTTTTCCTAATCAGAACACGATACCGAATATGCCCTCAAACGGATCCTAACTAGTTTTGTTACACCCTGTAAATGTAGCTCAAGAAAAGATACGGGAAAGTCAGAAACAAAGGCTATAAAAAAAGTAGGTAGAAATGAACCCACAGATTCACAATAAAGCGTATATGAAAAAAAAGAATACGGATTTGAAAAAACAGGCGAGCGTACATGCGTCAGCCAGATGTTGCCTCAAATTCGTAGGAAACCAGCATGTTTTTTATGCACAAAAAAAATATTGTGGTATAACTTTTTTAACGCGTTTTGTACACATATTTAAAGGCTTTGTTAAGTAAATACATAAATATCGCGCCCTTTAAACAAATCACTACATAGTATAAAACAGTCGCTTTCTCTGTCCCTATATCCCTATGTATGCTTAAATCTTTAAAACTACGCAACGGATTTTGATGCGGTTTTTTTTAATAGACAGAGTGATTGAAGAGGAAGGTTTATATGTATAATAACATCCATTAAATAGTACACCCGTGCGAAGCCTGGGCGGGTCGCTAGTGTTTCAATAAAATATTCTGGTGTTAATAATAATCACGAGTTACCTGAGTAGAGATATAGCCTCGTCCACAGACTGTGCCACCTCTCCATCCAGCTGTATTCTGTTGAGATTCTCCTCGAGTGGAGGCTCCTCCACCACCACTCGCGCCGGCTGCAAACATGAAATACACCATCAACAATGCTAACTAGTTACATGTACTTTCTGCCAATAATCTAAACTGAACCGTAAAACCCTTCTATAGTAAAATAGAAATTCAGTCCATGGCCATATTTCAATGCATTTTAATTGAAATGCTTTGTCTTTATTTAAACTTTATTGCAATTTAAGAAGTATGTACAAATGGCTTATTTAATGCCATTAGGCGTTCTCTTCCAGTCAACATTACCTTTATCACTCACTTCAACATTTGTCTATGTAGGAAAAGGACAAAACATTTCCGTTAACAGAGCCTGGTTAAGTTTTATGAATAAGGGATAAGCCTCACCACAGGTTTAGGAGGCTCGGGCTTGACACTCTTCTCCTGTATCTTGGCGATCTGTGCGCGCGTGATCTTGGGCGCGGGCGCGGCCTTCGGGGCACTCTTTATTGACTCCATCTCCTTCTCTAGTAGAGCTTTCGCCTCCTGCTTCTTCTGCAGCTGCTCTAGACGTTTTTTTTCCTGCTCCTCCTGCGAAATATTAAGGAATACCAATAAGAAATAATAACAAAAAACTAAGCAATGTGCATATTTATATACATAAAATAACGTAGAACCATTCAAGACTTTTTCTAGCTAAAGACCATACGAAATGAGGACTTTTGGAGTATATGCCAGCAGGAACCCATCAGCATAGAGATTGCATTGTGCAAATGGAGATTTATAGGGCATACCATTAGTAGAGGGAAACAAAATAATGCAACCGTTGCTTTTGATTGAAGGCGAAATCACGGGCGTCACATGCCGGACAATTATTTAGTGAGCTGCAAGCAGTTTGCCTGAGCTGGAGCAAGGCCAAGGACTTTGTTGAAGAAAGGATGGTGTGGCACGAGCTTATGAAGGCCCTTTGCACCTCTAGGGTGCCATAGGACAACATACAAAACTCTGGGACATACCATTTGTTTCCACACAAATTAACTCCGTGACCGGGACTCCAACCAGAGACTACCAGCTCCATAGGCAGGGGCACTACCAATCAGGCGTAGGGATAACATGATTATTAATATTGTACAATCTTATATTGAAGACCACCAGAGACGTTGAATGGTGTCTGTTACTATCATACACCACAAATCATTTTTTCAGAATCAACATTAACCTCAACATAATCCTCTCCCAGCGAAAAAATAAACAATAGCATTCTTTTGCTATGTACCTGGAGACATCTTCAGCACCGAGATGACAGCTTGGTAAATCTATAAGAACTTTTTTAAATTAACAATATTTTAATATGAGCCAGAAAAGTTTTGTTTTGATAATTACTTTCTTGTTATTTAATGCCATATGAATAGTTTTACCATAAAATTCTGATTGACCAAGAGCTCATTTTTAGTACATACTTTTTGCAGGCCGGAATTCTGTATGATAATATGGTGATTAATAACTTGACAATAAAACTACAAAGAGTTACAAGATTAGTCATAGGACAGTTGTACAAGCATGTCATCAAAGTGAGTGAAAAAATAAAAATAACCACCTTTTTCTGCTGTTTCTTTTTGAGTTTATCGTCATTATCATCCCATGCCGCATCCTCAATCATCTTCTTCAGTTTCGCATCTTTCTCAGTCTTCGCATCCTCTTTACGTTGCCGTGCAGCCACGGCCTTGCTATTTTCACCCACAAATTTCTTTGGCATGATGCTGTAAAAACAAACACTGATCTTTGTACCCTTACACACTTTTCCGGAAGGCTTAGCTTTGAAGAATTTAGAAAAATCAAAACCAAAGTAATCTAACCTCTAGCAACGTAAATAAAATTGTTTATACCATCAATAACACGATCCGGGTACTTACTAAGCAGTGTGTTTAAAGTCTACTAAACTTCCTGGGTTATTAATAGAAACAAAACACACTTTAATAAATTATTACTTTGCTGAATTGGCTGATTTTTTCAGAAAATTTTGGAATATTCGCGTTTATGTTGACTTTTCTTCTTGTTTGTTTTTTTTTCTAAAATGTCCCGACTGTCCCGTCAGCCTCGAATACAAGGATTTTTAGCCAACCTCAAAAGATTGTCAGCATCGCAGAGTCTGTGCTCAGGGGCGCTACCGCGACAGCAAACAAAGTTTTCGCTCTCTGTCGCACTTGAACGTTCGGACGTAAGTGCGACAGAGAGGGAAAAGTTTGCTGTCGCGGTAGCGCCCCAAAGTCGTCGCTCACTGCAACGTTTCTTATCTGTGGTTGTAAGTCATGTAATGTAAATTGTAATGTCAGAATCAGAATGCAACGAGTCTGAAATAAACACTATTAAAAATATTAATATATTCATCCAATCTTGCATCTACCATCATGGCTTTAGTAGCTTATGATAATAGTGATTCTAGTGAATTTGAGGATGAAGAAAATGAAGGGCTTACCGCTACTGCAGTCATTATAAATAAGAAAGAAGAAGGTAAGGACACCATTCAGTATTATTGTCCTATATCTGCTATATTTTCAATGACTGCAAAGTAAAATTATGTTGGTTAATGAACTCTTATTAGTTCCAGTACCTTCAGTATCAAAATCAGTACCACAGGATGTTGTGGAACCACAAAACCAGAGCCTGTTTAACCTACTGCCCCAGCCCTCAAACAAAAAGCCTGCTGTGTTGGAGGAGGATGACGAATTTCTACATAAGAAAGAAACAGATATCCCTATAGTGAAGCCTAAAGCTAAAATTACGGTGCCATCTCTCAGTGATGTAAGTTATTTATGTTAATGATTACCTACTTCTTTCTAGAGTGCGACCACGCTAACTCTGCATTGAAATAATTTGGCAACACTACCTCAAACGTCACATTTTCATACAAATATGACGTATAATGCACAGTGATGCCAAATTATTCCTTGCAGAGTTAGCATGGTCAGACTCTATATCTCTCTCTGTTCTATAACTGTTCTGTAAATTTAGTGTTTGTCCCGTATGATTAAACTAGCGACCCGCCCCGGCTTTGCAAGGGTGCAATGCTGATGCATGTATTATACATATAAACCTTCCCCTTGAGTCACTCTATCTATTAAAAAAACCGCATCAAAATCTCTTGTGTAGTTTTAAAGATCTAAATATATAAAAGAAGAAGTCCTGATCTACCAACAACACACAGCCGAAACTACTGGAACTAGAAACTTCAAATTTGGTCCAGAGCTTACATTTATGACGTATGCAAGGGATAAGACGGGATTTTTGGAAATTCCACCCCTAAGGCGATCAAATAGGGGTGCAAAGTTTGTATGGGAGAAAATTTTTTTTTGAGCTGAAGACTTAAAAACTCGTTTAAGCATACATAGGGACATAGGGACAGAGAAAGCGACTTTGTTTCTTTGTTTTATACTATGTATAAATCATAGCAATCTTTAGTACAAGTTTCACTCTTTTATATCAAAGTTACATAGGGATTGCTATTTATGAATGAGGTACAAAATAATAACTGTTATTTTATTTTAGTTCAGAGATGTAGAAGATGCAGCACCTGTGGCAAAACCCAAGAAAGTGAATGGGGTAAGCAATATGTAATAGTTGCAATTTTACTGACCCGAGTGCCTGAGGCCGGGTTTTATAAAGATCCGTTAGACCAAATGTCAGATCAAATTTCAGTAACTCAGTACATTTTTTGACATAATGAACAGACAAGGTCTAACGGATCTTTATAAAACCGAGCCTCAGTGTCATCGTCTAAACTTGTACATCATGTACATTCTGTTATTCTTTTTTTTACAGAAAAAATCTGGCCTATTAAGTATACTACCACAACCAAGAAATGCTCCAGTCTTAGCAACAACCAAATCATTAATACCTCATGTTCTCACACAAAAACCCAAGCCTAACCCAACACCAAATGTTAAGAAAAAAGAGCCATTGCCACCAATTAAAAAAAATAAACAAGACAGTTTAGCCATAGATTATTCTGACGACAGTGATGAAGAAGTGCAAAATGATTTCTTCTCAATAAACAAAACCGTAGAACTACCAGAAGACGTGCCTCTGGACATTGATGAAAAAATCTCTAAAAAAGAAATTCAAAATTCAGTTCCAAAGCAACCACGGGATATTCAATCCTATTTCAAAGCTGATACGGTTGAGAATGAAGTGCAGCCTGAATACTCTGAAGGTAGTAGTGTGGACTATGGTGAGAGTGCCAGCTATGGCAATGGGTACTCAGACCAAGGATCAAGTAGTGGCGCTTTGGATGAAGAGGCGGTAAGTATTTAAGTTTTTACAAACTATTGCAGAGAAATTGTTCATTAGAAGTTGTTCACAATATTATATTTATGACATAGGAACCCAGAATGCAGCACCCATGTTATTTTTCTCACAGAGCTGCTGCGAAAAAAAGGCAGGCAGGCAATAGCAATATCATTCAAAGTTGTATGACGACCGCTTTAGCCTAGTTGGTAGTGACCCTGCCTTCGAAGCTAGAGGTCCCGGGTTCGAATCCCGGTCACGGCATTTATTTGTGTGATGAACACGAATATTTGTTCGTGAGTCTTGGATGTTTTCTATGTATTTAAGTATATATTTATCTATATAAGTATGTATATCGTCGCCTAGTACCCAATAGTACAAGCTTTGCTTAGTTTGGGACCAGGTTGATTTGTGTAAGATTGTCCACAAATATTTATATTTATGAAATGCCAGTTTCATATTGAGAATGCTTGTCAGTTGATAGTTATTCAACTCAGATACTGAAGCTGTGCGGCTCCCGAGGCAAACGCAGACGCGAGGACATACAGATAGTGGATGTGAACCAGAGCGAGGTGCTCGCAGATGCGCGCGAGTGGCTCGCGCGGGGGCTCACGGACGATACCAGCAAGCGCGTCTCCAGTAGCAAGCGGCGGGGCAACGAGCCTACCAGCCAGCAGAAGAGGAAACACCAGATCACATACCTCGCTCACCAGGTATGCTCATGCATGGATAGTGTTTTTTTTTGGGGGGAGCGTCTGGGCTGTCGATTGCTCTTTCAGCCCAGTTCTCCTTCAGGTGGAGGGTTACTGTTCCAGCATTCCTGTATTCTCATTCAAATATTCCTATCTAAGGACAGTGAACAGGGCACCGGCAAGGGGGCGTCCATAAATTACGTGAGATGTTTAAGGGGGGGAGGGGGTCGAGTCAAATCTCATCTAATCTTAAGTTGGAGAGAGGGGGGTTCTCGGCAAATATCACGCAATTTTTTTTCTGATTGAAACAAAAAAATATTATACTATTTTAGTCTATTTAATCCAGATTGTACACGCTTATAAGATTTAATCTTAAGCGTAATCGTAATACGATTAAGTTTATTCACTAATTCGTTCGAAAGAGAATAATTTCATTCATACTTCGACGTTAACTCTCAGCAATATTGATTACTAGTCTTAACTAGTCGTAAATAAAAGCACGAAGCAATTTTTTTTTTCTTTTTACAATAACAATCCAACGCGTTTACGTAAGAAACCCACATTTTAAAAAATCTCACGTGTGATTGGCGGATGGGGGAGGGGGTTGAATAAAATCTCACGACATCTCACCAGGGGGGGAGGGAGGGACAGAAAATTAAAAAAAAAAACACCTCACGTAATTTATGGACGCCCCCCAAGAAAGATACCTCTAGAAGAAGAGGTACCTCTTTCAATTTCAATAAGGACGATTTCTAATTGCATTGTTGGTAATACCACCTTATTGACAACAATATTGATTATAATTTATTAGCCTTTTCACGGAATAAAATTATTTTAGAACTGTTAATTAGACACTATGTTCAACCGAGTCATTTGGTCGGGTACTCGGCTCCGCAATATCTGGGCCGATATAACAGAATGCGCAAAATCAATGTGTTTTTTATTCAGTGCATCCTGTATTTGGCGTAACTATCTCTACAAAGCACTTTATTATGGTATCTTTAGTCTTATGTTCAGATTCAGATTGTTTATTGGTAAAATAAATACTTTTTTTTTTCTCTTCAATTCTATTATATTTTTGAATTATATATTATATTATATTTATGTCGGGTGACCAGAGGGCTGGCAGCTATTTTGGCCAGAGGATTAGCCTAGCAATCCAAAGAGGAAACGCTGCCAGCCTTCTGGGCACTATAGCCAGTGATGGGGCCTTGGGGGGCATCTTCTTTTTATAGGTTTAGTTAGTTTAATTAGGTTAGTGATGTATTATTTAACTTTATATTTTAATTGTGTTTTTTTATGTTTGTTTCAAGTTTCAAAAATATAATAGAATTGAAGAGAAAAAAAAAATACTTTTATAAGTCAAGATTACAATATTAAACACTAAGACGCACAAGTTTTTAAGTGGTGGTGGTCGGTTTTCTATGTGGCCCAGTGGCGGAATAGCCATATAGCAAGAGTAGCAAATGCTACGGGCCCCACGCATTTGGGGGCCCCGCGCACCCACGCTTTCTGACCCTATTATAAAAAAGTATCTTAGTACGTATTATGAATGCGAATATTTTCCGGATGGAGTATATTTTCCAAGATAGCGGCGGCTCTAGAAGGTCCTGGCCTGGGGAGTTGGGGACGAAAACAAGGCCATAAATGAACATTCGTACTATATTTCATCAAAGTTACGGACGTTTTGAGGTTTTGTTTCCTCGACTGGGTAACCAGGTGACGGCTAAAATACTTACTGACTCATCTTTCCCAAAAGAATATCTCCATACGCGAACTTCCCTACAGGAAACAAACCAAGGGACACCTGATAGAATTTGCTACAGGCCCCGCGCTAGCTTAATCCGGCACTGATGTGGCCTATTGCTGGATGACCACAAATCATACACAAGCCTTCTTGAGCTTACTGTGGGGCTAGTTCGATTTGTGTATGATTTATTTTATTATTTTATTTTATTTTATTACATAGGAAAACTTACAGCTAAAGTAACAAAGTAGGTCACGACATAGAAATAGTAAGCTAATTACAAGTTTCCACAGGTAGAAAGCTGCGTAAAGTACATGACGTGCGAAATCACAAAAATAATAAAACCTATTAGGTATACTTATAATTATGCAGCTCGACAGCGAGAATGAGTTTAAACAGTGAAGAAAAACAACAAAAGAGAAAGAGACAAGTTAAAATTACATAAGTGTTAACAGTGGGAGAAATCTTGGCTCATTAGTTTGCGTACTGAACTAAAGCTATCACAGAACAGATCGATGGGATCATGACGTCCTCTAATATTTATTTATTTTATACATGATTATTATAAATTACAATTACAAAATAGTTTATTTATACACAGTGCTATTACATTAACAAACTATCAAAACCTAAAAAAATGTTATAGACATTGCATGATACAAAGTTAATCAAAATATTTTTCTGTGTCAAGTCTAGGCTAGGCCTGTTTCATATTCTGATACAATATTCGATTGAATTAACTGAATATCTAGCTAAAGACAAAAACATTATAAACTAGAAGAATGTACAAGAAATAAACTAATCGTGGAGTTGATATTTAAAAAGTTTTACTCATCATAACTATTGTATATTCCTCAGGCTAAAGCTAACGAGGTGGAGCTGCAGAACCAGTGGGCCAACAACAGGATGTCCAAGCGGCAGACACAATCCAAATACGGATTCTGAACTTTTTACTCCACAAGTTTATTAACCTAGAAGAAGACCTAGAATGACGTACATGGAGCAAATAAAACATAAAATAAATGCTACGTCATACAAAGAAGTGAAGGACAAAGCTGAATGTAGAATAAGCTGGCAATTACTCCACCGACAAGAGCCAAGCTCTTAAATATTATGATGATGATGAAGTTTATTAAGGCCACATACACAGGTTCTGTTGAGCAGATTACTACTCATCTGATGTTTCTCTCTGCCGCACACTGACGCCTCACAGTATAAGCCGTCACGTCATAGTGCCAAAGAGTGTGAATGTAATAATCACGTCACGTTAAATATTAATCCAGATTAACATTAGAGCATGATGCATCTGTTTGGAGCGATGGAGTTGTACGAAAAGGTCGATTTAGACGGAGACTATTTTCAGTCACCTGGATTACGACGCCAGTGTCTGCCGTCAGTACATCTTCAGACCGTTTAGACAATGACTATTAGTACACTATGTAAGTTTGTCTATCTCATTCTCCCACTCTACACTCAATCCCTCAAAGGTTAGCTGGAAGAGATCCCTCATAGTGATAAGTTCGCCTTTGTACTCTAATCTTATGTGACATGTATATTGTTTTAATGTGTTATTGTGTACAATAAAGTGCTTACATACATACATACATACTATTTTCAGCCGCCTAAGGCTGGGTTTTATAAAGATCCGTTAGACCGCGTACGTGACTCCTTTGGAGTTGCGGGCGTCTATAGGCTGCGGTGGCAGCTTACCATCAGGTGGACCGTAAGCTTGTTTGCCACCGGCGTTGTATAAAATACCAAATGTCAGATCAAACTTCCGTAACTCAGTACATTTTTTGACATAACAAACCGACATAAGGTCTAACGGATCTATAAAATCGAGCCTTAGGCCGGGTTTTATAAAGATCCGTTAGACCAAATGTCACATCAAATTTCAGTAACTCAGTACATTTTTTGACATAACAAACCGACATAAGGTCTAACGGATCTATAAAATCGAGCCTTAGGCCGGGTTTTATAAAGATCCGTTAGACCAAATGTCAGATCAAACTTCCGTAACTCAGTACATTTTTTGACATAACAAACCGACATAAGGTCTAACGGATCTATAAAATCGAGCCTTAGGCCGGGTTTTATAAAGATCCGTTAGACCAAATGTCAGATCAAACTTCCGTAACTCAGTACATTTTTTGACATAACAAACCGACATAAGGTCTAACGGATCTATAAAATCGAGCCTTAGGCCGGGTTTTATAAAAATCCGTTAGACCAAATGTCAGATCAAACTTCCGTAACTCAGTACATTTTTTGACATAACAAACCGACATAAGGTCTAACGGATCTATAAAATCGAGCCTTAGGCCGGGTTTTATAAAGATCCGTTAGACCAAATGTCACATCAAATTTCAGTAACTCAGTACATTTTTTGACATAACAAACCGACATAAGGTCTAACGGATCTATAAAATCGAGCCTTAGGCCGGGTTTTATAAAGATCCGTTAGACCAAATGTCACATCAAATTTCAGTAACTCAGTACATTTTTTGACATAACAAACCGACATAAGGTCTAACGGATCTATAAAATCGAGCCTTAGGCCGGGTTTTATAAAGATCCGTTAGACCAAATGTCAGATCAAACTTCCGTAACTCAGTACATTTTTTGACATAACAAACCGACATAAGGTCTAACGGATCTATAAAATCGAGCCTTAGGCCGGGTTTTATAAAGATCCGTTAGACCAAATGTCACATCAAATTTCAGTAACTCAGTACATTTTTTGACATAACAAACCGACATAAGGTCTAACGGATCTATAAAATCGAGACTTAGGCCGGGTTTTATAAAAATCCGTTAGACCAAATGTCACATCAAATTTCAGTAACTCAGTACATTTTTTGACATAACAAACCGACATAAGGTCTAACGGATCTATAAAATCGAGCCTTAGGCCGGGTTTTATAAAGATCCGTTAGACCAAATGTCAGATCAAACTTCCGTAACTCAGTACATTTTTTGACATAACAAACCGACATAAGGTCTAACGGATCTATAAAATCGAGCCTTAGGCCGGGTTTTATAAAGATCCGTTAGACCAAATGTCACATCAAATTTCAGTAACTCAGTACATTTTTTGACATAACAAACCGACATAAGGTCTAACGGATCTATAAAATCGAGCCTTAGGCCGGGTTTTATAAAGATCCGTTAGACCAAATGTCAGATCAAACTTCCGTAACTCAGTACATTTTTTGACATAACAAACAGACATAAGGTCTAACGGATCTATAAAATCGAGCCTTAGGCCGGGTTTTATAAAGATCCGTTAGACCAAATGTCACATCAAATTTCAGTAACTCAGTACATTTTTTGACATAACAAACCGACATAAGGTCTAACGGATCTATAAAATCGAGCCTTAGGCCGGGTTTTATAAAGATCCGTTAGACCAAATGTCACATCAAACTTCCGTAACTCAGTACATTTTTTGACATAACAAACCGACATAAGGTCTAACGGATCTATAAAATCGAGCCTTAGGCCGGGTTTTATAAAAATCCGTTAGACCAAATGTCACATCAAATTTCAGTAACTCAG
This sequence comes from Epiblema foenella, assembly GCA_963556455.1. NCBI lineage: Eukaryota > Metazoa > Arthropoda > Insecta > Lepidoptera > Tortricidae > Epiblema > Epiblema foenella. The sequence continues at coordinate 900,123 of OY747102.1, read as the reverse complement.
TACATTTTTTGACATAACAAACCGACATAAGGTCTAACGGATCTATAAAATCGAGCCTTAGGCCGGGTTTTATAAAAATCCGTTAGACCAAATGTCACATCAAATTTCAGTAACTCAGTACATTTTTTGACATAACAAACCGACATAAGGTCTAACGGATCTATAAAATCGAGCCTAAATCACGCCGCCAGTGACTAGCAAACCGACACTAGTCGTTTACAGTGCCTTTTCAGTACAACAGGCGGGGGGCAGCGAGAGACGCGGGCGGAGGTCACTACAATAAATAGGCGCGTGTTCTATTCAGTGCCAGTGCTGGCATGTCGCGAAAAATGGCATCGAAAGTGTTTATAAGGTGCCCTTTTCAGGCCGTTGAAAATAGTCTTCATCTAAATCGACCAAGGTCGCCGCCTAAAAAAGGCACCTATAAACACTTTCAGTGCCATTTTTTCGCGGCATGCCTGTGCTGGCACTGAATAGAACACGCGGCTATTTATTGGCGCCAGTGACTTCCGCCCGCGTCTCTCGCTGCCCCCCGTCTATTGTCCTGAAAAGGCACCGTGTAAACGACTAGTGTCGGTTTGCTGGTCACTGGCGGCGAGATTTAGGCGGCTGAAAATATTCATTGTTCAAACGGTCTGAAGATGTGCTGACGGTAGACACTGGCGTCGTAATTTAGGCGGCTGAAAATAGTCTGTCTAAATCGACCTTAACTGATGAGGCCTGTCAGGACTCCATCGCTGGCCAATTTGAAAGTCGTCCTGTTGTATTGCCTTGTAATGTCTACTACTGCAGGTCTAGAATGCTGTGAGGGAGTGTTGGATGTTTATAAGAGATAAACGCGATCATAATATACCTTCTGTTAAGATAAAGTTTCTTCCATGTAGAAGCCTCAATGTCTAAATAGGTATAAGGTTGTAAATAAAATGAATCATTTAATTGTTATAGAGATTTTATTTTAATAACCAAAAAATTCAATAATGTACATCAGCTACAAAGTAATCTATAGTAGATTGTGTCTCAAGGGAGCAAAATGATATATTTACGGCGAGGGCGGTATATTGAATTCTGAGTGAAGCGAAAAATTCTACAATAGAATCCTGAGCGTAGCGAGGGCGAGCGTAGCGAAGGATTCAAGTGTTTACGTCCAAGACGGGAATAATTTTGCTACCGTGTGACACATACTGCTTTTCACACCGTCTATGAGGCCCGCTGCTAAAAACATGAAATATCCTACAAATGATTTTACTACAGAGTGTCACATACTGCTTTTCACACCTTCTATGGGGAAAAGAATCATTGTTGCCCTCAAATGAGGGAAGAAAAGTGCAACTTTGATCCCTCATTCGAAGGCACAATAACTCTTTTCTGAATAGCAGGTGTGAAAAAGATATATTAGCTATTAAAGTCGTCTAGCCTTCCTGGGACGAGGCGGGTTCCATGAGACTGGGGTGGAGTCTGTTATAGACACTATCTGTAGACCGGCCATTTGGAGACCTTTTACTGCTGCCTGAAAAAAAAATGCCATGTTATTACAAGACACAGTTAATATGGCGACGCGTTGAGGTGCTTACATAGTCTACTAAGAGAAAGAAAGAAAAAAAAATCATGATAAATTAGTTACAAACGTAACTTTAACAAAAAACAAACGAAACAAAAGAGGTTATTATAACTTAATTCGCAGTTCTTATTAGTTATTATTTTAAATCCCCGTCTACGTATGGAAAAAGGGAACCGTTTTTGTCGAGAAATGTTACGTTTATGTTGTATACTTATTAATATAATTGCCATACAATTTCTTTTATATTGAAACATGAGAATTGCATTGTTAACTTTCAATTTACATTCGGTCAATAAACAAAAAACAACATTTTTGCGAATCTTTATAGTCCCATATCTTTACATAATTTTAATTAATTTGTCTAATTTACTATTAAACTACCCTATTCCATAGTAAATTTACTTACTAATCTTCCAGGACCCAGGCCTCTTACTCTCACCCTGATTGTCTTGTAGCCTCTGTCAATTGCTTTCTAAAAAATAAAATCTTTTATCACAATTTCCAATAAATAATAATTTCCGATGATAGCATCTAGGAAAAAATCAATAATAGTATTGATATGATCTTCATATGCATAGAAATGTGGTGATTTTATGACATAGCGGGAATAAGTTCACAAGTTAAACGGTTTATTGTCAAATTTTTTACATGGAATAATTGCTTGATCAATCTATCATTTTGATTTATCAACTTAGGATGGGTTGCACCAAACCGTCTGTAATCGTAAGCGGTGTTCGTTAAAATCTGATTGTAAGGAAAGTTTAACAAGTTTCTATGGGATGACAGCTGGCGGCGCCATATTTGACGATGACCGGCCTTTGATCGTATGTGTGTGCAACCGACCCTAATTCCTTAACAACAATACTGTATGTAAAATGTAACATTAATTTAGTAATTAATTTACGAAAATAACTCACTGTGGCTAAACTAATAGCAGTAGTTTGTGCAGCGATATTTGTTCCTTTCTTAGTATTTTTAAACCCCTCCATGCCACATGACTTGATGAGCTTGACAGCGCCCAGGTGGTCGGTCATGGTGAAGATGGTGTTGTTGTGGCTGACGCGGATGTTGCAGATGGGCAGCTGCTTGTACGGTGTACCGTCAAAGAGTTGGTCATCTGATTCGAGGGTCGGGAAAATGTTTTGTTTCCTGAAACATTCATTAAATAGTTTATGAAATACATTGTTTTAGTTGTGTTAAAATAGACAATTGTCTGAACTAAAACCCACATATCATCAGCCTTCTCCAGATAATTAGAAGACCTACCCTAAGAACCAAAATAAATAAAGGACATAATAATAAAAAAAAACAATGTTTATGAAAGGGGAAACTATCACTACATAGTATAAAACAATGTCGCTTTCTCTGTCCCTATATCCCTATGTATGCTTAAATCTTTAAAACTACGCAACGGATTATAATGCGGTTTTTTTTAATACAGTGATTGAAGAGGAAGGTTTATATGTATAATAACACCCATTAAATAGTGCACCCGAGCGAAGCCGGGGCGGGTCGCTAGTAAAGAAATAAATTAAAATTTTACATACGGTAATTTTTAATGCACTCAATTACTAAGTTTTACAGCAATGGCCGTAAACCATGTTCATTAATTTGAAAGTAAATTTGAAATATTTTATTCTTTACTTAGCAAAAAAAGTGAGTTGTAACCACATCAAATTGGGTCATTGTCAGATTTATGTTCGCGTCTTTTCGGTGGACATATCAAAAGTTAAGGGCCAAAAAGCTTAATTTTGGATTGGCCTAGTAACCCGCATAAACGGTGTTTCCGTAACTATAAATCCATGTAATAAAAACATAACTTATATGTACGTAAGCCGTTAACTATTGACCACCGGGTGGACAATTTTTGTTTTTACAACTGACAATGACCCAAATGGGAAACTATAAAGAAATAAATTCAGATTCTACATACGGTCATTTTTAATGCACTCAATTACTAATTTTTAGCGCAATGGCCGAAAACCATGTTCATTAATTTGAAATATTTTATTCCTTACTTAGCAAAAAAAAGTGAGTTGTAACCTCTGCAAATTAAGATGCTAATTTACTAATTCTTTATGTAAGAAAATATGTATGTTTTATAATGCAGCATTTTAGTACTGTGCATATTGTTTTGTTAAAATGACACCTCGCCGAGTTCTTACGCCGGTTCTTCTTGAGGCAGAGATTTACATTATCAGCCGGTGGTAGTTTTTTAACATTAGTAAGAGCATGTAATATGATTTCATTTCATTTTATTTCAATATTATCAAATAAAAGGTTGTGCTTCCTTTTACCTGAAGAAAGACTGCGAATATTAACAATATTAACGTTGTATAATGTAACAAAATATAGGCCCCCACCCTAATTTTTTTCAACAAAAACCTAACAATAAACTAGGCATAATCCCTGCATATTAACTTTTTTTTTTCCGTTGTTGATGGCCTTTTGCTGCTTAGGCACTTTGCCAATGTCAAGTGGGGGGATTGGCTTTACGAAATCTGTGGAGTGCACCTAATAATTTTGCCCAGGGGAGAGGAATTTATAGTATTTACTTTTATAGTTTCATAATGATATTTACATATTTAATACTGTAATTTAGTCTAAGGGAGGGAAAAAATATTATAATTTAATATTATTTTTATCAATAAAATAAGCTAACGCCTTAAATGCACTAGGATCTGTATTAGTCAATAGAGTTTTAGCATTAGCGGGGAGTTGAACTTTCAAGTTAATTAATATGTCATAGAGGCAGGAAAGGATTAAGGGACATTCAGGGACTATTTTAACTCACTGTTTAATCACAGTGTCCAAATCCACGAGCCTCTCGCCCTGAACGCCCTCGTCGCTGCTCGGGATCCGCTTGTGGTCGAACTTCTCCGTGTCCAGCGGCGCGGACGTCTGGAACATCCGCGCCACGCTCACCGGAACACGCAACGTGTTTCTAATCGCACTTAACATGTTCTAGTGGCTTGATCAACTTATTTATTAACAATTTATGTATTTTCAAGAAGAACACATAACCTCTAAATTATATGACGTTTATTTGACAGTTTAAACGTTTTGTGACTGCATTAGGATTGCGTAGTTTGTACTAAAAATAAAAGGATGAATTTTTGCTTATTGACTCGAAAATCTTGACAAAAACGTTGCTGTACTTCTTCCATTATTTATTTATTTATTTTAAATACATGGAAAACCAACAGCGTAACACATTTATAAGAAAACTACAATAGAATTACATAGCCAATTAAAGGTTCTCACTTATAGAACTTAACTATCACACAAGAACAGATTTAGCCCAATTAATTTACACACACAAGTGAGCCTACAGCATAAGAGCAGTGGCTACCTTTAACCTATATATCAAAGACGCAGAGTAAATACATAAGTTTCATAACTTTAGTAAACCGAACCCGAACCCGCGCCAGGAGTATCACCCATATAAAATTCAATTAACTTTTTCCTAATTACTGATATACTATCATTGAATATGTCAAAGTCTAAATTAACTAAGACTTTGTTTAGACTCATGCCTGCCCTGCCCAAGAAACTGTTTTTCCTATATAGATATCATCATCGATTCAACGCAAGATTTAGGTGCTTTGGGTAAACTCGCATCCACACGGTCCTGCATGGTAGACTACTGAAGCCACATGATAGAACGAGATAAGAGATACTTATATACCTGCCTCTATCTTTCAAATCTCTCACATCGAGCTGTTTCCAATAAAACACAAGTTCAGATCCCACCATTTAATAATCCAATAATTTATTCCTTAACCTAGTCGATTACTTCTTAAACAGATTCCTGCAATACAAAACCGTCTGTGTGAACCCGCGCAGCGCCGCGGGCACGCCCATAGTCATCAGCTCCAGCTGCCCGGCCTCGGCCGCGTAGTTGTGCTTGCGCAGCGCGGCCGCCGCCCACGCCGCGGTGTGCTCGTGGGGCGCGGCGGACTCTCTGCTGACGATGTAGTTCACGATGGGGGAGTAGAGGGGAGTGCCCACTAGTTTGATGAACAGGTCGTTGTCGAGCAACTCTTTGATCAGGTCGTCCTCTATTTCCAGCTTTTCGATGTGCTCCTGGAACATACAAACAGTTTATATCAAAAATACGAATAGCTATTCAAATAATTGCCTAATTTTAAAATGTATAATTTGTGTATTAAGTGAAGTGAAGACTCATCCGGTCCTGTCTTTCTGGTTTATTATGTTTTGTGATGCAACTAACATTAGTTTTGTAAGTTTTCTGAATTTGTAATTACTAACATTTTATGGGCCATGCCTGAAATAAATGTATATTATTATTATTATATACTGTTATAGTGGCATTTTTCTAATATGTCCGAAAAGCCATATAACGCTTATATCGTTAGCAGTTCAAAACGAAAGGAATTATGGAAAAAGATAACCCGCACAAATAGCTACCTTCCGTTGTAGATGATAAAGTTCAAGTTGTAATGACTTAGAAATAAAACAGCAGTAGCCTTTGCCACGCGCTACGCCGGCCGACTGGGCAAGCTCCGACCGTTGACCGTGACTGTTTTATTGCCAAGTCATTACAATTTGAACCGTATCATCTAGAACGGAAGCGCGCTACTTGTGCGGATTATCTTTTTTAGGGTTCCGTAGCCAAAATGGCAAAAACGGAACCCTTATAGTTTCGTCATGTCCGTCTGTCCGTCTGTCCGTCTGTCCGTCTGTCCGTCTGTCACAGCCGATTTACTCGGAAACTATAAGTACTACAGTGATGAAATTTGATGGGAATATGTGTTGTATGAACCGCTACAAAATTATGACACTAAATAGTAAAAAAAAGAATTGGGGGTGGGGCCCCCCATACATGTAACTGAGGGATGAAAATTTTTTTTTCGATGTATATACCCGTGTGGGGTATCAATGGAAAGGTCTTTTAAAATGATATAAAGTTTTCTAAAAAACATTTTTCTTAAAGTGAACGGTTTTTGAGATATCAGCTCTCAAAGTCGTAAAAAGTATGTCCCCCCCCCTCTATTTTTATAACTACGGGGTATAAAATTCTAAAAAAAATAGAGGTGATGCATGCTAATTAACTCTTTCAACGATTTTTGGTTTGATCAAAGTATCTCTTATAGTTTTTGAGATAGGTTGATTTAACTGTAATTTTGGTTAAGTTATTTTTGCTGTTTTATAGATACTAGTACGGAACCCTTCGTGCGCGAGTCCAACTCGCCCTTGGCCGGTTTTCATACTTCCTTTCGTTTCGAACTGGTAACGATAAGCGTTTTATGGTTTTTCGAATATATTATAAAAATACCACTATACATTCATGTTGATCCTCACAATATTAAATTTCTTAAATTAATTGTAATTGTGATGGGATTATTGCCTAAATAAAGAATTATTATTTTTTTATTTTTTTTTAATATATGACCTTTGGGAGACATCACTTTGTAGCGATGAGATCGCTAGTTTTCGACCTTCGTGAAGTTTCAATTTAATTTTATTTTAACAATAAAGAGTACTTGTAATATAGACTTACGAGGATTTCGTAGGAAAAAAAGAGACCTAAGAGCGGTTACACCATTATTACACGCATTGCACAGTGATTTTTTGTTAGGAAGTTATATTTTTTGTCGGTCGGGTATTCATATTCATTTATTCATAATTGTCAATATTACATGTCAGGATAATTCTATAAATATATTAATATTACAATAAATTGTAACAAATGGTCTATACGGTCTAATAAATTAATAGTTAATAATTATCAGTCCATAATATCTATAAATAATCACATTGTAGATAAATTCATAAATTCTTCGTAACTATAGAATGTGTGCTCGAGAAGCCATTTTTTAAGTTTACTTTTGAAACAATTAGCGAAGCGGCCGACGTGACCAGCTCCGGTAGCTAGTTATACACGGCTGGCCCCATCAGGTGTGTGGTCTTTCCGGACTTGGCCAGTCGCCGCTTCACTGGGAAAATTCTATTTGGGTGTCGCAGCAACCGAGATGAGTCACCGCGTTTTTTAATATTCGCTTAAGTGTGCATGGGTATACGTAGCATTTATAAAGGTAAACATGGTTAGGTACAATTCCAGACGGGATACAATAAGCTGTAATGATAACGCTCGCTCACCCTGTGCGTGGCCGCCAGCGCGACCACGTGGTCCCTGCAGGCCGCGCTGCGCGCGAGCAGCGCGACCCACAGCGCGGTCACCACCGCCTCGCCAGAGACTCCCTCCATCAACCATGCCACTTCCTGAAATACAAATAGGTATTGGTCAATTTCATAAGAGTTCAGTAACATAAGAGTGACGGGAGCTCCGTGGAGTAAAATATGTGAATTTAGTTTCGTATACGATATTTTAATTAAAACATTGAAGTCGACGAGAATCGAATATGTCAGAAACTCACGGAAGTTTTATATTTAAAACAGAGTCATCAACTCATCAGTTTACATATTGTTACAGTTCAGAAAAATACAAAGCAACGAACTATTACGGAGAACGCACATTTGAGTACATAGCGCCTAAAATTTATAACGCCTCACCACAGAAGTTGTTTGATGAGAAAATTAAAATAAATAATTTTATAAACAATGTCAAAAAATACTTTATAGAACTATTAGGACAGGGACTCGAGGGCAGCGGGAATAGATAACTCGCATACAAGTGTTAGGTACCCGCTTTTAGACCTCATTAAAATTAAAATGTCAAATTGCATGCTTACGTAGTAGTGATTATATACCTAGCAAGTATTATCGCATGAATATAACTAAGTAAATGTACTCGTAAGACGCAAATGTATCAAGAGCGCTCGAACTACCAACAAACTGCTACGTAGTTCGGCAGTGCAATTTATTTTGTAAAATGTAATATGTGTCTTATGGTTTTATGGAATAAAGGATTAATAATAATAATAAATAGTCCCTGGCGGGTGCTGTCTCTGTGTGCGTCCCATGACACGGGCAGGGACAGCATCCGCTCGGTGTATCCCTTGCATTTCATTAAAGTGTCAAAAGGGCCTCTACGTGTTGGCTATGTGGTACTCGTTTGGTACTTCGGCTCCACGCACGCCTCCCAAAGGTCCGGGATACCATTGTCCCGTGAACGGGAAAGAGATACAAATAATAATAATATACATTATAGTATCTCAAAGAGGCCTTAGAATTACGATTTGAAACGGGATATTTAAATTATTTTCGAGTTCCCGATATTTCGGCACTGTTGCAAGCGCCATTATCAAGGATTAACTGACGTGCTGCGAGTTTTAGTTGTGGTCTACCCACACACCGTAGCGAACTACCCTCTTCCTGGTTCGCTTTTTTCGCACAGTGTCACCGTCACTACCACCGTCCGCCTTGTCATTTGAAACTCGATTACGGTCATGACACACCACACTCACAGTATCAATACGCGAGTTCTTACCGGAAACAGTCTCTTTTCGATTGAGAACTTTCGGATCACTGGACGCCAGACACTTGACAGTTGAAACCCATCTTCCCGGTTGAAATACTTATGCCTTTGAGTTTCAAATGCTTCCTTAACCAACCTAGGTATGTAAATCGTAATTCTAATGTAAATGACCATGTAAGCTTGAAATCAAAGGGGCCTCTTCGTCTTGGATCTGTATCCCCACGAACGCCTTCCAAAAGGACCGGACATTGTGCCGTGATATCCCAAAATAATACTAAAATATATTTGACGACCGCATTAGCCTAGTTGGTAAGTGACACTGCCTACGAAGCTGGAGGTCCCGGGTTCGAATCCCGGTCAGGGCATTTATTTGTGTGATGAACTCGAATATTTGTTCCTGAGTCTTGGATGTTTTCTATGTATTTAAGTATCTATTTATCTTTATAAGTATGTATATCGTCACTTGGTACCCATAGTACAAGCTTTGCTTAGTTTGGGACTAGGTTGATTTGTGTAACATTGTCCAAAAATATTTATTTATTTATTTATTTATATTTACGGACAGGATGGTTCACGACACTCGTACCTGGTCGGTGAGGTCGGGGCGGCGCAGCAGCAGCCGGGCGAGCGCGCGCGCCTCGCGCTGCTCACTGGAAGCCAGCAACTCGCGCAAGTACTCGCACTGCAGGCTCCGGGGATATCTGCCAATGAAACTTCATTATTTATTTATTTACCAACTTACATTTACAGATAAACCAAACATGCAAGTTATAGGTTACAAAGACTTATTACTAATGGTGCTTAAGGAAATTACTCTATACTTAGTGATATTATCATTACTCATGTCAATATAATATTATATTAGTGATATAGCGTATCATCATGTTATCATTAATTTTGTGAAGTCTAATTTATGAACAATAGATTAAAGTAAACAATGTTAAAAAAAATATAGAAATGTCAATAATGTCAAATATTAAATACACAATCAGTTACAGAGACAATAATCATCAACTCATGCGTGTCATTCAAATATTGTATATATTCGTGATCGGGTGCTGTTTGTGGAGTCCGGTCTGTTCATGCTTGCTAGGACATAGTGACTACGTTAATACTAGTGTCTTTTTATAGGGGATTGACGAGAGATATCATCCGGTTGTGGATTCGTTTTTATTATCAGTGACTTAGAGACCATATACATCTCTAACAATATTAAATTAATCTTAATTTTGACGCTCAGAGACCATGTAATCTCTGGGATATTATATTAATTTCATTATACTCCTTGTTTAATCTTGAAACCTAATACATCTCTGCCTTTACTGATGTCGTAATATTTGTAATAGATAACTTTGCAAGTTTATCTTCACTGTATGACATTAATTTTGTTATAATTGTAAACTCGAAATTATTATTCTTGCTTGAACTGTAAATTAATATTTTAACATGAAAAATGTATTATTATAGTCAGACTTTCTTAAATTGTAAATTAATATTTTGACACGTAAAAGTGCCCTTGTGGCCTATTTGCAGAATAAATGTTTGATTTTGATTTTGTAAAGTTATGTATTTTCATGGTTAAGCCATTTAAGGTTATTTTACACTAATCACTACGTAGCTTAACTTAAAGATAATAAAACCAGTTCGAAACCTAAATGGCCCAGTAATTAAAGTCACTGAGTGTATAGTGGTATTTTTCTAATATGTGAAATATGTCCGAAAAACCATAAAACGCTTATCGTTACCAGTTCAAAACGAAAGGAAGTATGAAAAAAGATAATCCGCACAAATAGCTACCTTCCGTTCTAGATGATAAGGTTCAAATTGTAATGACTTGGCAATAAAACAGTCATGGTCAACGGTTGGAACTTGCCCAGTCGGCCGGCGTAGCGCGTGGCAAAGGCTGCTACTTATGCGGTAGTTGAAATAGGGGAGAACTATTGTATTTAATTAAATTAATTGAACAAAGTGTGTACTAAAAAGAATCCAACGTTCCGATTGGCTGTTGAAGTGTTTTCTGATTGGTGGATTTAATATGGTGCGGTATTTTGATTGGTCAAATTAGAATGTATTGTCATCATCATCATCATCAGCCTGTGTCAGTCCACTGCTGGACATAGGCCTCTCCCATGGCACGCCACTGAGCTCGGTCTTCAGCTCTTCTCCTCCAATCCCTGCCCACTGCCTTACGAATATCATCGCCGCACCTAGTTACAGGGCGTCCTACACTACGTTTGCCGACACGCGGTCTCCACTCAAGAACCAGTCTGCCCCAACGGCCATCGGTTCTGCGACATATGTGACCTGCCCACTGCCACTTCAGCTTAAAAATGTATGTGCTTTGAATGTATTGTAAATCACAAATATGTATTCATATTTTCCCTAGGGGCTAAATGTACTACTTTAGCCCTGCTTCATAAGACTGTTATGACACTTTTCGAGCATAAGTGAAAAAATAATTGAACCCTCACCCGTCCCTGACCGCGGGCCAGCAGCTGAGCGCGTCCACGAGCGCCTTCCTGCGCGTGCGCACGCGCGGGCCCGCGCCCGCGCCCGAGCCCGCGCGCGCCAGCTCGAGCAGTCTGTCGAACGCCGCGCGGCGGCCCTCCTCCGTCAGCAGCTGCTCCTCTGGAAACCAAACCAAATGTTAATCACGTCCCGTCTTCACTCCTCCGCCTGGACCTACTCCGAACTTCGTATCGCGCCGTTCCTTTCACTCTCGTGTTATACACCATATGAGTGAAAGGGACGGCACGATGCGAATATCGGATTTCAATGTTTGTTAAGTAACCAGTTCAATTTAAGGAATTTACTGGGTGAAAGTTTAAGAGTACTAATAAAGGATGCATAATTGAAAATATGGAGTCAGTATTGACGCCGCCGGCACCGTTTTGTTATTATCAAAGTCAAAGTCAAAATTTTATTTGCGAGAATTATGGTACATAACAGATGACAAAATATACATTCATTAAATATAGACCTGCACAATTCACCATTACAATGGCATGCAAATTTATTATTATAATTTTAAAGAAAATTAGTTTATGTAATGTCATTCTACATAAAAAAACAGTGTAAAATATTTCTAGTTATGTTAAATTTTCATAACTCTGGAATTTTGTGGTCATGTCAAAAAATTCCTTAATTCTATAAAAACATTTATCCTGAAGCCATGAGCGAAGTTTGACTATGAACAATTTGTACGGTAAAGTCCTAAACTCTAGAGGTATATGATTATAGACTTTTATTGACATTACTTACATAACAATTCCTTCTATACAAGGCTGTTTTCGAACGTCAAAATTTATTGAACGTTACTACTGGTAGTTTAAGTGACGGTTGAAATAAGTGGAGTAAAGGATTTTTAACTTCTTATGCTCGAAAAGTGTGTCATATTAGACTTGTCAAGCGGGGCTAAAGTAGTACATTTAACCCCTAGGGAAAATATGAATACATATTTATGATTTACAAAACATTCAATTTAGACCAATCATAATACTTCACCTATTAAATCCACCAATCACAAAACACTAATTTAACTCTTTAAAAAATATTTGGTATTGGGTATTAACAAACCAGAATACAGCTTTACTAAAATCGACCAATCAGAAAATAGAATTTATTTCTCTAAAGAGTCTAAAGATTAAGTTTGTAGTAGTCCCTATTTCAAAATAATTAAAAAAGTGATTAGTTCGTTCGAGCAACGCTTTGAAGCGCTCAATGGAAGGTGAGTTAGTTTTTTTGCGCGTGAATGTTGCGCGCGAACCGCGGTGTCTATTTTGTGTGTCAAAGCATGAAAGCAGGTTAGAAAAAAAACATGCTGCCAAATTACATATAAGTTCGCCGTGGAATTAATTGTTAATTTTGGATGGCTAACCTTTGTTTATTTATTTTCTCGCAATCGAAGTGAAAAGTAGAGTGTATAACTCTGGTCTAAAAGCCATATTACGCCTCGAACTATTTTCCCTCACTTTGTTCGGGAAAATAACTATCTCGTGGTAATATGGCTCATTTTAGACCCTTGTCATACAATCTACTATAAAACCACCATACTTACCAGTCAACTCCTGCGCGTACGCATCTTCGAACTCCGTCTTCAACAGGTCGACGGTGTACCGCGCTACCTTCGCCAGGTCCCCGCTGTCCTGTATACATATTTAAATTGTAATTTTCTTGACATTCAATTGTGATTGTTACATTTTGCAACGTTGAACATTGACATCACTACATAGTATAAAACAAAGTCGCTTTCTCTGTTCCTATGTATGCTTAAATCTTTAAAACTACGCAACGGATTTTGATGCGGGTTTTTTTAATAGTGTGATTGAAGAGGAAGGTTTATATGTATAATACATGCATCAGCATTGCACCCGTGCCAAGCCGGGGCGGGTCGCTAGTTTATTATATTTCAATTAGATATTAACCCGCGTAGCGCAACCACAAAGAGTGACATTTGACATATCGGAGACCTCACGCTACACTAGCGCATCTAGCGGGGAATTGATACGCGATAGCCCTCATTATGTAAGACCTTCCTGTATTGTATTCCAGAAAATAAATACTTTTAAATTTAGAATAAAGGAAAAATTGAAAAATGTAGGCATCGAGCAGGATTCGAACTTGCGACCTCCTGGCACGCGCCTCCCGGCGGGATTCTCAATATGATTTGAGACGTTAGTGCCGTTAATGAAGCATGAGTCTTCTGGTAGATGTCGCTGTACGCCTCCCTTAAGGCGTTTGTATAAAATAAATACTTTAGACTTTGATTTTTAATCTCGCATACCGCACCCGCACGCGGCACGCGGACTCCGCTATGAGTAGTGAGTAAACTTGAAGTGAACTCGACCTGCAAGTGCCGCTTGTCGCTGAGCGCCAGCAGCCCGAGCTGCAGGTGTGGCGGCAGACCGCCCCCCGCCCCCGCTCCCGCCCCCGCCCCCGCCTCCGCCTCCGCCTCCGCGGCCCTCTGCAGCACCGTCTCCACGAGCTCCTGCGGCACCTCCACGCCTTCCTTGTGGTATTGGATGAGGCGAGTCACTAACGTCGATATTTCCCTGAACGTGCACATAAAATCGTTAGTGTTATAGGTACATCCCGCAGAATAATAATAATAAAAAATAAAACCAACTCCAAGAAACACTAAAAAGTAAAAAATAATTGCCTTACTTCTAATATGAGACTTTATAGAATAGAACCAAATTTATTGCACACGAAAATAACAACACATTACAATTTAAAACGTAATACCTAGAAACTAGCTTAAAAATACCTACATACATGAAGTGAACTAAGTATAAAGAGCAGGGGTGCTGCTATAGTGGCCGCATTTGGGCACCACTCAGTATAATGCTGTGACATTTTACAATGCCGCAGCGCTGGTCTTCCGTGGAGCCCATGGCTGAAAGATAGCTCAGAACAGCAGAAAGTGATGGACATGGGAAACATAATAGAAATACATTTTTTTTAATAACTTACGCTAATCCGCAGAAATTGTCTAAAGTTGACGAAATGGCACCGACTACAAAAATTACAATAAGTACGTCTACATTGTTCAATAAGAATGTTAGAAGTAAGGCAATTATTTATTAATTTTTAGTGTTTTTTGGAGTCAGTTTTATTTTTTTTGTAAAATTTTTATTTATTTAACTTTTTAATGAATCATTACCAGATCTCATAACAATTCCAATAAGCTCAAACACGAATAAGCCACACTGTTTTATTACGGAGTTCCGTTGCCTACCTTCCGGCTTCAATTACCAGATCAGGTTGATGGACACATTACATCAGGACCATTTAAATTGACTTCGTCATAATCGCTTCAGTATCTTGATCGAAATATCTTAATACCACCCATGAAAGACTAGGAGTTTTGGATGACCATCCGTAGTCTTCTTCATCAGTTCTCGTTCACCAAATACTACTGTGTGAATGCAAAATGCTTGATTTATTGCCGAAAATACTAAAATTTCTATACGTTTTCCTTGAATTTTTGAGGAGTTCCCTCAATTCCTCATGGATCCCATCATCAGAACTAGACTAGAGAAGTGAAAAGAAGAGTGTATTACACGGCAGCCAAATTATTTCTAACTCGGACGTGGCGATTTTAATCCCTCCCTACGCTCAATATTACATTTTAGAATTCCTCGCTACGCTCGGGAAACTATTCTGGAATAATTCGCTTCGTTCGAGATTTAACATGCTAGCCCTCGATGAAATATTGCTCAGCTGGTTTTCAGCGGTCTATGAGACCCAATTAACTAAGAACTCTTGGCGCCAAGTAGGGGATAGTTTAGTCCGAAAGGTAGACAATGTCAACTTAGAACAAAGAAGATGTAATGAGGGTGTTAGGACTGCTACAATATTTTTAGTTCACGTGCAGATGTAGCAGCGTGTTGAGCGCCGCCGCGCCGGGCCCCGCCAGCAGGGGCTCTGTGTGGACTCACCCGGGGCCCGCGCAGTCCGCGGCGCGGCGGAGCACCCGCGCCGCGTCGCAGCCCACGTGCAGGCACTGCAGCAGCGTGTGGAGCGCCGCCGCGCCCAGCCCCGCCAGCACCAGGCGGCCCAGCAGGGGCACCAGCGCGTCCGCGTCGCCGTGGCTCCGCTCTATCTCTCTGGAAAACGATGGAACGTTTGCGGCCTGTTATTAGGTCGAAACTCATATCCGCGACAAGTAATTAGCCAGTATCCTGCCGATTCGATCTCGCACACGGAACGCAGCACGCACCCGCGACGCATGTTGCCGGCGCGAGGATCGCTGGCCAGCCGCACACACACCGCGACGCAGCGAGCCGGCAGCCTATATGAGGAAGCGCGCGCGTCGACCGCGAGTCCAGGTGCCAGGGCTTCCGGCACCACTCAATCAACTGCCACCACTGCGCGCGAGTGTGTACGCTGCGCGGGCCCACATCCGGCGAAACAGTGCCCTGTCCCCAAGGGCCAATCAGCGACCTGCGCCAACTGCGGCGGCTCACACACCGCCAACGATGGCAACTACCCAGTGTTCCGGCGGTAGGCAAGGAACACAAAGGCGGGGACTAGTGCCCACTCGGTCCCTACCAAACCCGGCCCCAAGACAAGGGCTCAAGAAAAACCACGAATGGTGGAGGAGCCGGCGCCCGCCACGCTCATGGCGCCGGCCAACGCTCCCCCACCCTATAAGAAGCCGAAAAGCAACAAGAAGAAGAAGAAGGCTGCACCGGTTGCGGATGCACCTCCTCCCCCTTCTTCGCCACTAGAAGCACCATCACCTCTCGCTGCAATTGGAAGTCAGAATGAGACGACGAAGAGAGCGGCTCAACACCACCAGTGGAGATGACTGCACCTCCGTCACCCACGAAACCCAGCGTACGGTCCCAGTTTAAGGACGGTGAATTTGAAGCCTTTCAAAAAGTGTGTGCGAGACTTTTTGAAAGGCTTCAATTTGAATTTCTGTTCGTCGGTTAATAATTTGTCGCAACCAAGTGCTTTCGAACTAACATTTGTCGCGATAAAATTCTGTCGCACTAACGTTCATCGCAGATTTATTATTCGCAATTCAGTTGCGGAGCCGATGATGATGACCGCGAGTCAGTCTTTGCTCCGGCCCCGCGGCGGGAACAACGGCTGACCAGCCTAGAGCGCGGCGTGTCTCCTCCGTGTACGTTTTTAAGGCGGATCTCACTGGAAGGGAATGTGAACCTTATGCCCTTAGCACTTACGGCCATATCTCGTCGCGTGGCACGCCGCTGTTCTCGATGATGCCCTGAATGGTGTCGGAGTGGAAGTTCTCTAGGAAGCGCGCCCAGCGCGTCAGTTCCTGCCCGACCTGCGTCCACGACATCTCGCTGAAAGGGAAATCGGACCTTATAATAATAATAATAAGATGTTTATTCAATTACTGTATACATGGCAATTTACAAAACAATTGAAATGGTAGGTGGCTCAGCTTGTGTCTGTACGCTATATACGCTGTTCAAAACAATTTTCTATAAAAGTAGCTACGAAACCCTAAAAGAGTATACTAATAAAAAAGCATGCTTTATAAACTATTCTTACTTACGAATTAAAATTTCAAGAGTATTGTGGGGGTGTTGTTATTTATGACGTTACTCACAATGACACTGACATACATATAGGTACAATTAATATGGGTTCACTGTAATCGATCGACCACTGGTGAGCTAGAACATTTTTTGCCTTCATCGATGTTTTGGCGCGACAACCCTAGCGCTACACGTGCCACGTGTGAATGAATACAAGTTATACGATAGACAGAGATGTACAGAGTACGCATGGTTTTATGCCTAATTTGGCAGACAGTGAAGCTTCTGTACTTGTAGTATTACTTATTCTGTGACCAAAGTGACAGATAAGGACAAACGAACTTTAGCGGCTAGTTAACTAAAATAGGTTTGATGGACGGTTCTCATATGATTTTATTTTTTAGACTGACGCTCAGAGACCTTATACATCTCTGAGGATATTTATTTATTAGATTTTATTATTTTCATGTTGACGTGTTATAGATATAGCTCAAAATATTTTATTATGATTAGTGTACCTGCTTTATTACCTTTTATCTTGACGCTTAGAGACCTTATACATCTCTAACAAATCTCGATTATTATTAGTTTCTTAGTCTTATTTTTGACATGTAACACTACATTTAATTAATGATACTTTGATTATTGTATTATTTTTATTTGATGTACCTAGATAGATTTTGACTTGTAAAAGTGCCCCTGAGGCCTATTTGCAGAATAAATGTTTTGATTTTGGTTATGAATAAGGGGTTTATAAGGTTTAGTGTGGTAGCTTACTCCTTGGTGAACTTGAAGTCGTTCTCCTGCTCCTGCTGGCAGTAGTCCACCGCCTGCATCAGCATGAGGCTGCGCGTGCCCGCCGGCACCCTGCGACACACCGCGACCACATCCTCATCATCGTCATCATCGCATCTTGATAATGATGATCGCATCATAATCATCATTATCATTATGATCTTCACCACAGATACCATCATCATTAACATAATTATCATTACCAACAGCATCATCATCGACAACATCATTATCGAAATCTAAGATTTCAAGCTCACATGGTCATTTACATTAGAATTACGATTTGAAACGGGATATTTACCATGAATATTTGAGAAACGGTTATAAGGAGCAGATAATACCTCCTAAACATACGGGAACACCGAAAAACCTTGACTATAAACTATAAAGTAACACGACAACCGGCGTACTTACCATACGTATAGGGAGTGACAGATATAAGGTGGCAAATATCTTAAGAAGTTTTCCGTGAAAACTATCTTCAAGCTCTATAGAAAACTGTGGCAGTATTTACGCTCGCCAAAGGACAGTTTTCCGCTAGAACATCCAGGGGTTTATAAGATTGACTGTAGCTGTGGAAGCTCTTACATAGGTCAGACTAAGCGCACCATCTCATGCCGTATCAAAGAGCACATCCGAGCGTATAAAAACAATGAACCTCGGAAGTCAGCAATCGCAGAACACCTTTTGGAGGCAGGAACAAATCATTGGATTGAGTTGCACAACCCTCAGATCCTCTCGACAGAACGCCATTACATACCTAGGTTGGTTAAGGAAGCCATTGAAATCCAAAGGCATAAGAATTTCAACCGGGAAGATGGGTTTCAACTGTCAAGTGTCTGGCGTCCAGTGATTCGAAAGTTCTCAAATCGAAAAGAGACTGTTTCCGGAAAGAACTCGCGTATTGATACTGTGAGTGTGGCGTGTCGTGACCGTAATCGAGTTTTAAGTGACGGTGGTAGTGATGGTGACACTGTGCGAAAAAAGCGAACCAGGAAGAGGGTAGATCGCTATGGTGTGTGGGTAGACCACAACTAAAACTCGCAGCACGTCAGTTAATCCTTGATAATGGCGCTTGCAACAGTGCCGAAATATCGGGAACTCACAAATACAAATATACATGGTAAATATCCCGTTTCAAATCGTAATTCTAATCATCGACATCATTATTGAAAACATCATCGTCATTGTCGTCGTCATCATCATCATCAACACTCACCTCTGCTGCGCCTGCTCGCTGAAGCACGTGTCGGCCAGGAACCGCAGCAGCTCCTTGTTGTTGAGCTTGTTGAAGTAGCTCGCGCACTGCCGGTAGCGCTGCGTCCACTTCATCATCATCATCATCAACACTCACCTCTGCAGCGCCTGCTCGCTGAAGCACGTGTCGGCCAGGAACCGCAGCAGCTCCTTCTTGTTGAGCTTGTTGAAGTAGCTCGCGCACTGCCGGTAGCGCTGCGTCCACTTCATCATCATCATCATCAACGCTCACCTCTGCAGCGCCTGCTCGCTGAAGCACGTGTCGGCCAGGAACCGCAGCAGCTCCTTCTTGTTGAGCTTGTTGAAGTAGCTCGCGCACTGCCGGTAGCGCTGCGTCCACTTCATCATCATCATCATCAACGCTCACCTCTGCAGCGCCTGCTCGCTGAAGCACGTGTCGGCCAGGAACCGCAGCAGCTCCTTCTTGTTGAGCTTGTTGAAGTAGCTCGCGCACTGCCGGTAGCGCTGCGTCCACTTCATCATCATCATCATCAACACTCACCTCTGCAGCGCCTGCTCGCTGAAGCACGTGTCGGCCAGGAACCGCAGCAGCTCCTTCTTGTTGAGCTTGTTGAAGTAGCTCGCGCACTGCCGGTAGCGCTGCGTCCACTTCATCATCATCATCATCAACGCTCACCTCTGCAGCGCCTGCTCGCTGAAGCACGTGTCGGCCAGGAACCGCAGCAGCTCCTTCTTGTTGAGCTTGTTGAAGTAGCTCGCGCACTGCCGGTAGCGCTGCGTCCACTTCATCATCATCATCATCAACGCTCACCTCTGCAGCGCCTGCTCGCTGAAGCACGTGTCGGCCAGGAACCGCAGCAGCTCCTTCTTGTTGAGCTTGTTGAAGTAGCTCGCGCACTGCCGGTAGCGCTGCGTCCACTTCATCATCATCATCATCAACGCTCACCTCTGCAGCGCCTGCTCGCTGAAGCACGTGTCGGCCAGGAACCGCAGCAGCTCCTTCTTGTTGAGCTTGTTGAAGTAGCTCGCGCACTGCCGGTAGCGCTGCGTCCACTTCATCATCATCATCATCAACGCTCACCTCTGCAGCGCCTGCTCGCTGAAGCACGTGTCGGCCAGGAACCGCAGCAGCTCCTTCTTGTTGAGCTTGTTGAAGTAGCTCGCGCACTGCCGGTAGCGCTGCATCCACTTCTTGTTGTTGCTGGATGACGCGTTACTTGGCTCCTGTGCAAAAAAAACAGGATATAGTACATTACTTACCAAGGGCGGTAAAACAAAGAATGTCTCAGATCGCAGGTATTTGACGCCCGAGCCGAAGGCAAGGGCGATAATTATGCGATCTGAGGCTTTCTTAATTACCGTCCAAAGTAAGTACAAAATTGTATGTCACCCCCTGGCCAGGAAGTGGGATTTTCAGCGCGCGGAGCGTGCGGTAATTGCCACTTTATGGCCAGGTGTGACATAAAATATATAAAACATAGATCCAATTCAAATAAGAAGCGCCCCATTTTTAACTATGCTATGGAAAAAACAAAAACTTACGCGACGAGAACGTGGTTAGTCACATAGAAATAAAATAAATGAAATAAGTGATCTTTTCTCTAAAATGGCCCGCAAAGTGAACATTACTCGCTACATATTGGAACGTAAAGGTCGGATCAGAATTTAAAAAATAAAAAAACATTACAGGCCACCAGAGGGGCTAAGATGATCGCTTATATGTCGGACATATAGCACTCGTCCCTCTCGTACTTACATACTTGACAGTAAGGGACGAAGGCTATATGTCCGACATAAAAGCGATCATCTTAGTCCCGCTGGAGCGTTCTTTGTCGAGTTACAAACTTTTAAAAAGTAGAAACAGGCATGTAAAAGACGACACAGGTCTTATTCAGAAAATTCAGCTCGTGTTTTTCTGTTGGAAACACGACGTTTTTGTATGTCTCAAATAATTTTCGTTTGTCGGTGGAAAAATACACATGCGATTCTGTTAAAAGAAATAAACGGCGGGAAAGCATGAAGTTTTTGACGTTTTAAGGTTATGTTAATCAAATATTTATCTCATCAAGTGAAATAAATTCACCCTGAAACCGTTTTACCGTGTGTTATTTAACCCGAATTCTTAATTCAAATTACGTCTTATTTCCCCCATTTTTAAGAAAACCACTATATTAGCCTCGGCTCGAAGCTGCTATTTTAGATTATTTATTCTTAAGTTTTTATTTTAAGTTTAGTTTAATAATAATAATAATATTAGAGGACAATCTTACACAAATCGAACTAGCCCCACAGTAACCTCAAGAAGGCTTGTGTTATGGGTACTAGACGACGATATATTTAATAGATATAAATACTTAAATACATAGAAAACATCCAAGACTCAGAAACAAATATTCATGCTCATCACACAAATATTTGCCCTGACCGGGATTCGAACCCAGGACAGTCAGCTTCACAGGCAGGTGCACTACCCACTAGGCTAAACCGGTCGTCAGGCGGCAGTTTGTAGGCCTTTTATTATTTGTAGTATAGAATTTATGTCCATCCATGTATTTGATTATGTAAATACCCCCAAATAAGTAGTGAAGTTTTTTAATTAGGAGGACATTTCATTTTATTCGGAATGTACATTTTTTTATAATAATAATACACTTCGATGTTTCTTTGCATCTGCTTGCTTATTATTTATATCTCATACATATTTTAGGGTTAAGTTTATGACATTTGTAGTTTGTCGTGCGCAAAAAGGTACATCACAGTTGTTCCATTGTAATGCCTATCATCTACCTATATATTTATCTATAACCTACCTATGATGACGAAATATAGTTATTTGTTCAACAAGAGAGCAAAGTAGATTTTTGCTACGAGTGTTGATGTTGAGTCCCGAGCAAGCGAAAGATTCTATAATTTAATTAAAATTAGAATCTTGAGCGTAGCGAGGGACTCAAAGACACGAGATGCAAATATCTTTGCTCTCGTGTGATACATACAACTTTTCATCTCAGCGGCGAGAACATATAACTCAAAGGAACAAAACGCCACATAGAAACAATCAAATCATTTTTATGTAAAAAAATCAAACAACAAATATGTGAAATAACAAACATTAACTACAATTACTCTTTCCTATAACATTCACTTTACACGACGTTAAGAAAAAGCCCACTGACAACCCTTTAATCAATATTAAAAAAATGGTTTGCAACTCTATCTTACAATGATACAGAAGACATAATACGCACTTACTCTTGGTCTGTGGTCAGCTAAATCTTTTATCAGCTAAGCTGCGCGCACTCATTCACGTCACACACGCACACACCACACCCCTACTCACATACACACTCACACATCTTCACACATATTACACACAAACACTTTTACTTAGTTTATTAATTTTCATGTTTTATACTCGTAACTGCTACAAATGGTGCATTCCAAGATACAGGCTCGCCTAGTTTGGACTGCACCAGAAATCCCGTGTAACCTGTTGTATCATTTGTGTTAGCATCAATAAATTTACTCTTTTAGAAATGCATCTAGTTTTGGGTACGTTTCAATATGTATATTGTGTGCCGTCTTCATCGTCGCTTTGAGCATCGAATATTGCTCCACACGGTTGTCGGTTGTTTGTTGTGGGATAACCTTACTTACTTATACTCATACTTTTTCCGAGATGTTGGTTGCTCCTTTATCCGATCGTCATTTATTGAATATTTCGTATGCCTTTAAATACTTCTCTCGAGACTTTTCGGGCAAAAAACACAGTTCAGCCTCTTTGACGGTATCTCTCAACTCTTGAGGAGTTAAAACATCGGCTTCGTCACTTGATTCACTCATATTTAGTACAGTTTTTAGTTTAACTTATGTTTTATATCCAAGGAAACGTAATACGAATAACATTTAAAAAGTTCAACCGCGCTAACTTTTTAAAGAATATAAAATGCGTTCTGAAGCTGTATATGAATTTATATTCGTTCACCATATGAAAATACTAAAGACTTTTAATAATTAATGTTCGCGATCAATATCGCATTTCTTCGTTGTATTTTAAGAATAATGAAATATTAATATGATTATAATAATTAGAGTTAATATAGGTTTAATATTTTTTGTAATACAAGGGTGCAAAGTTGTATTTTAACCGCGAGTGTGGAATTGAAACACGAGCTAGCGAATGGATTCTAGGATTGAAGATTGAACCACGAGACAGCGAATGGTCTATGGTTGAACCGCGAGCGAAGCGAGACGAGACGACACGAGACGTTAAATAACTTTGCAGCCGTGTATAACACAAATCTTTTCACCTCACTAGAGCGAGGAATTTTTTTTCCTCCTCCTCGTCCTAACGTTGACAGTTGCGCCGTAAATATAGTTGCCCACTACCTAATCCCGAGATTTGGCGTAGGTATTAGTTTTTTTAACACAACAGCACAATATAAAATTATTGTTGCTGGACTGTCTGGACTGGCCTTTACATGTTATTATGTTTAAGAAAGTTACAAATAGCGCGTTCGGATTTCAAATATTCTTTGCACTCTTGTGGATAAAACGCAGTTTTGCTATCTGTTTTTAAAGAAAAAAAAAGGGCTCTCCGAGCTAGTGAGGTGAAATAGTTATTTGTTATGCAAGGCTGCAAAGTTGTTGTTTGGCGCGAGTGCTCGAATTGAAAGCCGAGCTAGCGAAGGATTCTAGAATTGAACCACGAGCGTAGCGAGTGGTTCAAGAATAGAATCCTGAGCGTAGCGAGGGTTTCAAGACACGAGAAGCCAAATAACTTTGCTGCCGAGCGAAACACACAACTTTTCACCTCACCCTAGCGAGGAAATGTCGGTACAGTCGCCATCAAATATATCTGCACTCTTCAGGGTGATCAAAAATATCTGAACGTGCACTCTAACGCCTTGGTAATAGAGGCGTGTTCAGATATTTATGACCACCTTGTTCGCTTCGATATAATATATCTGATGGCGACTGTACAAGAAAACAATTCAAGTATTATTAAAGAAAATTGCAATACGAATATTGTTTGAATATATTCCTTATTTTTGTATTTCCATAAATTAAAAAAGTAGGTAAAATAATGATATAAAACTGAAATTGAATGATTTTCAATTTAATGTAAGTACCTAAAATAAAATGTTTCATCGGATGACATATTCCTTGTGCGAGCGGGCCGTTGCTATATACATGTATAGCCCTGACTCACTCGCACACCGCACCGTCGTGCGGAAACCGCATCAGTGTAGAAACGGCCTATGATTCTGAACGCATCCATAAAAAAATTGGGTAGCGCGGTACTCCGTCATGTTCGAATTTCAAAATCACTTTACCCGCTAGCGGATAAAATGGACTTTTGCACGCAGATTTGAAACGATAAAGTAAGCCTTTCAGAGCGGGTGAGGTGAAAAAGAATTTGATTGGTTGACAGGCGCGAGGGGATTTAGCACTCACGCTGAAGAAGTAGTTAGTCAGCCACATGGTGTAGAGCGTGTGCACGGGCAGCGGCAGGCGCAGGGCGGGCGGCAGCGCGCGCAGCAGCTTGGCCACCAGCCCCGCCGACTCCGGCCGCATGGCGCCCAGCACGTGCGCCGTCAGCGCCGCGCCCGACGCCGGCGCCAGCAGCACCTTGTAGTCCAGCTCTGCGGGACATTTCTAAACTAGCGTCTCGAAAAATAACAAACCTACTAGGGTCATTGTCAGATTTAGGTTCGCGTCTTTTCGGTGGACATATCAAAAGTTAAGGGCTACAAAGCTTAATTTTGGATTGGTCTAGTAACCCGCATAAACACCTCCGTTGCTATAAATCCATGTACTAAAAACATAACTTACATACACAGAAACCGTTAACTATTGACCACCGAAGAGACAACTTTTGTTTTTGCAACTGACAATGACCCACTACCGTTTTGTGCCGACCAGGCACATCATTCTAAACGAATAGGGTAATCTTATATTATCTCACACCTGGCCATAAAGTGGCAATTACCGCACGCTCCGCGCGGAAAATCCCACTTCCTGGCCAGGGGGTGACATAAAATTTTGTACTTACCTCGGGCGGTGATTAAGAAAGCCTCAGATCGCATAATTATCACCCTTGCCTTCGGCTCGGGCGTCTAATACCTGCGATCTGAGACATTCTTTGTTTTACCGCCCTTGGTAAGGGGGCGTCCATAAATTACGTGAGGTGTTTTTTAAAATTTTCTGTCCCTCCCTCTCCCCCTGGTGAGAAGTCGTGAGATTTTATTCAACCCCCTCCCCCATCCCCCTATTTCACGTGAGATTTTTTAAAATGTGGGTTTCTTACGTAAACGCGTTGGATTGTTATTGTAAAAAGAAAAAAAAAATTGCTTCGTGCTTTTATTTACGACTAGTTAAGACTAGTAATCAATATTGCTGAGAGTTAATGTCAAAGTATGAATGAAATTATTCTCTTTCGAACGAATTAGTGAATAATCTTAATCGTATTTACGATTACGCTTAAGATTAAATCTTATAAGCGTGTACAATCTGGATTAAATGGACCAAAATAGTATAATTTTTTTTTGTTTCAAACAGAAAAAAAATTGCGTGATATTTGTCGAAAACCCCCCTCTCTCCAACGTAAGATCAGATGAGATTTGACTCGACCCCCTCCCCCCCTTAAACATCTCACGTAATTTATGGACGCCCCCTAAGTAATGTACTATTACGTGCGTATGATACGTTAGAGATTACGAGCGTGCGAGATGTATTATGTATGTATGTGCTAGTATATAAGGAAGCAGTATTAACAATAAATACACAGTTGTACAGATTATTTCTGAGTCTCACTGAGTGTGCACTTCCATAAATCCCTTTGGGGTGTAGTCCACTCCCTCAACTAACTTTCCCTAAATGTTTTAATGTTGCTAGTTAGAGAGAAAGCGCGACAGATCAGTGACGTCCCTGACTTCAAGCGCCATAGCAAATAACGATTGTTCCAATATAAAGCTGCGTTTTGCGGAAAAGGGGCATACTATGCCTCCTATTAAAACTTTGAAGATTTATGTTACTTTGAAAATAAAATGAATAAATAAATATTAGAGGACAATCTTACACAAATCGAACTAGCCCCACAGTAAGCTCAAGAAGGCTTGTGTTATGGGTACTAGACGACCATATATTTAATAGATATAAAATACTTAAATACATAGAAAACATCCAAGACTCAGAAACAAATATTCATGCTCATCACACAAATATTTGCCCTGACCGGGATTCGAACCCAAGACCGTCAGATTCACAGGCAGGTGCACTACCCACTAGGCTAAACCGGTCGTCAAGATATGTTTGACGTTTATTGTTATGGTGGGTTGCACCAAACTGTATGTAATCATAAGCGGTGTTCGTTAAAATCTGATTGTATGGTAAGTTTGACAAGTTTCTATGGGATGACAGCTGCCGGCGCCATATTTGACGATGACCGGCCTGTGATCGTATGTTGGTGCAACCGACCCTAAGTCGCGTTCACGGATACGAGATATTTAGTATTTTTTTATTAAATATTTTATAGCTGTGTTAAAATTAATGTTCGAATTTTATTTTTTAGTTATTTATAATATGTCTATATAGTTCGGTTTGTTTATGTGTTACCCGCCGTGAATTTCACCAATTGGCCCCGACGGAAGACCAGCATCGACCAGTTAGGTTGGCACCATGCTGAGTCGGGACCATTTCGTGGCATTTTTGAGTGTTTTCTTTTTGTTTTTACACTTTTTTACTGTTACCCCGTTTGTTTAAGGTTTACCCTTGTTTGGCCTAATAACTTTTTGCCTAATTTCAGTTAAACTAAAATTATTTGGTATAACTGCTCACTTTATCTAATTTTTGTTTGAATGAAAATCATTTTGTATAATCCTTTCTTCATATAATTTTGTTTCGCCTAATTTTAAGCCACCTTATTTTCATTTTATATAATCTTATTTTGTATACTGTTTGTTTGACATAATTATACTTCGTCTAAATTACATTTCGCATAATTTTATTTACTCTGGTCCTATCCGTGTTAGAGTCGATTTTGTCCCAAAAGGTCGTTCTGGGCTTCTATAAAAAAATAACCTCGAAGATTAAGACTTAATCTTCTAAGTTTGTTAAATAAAAAATTAGACCCTCTAGACATCATTTTCTATTAATTGTGTGTTTTTGTGTCTTTTTTAACAAGAAAATATTATGATAATTCAGTATTAGATAAAAAAACTTAGTAAAAACGTTATTCGACTATATGACGAGTAGTTAAAATAAGAATCGACAAACTGATTTTGTGACAATAGCTTGTCATTGTGACAATAGCTTGTCATTGTGACAATAGCGAGAAAAGTAAATGTCATCAAGTAAATGAAGGTTAGAAGCAAACGTTACCGTTGGAAGCTGCTTTGACTTTCTTGAGCAGCTTGATGTGGTCGGCGGCCGTGAGCCCCCACAGCGCGGGCCGCTCGTCCACGCGCCGCAGCAGCGCGAACAGGCTGATGAGCGCGCGGTGGTCGGTGCCGGCCGCGCGCGGCCACAGCGCCGCGAGGATGCTGGGAGAAAAGAACCTATTCACCACACTAGCTCGGAAAGCCCTTTTTTAGGCTCGGTTGGACCAACATACGAAGAAGTGAGTGTATATTCTCACTTTTGGTAAAATAATTTCACGGATTAGCCTTTCATTTATTTATTTAAACTTCATTGCACAAAAAGAATATAAGTACAAAGGGCGGACTTAATGCCGTGAGGCATTCTCTACCAGTCGACTATAGGACCAAACAGAAACAAGCAAATGTGGGTGCAATGAGAAAATAATTCATAAAAGTTAAACGATACGACGATTTTCATTATGATCCCAAAGAGTAGACTAAGGCTCGGTTGCACCAACATACGATCACAGGCCGGTCATCGTCAAATATGGCGCCGGCTGCTGTCATCCCATAGAAACTTGTCAAACTTTCCATACAATCAGATTTTAACGAACACCGCTTACGATTACAGACGGTTTGGTGCAACCCACCCTTATTCTTTAAAAACAGTTAGCAAAACTGCATTTTATCCACAAGAGTGAAAAGAATATTTGGAGCCCCCCCTCCAGCTCGTCCATCTCGTACTCACCGCGCGTGAGTGTCCGCGTCCACCCTCGGCAGCCTGGCCACGGTGGCGAGGCGGGACAGCGAGGGCTCGGTCTCCACGTGCTGGAGCCACACCTCCAGCTCGTCCCCCTCGTACTCACCGCGCGTGAGTGTCCGCGTCCACCCTCGGCAGCCTGGCCACGGTGGCGAGGCGGGACAGCGAGGGCTCGGTCTCCACGTGCTGGAGCCACACCTCCAGCTCGTCCCCCTCGTACTCACCGCGCGTGAGTGTCCGCGTCCACCCTCGGCAGCCTGGCCACGGTGGCGAGGCGGGACAGCGAGGGCTCGGTCTCCACGTGCTGGAGCCCCCCTCCAGCTCGTTCCCCTCGTACTCACCGCGCGTGAGTGTCCGCGCCCACCCTCGGCAGCCTGGCCACGGTGGCGAGGCGGGACAGCGAGGGCTCGGTCTCCACGTGCTGGAGCCCCCCTCCAGCTCGTCCCCCTCGTACTCACCGCGCGTGAGTGTCCGCGTCCACCCTCGGCAGCCTGGCCACGGTGGCGAGGCGGGACAGCGAGGGCTCGGTCTCCACGTGCTGGAGCCACACCTCCAGCTCGTCCCCCTCGTACTCACCGCGCGTGAGTGTCCGCGTCCACCCTCGGCAGCCTGGCCACGGTGGCGAGGCGGGACAGCGAGGGCTCGGTCTCCACGTGCTGGAGCCCCCCTCCAGCTCGTTCCCCTCGTACTCACCGCGCGTGAGTGTCCGCGCCCACCCTCGGCAGCCTGGCCACGGTGGCGAGGCGGGACAGCGAGGGCTCGGTCTCCACGTGCTGGAGCCCCCCTCCAGCTCGTCCCCCTCGTACTCACCGCGCGTGAGTGTCCGCGTCCACCCTCGGCAGCCTGGCCACGGTGGCGAGGCGGGACAGCGAGGGCTCGGTCTCCGCGTGCTGGAGCCCCCCTCCAGCTCGTCCCCCTCGTACTCACCGCGCGTGAGTGTCCGCGTCCACCCTCGGCAGCCTGGCCACGGTGGCGAGGCGGGACAGCGAGGGCTCGGTCTCCACGTGCTGGAGCCCCCCTCCAGCTCGTCCCCCTCGTACTCACCGCGCGTGAGTGTCCGCGTCCACCCTCGGCAGCCTGGCCACGGTGGCGAGGCGGGACAGCGAGGGCTCGGTCTCCACGTGCTGGAGCCCCCCTCCAGCTCGTCCCCCTCGTACTCACCGCGCGTGAGTGTCCGCGTCCACCCTCGGCAGCCTGGCCACGGTGGCGAGGCGGGACAGCGAGGGCTCGGTCTCCACGTGCTGGAGCCCCCCTCCAGCTCGTCCCCCTCGTACTCACCGCGCGTGAGTGTCCGCGCCCACCCTCGGCAGCCTGGCCACGGTGGCGAGGCGGGACAGCGAGGGCTCGGTCTCCACGTGCTGGAGCCCCCCTCCAGCTCGTTCCCCTCGTACTCACCGCGCGTGAGTGTCCGCGCCCACCCTCGGCAGCCTGGCCACGGTGGCGAGGCGGGACAGCGAGGGCTCGGTCTCCACGTGCTGGAGCCCCCCTCCAGCTCGTCCCCCTCGTACTCACCGCGCGTGAGTGTCCGCGTCCACCCTCGGCAGCCTGGCCACGGTGGCGAGGCGGGACAGCGAGGGCTCGGTCTCCACGTGCTGGAGCCACACCTCCAGCTCGTCCATCTCGTACTTGGCCGCCAGAGACAGCGCCAGCTCGAGGTGCTCGGGGTTCGGGGATCTGACAACGAAAACATCCCTTTAACTGCTATCGTCAGATAACAGACAAAGTGACAGTGTAAATGACACCTTCCTGATTTATGATAGAGTTGAAAATTGCGAGTAACTTTATTGATGTTCAGTGGTTAATGCGGAGTACAAGAACTACATAAACGATTCGTAAGCATCAATATTAAATCGACGTGAGAACTGTCATGAACAGGATTCGT
Source organism: Epiblema foenella (assembly GCA_963556455.1). NCBI lineage: Eukaryota > Metazoa > Arthropoda > Insecta > Lepidoptera > Tortricidae > Epiblema > Epiblema foenella. Next base: position 870,133 of record OY747102.1, on the reverse strand, counting down.
GGATATTCATTGAAAAGACACAATGACTGGTGGCAACACTGTAATTTAAAACCGTAACTTAAAATGTAGCAAGCAAACATTTACCCCTTATTCATAAAACTAAACTTGTTTTAAGTAAGTAAAGTATGGCGTTTGAATATCTTCATTAAGGAAACTGTAAGTCTACGATTTATTAACTTTCTCAATGTTATTTATAACTATAAAAGACTGTTTGTTTCTTAAATAAATAAATAAATAAAACTTAACAAACCTCTGCTAACTAAAATGTTTCTTGTCACTGTCTCACAAGCACAAGTGTCAAAATGACAGATAAGGACAAACGAACTTTAGCGGCTAGTTAACTAATATAGGTTTGATAGACGTTTATGAATAAGGGGGTTAGAGATTATTTATTTATTTATTTATATTAGGAGAACCAACAGCAGTACAAACAATGTAACAACATGCATATTAACAGCAGAGCCAATTACAGGATCTCACAGATAGCGCTAGAGTGTATATACAGAACTAAAGTGTAAAGTGTAAGTGTAAGTGTATTAGTAATGTCACCTGGCGAGCCTGTGCACGGCCTCCCGCCGGTAGTCGGCGTCGGCGGAGAACAGGACCGCGTTGACGCCGACGCCGGCCGCGCGGAGCCGCTCCGCCTCGCCGCAGCCGCTCAACTTGCTCAGGCAGCGGCGGATCACGTCCATCTGCTCGTCCGACGCGTTCTGCCCCTCCAGCGTCATGCGGGCCAGCTGCGAACGGAATTCAACTTAGGGTGACGATTTGAAACGGGATATTTACCATGTATATTTGTATTTGTGAGTTCCTGTTGGCGCAGGTTCGTAGAATGAAGTAGCCGACACAATTTCGGAGTTTCACATAGATTTTAATCATCAGAGCGATTAAATTACAAAAATTAAAAATACTGATTTGTATGAATAATGTTATCAACGCGCGACCGAGCAGCGTGCTGTCGGCGTCGAGTTAGATGGGAGAATGCCGCGGCGGCCGCCGCTGGCGCGGCGCCGTGTAGCTGTTGCGTAGGTGTGCGTGAGCGCACACAGTGATGTCGCGTTAACAGTTCCCGATATTTCGGCACTGTTGCAAGCGCCATTATCAAGGATTAACTGACGTGCTGCGAGTTTCAGTTGTGGTCTACCCACGCACCATAGCGATCTACCCTCTTCCTGGTCCGCTTTTTTCGCACAGTGTCACCGTCACTACCACCGTCCGCCTTGTCACTTGAAACTCGATTACGGTCACGACACACCACACTCACAGTATCAATACGCGAGTTCTTTCCGGAAACAGTCTCTTTTCGATTTGTGAACTTTCGGATCACTGGACGCCAGACACTTGATAGTTGAAACCCATCTTCCCGGTTGAAATTCTTATGCCTTTGGATTTCAATGGCTTCCTTAACCAACCTAGGTATGTAATGGCGTTCTGTCGAGAGGATCTGAGGGTTGTGCAACTCAATCCAATGAATCGTAATTCTAATGCGCGCGTGTCCTCGCTCACAGTCACACTGACCTGCCCGGGCCGCGCGAGGTACACGCGGGCGCGCAGCAGCGGCGCGCCGCACTCGAGCACGGCGGCGTAGAGCGCGGCGCCGACGGGCGCGCGCGCGTGTCCTCGCTCACAGGCACACTGACCTGCCCGGGCCGCGCGAGGTACACGCGGGCGCGCAGCAGCGGCGCGCCGCACTCGAGCACGGCGGCGTAGAGCGCGGCGCCGACGGGCGCGCGCGCGTGTCCTCGCTCACAGGCACACTGACCTGCCCGGGCCGCGCGAGGTACACGCGGGCGCGCAGCAGCGGCGCGCCGCACTCGAGCACGGCGGCGTAGAGCGCGGCGCCGACGGGCGCGCGCGCGTGTCCTCGCTCACAGGCACACTGACCTGCCCGGGCCGCGCGAGGTACACGCGGGCGCGCAGCAGCGGCGCGCCGCACTCGAGCACGGCGGCGTAGAGCGCGGCGCCGACGGGCGCGCGCGCGTGTCCTCGCTCACAGTCGCACTGACCTGCCCGGGCCGCGCGAGGTACACGCGGGCGCGCAGCAGCGGCGCGCCGCACTCGAGCACGGCGGCGTAGAGCGCGGCGCCGACGGGCGCGCGCGCGTGTCCTCGCTCACAGTCGCACTGACCTGCCCGGGCCGCGCGAGGTACACGCGGGCGCGCAGCAGCGGCGCGCCGCACTCGAGCACGGCGGCGTAGAGCGCGGCGCCGACGGGCGCGCGCGCGTGTCCTCGCTCACAGGCACACTGACCTGCCCGGGCCGCGCGAGGTACACGCGGGCGCGCAGCAGCGGCGCGCCGCACTCGAGCACGGCGGCGTAGAGCGCGGCGCCGACGGGCGCGCGCGCGTGTCCTCGCTCACAGGCACACTGACCTGCCCGGGCCGCGCGAGGTACACGCGGGCGCGCAGCAGCGGCGCGCCGCACTCGAGCACGGCGGCGTAGAGCGCGGCGCCGACGGGCGCGCGCGCGTGTCCTCGCTCACAGTCGCACTGACCTGCCCGGGCCGCGCGAGGTACACGCGGGCGCGCAGCAGCGGCGCGCCGCACTCGAGCACGGCGGCGTAGAGCGCGGCGCCGACGGGCGCGCGCGCGTGTCCTCGCTCACAGGCACACTGACCTGCCCGGGCCGCGCGAGGTACACGCGGGCGCGCAGCAGCGGCGCGCCGCACTCGAGCACGGCGGCGTAGAGCGCGGCGCCGACGGGCGCGCGCGCGTGTCCTCGCTCACAGTCGCACTGACCTGCCCGGGCCGCGCGAGGTACACGCGGGCGCGCAGCAGCGGCGCGCCGCACTCGAGCACGGCGGCGTAGAGCGCGGCGCCGACGGGCGCGCGCGCGTGTCCTCGCTCACAGTCGCACTGACCTGCCCGGGCCGCGCGAGGTACACGCGGGCGCGCAGCAGCGGCGCGCCGCACTCGAGCACGGCGGCGTAGAGCGCGGCGCCGACGGGCGCGCGCGCGTGTCCTCGCTCACAGGCACACTGACCTGCCCGGGCCGCGCGAGGTACACGCGGGCGCGCAGCAGCGGCGCGCCGCACTCGAGCACGGCGGCGTAGAGCGCGGCGCCGACGGGCGCGCGCGCGTGTCCTCGCTCACAGGCACACTGACCTGCCCGGGCCGCGCGAGGTACACGCGGGCGCGCAGCGGCGGCGCGCCGCACTCGAGCACGGCGGCGTAGAGCGCGGCGCCGACGGGCGCGCGCGCGTGTCCTCGCTCACAGGCACACTGACCTGCCCGGGCCGCGCGAGGTACACGCGGGCGCGCAGCGGCGGCGCGCCGCACTCGAGCACGGCGGCGTAGAGCGCGGCGCCGACGGGCGCGCGCGCGTGTCCTCGCTCACAGGCACACTGACCTGCCCGGGCCGCGCGAGGTACACGCGGGCGCGCAGCGGCGGCGCGCCGCACTCGAGCACGGCGGCGTAGAGCGCGGCGCCGACGGGCGCGCGCGCGTGTCCTCGCTCACAGGCACACTGACCTGCCCGGGCCGCGCGAGGTACACGCGGGCGCGCAGCAGCGGCGCGCCGCACTCGAGCACGGCGGCGTAGAGCGCGGCGCCGACGGGCGCGCGCGCGTGTCCTCGCTCACAGGCACACTGACCTGCCCGGGCCGCGCGAGGTACACGCGGGCGCGCAGCAGCGGCGCGCCGCACTCGAGCACGGCGGCGTAGAGCGCGGCGCCGACGGGCGCGCGCGCGTGTCCTCGCTCACAGGCACACTGACCTGCCCGGGCCGCGCGAGGTACACGCGGGCGCGCAGCAGCGGCGCGCCGCACTCGAGCACGGCGGCGTAGAGCGCGGCGCCGACGGGCGCGCGCGCGTGTCCTCGCTCACAGGCACACTGACCTGCCCGGGCCGCGCGAGGTACACGCGGGCGCGCAGCGGCGGCGCGCCGCACTCGAGCACGGCGGCGTAGAGCGCGGCGCCGACGGGCGCGCGCGCGTGTCCTCGCTCACAGTCGCACTGACCTGCCCGGGCCGCGCGAGGTACACGCGGGCGCGCAGCAGCGGCGCGCCGCACTCGAGCACGGCGGCGTAGAGCGCGGCGCCGACGGGCGCGCGCGCGTGTCCTCGCTCACAGTCGCACTGACCTGCCCGGGCCGCGCGAGGTACACGCGGGCGCGCAGCAGCGGCGCGCCGCACTCGAGCACGGCGGCGTAGAGCGCGGCGCCGACGGGCGCGCGCGCGTGTCCTCGCTCACAGGCACACTGACCTGCCCGGGCCGCGCGAGGTACACGCGGGCGCGCAGCAGCGGCGCGCCGCACTCGAGCACGGCGGCGTAGAGCGCGGCGCCGACGGGCGCGCGCGCGTGTCCTCGCTCACAGGCACACTGACCTGCCCGGGCCGCGCGAGGTACACGCGGGCGCGCAGCAGCGGCGCGCCGCACTCGAGCACGGCGGCGTAGAGCGCGGCGCCGACGGGCGCGCGCGCGTGTCCTCGCTCACAGGCACACTGACCTGCCCGGGCCGCGCGAGGTACACGCGGGCGCGCAGCGGCGGCGCGCCGCACTCGAGCACGGCGGCGTAGAGCGCGGCGCCGACGGGCGCGCGCGCGTGTCCTCGCTCACAGGCACACTGACCTGCCCGGGCCGCGCGAGGTACACGCGGGCGCGCAGCGGCGGCGCGCCGCACTCGAGCACGGCGGCGTAGAGCGCGGCGCCGACGGGCGCGCGCGCGTGCCGGCGCGCCAGCAGCCGCGCGTCGCGCGCGCAGCGCAGCAGGCACGCCACGCTCAGCGCCGTGTCCTTGCTCAGCAGCTCTTCCGCGCACTTCTGGGCCACTGGCAAACACACACATCACAATCAAGCCGCCGTCTCCCGGAGAAAAAAATAAACAATAGCAATCTTTTGTTATGATCCCAGGGACCGGTAGACGACGAGTATTTCACCTCAATGATAACAAGTTTGAGCGCCTTCATGCATTCGGCTCATATTTATATAAATTTTTAGTTTATTCAGAAAACAAACAACCCGAGCCCGTGCTCGGTGGAGCCCCCTCGCCCCTCACCTTCCCCCTCCATGTCCGGGGTGCGGCCGTTGTCCAGACAGTTCTGCACGTAGTACCACTTGAGCCCGGCCCGGGCCCGTGCCCGGTGGAGCCCCCCCGCCCCTCACCTTCCCCCTCCATGTCCGGAGTGCGGCCGTTGTCCAGACAGTTCTGCACGTAGTACCACTTGAGCCCGGCCCGGGCCCGTGCCCGGTGGAGCCCCCCCGCCCCTCACCTTCCCCCTCCATGTCCGGTGTACGGCCGTTGTCCAGACAGTTCTGCACGTAGTACCACTTGAGCACGGCCCGGGCCCGCGCTCGGTGGAGCCCCCCCGCCCCTCACCTTCCCCCTCCATGTCCGGTGTGCGGCCGTTGTCCAGACAGTTCTGCACGTAGTACCACTTGAGCACGGCCCGGGCCCGTGCCCGGTGGAGCCCCCCCGCCCCTCACCTTCCCCCTCCATGTCCGGAGTGCGGCCGTTGTCCAGACAGTTCTGCACGTAGTACCACTTGAGCCCGGCCCGGGCCCGTGCCCGGTGGAGCCCCCCCGCCCCTCACCTTCCCCCTCCATGTCCGGTGTGCGGCCGTTGTCCAGACAGTTCTGCACGTAGTACCACTTGAGCACGGCCCGGGCCCGTGCCCGGTGGAGCCCCCCCGCCCCTCACCTTCCCCCTCCATGTCCGGAGTGCGGCCGTTGTCCAGACAGTTCTGCACGTAGTACCACTTGAGCCCGGCCCGGGCCCGTGCCCGGTGGAGCCCCCCCGCCCCTCACCTTCCCCCTCCATGTCCGGAGTGCGGCCGTTGTCCAGACAGTTCTGCACGTAGTACCACTTGAGCCCGGCCCGGGCCCGTGCCCGGTGGAGCCCCCCCGCCCCTCACCTTCCCCCTCCATGTCCGGAGTGCGGCCGTTGTCCAGACAGTTCTGCACGTAGTACCACTTGAGCACGGCCCGGGCCCGTGCCCGGTGGAGCCCCCCCGCCCCTCACCTTCCCCCTCCATGTCCGGTGTGCGGCCGTTGTCCAGACAGTTCTGCACGTAGTACCACTTGAGCACGGCCCGGGCCCGTGCCCGGTGGAGCCCCCCCGCCCCTCACCTTCCCCCTCCATGTCCGGTGTGCGGCCGTTGTCCAGACAGTTCTGCACGTAGTACCACTTGAGCACGGCCCGGGCCCGTGCCCGGTGGAGCCCCCCCGCCCCTCACCTTCCCCCTCCATGTCCGGTGTGCGGCCGTTGTCCAGACAGTTCTGCACGTAGTACCACTTGAGCACGGCCCGGGCCCGTGCCCGGTGGAGCCCCCCCGCCCCTCACCTTCCCCCTCCATGTCCGGAGTGCGGCCGTTGTCCAGACAGTTCTGCACGTAGTACCACTTGAGCACGGCCCGGGCCCGTGCCCGGTGGAGCCCCCCCGCCCCTCACCTTCCCCCTCCATGTCCGGTGTGCGGCCGTTGTCCAGACAGTTCTGCACGTAGTACCACTTGAGCACGGCCCGGGCCCGTGCCCGGTGGAGCCCCCCCGCCCCTCACCTTCCCCCTCCATGTCCGGTGTGCGGCCGTTGTCCAGACAGTTCTGCACGTAGTACCACTTGAGCACGGCCCGGGCCCGTGCCCGGTGGAGCCCCCCCGCCCCTCACCTTCCCCCTCCATGTCCGGTGTGCGGCCGTTGTCCAGACAGTTCTGCACGTAGTACCACTTGAGCACGGCCCGGGCCCGTGCCCGGTGGAGCCCCCCCGCCCCTCACCTTCCCCCTCCATGTCCGGAGTGCGGCCGTTGTCCAGACAGTTCTGCACGTAGTACCACTTGAGCACGGCCTGGGCGCCGTGCTCGGGCCCGGGCGCGCTGAACCGGGTGTAGTCGTAGTAGCAGTCCGCCGTCTTATGTTCCGGGTACAGCGAGCGGTAGAACTCCTGGCAGTAGATGGAGTGCTCGCTGGCGTCGGCTGGTTGTGATTTAGCGTCGCTAAAGAGAGAATATGTCAAATTTTATTTATTTATTTTCGAACCTGACTGTGGCTTTATAGGCCGGGCCCAATAAAGCGATAGGAGTGCGCGGTTGGAGAGAAGCCTGGGGTAAATCCAGAGGAAAACCTCCGGCACGACCACGCGTGTGTTTTGGAACACTGGGATACTCTAAGAGTTTGCGACTACAGCATGGGGTGCTTCAAGAAAGGAGTGAATAAATTTTTAAAAGGTCGGCAACGCGCATGTGACACCCCAGGAGTTGCAAGCGTCTATAGGCTACGGTGACCGCTTACCATCAGGCGGGCCGTACGCTTGTTTGCCACCGACGTGGTATAAAAAAAGACTAGCGCGTCTCAAAAAGCAACAACAACTTAGAAATTTTAATTTTTTTTTTAGGCACAATGTCAGTAGTCAACGAGCAGAAGTATGAAATACGATTAGTTTTTTACGAAACACCTCAAATACCGTCATATGTTTCGAAATATCCTTAGAACTCACCAGTGGCGGCGCGTGAAATTATCGCCGGGCAACCCCGAGCAAAAAAAAACCTACTTAACATTTATTCTCTATAGTGGTATAGTGAAGCGTGCGCTATGTGTCCTTCGGCAAAACCCCTCGCAGTTAGTGTATACCACCTTTGTCATATAATCCGCTGTGAAAGTGTTTAGAGAAACCATCCCTCCGCTTGTAATCAATTTTTATCTCTGCGCGAGCACGGCCGTGCACCACAACAAACTTCTTATTTTCAAACGATAGCTTAGAAAAACAAGACGACTCATTTAGTAAATAATCAAGGATACAACAATCGAAATTAACTAAAGCAGCCGTAACGCCATTAGTAAAAGAAAGTATAGGTACTTTCTTTTACTTACTCAAAACACACTGACGAACACAACGAACTGACCTTCAAATACTCGCAACAAAACTACTTACAATTATTCATGCACAAGATACTAGTAAATCTGAATTTCACTGGTTAACTTGATTTTCTAATCTATATCTATGCACAAAATTAACTAAACTCACATAAAAATTACAATAATAAATATTTTCACACTGTTCGTACCGCAACCGGGCTGACTGTGTTGCCATTACATTCAATTATTTACCAACGAATCTAAAAGCAAAGAAACTTTCTTTGCGCACTTATAGGTAATTAAATTACTGAGCTTCAAGCTACGTTCGATTTTCGTGTTTTGTGATACGATTTATGTGTATTTTAAGTTTGTGCATAATTTAATTATAAAGAATCGAAATTGATAATATAATTTTGCGCAATTTATTCCACGCAGTATTACATAACAGAAGTATGGCAATCTGTTTCGTAGTGGCCAAGCAGTGCATTCTAATATAAACCTTATCGGCTCATGTTTAAGGTTTAAAGTCAAATTCGATCATCTTCCAAAAACTCGATATTTTATTTATTTATTTATTTAGTTGTTAAGTCATGTACATTTCAATTAAGGTGTAATTATACAATTAAAGTCAGACCATGACGCCCTGAAAGGGCACACAACTATAACTTAAAAACTAGTTACTAAAACAATACACATTTTCTAAAAATAAATTATATCACGAAATTTTATAAACTATCATCATTTAAAAAATCCTGCACAGAGTAATAGCATCTGTCGATTAACAGTTTTTCTAGTTTCTTTTTAAATAATGTATTTTGTGGTTCCTGTTTAATTGAATTTGGGATTTTATTAGTTATTAAAATACATCTATTATGTGGACTATTTCTACACATTTCTAGGTTAGTCTTTGGTACCAATAATTTATTTCTGTACTGTGTTCGAGTCTTTTCCTTGTCATGTTTTATTTCAAATAAATGAGGGTTTTCACGTACAAAAATCGCAGCTTGTAATATATAAATAGAGGGCAATGTTAATAGTCTGTATTTGATAAAATATGGGCGACAACTGTTGTTTTTGCGGGTTATATGCGATGCATTGGCGATCTGTGTCTACGACAGAATTTGTGAGTGTGTGCGTGCAATTTCGATGGTCGTGTGCCATTTTTATGAATGTGAAACCTACCCAAGGTAGGCTAATTTACGTCGGGTTTTTTTTACCGTTTCTTAGCGCAATGCGTAATGCGGATACGTAGTGAATGTTGTGACTTGTGATTAGATGTCTGGCTGAAATCTATTTTGTGAAGCTATAGTCAATCGCATTACTAAGTGCTGTATTTTTATTGACGATTTATGAGTTTGATATACGTAAGCAAAAAGTTTAGGGCAAGCCGGTGGGAATCGGGTTGTAGAGGGCCGCCGCCACTGGAACTCACCCTCCTGAGAACTTGTTCTGGAACGTGTCGAGCAGGTAGTTGAAGAGCGGCACTTTTTTCTCAACCGGCGCCACGAGGTCCTTCTTCTCGATCACGGGCTACGGAACAGACACACAAACAAACACTTCAAATACAATAAAACAACTTTGATACTATGAGGAGTAGGACATTTCCTTGATCCTCGTAAATCCCGAATCGATTCGTTTTTGAATTTGGAAGCTTTGGTATTTCCGTTAGAGATAGCCGCCATATTTGACGATGACCGGCCTGTGATCGTATGTTGGTGCAACCTACCCTTAATCTACTAGTCGTGTTGTAGTCAGACTCACAGTGGTGACGGCGTCGGCGAACTCGTCGTCGGTGGAGGGGCAGCGCTCGGCGCGCTCGGCCGCCGCGTGCTCGCGCGCCGCCGCCACCGTCTGCCGCAGCCCCTCCAGCTCCAGCGACAACCTGCAAGTATTCATATTCTAACTAACTCTCCTGAAAGAACAGAGCGGTTCTCGTGAACCAAAAGTAATAGGGCATTTTAATATGTATACAGTCCCTGAAGTCGAAAGTCTTCGACCAATGCGTGTTGCCAGTGATGACATATGGTACTGAAACGTGGCCGCTGAATGTGGGCCTCTTAAATAAGCTCAGAGTTTCTCAGTGTGCGATGGAGAGAGCTATGCTTGGAGTTTCTCTGCGGGACATGATCCGAAACTCGGAGATCCGCAGAAGAACGAGGGTTACCGACATAGTCCAGAGAATCTGCAAGTTGAAGTGGCAGTGGGCGGGCCACGTTGCTCGTAGAACCGATAACCGTTGGGGAAGAAAGGTTCTCGAGTGCGGCCTCGCACGGGAAGACGGAGCGTTGGACAGCCTCCCGCTAGGTGGACTGATGACTTGGTCAAGGCAGCGGGGAGCCGCTGGATGCGGGGGTTCGCGACCGTGTGCTGTGGCGCTCCTTGGGGAAGGCCTATATCCAGCAGTGGATGTCTTCCGGCTGAATGATGAATGATGACGATGAATATGTATACCTTCTGCGAGGTGGTCTTTTTGCGAACAAGTAATTTTGATAGTAAGCGGTTCTGATATTCAGACTTTATGCTATGTGGTCGTTTTACTAGAAAGTCATTACGAGATAAAGGCTTTTTATAGATGGGGTCGTTTTGAGAATCCAGTCGTTTTAATACCGACCCACTTTCACAATTTACAACTACAGGAAAATTAGTATCGACATAAGCTTCTGACATGTTTGCCGAGGCGCGACTTGATGACTTTTTTGCCATCAGGCGAAAAAGAGTTGCCGCCATGCTGGGACGAGTGCGCGGTAGCAGCAATGGACTCCTCAGGGCGCTGGCCGGGAGACTCGACTGCCCGATCACGAAAATCTGGGTAGAGGTGGCCAGTGACAGGGCTAAATAGTCTTGTTCGTCAGTCGTGAGTCTAGTGATTTTTAGTTGTTTAGTTGTTAAAATTTGTAAACCGATGGCTGGATACCTAAATAAAGAAATGCTTAATGATATAGACATTTTTGCTCATAGTTTGTCCTCTTTCAAGAATAAAGTTCGGCAATGTTTGTTTTCTAGATAATGAAGTGAGGGAAAACATTGTTTTTAATAATCTCTTTTACTTTAGTTAAACTACTTTGCATGAGTACACAACTTAATAGGTAATTATAACGGCACCTGTAACTTATTTAGTCAATAATTGTTACTTAGTAATATATGAAACTTTAGGCCTAATCTGCGTCCATTTTTGTATGAATTCTTTTGTACATGGCTGTTTGTTTTCTAAATAAACATAAAAAATATATTATTATTAGTGAACGGCACCTTTCCCTGAGGATGTCCTCGATGTGCTTGGGGTGGGCGAAGGTGACGGCGGCGGCGTAGAGGTCGCGGCGCGCCTGCGTGTCGGCGTGCGCGGGCGCGCTGCGCGCCACGCGCGCCAGCAGCGGCGCGGCGCGCGCGCAGCGCAGCGCGGCCAGGCGCCGCGCCGCGCCCGCCGCCGCCGCGCCGCCGCCCGCGCCCGCGCCCGCGCCCACGGCGGCCGCCGCCACCAGCTGCAGCACGCTGCCCTCCCTGCGCCAGGACGAGGACGGCACTTCACACATGTCATTACTTATTATAATGTAAATAACTTTACTATTGTACAAATCTAAATTCCTCTTGTGTATTTTATGTCTGCACAATTTCAATACTTAGATTAATGGAGAATTTCACATTGTTTATAGATATTAAGAACCTTATGATTTTATTGTATAACATCAAACGCTCATAGTAGTTAGCATAGATCTGTACATAAGTTCTGTAGAATGATGTATTCACCTGTAATTAGGGTACATAAGCCCCCACATTTTTTATACCAAAGACAACTGTAACCTTACCTTATGTACTCTGTTGGTGTCCCGTGTAATAAATAAATAAATAAATTATAATACTTGTTCCTCTACTCGTCGACTCCAATGTTTGAATTTAGATATCGTAGACGAAACTATAATCACCTACTTTTCTCTATGGAGCTCCCTTCAACTGAACTCTTATGAAATTGACCAATCACCTGACGCCGCGGACGTAGAACAAGACATCAACGATCCATCAACGCATGTGCCTAATCTTCATTTCCGCAGGACTAGTTTGTTTAATTACTTTATTTTGTTTCATTAATTTCGGTTCACTAGTAGAGAAACATGTGTATGCAGTAGATATAATTAGCTTTTTAAGTCTCAAACCTTACTTAGACCACTCGGCAAGCCTCGTGGTCTAAACGCGGTCCTCGACTACGAAAGCATACATTATATAACAATTGCATAATAGTAGTTTATGGCACTTAGATTGACGGCTCGTTGATATCTTTTGTTCTATGTCCGTGGCGTCACGTAATTGGTCAAAATCATTAAAGTTCAATAACACTAACACATGATTGGCCACATTTATTGACCGAGTCGACAAAAAACGAAGGTCTCTGCTACAGCTTCGACAAAAATCCTCGCGTATGTCGGAACAATCTTCTGACATGTAAATTTTTTGTATATTTTATGAATAAATAAATATGAATATGAATAATAAACTGCTGAACAGTAAGCAATTCGGATTTACTAGAGGCCGTTCCACCACGGATGCCGGTGTGGTACTCATTAAACATATTTTTGATGCCTGGGAAAAGGCTCAAGATGCTATTGGACTTTTCTGTGATTTATCAATAGCATTTGATTGCGTTGATCAGGAAAATTTGATCAGAAAGCTTAGGCACTATGGGATAAAGAATGGAACTCTTGACCTCATTTCATCATATCTATCGAACAGAACACAGCGAGTAGTCATCAATGGGACCTCGTCAGCAGGGTCAAACGTTGCTCTTGGAGTACCGCAAGGATCCATCGTAGGACCGTTCTTGTGCAGGGTAGACATGATATAGTTTTATTTGCAGATGACACTTCTCTAATTTTCAAAGTGGATAGAAAAGAGAAAAGCTTCGGCTGTATTAATGATGTATTATCCACTATTGTAAATTGGTTTACAGCCAAAAACCTGCTTTTAAATGCAAAGAAGACGAAGTGCATAAAATTTATTTTACCCAATGTTAAGCACATAAACAACTCAAAAATTTAATTAAAGTGCGAAATTCTAGAATTCGAAGACAAAACTGTATTGTTGGGAATAACCTTAGATTCAAAACTTCAATGGCATGCACATATAGCCACATTAGCAGGAAAACTTAGCTCCGCAGCCTTTGCAGTGAGGCGAATCAGGCAGCTGACAAACGTCGAGACAGCAAAATTGGTGTACTACAGTTACTTCCACAGTGTTATGTCCTATGGAATCCTGCTGTGGGGGAAAGCGGCGGATATCCAGACTATCTTTGTACTACAAAAACGAGCAGTGCGTTCTATTTATGAACTAGGAGCTCGTGGCTCCTTAAGAGAAAAATTCAAAGAGGCAATCATTCTCACTATAGCTTCTCAATACATTTTTGAGACCATTATGTATGTACGGAAAAATCTCGATGAATTCAAACTTAACTGCGAAATCCACGACTACAACACAAGAAGTAAAAACAAGCTCGCAGTGGCAGCCTGTCGTCTCCGTAAAGTTAGCACGTCCTTCGTGGGGAACTGTATACGCTTTCATAATAAAATACCCATGGATGTAGTGAATTTGCCCTTCAACAGATTTAAGTGTCACGTTAAAAGTCACTTAGTAAGCAAGGCGTATTATTCCGTCAATGATTTTTTAAACGATCAAGGAGCTTTTAAGCCAGTCTTCTAATTTACTAGAATTAGTAATGATTTATAATGTAGACATGTAGTATAACTACAATTTTAGTCTGGTCTTTTACTGTTCTAAAATCATTTCATGTACATTTGAGCACATCATGAGGTATCTCATTGTATTCGATATTTTATTATTCAGTACTACTTTGATTATAAATGTCCTGCAGCTTGAATATGTCATGCTCGCCTAAAGGTGTTTGCTTACGGTGGCGTCGTTGATCGGGTCGCAACCTTCTCTAACATACGGTCGAGGGAGGCGATGGCTGAGATACGCGTCATACTCGTGAACGGGTGCTGTTTGTGGGGTCCGGTCTGTTCATGTTTGCAAGGACCAGTAACTTCGTACTAGTGTTCAGTGGAATTGACATGATGAGAGACTTCGCTATGTTCTCATTTGATTTTATTTTTGGACTGACGCTCAGAGACATACATCTCTGAGGATATTTATTTATTACATTTTATTATTTTCATGTTGACGCTTAAAGACATATCTCACAATATTTTATTATGATTAGTGTACCTACCTTATTACCTTTTATCTTGACGCAAAGTAGACCTTATCCACATTGTTATAAAGTACACAAAGGTATGTCACCTGGCATGTTCATTGTCTCCCGCAACACGCAGCAGCTTGGCCAGTTTGAGCAGCTTGTGGCTCGCCATGGAGGCGTTTGGGTCAAACTTAGACACTTCTCTATGAGGTTCAGCCCGTCTTCGCACCATTAGACCACTCAAACCAAAATAGACCTTAACCACATTGTTATAAAGTACACAAAGGTATGTCACCTGGCATGTTCGTCGTCTCCCGCAACGCGCAGCAGCTTGGCCCGTTTGAGCAGCTTGTGGCTCGCCATGTAGCCGTTTGGGTCCGACTTTAGACACTTCTCTATGAGGTTCAGCCCGTCTTCGCACCATTAGACTACTCGAACCAAAATAGACCTTATCCGCATTGTTATAAAGTACACAAAGGTATGTCACCTGGCATGTTCGTCGTCTCCCGCAACGCGCAGCAGCTTGGCCCGTTTGAGCAGCTTGTGGCTCGCCATGTAGCCGTTTGGGTCCGACTTTAGACACTTCTCTATGAGGTTCAGCCCGTCTTCGCACCATTAGACTACTCGAACCAAAATAGACCTTATCCGCATTGTTATAAAGTACACAAAGGTATGTCACCTGGCATGGTCGTCGTCTCCCGCAACGCGTAGTAACTTGGCCAGTTTGAGCAGCTTGTGGCTCGCCATGTAGGCGTTAGGATCCGACTTTAGACACTTCTCTATCAGGGTTAGTCGGTCTTCGCACAGACGCACTAGAAATTAAAAAATAATAAGCACAATTTTTTTTATGTTATAGGGGGCAACGAGCAGACGGATCGAGTAAGCGATTACCGGCCAAGTACGTTTCGGATCACGCACAATGAAGGGTTCCGTACCAACACCTACTAGTCCACATTTAAAACCACTATCCAGTACATTGAATTTAAAAACGTCGTACCTTCATAGGGAACTAACGGTACTTACGTCCTTTTGTTTGGGCATAATAAAAACCAAAAAACGTTGAAAGTATTTCGTCAACTTTAGTCAATTTCTTTGGATGGCACCGACTTCAAAAATTACAATAGGTACGTCTACATTGTTCAATAAGAAGCGTAAAGTCTCATGTTAAAAGTAAGGCAATTATTTTTTACTTTTTAGTGTTTTTTGGAGTCGGTTTTTTTTTATTATTGTTTATTTATTTAAGGAGAGCCAATAGCTACATTAACATCGTTGCAGCTTAATTACAGAAATACAAGGCCAATTACAGGATCCCACGTATAGCCTTGACGTATGTGTTAGTACCTTGAATAGGCAGTATGTCCAAGTTGAAAGCGCTCAGTATTTCGAGCGAAGCGATGAGGTCCAGCTCTTTCTGTATCTCTTCGTTTTCGTCTTTTATCAGGGACAGCGCGCACCTGTAGGTGAAATGTTCGTTTTCACTTCTCCTATTCGAAAATAGTAGATTGTGTCTCAAGGGAGCAAAATGATATATTTACGGCGAGGGCGGTATATTGAATTCTGAGTGAAGCGAAAGATTCTACAATAGAATCCTGAGCGTAGCGAGGGATTCTATTGTAGAATCTTGAGCGTAGCGAGGGATTCTAAAGTAGAATCTTGAGCGTAGCGAGGGATTCAAGTGTTTACGCCCAAGACGGAAATAATTTTGCTACCGCGTGACACATACTGCTTTTCACACCGTCCTTATGGCTTTATGGCCTGCTGCTAAAAACGTGAAATATCTTACAAATGATTTTACTACAGAGTGTCACATACTGGTTTTCACACCTTCAATGAGGCAAAGAGTCATTGTTGCCCTCAAATGAGGGAAGAAAAGTACATCTTTGATCCCTCATTCGAGGGCAACAATAACTCTTTTCTGAATAGCAGGTGTGAAAAAGGCTTTTAAAACCCGTTTAGAGGGAGCTAGTTTTGTTTAATATGTTAAGCAAAGCTGTTGAAACTTCCAGAATAAATAAATAAATAAAAATGATTAATCATCAATCCATTTATTTACAAATACACCTTTATTTATTAAGTGGAAGCAAAACTCGAATTTGCTCCCTCTGCTTTAATTTTAAAAACGAGATTTGCTCCGTAGGAATTTGTTAGGTGTTTTTATAAATAAATGGATTTGTGATTAATCATTTTTTTTTCTTATTTATTGAATGGATAGTTTTTCTAATAGGAGAAGTGAAAAGAAGAGAGTACACGGCAGCAAGATTATTTCTAACACGGCCGTTGTGATTCGTATCTTTCTAAGCTCAGAACTCCATGTTAAAATCGACCACTACGCTAGGGATTCTATTCTGGAATCCTTCGCTTCCTTCGGCATTCAACACGCTAGCCCTCGATGAAACATTGCTCCCTTGTAATATAATCTACTATTTGTTTCGTAGTTAATCGAGTGAAATATATCTATGTCTCCGTTTCAACTTCGATTAAAATGCTTTTGTATGTCCATCCGCCTGTTCTCCTCTACAGATCGCAATTCTTAGCCGATTCTAGTAAAATTCTGTGAGCAGGTTCCATAATTGCGTATATAAATTTTAAACGACTTAGTTTGTGAAATAAAAAAAGTAAGTCACTCACGATGTCTACAGCTCACAGAATCACTAGTTATAAAGAGAGATCACACAGAATGTACTGAAAAAGTTCCGTGTTAATTATTACAACAAAAGTATGTTTTTCATCCCTCAGTCGGGCAACAATGACTCTTTACTGAAGAGCAGGTGTGAAATAGTAGATTGTGTTTCAAGGGAGCAAAATGATATATTTACGGCGAGGGCGATATATTGAATTCTGAGTGAAGCGAAAGATTCTACAATAGAACCCTGAGCGTAGCGAGGGATTCAAGTGTTTACGCCTAAGAGGGAAATAATTTTGCTACCGCGTGACACATACTGCTTTTCACACGGTCTATGAGGCCCGCTGCTAAAAACATGAAATATCTTACAAATGATTTTACTACAGAGTGTCACATACTGTTTTTCACACCTTCTATGAGGAAAAGAGTCATTGTTGCCCTCAAATGAGGGAAGAAAAGTATAACTTTGATCCCTCATTCGAATGCAACAATAACTCGTTTTTGAATAGCAGGTGTGAAATTTTCTACCCGGCTATCTGCTCATGAAAATCGAACTTGTCGAACAGGAGGGTTGAACAATATCTGACACGATACTATTTCTAAACGACATCCTCATTTGTAGAGAGTGAGAGTGTGAGATATGTTCGGGTGGTCGGTGACGGTGAGGGTGTGCACTGACTTGGCGAGCTGCAGCGCGGGCTCGCGCAGGTGCGCGGCCGAGTTGAAGTACTCGCGCGCGCACGACACCACCAGCTGCGCCGAGCGCGGCGCGGGCACGCGCGCCCCCGCCGCCCCCGGCCCCGGCCCCGCGCCGCACGCCAGCACCGAGCCCGCCAGCTGGATGCTGGCCGCGTCGCCGGACGCCAGCAGCGCGGACGCGTAGATCTGTGGACGGACAACACTTCAGTTCCGTGCTGGCGACTGACGCAGGTGCGCAGCGTGTCACGGGTGACGTCATACATCACACGTCACGGCTCGTCGTCAGCGTTCGCGTCTGCCTACGTCACATCGCGTCATCAGCATACGTAGTGTAGTATGGCGATTAGCCACTTTCAGTGTTTAGCAGTAACAATAGTTTACTGCGACATAAACCCATATTGCTTGTATCAGCGCAACCTAAAGTGTATATATAGTTAGGTCACGATATTAATATGATAACTCTACTACCAGCAACACTTGAGTTTACCTCCCCTCTCGGAAGCTCCATCCATTTGTAAGAATAGTACAGTAGTGAATCGACCCACCGCCGTATTAAGTGCACGTGATTGTGAAATACCTAATATCAGTTAACAATAAAAGCAGATCGCCGCCAAGGCTCGCGGCCAATCATTACTTCCAAATCATTTGGGTTGGATACTTTAGTTAAGGTTTTTATTGTAACTTTTGCACCAATTACATTCTATTTTGTAGTACAGACCTCTTATCATTTACCTCCTCCGCTGCTACCACTCCCATCATATAATTAGCATGACCCACAACTCCAACAGATGTTTAGCAGCCTCTCCCACTCCTATGTTGCAGGTTAGAGTCGCAACATACCTCGTACACTTCCTCCTTGCTGGCGCAGCTGCGCAGCGTGGCCTGCAGCTCCAGCAGGTGTTCAGCAGCCTCTTACACTCCTGCTCCATCGAGGTGTCACAGTAGAGTCGCGACATACCTCGTACACCTCTTCCTTGCTGACACATGTGAGCAGCGAGGCCTGCAGCTCCAGCAGGTGCTCAGCAGCCTCTCCCACTCCTGCCCCATCCTGGTGAAGCAGGTTAGAGTTACAACATACCTCGTACACCTCTTCCTTGCTGATGCATGTGAGCAGCGTGGCCTGCAGCTCCAGCAGATGTTTAGCAACCTCTCCCACTCCTGCCCCATTCAGGTGAAGCAGATTAGAGTTACAACATACCTCGTACACCTCTTCCTTGCTGACGCATGTGAGCAGCGTGGCCTGCAACTCCAGCAGGTGTTTAACAACCTCTCCCACTCCTGCCCCATCCAGGTGAAGCAGGTTAGAGTTACAACATACCTCGTACACCTCTTCCTTGCTGACACATGTGAGCAGCGTGGACTGCAGCTCCAAAAGGTCCTTCAGAAGTTTCTCCCACTCCTGCTGCGTCCATTTCTCTTCTCTATTTCTGAAATAAAAACTATTAAACTTTTCATAGCTTGCCACAAGATAAAAAACAGTACAGAATAATATCTTTAAATTAAAATTATTCCGTCCACCAGTGCGTACTATCCCTTATGACCTACGAAGCCGAGAATTGGACAATGTGTGTGTGAAGAGTACGACCCTGTGCAGATGGTTCGCGGTTGGTGATTATACAGAGAATGCCTTGAGCAGCCCAACTGGCAGGGTCGCCATGAAGTGTAGGGCGTTCGGGTAGATAATGACAACTGAAGAGTCGAGGAAACACTCCCCTTGTTAGGTAACAATACACGGATTTTATAGTACAGGTGACGAGGCTGGCGGCCGCCACCAGCTTCTGTAGGTACCTGTCCCTGGCCACCCTGGCGAGCAGCTGGCGCGCCCGCTCCCGCTCCCGGTCGCGGTGCAGGTCCCGGAGCGCGCGCACGGTGACGCCGACCCCGCGCCAGGTGACGAGGCTGGCGGCCGCCACCAGCTTCTGTAGGTACCTGTCCCTGGCCACCCTGGCGAGCAGCTGGCGCGCCCGCTCCCGCTCCCGGTCGCGGTGCAGGTCCCGGAGCGCGCGCACGGTGACGCCGACCCCGCGCCAGGTGACGAGGCTGGCGGCCGCCACCAGCTTCTGTAGGTACCTGTCCCTGGCCACCCTGGCGAGCAGCTGGCGCGCCCGCTCCCGCTCCCGGTCGCGGTGCAGGTCCCGGAGCGCGCGCACGGTGACGCCGACCCCGCGCCAGGTGACGAGGCTGGCGGCCGCCACCAGCTTCTGTAGGTACCTGTCCCTGGCCACCCTGGCGAGCAGCTGGCGCGCCCGCTCCCGCTCCCGGTCGCGGTGCAGGTCCCGGAGCGCGCGCACGGTGACGCCGACCCCGCGCCAGGTGACGAGGCTGGCGGCCGCCACCAGCTTCTGTAGGTACCTGTCCCTGGCCACCCTGGCGAGCAGCTGGCGCGCCCGCTCCCGCTCCCGGTCGCGGTGCAGGTCCCGGAGCGCGCGCACGGTGACGCCGACCCCGCGCCAGGTGACGAGGCTGGCGGCCGCCACCAGCTTCTGTAGGTACCTGTCCCTGGCCACCCTGGCGAGCAGCTGGCGCGCCCGCTCCCGCTCCCGGTCGCGGTGCAGGTCCCGGAGCGCGCGCACGGTGACGCCGACCCCGCGCCAGGTGACGAGGCTGGCGGCCGCCACCAGCTTCTGTAGGTACCTGTCCCTGGCCACCCTGGCGAGCAGCTGGCGCGCCCGCTCCCGCTCCCGGTCGCGGTGCAGGTCCCGGAGCGCGCGCACGGTGACGCCGACCCCGCGCCAGGTGACGAGGCTGGCGGCCGCCACCAGCTTCTGTAGGTACCTGTCCCTGGCCACCCTGGCGAGCAGCTGGCGCGCCCGCTCCCGCTCCCGGTCGCGGTGCAGGTCCCGGAGCGCGCGCACGGTGACGCCGACCCCGCGCCAGGTGACGAGGCTGGCGGCCGCCACCAGCTTCTGTAGGTACCTGTCCCTGGCCACCCTGGCGAGCAGCTGGCGCGCCCGCTCCCGCTCCCGGTCGCGGTGCAGGTCCCGGAGCGCGCGCACGGTGACGCCGACCCCGCGCCAGGTGACGAGGCTGGCGGCCGCCACCAGCTTCTGTAGGTACCTGTCCCTGGCCACCCTGGCGAGCAGCTGGCGCGCCCGCTCCCGCTCCCGGTCGCGGTGCAGGTCCCGGAGCGCGCGCACGGTGACGCCGACCCCGCGCCAGGTGACGAGGCTGGCGGCCGCCACCAGCTTCTGTAGGTACCTGTCCCTGGCCACCCTGGCGAGCAGCTGGCGCGCCCGCTCCCGCTCCCGGTCGCGGTGCAGGTCCCGGAGCGCGCGCACGGTGACGCCGACCCCGCGCCAGGTGACGAGGCTGGCGGCCGCCACCAGCTTCTGTAGGTACCTGTCCCTGGCCACCCTGGCGAGCAGCTGGCGCGCCCGCTCCCGCTCCCGGTCGCGGTGCAGGTCCCGGAGCGCGCGCACGGTGACGCCGACCCCGCGCCAGGTGACGAGGCTGGCGGCCGCCACCAGCTTCTGTAGGTACCTGTCCCTGGCCACCCTGGCGAGCAGCTGGCGCGCCCGCTCCCGCTCCCGGTCGCGGTGCAGGTCCCGGAGCGCGCGCACGGTGACGCCGACCCCGCGCCAGGTGACGAGGCTGGCGGCCGCCACCAGCTTCTGTAGGTACCTGTCCCTGGCCACCCTGGCGAGCAGCTGGCGCGCCCGCTCCCGCTCCCGGTCGCGGTGCAGGTCCCGGAGCGCGCGCACGGTGACGCCGACCCCGCGCCAGGTGACGAGGCTGGCGGCCGCCACCAGCTTCTGTAGGTACCTGTCCCTGGCCACCCTGCCGAGCAGCTGGCGCGCCCGCTCCCGCTCCCGGTCGCGGTGCAGGTCCCGGAGCGCGCGCACGGTGACGCCGACCCCGCGCCAGGTGACGAGGCTGGCGGCCGCCACCAGCTTCTCCAGTTCGCGGCAGCGGCGCACCAGCTCGCTCGACGATATGCTGCCATCGCTGGGTTAACACTTTGCCATTGGCGATTATGGTTTCCAGACTTGTAAAAAAGCACTCGAGATCAGCTTGAGACACACTTAATGGTACATTATTTAACGAAGGACGTAAGTGAAATATTGCGAACGAGAGTCTATCAGAAGCCCGACGCCAAAGGCGGAGGGCTTTTGATGACTCGAGTATGCAATATTCTTACGCCCGTGTTATACACAATGTTTTATATCACATTTGCGAGGAAGTAAATAACTACAAAAGACAGAAAAATCTATGTTTCATACAACCGCACCAATCAAAAATTTACGAAATTGACAACTTCACTTCCAGATCAGCGCGAGGGGAGCGCGCAGCTGCAATATTTCAACCAATCACAGAGCAATACAGTATTCTTGGGGCGGGTCGCATGGCCAACTAGATTTTTTCAACCAATCACAGAACAAAATTCTTGTGGCTCGCGGGCAACCAGATTTGTCGAAACCAATCAGATCACACACAAACGAATATTTCCCAGGGTAAGTAATGAAAAATTATTTCCCGTGGGAGGATTATCGGCTATATCTGCTCAATACGCCTGCGTGTAATAAACCCTTTACGAGCAAGTGTGATGAAAAGAACAAACCATTTAAGTTTCGAACTTACCTTTCTTTGAGTATAGTGTCGAGCAGATCACAGGCCTTGTCGAGCTGCTCCGTGCCGTTGTACGCGAACAGGCACTTCTCGGCCAGGTCCAGGTGAGTGCGCACGTCCAGCTCGAACTCGCTCGGGGACTGCAGGACCTGGGGACAAGATCACCTGTGGTGTAATAATGCTTTAAAGGGACCAATGTGGAGGAGAAACCCTGCATTGGCGCCTCAAACTCACAGAATACCTGGGTAAGTTTTACTCACAGAATAACTTGGTGGTCTCATGTAAGGGACATCCTCAGAAGCTGAGAAGGTCTGTGTTGTAATGAACATCAACAGCGCTTCAGGAACTGGATCACGACGGTTCAGGGCTACCACGAATCACACCGGGGGGGTCTGTGACCTTGTCGGTCGCACTTCACCATATATATCATCATATCGTAAATATATAACACCACCCTCCCGTAGCACTTCTGGAACGAACCACGAATGTTCAGCTCCACCACGCTGGCGGGGAATGTGACCTTGAACTCACCAGCAGGATGGAGGATAGGTCGTCCTGGCTGACGCTCTCCAGGTACTCCATGAGCCCAAGCAGACAGTAGTCGGGGCGCTTCAGCAGAGACTCGTAGCGCTCCAGGAACGGGATCACGAAGGTCCAGCTCCACCGCGCTCAAGGAGACTGTGACCTTGAACTCACCAGCAGGATGGAAGACAGGTCGTCCTGACTGATGCTCTCCAGGTACTCCATGAGCCCGTGCAGGCAGTAGTCGGGGCGCTTCACCAGGGTCTCGTAGCGCTTCAGGAACGGGATCACGAACGCTTTCAGGTCCGCTACGAAGGTTGCCGGAGTTGACTGTGGGAAAAAACACCATGATTAGAAGGCCTGGTTTGACCTTCTTAAACACAAGGAAAAATAAGTGAGCTCCTCGCTACTTCCTAAACCTCAAATCTCCTTCCACCTCTACGGAAGACAATCATTATCATAAGCATTATATCAACAGAAAAAAGTCTACTGCTGGACATAGGCCTCCCACAAAGACTGCCAAAATGACGGGTCCTGCGTCACCCGGATCCAGAGTACTCCCGCGATCTTTACCAGGTCATCAGTTCACCATGACTATCCACGCTGCGCCGCACTGTACGTGATCTCCGCCACACTAGAAACACACTACCCTCATACCAGTGGTTCTACATCCGGAAGACAATGACGCTCCAGTGTATGCTTCCATACTGGAGCGGCGTTGTCTCCGCATAGTTATCTATGAAAGTGTTCACAAAACGCTGCTTAAATCATCTGAAAAAGACTGAAAGGCCAATGTTGACGATAAGATTATACCTATCCAATGTATCCATTGTACATGGTAGGTTATTTGTGTGTTCATTAGCCTACTTCCACCCTAAAGAGCAGGGCTATGTTAAGGCAAGTTGTTCAACGTCAGCAGGTTTATCCAGTGCCCACAATATACGAGCTGACACAGCAGCAGGACACTACTGACCATCTTCATGAGCAGCGCACAGGTCTCCAGCACGCTGAGCTGCTCCAGCCGCTCGAGGGTCACGTCCTCCACGTTGAGGTCATACAGCAGAGTGTCCAGGGTGAGGAGGTGGAACATGAGGCTCTCGAGCCCCGGGACTCCGCCGCCGACGGTGGCCAGGGTCGCGAGAGTGAGCGCGTGCGACACCAGCCCGCTCTTGGCCTCGATCTCGCGGGTCCGCTTGTCGTACCTGTTATCAAGTTTACAGTTTCCTAAATACCTTCATTCAGATCAGAAACATGATAAAGATGAGAATGTTCAACTTAACAGCAGATTTAGAAACTACATGATCTCTTCCATACAACCTTTGATAGCAGAGATATTGCAAAATTCACAATATCCCTTTGCTATTCCTTTTCTTTTTGTGACCTTTAACGAAATATTGTTTGTAGAGACTTATCACGGAATTTCGCAGTTTTTTTTTTATCACGTCAGTGGCAAACAAGCTGACAGCCCATCTGATGGTAAAGCATGATAATTCCATAAAGTAGACAGATATTGCAAAAAAAATACAAAATGCGAGATACCAGGACAAGTCCACAAAAAACTGATAAACATGATAAAATACGATAAAATTATATGGAAAATGTACTAACTAGTATACTAAAATCATTTTCATTGGCCGATTTGTATCAAATTATTCCATTCAAAAAGCTAATTTACTGTCAAAGCAAGAACATTCAAAATCGAATACCATTTTTATAAAAAGTCGGACATTTTAAGTAATAGGGATGTTGACTCAAAATTTATTGGTATCTAAATTATATCCAAAAGAAAGAAGACATAAAACTATGCCAAATGGTGAAAATCCCATTAAAATATCTCAAAAAATAACGAAGCTACAACCGTTAGAATGTTGTTAATAAGAGTGAGAAAGCACTAATTTGTAGTGACGTCACTGACTTAAAGCGCCATAGTAAATGAAGATCGTTCCATACAGAGGTGCGTTTTGCGAAAAAGGGACAGAACATGCCCCCACTTAAAACTTTGATGACTTGTAATTATGTAATTATTTATTTTTTTGAGTTACTTTTTTCGCTATTTGGTTGAGAATTTGATCCTTTTTCGAGAAAATTTGAAGTAGTTGAGTTTCTTACTTAGTGTCAACATCCCTATTTCCACTCTATTAGTACATACCACTGGGAAATGTCTTGATTGGGAGCGGCGGCCTCCGTGTCGGGCGAGCTGTCTTCAGACCAGTTTGAGCTCCAGATCGATCTGAATATTTTAAAAGCATGCCAATTTTACTACCTACAAGTAGACTACTTGTAAAACATAACATAAACATAAACTCACTCCTGTGTTCCCAAAAGGGGTACGCAGAGCACATGAAATTTAATTCCAGTGCCACCTTCGGCAATTGTAGGGTTAAAGATGGAGAAAATCTGATATTGCAGTGATAAGTTGCTAGCCCGTCGGCCAGGTTCCCATAATCGACTCTTACGCCACCCACAATGCTATTCTATCCCGGCCACCATTGTCTAATGTGAGTGGTTTATTGGTGGTAGGGTTAGATGAACTTTTTCTAGAATGGCAGATTGATGATTATAGCTGCCATTTATACTGGTGTCTCCTTATTGACATCGAAGAACGTTTCATAGAATGTGTTGTTTCGCAGAATTTTTATTTCATTTCAGATGTCATCATAGATTACTACACTTACTTTTATACTTTTACATATACTTTACACGATATACTTTTGTTAGAAACCGTAGCCGAGGCTGGACCGTGATAATGGGAATGGCATCCTGAAGACGTTGGTTGCCAAGTTGGATGCTCCATTGCTTAGGCACTAGAACAGGTTGCATTGCGCCGGAACAGATGATAGCAGATGGAGCTTGTAGCTGGCAATTAGTTTTTGATTATTTTGCTTTTTACTAACCTTAGCGGATAAGTTTTTTGTTTAAATATACTTTTTGCAATGTACTAACAACATATGGATGTAAAAATCTGAAATAAAGAATTATTATTATTATTAGAGGGCTACAGAGACATCATTTGGAATTGCATGCGGCCTTCGCCTAACCTGATGGAAAATGAAGACAAGGTCTAATATGGATCACGCTCATCCAGAAGATGCCTTCACTATTACCTTGGTGACATCAAGGTCGTATGTTTCCGAAAATGTAGACGCCGGGAGAGATCCTAGAGGGAATAAAGACTACTTAACCCTTAAAACCATCTTAAAGACCTTTCCTTCACTAATCATTGGCATAGTCGGTCGGCACTCGGCACCACATTCTTCGGGTTCTTCTCGAAGCACATGAGCGCCTCCTTGATGGGCAGCAGGTGCTGGTAATCCAGAGGATCAACCGTCTCCGGCAGGCGCTACCGGTACTGGAGAGCCTGCCGGAGACGGTTGATCCAGCTGCATGGGGACCGTTTTGATATACGGCCATAGACCCGTGGGGGCCTTTGCCGATCTATATGAAACTGTAGACTAGGCTGGACCTTATAGAGACGCCTACAGAGACGTTATTTAGAATTGCATGCGGCCTTCGTCTAACCTGATGGAAAGTGAAGACAGGGTCTAAGATGGATCACGTTCATCCAGAAGATGCCTGCTTAATTCATTTTGAAGACATCGAGTTTGTATGATTCCGGAATTTTGGATATGGACTGGGAAAGAATTCCAGATTGTTGATATAGCGCGAATCAAAAGTGACTTCTTGAGGTGAGAAGCGATCTAGCTGGAATAAAAACTAGTTAACTTAAAAACTACTAACCTGAAAATCTCCTTCCGGCACCAATCGTTCTCGTATTCCGTGGTCACCACCTTGACGGGGCTCTTGTGGTCGATGCCCGCGAGCGCCTCCTTGACGGGCAGCAGGTGCTGGTAGTGGAGCGGGTTGAGGGTCTCCGGGAGACTCTCCAGCACCGCCAGCTGCATGGGGAGCGTCTTGATGTGCGGCCACAGACACGTGAGCGCCTCTACGCGGCCCTCCTTGGCGATCTCTATGGAGCTGTGGACGAGGCTGTTCGAGCGGAGCCGGTCGTATTCGTCTTTCACGTACGTGGATTTCTCGCAGCGGAGTATTGCCTGGGGATAACTACCTAGTTACTGGTGCAGGGCAAAAAGTAATTGATTTTCAAACTATCAATTACAAAATGTAATTCTAATTACCAATTACGATAACAAGGAAATAGTAATTGCACTCTCAATTAACAATTACAAAAAGTAATTGGTAATTCAATTATTGATTACATTTAGTATTAATAATGTGCAGTTAAAAGTCTAAATCTAGATTTTTTTATTCTTTTCCTGTAATCTACAGAATACACAGCAACTTTTGAGCCCTATTACGACCCACCCTAAGTAGTCCTGTGCGATGAGTTAACATCGACTGCTGCAACAAATTTTGTCAAATAGGGATAGTCACTGTGTCCCTCCCTCTGTCCTCGTCTATAGTTACCTCGTAGAGCGAGAGACGCTGCCTGTAGAACAGCATGACGTGCCGACAACGGAGCAGTTCGCTAGTGTACGCGTTCAGGTCTGACAGCACTATGTCGTCCGGGTCTTCAATTTTATCCTCTTTGTCCTTGTTTATCTCTACAAATACATAACAATCATAAGATAATTTATAATTAAATTTAAGCTCTGTCCTTATCTTCATGTCACATTAAAAAGTAACAGCGATTTTCACAGACGGATAATTTTATTTGACGATATTGTTTTTGTGGACCACTAGATGGCGCTGTACCTAATAGAAACTAGATAACGGTTGTTCGATTCGAATTCCTTATGAAAGAGCAGTCTAGTCGCCATCTTTGGTTGGTAACGAAGTGAGTGCATAGTAACGGTGTAAACAATTTGGCGACTGAAAATTCGACCCTAAGGCTAGCTGTTATGGAGTATAACAGGAGTAGAAAAATAAAAACGGTTTCTGATCTAACTAACGTGTAATGTCCTTTGACACATACCAGAGTAGCAATATGATAAAGCGCCTTACATAAAGTAATAGCAACAAAACTTAAGAACTAAAATGTGTAACAGTTTTTAACATGCCCCCGGGGTTGAAAGCACGCCTTTCAAGACTCGTTAACCACAGGGAGCGGACAAATCTTGCTGAAGGCTCGTCGGACAACTCCTGTTGCCGTCTTTACATCAGCCACCCGAGATATGCCATCAGTTCCAGGGTGGATGGCGACAATGCGGCCGAGTCTCCATTTCAGCGGAGGAAGATTGTCCTCCTTCAGAACAACGAGGGTGTTAATTTTGAGGGAGTCTTGATTGAGTCTCCACTTGACCCGCTGTTGGAGTTCCGGAACGTACTCTTTGCACCATCGAGCCCAAAAGTGCTGACGAAGCTGTTCAATTCGGTGGAACCGAGAAAGGTGGTGGTACGTGTGGTCCTGCAGATCTTGTACTGGCAGTGACGTGAAGGAGCGTCCAACAAGGAAGTGTCCAGGAGTAAGCGGCGAGAAATCGTCTGGATGCGACGACAGAGGTGTAAGCGGGCGAGAGTTCAACAGTGCCTCGATTTCGATGAGTGTTGTGTTAAGCTCTTCATAAGTTAAGTGACAATTTCCCAACACTCGTAGTAAATGATATTTGGTCGACTTAACACCCGCCTCCCAAAGACCACCGAAGTGCGGTGCATATGCGGGAAGGAAATGGAAACGAGTTTTTTCACCAGCCAGTTTCTCAGCTAAAGAATTACAATTTGCCTTTAAGAATTTACCGATTTCATTATAAGCTCCTACAAATGAAGTGCCGTTATCGGAGTAAACATTGTCTGGCTGTCCCCTTCGAGACATAAAACGTGACAATGCTAGCAAGTAAGTTTTACTAGTTAAATCGCCTACCAGCTCTAAATGTATAGCCTTTGTTGTGAAACATATGAAAATGGCAACATAAACTTTAACCAAAGTACAACCACGACCTTGTCGACTGGCTGCCATAAGTGGACCTGCATAGTCCACGCCCACATTCCTAAACGCGTAACCTCCAGGTGACAACCGGGAGTTAGGCAGGTTACCCATCAATGGAGCGATCACTTCACCTTTCATAATCTTACATCGCACGCATTGATGGTAACACGCCTTTGCCAAATTACGACCTCCTATCGGCCAGTATGACTCTTTAATGGTTGCCAACAAGAGTTGGGGCGGTGCATGCAATAGCCTTCTATGTTCATGACGAAACAATAATTTTGTAAAACGATGGGGTGTTTTTTCTCGTACGAGAATTCAGTATTGGACAGACGGCCCCCGACTCGCATTAAATTGTCTTGATCCAAGAATGGGTTGAATTTTAAAAGCTTACTCTTTTTTGGCAAGTTTTGCTTGCTTAATAATAGAGCATGCTCAGGAAATGATTCGCGCTGACTTATTCTAGTAATAAGATTTAATGAATTTTTTAATTCGTCGTGACTGAGAAAGGTCGAAGTAATTTCTTTACGGCATTTGTTGATAAAACGCAAAACATATGCGATAGCGCGATTAAGCCGTGAAAAATTCGAAAATCGATCAAAATCTATCAGAGACTCCTCATTAACATTAACGTGTAGTGAAACTTCGACGCGAGTTTCAGGTAGTTCGTTACATGATTTAGAACGTGGAGTCAACGGCCACTGAGATACGTCTCGTTGTAGAAAACTGGGACCTGACCACCACAAATCCAGTGATTTCATAGTGCTGGCGTGCACTCCGCGTGAAATCAAGTCCGCTGGGTTTTGGTCCGTTGGAACATGCCTCCAAATACAACCGCCGGTCAGTTCTAAAATGTCAGACACTCGATTTCTCACGAAAGGCTGTAACTTATTCGGCATCATCTTCAGCCATCCTAACACTATCGTGGAATCGGTCCAAAATGTCGTGCTCCTAACCTGGGCTCGAAGTGAGGCCATAACCTTTTCATATAGATGAGCACCAACCAGTGCGCCACAAAGTTCGAGCCTGGGTATAGTCGTAGGTTTTATTGGGGCTACACGACTTTTTGCGATTAATAATCGAACTAAAATCCCATTTTGATCATCTACACTACGAACGTACACACAAGACCCGTACGCTCGTTCGGATGCGTCAGCAAAAATGTGTATATCAATCACCATATGTGAGTTACATTTGACATGCCGAGGGACTCGAATGTCATTAAGCGCCGGCAAGCTACTCAATATTTCCCGCCATTGTTTGGAAATATCTGCTGACAGCTGTTCATCCCATGACAACCTTTGCAGCCACAAACGCTGCAGCAGCATTTTCATGGTGATCACGCATGGAGAGAGAAGCCCTAATGGGTCAAAGATCTGAGCGATCACTGACAACATATCACGCTTAGTGTTTCCTTTGGAGACTAAGGGTCCGATTGGAAAATACAACTCATCAGACTCAGAATGCCAGCCTAACCCTAACGTTTTGCTGGGCTCGTTAGCACCTATATTTAAATCCACTATGGATGGAGGAGACCCGTATAGAAGGCGAGGCTCATTTGACCTCCATTTGCGCAAATTCATACCTGCGGAAGCAAGTGCGTTAGTCACTTTATGACGAATCTTCTCCACCTCAGGAAATTCATCCCCTCCGGTCAGTAGGTCGTCAACATAAAAATCGTGGATGATGATCTCTTTAATTTTTTCATCATCACAATTCAGACCTATTTGCTGAAGACATCTTGTGGCGAGGAAGGGAGCACTGGCTGTACCATAAGAGACGGTATTCAGTTCGTGCACCAGTAGTGGTTCTGACTCAGTCCTACGCCAAACAATTTGCTGCAGGTGACGATCATCAGGGTGCACCCATATCTGTCGGTACATTTTCTCCACGTCTGAAGAAATGATGTACCTGTGCTGCCTGAATCTGAGTAGGATTGATAGAAGGTCATCTTGAACAGTGCCTCCGACCATCTGAATGTCATTAAGACTGACGCCTGAGGTAGACGGGCTGCTAGCATGGAATACTACACGCAATCTTGTTGTGGAACTGCTATCACGCAAGATTCCGAAATGAGGGATGAAGTAGCCTTTCTTCTCCTTGAAAACCTCCCTGCCCTCTGACATATGACCTAAGGCTTCGTATTCTGCCATAAAGTCAGTATACATGCCTTTGAACGAAGGCTTGGTTTTAATTCTGCGCTCTAATGACAGCATACAATGTTTTGCGTGATTAAATGAGTCACCTAAAATGCTTTCACTTTGTTTTAAAGGAAGCCTCACGCAAAACTTACCATCGGCTAGACGAGTGGTATTTTTAACAAAATGTTCCTCGCACAGTTTCTCCTCAGGCGAATAATGAGACGACTTATGGCTCACCTCTTCGAGTTGCCAAAACCGCGCTAATTGGGTTTGGATGTCGTCCTTAAACTCTAAATCATTACCACATGCATGCGAGAACACAGAACCGAAACAACATTTGATGGCAGTGGATGGTACATGGCCGTTATTTATCGGACCTGAAACTAACCAGCCGAACCGCGTTTCACAGAGTACCGGTTGCCCACTACCTAATTTGATGACCTGCGACCCTAACACGTCCCAAAATACGTCAGCTCCCAATATTAAATCTATGGGTGCAGGTTTGTAAAAGTTAGGATCGGCCAAACTAATATTGCACGGGATATTTAAGTTTGTTAAGTCTATTTGACGACACGGGACGTTGTCGGTGATGGACGGTAAAACAAAGCAAGTTATATTCATTGAACAGTTGTCGTCCAAAGATTTAATAGGTAATCGACACATTTGCCCTACTTTAGATGTCGAGTTATTGATCCCTTGAATTGATTTGTTGACGTAATTAGTGGGTAAATTTAATTTGTCACATAAACTCTGAGTCATTAGGCAAGAGGTACTTCCATTGTCAAAAATAGCTCGAGCTACATGTTCGCGATTATTGTCATCGTAAACCTTTATTAATGCAGTCGATAGCAAAACATCTCGTCCTTGACGCGAGTCTGACCCTGACCCTAATTGCGCTGATAACGTCGACATGGTAGCGGGAGAGAAATCATGTGAACTATGTCTCATATTAGAAAACACATTCGCAGGCGGCGCGGATGCTAATTGATTGCCGGGCGAAATCGATTTATTAAATTTAGTCGCATTATCCTCATCG
The DNA here is from genome assembly GCA_963556455.1 of Epiblema foenella. Taxonomy (NCBI): domain Eukaryota; kingdom Metazoa; phylum Arthropoda; class Insecta; order Lepidoptera; family Tortricidae; genus Epiblema; species Epiblema foenella. The sequence goes on along the minus strand of OY747102.1, from coordinate 838,697 downwards.
CCGCGGCTGGACGTGCAGTCACCACTTGATCTTGTTTTGGAGTCCGTTACGTGGATTAACGTATTATGCTTACGCTTACATAACTTGCACCCCAGCTTCTTACAATGATTAGCGTAATGCCCGCTTCGCAAACAGTTATAGCAAGCCTTTAAACTAGGTAACAATTCTAAACGCGCAGTGTTACTAAGCGAGAGAAATTGTAAACAACTGCTCAGATGATGTTCGCCGCTGCATTTAGGGCAGTTAATGACTTTGTTTTGTTTTGCATCTTGCATGGATACCATCGTTTTCAACTTGGGAGTGTTTTTGTGTGACGAGTTAACTCGAACGGCAGTGTTATTTGTGGACAGTTCCAACGTTTCTAACAAATCTGAACGGTTTCGCATGAATGTTAAAAATGTTTCGAGAGTAATTGGCTTATCTTTGTCCAAGCGACCTTTATACTCTTCCCATTCTCGATATGACTTAGCGTCTAACTTATGTGATACAATATGAATGAGCAGTGTATCCCAGTGTTTAGTGGGTTCGCCAAGTGACTCGAGGGCGAGCAAGTTTTTGTTCAATTGGTCGATCATACGTTTTAAAGCGAATGAGGATTCCTTGGTGATGATTTCGATGTTAAAGATTGCTGAAACGTGATTTTGTAGCAATAAACGTTTATTGTCGAAACGGTCACACAATAGTTTCCACGCAGTTTCGTAATTTTTAGAGGAGAACTCGACCGATTGAATGAAAACTGCAGCTGAACCCTCCAACGACGCTCGTAAATAATGAAATTTATTAATTTCGTCAATGTCATCATTAGAATGAATGAGGCTTAGGAATGTGTCGTGGAACTCGAGCCAATTTTCATATGCTCCTGCAAATTTAGGCAACTGAATAACGGGAAGTTTGACCAGTTTATGGTTGCTAGCACGAGAACCGCTTGCACGTTCGCTATCCTGGTCATCCTGCCGTTTGTTAAATGACGTTAAAATATCTTGTGCTTTAGCTAGGACACTATAATACTGATTCTCAAACTCCGTTCGCTCAGATATTTGATGGCTAAAGCTTTCAGTTGAACACTCCAACTGCAACTGCACCTCATCGTACTCACTAAATGATGTTTGCATGCGATTAATTCTTAACTGCAACTCATTAGCTGTAACACTGGTAAGTGATTCAAGTTTCAAACCGTTTATGTAGTTCGAAAAGGCAGTTAGACGGCCTTTGTAGCTGCCTCGCTTTTTGATTAATTCCTTTTCTTCGGTCATTTTTGAGAGGCGTGTGCAGTCAACTGAAACGTTACACAATGCAAGGTTAACCTTTTTTTTTTTACAATACTAATATAATTACCCTAAGAGAAGTTCCCTCAGTTTTTGTTATTATGTATATATTTAGGTATATGTCTTGTTAAATTTAGTTAGTTTTAAGTTTATACACTAATAATTGTACTAGATATAACTCTTAGCATAACTTTATTCATTAAATTTCTAGTGAAATTTTAACCTACTGTTTCGTTTAATGCCTATGATTTCGTCGAGTAAAATGATGATTATCTAACTTTACAGTTCGTAAATATACTAGTTATTTAATTAGGCTGAGGCTACAGTACTGAATTACTAGTAATAAATGAAATAATACGAAATTGAATGAAAGTAAAGTAGCAATCTGACGTAACACGAGTTAACCTATAGGTTAGGTACAGTAGTTAATTTAACAATTAATGTAGAAAAAATACTAACCGTTGTTAATTGTAACCTTATAATTACTACCTGTTAACGAGTGATGGGTGAAAATTAAGAATAAACGAAGGCTTAACACTGTCTTCAGTTCCAGCAATCCAACTTGAGCACGATGTCCGCTGTTTCCTTGCCCTTTGCGTGACCTCTTGAACTTGTTGGACGAATTCCTTAATTTCTCCGCTAATTACTCCTTTTAATAAATATGCCAATGATATGGACTGCAATTCTTCAATCCGGTTCGTTCTAGGACCATGTTATGGAGTATAACAGGAGTAGAAAAATAAAAACGGTTTCTGATCTAACTAACGTGTAATGTCCTTTGACACATACCAGAGTAGCAATATGATAAAGCGCCTTACATAAAGTAATAGCAACAAAACTTAAGAACTAAAATGTGTAACAGTTTTTAACACTAGCTGATATAAATTCGTAGTAGATGTCGCTATGATCCTTCCCGTATTAAGAAGAACAATTGCAAGATACATCACCACGAGGGATCCTCACGATAGCTCAGTTGGTAAAAGCAATGCATTTGTATGTACATTTCCCACTCATGGCGAAGAATATTTCAATTTTTTTCTCTTATTGAAAATTATTTTTATTTTTCTCATTACTTCAAAGGCTAGTTGGAAAAAATCGTTTTCACCTCACCAGCTCGGAAAGCCCTTTTTTATTCGTTAAAAACGGATAGCAAAACTACATTTTATCCACAAGAGTGCAAAGAATATTTAAAATACGAACGTGCTATTTGTAACTTTTTAAACCTAATAACATGTAAAGGCCAGTCCAGACAGTCCAGCCAGCAACAATAATTTTATATTGTGCTGTTGTGTTAAAAAAAAACTAGTGACTACGCCAAATCTCGGGATTAGCTATAGTGGACCCCGGGCATCCACTTATATTTAGAATGCAACTGTACTGGAATAACACTAAAACGAGGAGAAAAATAACTTCCTCGCTCTAGTGAGGTGAAAAGATTTGTGTTATACACGGCTGCAAAGTTGTGTGTTGCCACACTCGCCACGCTCAGGATTCTATTTAACCATAAGATACATTCGCTAGCTCGTAGTTCAACCCTAGAATCGATTCGTTAGCTCGTATTTCAAGACACTCAAGGGCACCAATACGTATACATATAGAGACAAAGTTTTCCGAGCAAAATTGAAAAACCTACTGTTACATAAATGCTACTATACGATCGAAGATTTCATGACTGACATAACATTAATATAAATATGACAATACAAAAGGTTTTAAGTTATTAAGTTTAAAATTATTATTAATTTTTTATTGCTGAATTGACATATTACTAGACTATTAAATTCCCTTTTTATTATTATTTTGACCTTACAAATAATTTACATTTTTAGCTCATAAGAATAATTAAAATTGATAATGTAACTGTAATTCCTAGTACCTAAAGATAAGACTTATATATACTGCATGACATTTACTGTTATTATAAATGCTACGCCCTACCAGGGCCCATGTGAGACTATTTTGTTGTTATTTAAGATCTGTAAAATACCATGGTTGCAATAAAGATTATTATTATTATTATTATTATTACATTTTTCACCTTATTCCATGGAGATAAGATCCAAAACTGTATACACATTTATGCCTTCGAGAGTAGATACAGTGGAACGTCGATTATCCGAACGACCGCTTATCCGAACGGTAGTAATGCGCGGAAGGTCAACGACACCCCCGACTAGTGCGTGCGTCGCTCGCGCAGCAGTTTCCGCGCGCTTGTCAACTCGTACACTTGTTCATTCGGTAACTCGTCGTAACCGCTAGTTGTTAAACTAAATTTTGCCGCGTGAAAGTAAACTATAGACCATTAGAACATTAGACAACCGCATTAGCCTAGTTGGTAGTGACCCTGCCTACGAAGCTGGAGGTCCCGGGTTCGAATCCCGGTCAGGGCATTTATTTGTGTGATGAACTCGAATATTTGTTCCTGAGTCTTGGATGTTTTCTATGTATTTTAAGTATATATTTATCTATATAAGTATGTATATCGTAACTTGGTACCCATAGTGCAAGCTTTGCTTAGTTTGGGACTAGGTTTATTTGTGTAACATTGTCCAATAATATTTATTTATTTATAGACAGGTCATAAGTACAGTTCGATTATCCGAAAATACCGATTTCTGAACACCCTAGTCCCCAATTAGTTCGGATAATCGACGCGCTACTGTACATAAATGTATCCAACTGACCCTGCAGTATCTCGCGGTGCGTGAGCGCGAGCCCGCAGTGCAGCAGCTCCCCGGCGGCCGGCAGCGTCTCGGGCAGGCGGTCCACGCACTGGTGCACCGCCCAGATCTTAAATGTATCCACGTCCACAGCCACTACTGTATCGCAGGCCACTGACCCTGCAGTATCTCGCGGTGCGTGAGCGCGAGCCCGCAGTGCAGCAGCTCCCCGGCGGCCGGCAGCGTCTCGGGCAGGCGGTCCACGCACTGGTGCACCGCCCAGATCTTAAATGTATCCACGTCCACAGCCACTACTGTATCGCAGGCCACTGACCCTGCAGTATCTCGCGGTGCGTGAGCGCGAGCCCGCAGTGCAGCAGCTCCCCGGCGGCCGGCAGCGTCTCGGGCAGGCGGTCCACGCACTGGTGCACCGCCCAGATCTTAAATGTATCCACGTCCACAGCCACTACTGTATCGCAGGCCACTGACCCTGCAGTATCTCGCGGTGCGTGAGCGCGAGCCCGCAGTGCAGCAGCTCCCCGGCGGCCGGCAGCGTCTCGGGCAGGCGGTCCACGCACTGGTGCACCGCCCAGATCTTAAATGTATCCACGTCCACAGCCACTACTGTATCGCAGGCCACTGACCCTGCAGTATCTCGCGGTGCGTGAGCGCGAGCCCGCAGTGCAGCAGCTCCCCGGCGGCCGGCAGCGTCTCGGGCAGGCGGTCCACGCACTGGTGCACCGCCCAGATCTTAAATGTATCCACGTCCACAGCCACTACTGTATCGCAGGCCACTGACCCTGCAGTATCTCGCGGTGCGTGAGCGCGAGCCCGCAGTGCAGCAGCTCCCCGGCGGCCGGCAGCGTCTCGGGCAGGCGGTCCACGCACTGGTGCACCGCCCAGATCTTAAATGTATCCACGTCCACAGCCACTACTGTATCGCAGGCCACTGACCCTGCAGTATCTCGCGGTGCGTGAGCGCGAGCCCGCAGTGCAGCAGCTCCCCGGCGGCCGGCAGCGTCTCGGGCAGGCGGTCCACGCACTGGTGCACCGCCCAGATCTTAAATGTATCCACGTCCACAGCCACTACTGTATCGCAGGCCACTGACCCTGCAGTATCTCGCGGTGCGTGAGCGCGAGCCCGCAGTGCAGCAGCTCCCCGGCGGCCGGCAGCGTCTCGGGCAGGCGGTCCACGCACTGGTGCACCGCCCAGATCTTAAATGTATCCACGTCCACAGCCACTACTGTATCGCAGGCCACTGACCCTGCAGTATCTCGCGGTGCGTGAGCGCGAGCCCGCAGTGCAGCAGCTCCCCGGCGGCCGGCAGCGTCTCGGGCAGGCGGTCCACGCACTGGTGCACCGCCCAGATCTTAAATGTATCCACGTCCACAGCCACTACTGTATCGCAGGCCACTGACCCTGCAGTATCTCGCGGTGCGTGAGCGCGAGCCCGCAGTGCAGCAGCTCCCCGGCGGCCGGCAGCGTCTCGGGCAGGCGGTCCACGCACTGGTGCACCGCCCAGATCTTAAATGTATCCACGTCCACAGCCACTACTGTATCGCAGGCCACTGACCCTGCAGTATCTCGCGGTGCGTGAGCGCGAGCCCGCAGTGCAGCAGCTCCCCGGCGGCCGGCAGCGTCTCGGGCAGGCGGTCCACGCACTGGTGCACCGCCCAGATCTTAAATGTATCCACGTCCACAGCCACTACTGTATCGCAGGCCACTGACCCTGCAGTATCTCGCGGTGCGTGAGCGCGAGCCCGCAGTGCAGCAGCTCCCCGGCGGCCGGCAGCGTCTCGGGCAGGCGGTCCACGCACTGGTGCACCGCCCAGATCTTAAATGTATCCACGTCCACAGCCACTACTGTATCGCAGGCCACTGACCCTGCAGTATCTCGCGGTGCGTGAGCGCGAGCCCGCAGTGCAGCAGCTCCCCGGCGGCCGGCAGCGTCTCGGGCAGGCGGTCCACGCACTGGTGCACCGCCCAGATCTTAAATGTATCCACGTCCACAGCCACTACTGTATCGCAGGCCACTGACCCTGCAGTATCTCGCGGTGCGTGAGCGCGAGCCCGCAGTGCAGCAGCTCCCCGGCGGCCGGCAGCGTCTCGGGCAGGCGGTCCACGCACTGGTGCACCGCCCAGATCTTAAATGTATCCACGTCCACAGCCACTACTGTATCGCAGGCCACTGACCCTGCAGTATCTCGCGGTGCGTGAGCGCGAGCCCGCAGTGCAGCAGCTCCCCGGCGGCCGGCAGCGTCTCGGGCAGGCGGTCCACGCACTGGTGCACCGCCCAGATCTTAAATGTATCCACGTCCACAGCCACTACTGTATCGCAGGCCACTGACCCTGCAGTATCTCGCGGTGCGTGAGCGCGAGCCCGCAGTGCAGCAGCTCCCCGGCGGCCGGCAGCGTCTCGGGCAGGCGGTCCACGCACTGGTGCACCGCCCAGATCTTAAATGTATCCACGTCCACAGCCACTACTGTATCGCAGGCCACTGACCCTGCAGTATCTCGCGGTGCGTGAGCGCGAGCCCGCAGTGCAGCAGCTCCCCGGCGGCCGGCAGCGTCTCGGGCAGGCGGTCCACGCACTGGTGCACCGCCCAGATCTTAAATGTATCCACGTCCACAGCCACTACTGTATCGCAGGCCACTGACCCTGCAGTATCTCGCGGTGCGTGAGCGCGAGCCCGCAGTGCAGCAGCTCCCCGGCGGCCGGCAGCGTCTCGGGCAGGCGGTCCACGCACTGGTGCACCGCCCAGATCTTAAATGTATCCACGTCCACAGCCACTACTGTATCGCAGGCCACTGACCCTGCAGTATCTCGCGGTGCGTGAGCGCGAGCCCGCAGTGCAGCAGCTCCCCGGCGGCCGGCAGCGTCTCGGGCAGGCGGTCCACGCACTGGTGCACCGCCCAGATCTTAAATGTATCCACGTCCACAGCCACTACTGTATCGCAGGCCACTGACCCTGCAGTATCTCGCGGTGCGTGAGCGCGAGCCCGCAGTGCAGCAGCTCCCCGGCGGCCGGCAGCGTCTCGGGCAGGCGGTCCACGCACTGGTGCACCGCCCAGATCTTAAATGTATCCACGTCCACAGCCACTACTGTATCGCAGGCCACTGACCCTGCAGTATCTCGCGGTGCGTGAGCGCGAGCCCGCAGTGCAGCAGCTCCCCGGCGGCCGGCAGCGTCTCGGGCAGGCGGTCCACGCACTGGTGCACCGCCCAGATCTTAAATGTATCCACGTCCACAGCCACTACTGTATCGCAGGCCACTGACCCTGCAGTATCTCGCGGTGCGTGAGCGCGAGCCCGCAGTGCAGCAGCTCCCCGGCGGCCGGCAGCGTCTCGGGCAGGCGGTCCACGCACTGGTGCACCGCCCAGATCTTAAATGTATCCACGTCCACAGCCACTACTGTATCGCAGGCCACTGACCCTGCAGTATCTCGCGGTGCGTGAGCGCGAGCCCGCAGTGCAGCAGCTCCCCGGCGGCCGGCAGCGTCTCGGGCAGGCGGTCCACGCACTGGTGCACCGCCCAGATCTTCTTCGACACTTTACTCTGCGCCATAAAAGATAACTACCATTAGGGTACGGCGAAACGTGATTCTACATGAGGAAAAACACAACATAATTACAACAACAGTTGATATAAATGTGAGCGAAGGCGAGCTGTACGGCTGGATACCATCCTTACTTGGTCGAAATTCCTCTTATTCGAACCAAGCGCTTTGCATCATCTTTTATAATACGCACTTCTAAGGTTTGGAATTCTCTGCCGGCGTTTGTGTTTCCGAGCTCATATAACCTAGACCTTTTTAAGGCACGAGTGAATAGGCACCTTCTGGGTGAGCTCGCTTCATCGTCGGCCTCATCTTTGCCCCCTGGCTAGATGCTGGCCAAGAGCGATCCCATTTTTAATAAAAAAAAAAAAAAAAAAGCTTATCCCTGTAAGGGATTTCTTCCAGCTAGCCTTTGAGCAAGTGAGTGGAGATTAAGGGTGGATTGCACCAAACCGTCTGTAATCGTAAGGAGTGTTCGTTAAAATCTGTTTGTATGGAAAGTTTGAAAAGTTTCTATGGGATAACAGTTGCCGGCGCCATATTTGACGATGACCGGCCTGTGATCGTATGTTGGTGTAACCGACCCTAAGATTAACAGGCAAACCGAGAAACATGTATGGTGTCTTCGGGTAATTCAGAAAATAGCAAATTTCAGTATAACTAAGCTATTTTATTGCATCTCAACATCATCACCATCAAAAAGAAATGTTAAAGATTTTGTTCATGTTTGGTTGTGCAACGAAACTGCTTAGTTAGACTGGAATTTACTATTTTCATGTTGCCGTGTTAAATTAGATTTTACTATTTTCATGTTGACGTGTTATAGATATAGCTCAAAATATTTTATTATGATTAGTGTACCTACTTTATTACCTTTTATCTTGACTCTTAGAGACCTTATACATCTCTAACAAATCTCGATTGTTATTAGTTTCTTAGTCTTATTTTTGACATGTAACACTACATTTAATTAATGATACTTTGATTATTGTATTATTTTTATTTGATGTACCTAGATAGATTTTGACTTGTAAAAGTGCCCTTGAGGCCTATTTGCAGAATAAATGTTTTGATTTTGATTTTGGAATTGGTTATTTTAGGAATTACTCGACACTCGGGATTACCCGAAGACACTTTACATGAATCTTCCGGTTCAGTTCAGGATTCAATATACAGCCCTCGCCGTAATTATATATCATTTTGCTCCCTTGAGAGAGACACAATCTATACTATCCGCAAAACTATCTGGCCGGTAGGGCAATAAACGTCCGCTACCGTTAGGGGTGTAACATGTCGATAACTTAAAATATAAACGTCGATATAATTATTATATTTTCAAATGAAATCTTATATCATTATTGATATTGTTTTTAAAGTTATCTAATGAATAATACTAAATGTATTAAGTAAGTGTTATAGTTGGATATGTTGCGGAGTAGTCCCAACAGCATCCTGAAGGTGTTTGCCGAGAGATGGGGCTCGCCTATGTTGAAAAGATGGTTAGGTCTTCACTCAACTTTTGTAAATTTTAACTGGTGACATTAATTAATTCATTCACTAAAATTGTATCGTATTCTTGTTGTTATTATTATTTGTTTTCATTAATTACATTTGACATTTTAAAATAAATTTTGATTTTATTCCATTTTTATATTATTTTATTATGAATTTCTAGTTTTGTTAATTTTAACTCGACATTAATTAATGACATCAATTGTTACTATTTATTTATTAATTTATCACATGACATGTTTTATTCCAATTTAATTTTAATTTATTTCATTGTTTTATTTTTAATTCGATAATATTTTAAATTATAATAAATCTTTTAATGTAATATATTCAAATAATTGCCTAATTTTAAAATGTATAATTTGTGTATTGAGTGAAGTGAAAACTCATCCGGTCCTGTCTTTCTGGTTTATTATGTTTTGTAAATACTAACATTAGTTTTGTAAGATTTCTGAATTTGTATTTACTAACACTTTATGGGCAATGCCTGAAATAAATGAATATTATTATTATTATAGTATGACCCGTAAGGTTGACTACGCGTACCAGGTAGTTGAGTATGGCGTCGCTGGAGACGGGGTTCTTGCGCCACTGCTGCTGGTACACGAGGTCGCTGTCCAGCGCGAACTGCTCCGCCAGCGCCAGCGCCTCCGCGTAGCTGCCGCTCTCTATCTGCAACCGAACACAACGTGTTTACGGGGCAACTCCATTCTATTCAAAATAAAAAATAAGCTTCAAAATAAGCTTTTGTTGGATCTCTGTACTCGGTAAATGAGTACATGGAATTACATTTTTAATTGATAATAGTTACGGACAATATAAGATTTCAAGCTTACATGGTCATTTACATTAGAATTACGATTTGAAACGGGATATTTACCATGTATATTTGTATTTTTGAGTTCCCGATTCGGCACTGTTGCAAGCGCCATTATCAAGGATTAACTGACGTGCTGCGAGTTTTAGTTGTGGTCCACCCACACACCATAGCGATCTACCCTCTTCCTGGTTCGCTTTTTTCGCAGTGTCACCGTCACTACCACCGTCCGCCTTGTCACTTGAAACTCGATTACGGTCACGACACACCACACTCACAGTATCAATACGCGAGTTCTTTCCGGAAACAGACTCTTTTCGATTTGAGAACTTTCGGATCACTGGATACCAGACAGGGACTGGACTGTGCGAAAAAAGCGAACCAGGAAGAGTAGTAGATCGCTATGGTGTGTGGGTAGACCACAACTAAAACTCGCAGCACGTCAGTTAATCCTTGATAATGGCGCTTGCAACAGTGCCGAAATATCGGGAACTCAAAAATACAAATATACATGGTAAATATCCCGTTTCAAATCGTAATTCTAATAGTTACGGACATTTTGCCGATAAACTGTTTTTATTATAAATTGTGTGATTAATTATTTTTTGACATTTGTTTAAAATTGTGTTTCCGTAAAAACTATTGTCTTAGGATTAGGTAGCGGACCCCGGGCATCCTTTAGGATGCAACTGTACCGGGATAACGCTAGGATGATGATGACCTTGAGCTGGACCCTTCTTATTATCACGTATAACAGTCCCGCTAACACTAACGTAATTGGATTTTCTCAAAAATGACCCGCAAAGTGAACATTACTCGCTGCATTATTTAAAGTTATTAAATAAATAATATGAGTTCAAGTGACGAAGAAATGGAGTGTACGCCTGAGGAATTGAGGGATGAAGCGAATTTAGTAATCAATCATTTGTTTCCAGAAAAGTCAAAAGAAAAATATATGAATACCTACGATAATTTTATGAAGTGGCGAGAAGCAAAGAAGTCTCCAACTTTTCAGAAAGTAATTTGCGGTATCCTCAGTTTTTACATAATAAAACTTAACTTTAATTTAACTCTTTTTTATTCCCCCATTTTTGAGAAAAGCACTATATTAGCCTCGGCCGGAATGGCAATTGCAGGCTTCGTATTATAATTAAACGGACTCGCAAGCTCTTCCGTTTAAACAAATACTCAGCCTGCTATTGACTCCTTCCCGGCCACGGCAATAATGTACTATTATGATTCCCACCGGATTCCCGCGACCTTCACCAGGTCATCACTCCACCTTGTCGGAGGCCTACCGACAGCTCGTCTTCCGGTGCGTGGACGCCACTCAAGCAGTTTCTGGCCCCATCGACCGTCAGTCCTGCGAGCAATGTGCCCTGCCCACTGCCACTTAAGTCTCGCAATTTTGAAGGCTATGTCGGTGAGTGCTGCTACGGATAGCTTCATTCCTAATTCTATCACGCAGAGAAACCCCGAGCACAGCTCTTTCCATTGCTCTTTGGGTGACCTTGAGCTTTCTTATGAGGCCCATCGTTAGCGTCCACGTCTCGGATCCATATGTCATCACTGGCAACACACACTGGTCAAAGACTTTTGACTTGAGGCACTGCGGTAAATTGGACGAGAATACACTGCGAAGCTTCCCGAACGCTGTCCAGCCGACTAACGTAATGGGGGCTATCGCGTATGAATTCGCCGCTAGAGGCGCTAGTGTAGCGTGGGGTCCTCCGAAACGTCAAATGTCACTCTTTTTGGTTGCGCTACGCGGGTTAATATCTAATTGGAACAATATGGTCACTATTTTGCAATACCTGAGCTTGATTATGGCAAATATGAATTAAGGGTCAATGACTGTCAGGGCTTTGAGACAGATTTGTCTTTCGGAAAATTATTTCCTCCTTTTTTCCGGACAAAACGGGACCACGCTACAATGCGGTATATTCGATATTTTTACGGTACGGTTTTAAGGTATTGAATATGATTTAAATGTAAACTTCGTTCTCATGTCCATAATAACCAATAACAATTTCTGACAGCTGGACCTTAGTCGACAGTGGCGCCAACTGGTGAGCACAAAAACGATAGCCCCCATTAGGTTTATGATTTCCACACACCTTCCTAGAGAACAGCTCCTGTGGCGTGGTACTCCTGACGCCAAGTAATCTGTACACGCGAGCCACGACCGTGACTCTCCGAGGACGGGGCTGGAAGGTCTCCATGTCCGTTATAGCGAACATAATCGACTTGAACAGCTCCCTCGTCAGGTCGAGCACCGTGTCTTCTGTATCCGGTTCTATTTGCACCATTTCCATCTAAAACAAAAAATGTTATTAATGATAAATAAAAAATAAAACTAAAAAAGCCTTTATTTCATGCAAACTACATGTACAGAGAATTATATTTACACTACTACTATTACTGGTTTAATTTTTATTAATATTACTTTAATATGTATTTTTCTCTAAATCTTAAAATCTAAGCTACATGTTACTATCTGAATCTGCATGAACCCCTAGACGGGTATAGGCCTCCTCCAAAAGATTCCATTGCTCTCTATCTTGGGCTATTTGTGGCCATTAATGATAATCACATAATAATTTAATGACTTGTAAATTATTTATACCAATGAAGAAACTGAACTGAACTGAGCTGAACTGAATTGAATTATTATTTTTTGACATTTTAATTACATCTTATATATTTGCCATTGTACCATATTATTATTATTGAATTATTTTGAATTAAAAAAAATCTTCTTTTGTGTTTGACTCTATTATTATTCGTAATTCATATACACTCTGACGATCTTTTTGTGAATCCATGATATTTTACCAATTGACATTTTTATAAAATACCATGTAAATTTTTAGAAAGAAATAAATAAATTTAAATCTAAAAAATGTATTTGATTTATTTATTTGTACATTGTAATGTCATACAGAAAAACAACATAGTATTTGAAACATAAAAACTAAAATGTTATTAATAAAGATGTCCAAGATTGGAGCCCTGTAGAAGGGTTCTCATAAGGTTAAAAGCGTTCCCCCTTAGGATGGCTATGCTGATCCGCCGGCCAAGGAACGAGCCAGCCCTACGGTCCCCTGACACCTCGGCCAGTCTTCGGGACAGTCGCTCCACGCTCCCCGGGCCCAGTGTCTCCACGGCAAACGCTACGCGTCATACTCGTGAACGGGTGCCGTTTGTGGGGTCCGGTCTGTTCATGTTTGCAAGGACTAGTAACTTCGTACTAGTGTTCAGTGGAATTGACATGATGAGAGACTTCGCTCTGTTCTCATTTGATTTTATTTTTAGACTGACGCTCAGATACCTTATACATCTCTGAGGATATTTATTTAATAGATTTTATTATTTTCATGTTAAAGTGTTATAGATATAGCTCAACATATTTTATTATGATTAGTGTACTTACTTTATTACATTTTATCTTGACGCTTAGAGACCTTATACATCTCTAACAAATCTCAATTGTTATTAGTTTCTTATTCTTATTTTTGACATGTAACACTCCATTTAATTAATGATACTTTGATTATTGTATTATTTTTATTTGATGTACCTAAATAGATTTTGACTTATAAAAGTGCCCTTGAGGCCTATTTGCAGAATAAATGTTTTGATTTTGATTTTGATTTTTGCAAACGCCGCAAACACATGTCGATCTGCGAGGCCGATGTATTCGCGGCACTCGGCCGTCTCGGCCGCCGCGGCTGCCCGCTGCTCTCAACGATGTTGCGGCGGGGCGGGGGCAAGGGGTCGACACGAGTTGCTTCCCAAAGCAGCAGGGGGAAGGGGGCAGGGGGCAGGGGGCGGCCTCCAACACCGTGACCGTGTGACAAGGCGCGGTGGGTACTCACGCTATGCTCGCCGCGTGGCCTCCTCGCGGGCGCGGGCAGGGCTCCGGCCTCGCACTCCAGCACCATGAACGAGCCGCCGTGCGCCGCCGTCACCTGCCGTCACTCGCAATCAATCAATCATACCATAAAGCGGGGTTTCTCAAACTATGGACCCCTAGGGATCGTTATAATTGGGTGAATCAACTTTTTTGATTTTTGTTATCTTGACCCGTTGTCCAAGGGACACTAGTGGCGAAGTTTGTTAAAAAAAATGTTGTATTAAGTTCTACTAACATACGCAGTAGATGGACCATTATGGAAATAACTTATAAGTACCACAGTACGTATGTTTGATAAACTTAAATAGCATAAAATCACGATTGTATTCGAATTTTGTCCCCTGGACAACTAGACGTAACTACGGCAACGAGTGCCACTAAAAAGTTGATTCACCCATTTATCGATGTCGATACTAAATGACATACTACTTTTGTCGATATCGATACTTGATGACACGTATTATTATCGATATCGATTATTAACAATCGATATTCGACTTTTATCGATATCGATACTTAATCACAAGAGTTTATCGACACCGATAGTTAAGGAGACTAGCTTTGATCAAAATGGATAGTTAATGACACCCAACTTTTATAATTATCGATGCTTGATGATACTGGTTTTTATCGATATCGATCACACGACTTTGTTGCTGACACTCGACCTTTATCGGTATCGATAGTTGACTATTGATACCATTTTTATCGATATCGATATTTGAAGAATTCCGACTAATCGATAGTTGATATTTTTATGGATTTTTATGGATATCGATAATTAATGACACCTGACTTTTATCTATTTTCATAGTTGTTGATACCGATAATTAAGGACACCCGTCTTTTACTGATATCGATACTTAATCACACGAGTTTATCGATATCGATAGCTGATAATACCAGTTTTTATCGATGACGATAGTTCATGGCATCCTACTTTTTTGATATTAATAGCTAATTAATTACACCATTTTTTATCGATATCGACAGTTGATGACAACCGACCATTATCGATTTTCATAGTTGCTGATACCGATAATTGAGGACACCCGTCTTTTACTAATATCACACGAGTTTATCGATATCGATAGTTGATAACACAGTATTTTATCGGTAGCGGTATTTAATGACACCCACCTTGTATCTATATCTTTAGTTCATAACACGACTTTATCCATTTCGATAATTGATGATTTAAACGATGTCGATAGTTGACGACACCCCATTTTAATCGACATCGATGGTTAATGACACCCGATTTTTATCGATATCGGTAGTTAATGACAACCGGCTTTTATCGATTTTCATAGTTATCGATACCAATAATTGAAGACACCCGTCTTTTACTAATATCTATAATTAATCACAAGAGTTAATCGATGTCGATAGTTGACGACATCCTACTTTTATCGATATCGATAGTTAGTGACACCCGTTTTTTATCGATATCGATAGTTGATGACATCCGACTTTTATCGATATCAATAATTGATGACACCAGGTTAGGACTAAGGTTTGATAAAAAAAATTGTAAGCATATTAGCCTATATTAAGCTTCTGGGTAAAAATACACCCCGGATGCTCAACAATTCTTTTATAATTGCTTAATTTATTTTATTTTATTTTAACTGTGTACTTTACTAACAAATATTATACTGTGTACCTACTAACAAAACTATGGATTTTTAAAATCTGCAATAAATGTTATTCATTCATTCATTCATTCATTAGCATACCCTGGGAGCGCCCTGGAAGTACTCCGGCTCCTTGCCGAGGATGTTGACGAGGTCGTGTATGTTGCACACCGACACCGCGCCGCTGAACCGCGACAGGATCAGCTCCTAACGGAAATATACACACATTATATATTTACTAGCGGCGCCCTGCGGTGTTACCCGCGGATGAAGGGTAGCCTATGTCCTATTCTGATGTCTAAGCTACTATACTGGAAAGTTTCATAGAGATCCGTTCATTAGGTTTTGAGATTAAGAGGAACGTAGATCCATCCGCACAAACTTTCACGTTTATAATATTATTGTAGGATTAGGATTTATTTAGTTTAAGGCAAGGCCATTCCAGTGCAAATGACCCCCTCTAACACGCGTGAGTTTGCAATTAACCATCCCGCTCTCTACGGAAGCTCTGCGCGTAATTTCGTAAATATTCAGTACATTTTTATTGATTGTTGGAACACTGAATCACTTATGAAAAAATTATCCGGTTATTTCCTTAGAACAATAAAAAAGCTATCGTTTTTGTAAATAATAGTATCACTGTCGTCGATAATTACGAGATCTGCAGCATTAAAGTTTATTTTTACTATGATATATAGGATTTTTTGACAGAGTTACCGAGGCATTTTTCAATATTTTGTTCGGTTATTTCTTTCCTTTATTTCTTTTTCAGTCTACTGTAATTTTTGTGTAGTGTAATTCTACATTATTTATTCACACTGGAAGCTCAAACTTCAGTATTTTCGTCAGATCTGTAAATGGGCCTAGCCTTAAGGAGTACCAACAGCTACTAGCTTATGATAGAGACAGATAATAATTTCCCTTTCTCATCTTTCGAATGCTGACGTATCTCCTTTTGCTATTGGTAGTATTTCGCCGCAAGAAACACTTGCCGTTCTTAAGTGCATCAAAACGAAGGCCGTGGGTGAGGATAACCTCGGTGTGGACATGCTTATGCTCGTGGCGGATTTCGTTGCTCCCATCCTCAAATATCAAATAATTTATTTCACATAATTTCAGGTACAATGAGATCTTAGAAGTAGTCTTAGTATCACTAAAATTTACCATAAATGGCATGTGAAATTGGGAGGTATATACTATGGTCATTAATGTCAAAATACAGATAAAAATAAAGTCAAATAAAATGTCTATAAGTCAAAATTATAAAATCAATTACATCATTTATCGAGTTCAATGTCATACATCTCATATACCTCTCTAATATTATTAACTTTTCTTTGTCCTCGGGCGCGTTTCCTATGTCTTGGAAGTATGCCCATGTAATACCACTCCCTAAAACTCCTAACCCTGTTACTTTTTCTCAATATCGCCCCATATCTATTCTCTCCATTTTGTCAAAAGTCATTGAACACTGTGAACCGTCGCCTCCTCTCCCATCTTAATAAAAATGTGTGCGCCAAAGTTCATATAAAATTGCAATTCCGATTATTGTACATCCGAAAATGTATCTTATACAATTTTATGTCATAATGATCACTATTCATAATTATTTTTGGTTAATAACTATCGTATCTCAGAATTGTCAATATTTACAATGTCATTAAATATAAGTATTTCTATTGCTATTATCTATATTCATATACTTTTTTATCATAACGATTATTAGCAATATAGTTTATTTTTATATAATTTTTATACATACTAGTTTTATTGCTAATTTTTTTATTAATAATATTCCGATATTTATGAACCAAACATAATTATGAATAGCGATCATTATGAATTAAAATTGTATGAAATACATTTTCGCAGATTTAATATTCGAATTTGCAATTACAATTTCTAATAATACTACAATTTCGTTTCATATTTTTTTATTCATAAGTGTTTTTATTCCTTGTCATTTACGTTCATAGTGTTAACAATCATACAACTTTTTTTGTTACTAATGACACCTTATTTTCCATTATTTAAACCTAAAAATGTATTACCAAATAATTTTTCATCAAATTCTTAATTGAAACAAAAAACCCAGAAAGACCTGTTAGGGCAAGATCGACTCTAACGTGGATAGGTTAGAAGATTAAGACGGGAGCTGAAGCGAAGCGAAGCTCCCGTCTTAATCTTCGAGGTTATTTTTTTTATAAAAGCCCAGAAAGACCTTTCGGGGCAAAATCGACTCTAACGCGGATAGGTTAGAAGATTAAAACGGGAGCTGAAGCGAAGCGAAGCTCCCGTCTTAATCTTCGAGGTTATTTTTTTATAAAAGCCCAGAAAGACTTGTCAGGACAAAATCGACTTACAAATTAGGAATTAAGATACTTTCTTAGTAATTACATTATTACTAGCAAAATTGAAATATATCCTTTATGAAGGAAACTGTTATGTAAAACAATATTAGGAATTCATGTACTTTATTGGTAATGACATTATTACTAGCAAATTTATGAAGTATGTCATTTATGAAGAAAACTGTTATGGAAAACAAAATTATGAGAATAAATATAACCTGAACGATAATACGTATTATGAGTAAAAATTTTCGGAATATTCATTATTATGAATAACGACGGTAGTAATATAAATTATTCACAAACAAGGTTAGGAAAAACAAATTTATGAAGAGTGATGATTATGATCACAAAGCGGTATTATTAGAAAAAATCGATGATAAAATTTTATATGAGCCAATATGGACCCAATAAAAATACTCAAAAAAATAGGGGTATGTTACAGGTATTTACGATACCGGATTCAAGTCCTACTAACGAAACATTGATGGTGATGAGGAGCAAGTGTAGACCAACCTCGGCGCTCCACCAGTTGACGTCGGCCACGGGCCCAGCCATGGCGTCGCGCGGGTGGCGGCGCAGCAGGCGCAGCAGCGGCAGGCGCCACACCGACACGTCGCCGCTGCAGTGCACGCACACCAGCTTCGAGCTGTCCGGGGACACCGCCATTTGGACTATGTAGGCCTGCAATACGACACGTCAACGTCCCGCTATCCGATGTTACCAACAACAATCATTTGTATGTAAGTTGAACGAATCTGTTTTACGATATTAATTGCCCTTGCATCGCCTCCAATCTTTCCGCTTTGCATAAAAGTTGAAGAACGCTTCATGGAATTGTCCTCTTTAAGAATTTTGATGTAAATAAAGTAGGGTCTGCAACTGTATATAAACATAAAATACTCGTGTGATCTTATTATGAAACTCGCCTCAGCTCGTTTCATAAGACCACACTAGCGTTTAATGCATCTCATTATGTAACAGTTGGATAAAAAGCCGGTACGTAAAGTTTTTTCAAGTAAAAATATATATCAGTAAATATTACGATCGAATAAAAAGGCGATTTGATAAAAATTCTATATGTAAAAATATCTATCTGTAAATATTATGATCGAATAAAAGGGCGACTTGATAAAAATTCTATAAGTAAAAATATCTATCAGTAAATATTACGATCAGATAAGAAGTCGAATGGATTTTTTTCAACAAGAAAAAATATATATCAGAAAATGCGTCTAACAAATCGCATAAACTACAATTTTATTAATGGTTAAATCTTGTATAGACTCAACGGCATAAAGTCAGTCAAAATATTCTAGTCAAATAAGCCTAGCAACAAGCACTTTTGAACTCAATCACAAAATCATAACATGTCTCTTCATGTCCACTTCAGTACACGCCACGCTCGCTCCTGTGACTGACACGACTGTTGGACTGCAGGATCTTCTTTTTAAGTAAATGAAACTTATTTTAGGAAAATATGGGGTTTTAATTATTGTATGTTTAATTAAATTGCATTATCACGCTTTTAATGGTATAAATATATTTTATCAAATACAGATTATTAACATTGCCCTGTATTTATATATTACAAGCTGCGATTTTTGTACGTGAAAACCCTCATTTATTTGAAATAAAACAGGACAAGGAAAAGACTCGAACACAGTACAGAAATAAATTATTGGTACCAAAGACTAACCTAGAAATGTGTAGAAATAGTCCACATAATAGATGTATTTTAATAACTAATAAAATCCCAAATTCCATTAAACAAGAACCACAAAATTCACTATTTAAAAAAAAACTAGAAAAACTGTTAATCGACAGATGCTATTACTCTGTGCAGGATTTTTTAAATGATGATAGTTTATAAAATTTCATGATATTATTTATTTTTAGAAAATGTGTACCTATTGTTTTAGTAACTAGTTTTTAAGTTATAGTTGTGTGCCCTTTCAGGGCGTCATGGTCTGACTTTAATTGTATAATTACACCTTAATTTGTTAATGTACATGACTTAACAACTAAATAAATAAATAAATAAATAATACAAATTCAGTAAATATACAGGAGATCGATGTTTTTGGTATAAAAAAGAGAAGACGATAATTTAAATTTGGCAAGTTCGACGTCAGTATAACTTTTACAGCTGTTTGAGACACAGTTTAAATCGTGCATGCACAAGGCCGACTTTAACCAATTGGAAGCCCTGGGCACACTAGGGTAATGGGGCCCCTATGCCCTTGACAGATCACTAAATATTGGTTATCGTTTCGTGATCTGGCAGAAAGTAGTGGGCCCCTATCGATCGCGGGGCCCTGGGCAAGTGCCCTTAGTGCCCAGTGAAAAAGACGGCCCTGTGCATGCATATAACGCTCGAACAACGACTCACCTGGTTCTTGGCGGAGACGAAGGGCACGTACAGCTGGAAGCCCTTGTTGGCGAGCTGCGTCTCCAGCTGGTCGGACACCACAGACAGCTTGTACCACGGATCCTCGTTCAGTATCCGCCACGCTGTGAGCCCCGCGCTCAGAGGCGAGGAGGGATCCTGTAGGAAAAAAAAAAAACAATGCTATACCTACATACCAAGTATGTAAGCGCGGGAGGGGCGTATACTATATGGCCGACATAAACGTAATCATGCTAGCAAGGCTACTTGTAACTTGTTGTATAATCGGAAGTCAGTTTTTACAATATGTGTTGAAAAGACGATTGCACCCGTATTCTAAGGTAACAAGCCTTTCTTCAGTAACAATCGCGCAAGCTGCATACTTTATTATACGTTGGTCCTTCTCACCGGATGTTGCATTAACTTCGACCCCCGCCCTCGGCAGCCCTGCCCCCACACTGACCTCGACCCCCGCCCTCGGCAGCCCTCCCCCGACACTGACCTCGACCCCCGCCCTCGGCAGCCCTCCCCCCCACACTGACCTCGACCCCCGCCCTCGGCAGCCCTCCCCCGACACTGACCTCGACCCCCGCCCTCGGCAGCCCTCCCCCGACACTGACTTCGACCTCCGCCCTCGGCAGCCCTCCCCCCCACACTGACCTCGACCCCCGCCCTCGGCAGCCCTCCCCCGACACTGACCTCGACCCCCGCCCGCGGCAGCCCCGCCACCAGCAGCGTGGCGTGCGCGGCGCACGGCACCACGGCGCCCGCGCCGCCGGGGAGCCGCGCCGCGTGGTGCAGCTCGAGCCCGCCCCCCCCCCTCCCCCCCGCACTGACCTCGACCCCCGCCCGCGGCAGCCCCGCCACCAGCAGCGTGGCGTGCGCGGCGCACGGCACCACGGCGCCCGCGCCGCCGGGGAGCCGCGCCGCGTGGTGCAGCTCGAGCCCGCCCCCCCCCCTCCCCCCCGCACTGACCTCGACCCCCGCCCGCGGCAGCCCCGCCACCAGCAGCGTGGCGTGCGCGGCGCACGGCACCACGGCGCCCGCGCCGCCGGGGAGCCGCGCCGCGTGGTGCAGCTCGAGCCCGCCCCCCCCCCTCCCCCCCGCACTGACCTCGACCCCCGCCCGCGGCAGCCCCGCCACCAGCAGCGTGGCGTGCGCGGCGCACGGCACCACGGCGCCCGCGCCGCCGGGGAGCCGCGCCGCGTGGTGCAGCTCGAGCCCGCCCCCCCCCCCTCCCCCCCGCACTGACCTCGACCCCCGCCCGCGGCAGCCCCGCCACCAGCAGCGTGGCGTGCGCGGCGCACGGCACCACGGCGCCCGCGCCGCCGGGGAGCCGCGCCGCGTGGTGCAGCTCGAGCCCGCCCCCCCCCCCTCCCCCCCGCACTGACCTCGACCCCCGCCCGCGGCAGCCCCGCCACCAGCAGCGTGGCGTGCGCGGCGCACGGCACCACGGCGCCCGCGCCGCCGGGGAGCCGCGCCGCGTGGTGCAGCTCGAGCCCGCCCCCCCCCCTCCCCCCCGCACTGACCTCGACCCCCGCCCGCGGCAGCCCCGCCACCAGCAGCGTGGCGTGCGCGGCGCACGGCACCACGGCGCCCGCGCCGCCGGGGAGCCGCGCCGCGTGGTGCAGCTCGAGCCCGCCCCCCCCCCCTCCCCCCCGCACTGACCTCGACCCCCGCCCGCGGCAGCCCCGCCACCAGCAGCGTGGCGTGCGCGGCGCACGGCACCACGGCGCCCGCGCCGCCGGGGAGCCGCGCCGCGTGGTGCAGCTCGAGCCCGCCCCCCCCCCCTCCCCCCCGCACTGACCTCGACCCCCGCCCGCGGCAGCCCCGCCACCAGCAGCGTGGCGTGCGCGGCGCACGGCACCACGGCGCCCGCGCCGCCGGGGAGCCGCGCCGCGTGGTGCAGCTCGAGCCCGCCCCCCCCCCTCCCCCCCGCACTGACCTCGACCCCCGCCCGCGGCAGCCCCGCCACCAGCAGCGTGGCGTGCGCGGCGCACGGCACCACGGCGCCCGCGCCGCCGGGGAGCCGCGCCGCGTGGTGCAGCTCGAGCCCGCCCCCCCCCCCTCCCCCCCGCACTGACCTCGACCCCCGCCCGCGGCAGCCCCGCCACCAGCAGCGTGGCGTGCGCGGCGCACGGCACCACGGCGCCCGCGCCGCCGGGGAGCCGCGCCGCGTGGTGCAGCTCGAGCCCGCCCCCCCCCCTCCCCCCCGCACTGACCTCGACCCCCGCCCGCGGCAGCCCCGCCACCAGCAGCGTGGCGTGCGCGGCGCACGGCACCACGGCGCCCGCGCCGCCGGGGAGCCGCGCCGCGTGGTGCAGCTCGAGCCCGCCCCCCCCCCCTCCCCCCCGCACTGACCTCGACCCCCGCCCGCGGCAGCCCCGCCACCAGCAGCGTGGCGTGCGCGGCGCACGGCACCACGGCGCCCGCGCCGCCGGGGAGCCGCGCCGCGTGGTGCAGCTCGCAGCCCTCCACCGATATTAGAAAGCCACGGACGCGGCCGTCGAACGTCACCACTAACACTTCCCAGTTCCTAAAAAGAAACATTAGTTGACTTAGCTCCTCCGTCGCCCGCGCGCAGCGATGTTTTACGCGTTGGATAAATATCATATTTCGTTTTACGCACGCACCCACACGCGCACGCACCCACACGCGCACACACACACACACACACACACACACACACACACACACACACACACACATACATACACACGCGCACACGCACGCACGCACGCACACACGCACGCACGCACACACGCACGCACGCACGCACGCACGCATGCACACATTGGTTCCGTTTTGAAGACAGCAAGAGATTAAGCACGTCTTAAATCAGGGGTAAAGAATTACATTGCCGAATAGCGGAAAGTAAAAGAAGAGTTACAAAATTTCGACGAGGAAGATGGAACCGTAAGAAGCAAATTTCGTGAGGACCTAACAGAACGAAAACAACTAAATGAAATGAAGTGAAAAATGTATGTAAGACTATAAGCACAATATAACATTAGCTATAAGGATTTTAGGAAATAAATTATTATCTCATCTTAAACAACTAGCTCACCATTTGTTGTTCTTCACCCTGAGTGGCATGAATATGATGTCGACGACAGCGTGGGTATTGTCGGTGCACTCAAGCCCTCCAGGCCTCGTACAGTCCTAAAAAACACAAAAGATAGACATTTATCAAATAATAGTAGTTTATGCAACTGATACATAATGAGAGGTCTTAAAACACGAGTGTGGTTTTATGAAACGAACGTCAGCGAGTTTCATAATAGGATCACACGTGTGTTTTAAGGCCTAATTATGTACAGTTGCATACAGTACTTTATCTACATCCGTATATTAAATCCTCTTTCATGTGTTCAGGAACCATTGCGTTGCAAGTGTAGTGAGGTCGAGCGTGAGCCCGTTGAAGTCTTTTGAGCACGAGCCTGTATCGTTATGGGCGGAGATGACCATAACGATACCGTTGTCGATGTTATTATAGCCATCCCCGCCCTGGGCCGGCGCGATATTGTAAAGCTGGTCCTTACGTACACTTTTTGAGCACATTAAATTTAAAGAGGATTTACTGTATGGGTGTAGATAAACATTTATTCATGACAAACGTGTACCTTTTCTGATTATCTTTCAAGCCTGATACATATAATCCCGGTCAGGGCAATTATTTGTGTGATGAACACGAATATTTGTTCCCGAGTCTTGGATGTTTTCTATGTATTTAAGTATCTATTTATATATATAGCAATGTATATCGTCACTTAGTACCCATAGTACAAGCTTTGCTTAGTTTGGGACTAAGTTGATTTGTGTAAGATTGTCAACAATTTTTTTTTTATATCGTCGGGTTACAAGCAAAAATCACTAAGTAACAAATACCTTCTTAAAATAAAGCTCGTACATCAGCATCGTTTCAGTATTGAGATAGGAGGTTTCGAAGAGTAATGACAGATTTGATAATGAGTTTGCATCTCACCCGACGATATTTGACTCGATGCTCTCTGATAGACTCTGACTAACAGGCAGACCTCACGCCACAGTGCATCAAATGAATATGAACTGTACTAAATGAATGAAACAAATATCATTCTGTAGCATAAGACCAAAATCAAAAAATCAATCAAAATCAAACATTTATTCTGCAAATAGGCCACAAGGGCACTTTTACATGTCAAAATATTAATTTACAATTTAAGAAAGTCTGACTATAATAAGTAATACATTCTTCATGTCAAAATATTAATTTATAGTTCAAGAAGGAATAATAATTTCGAGTTTACAATTATAACAAAATTAATGTCATACAGTGAAAATAAACTTGCAAAGTTATCTATTACAAATATTACAACATCAGTAAAGTTAAAGATGTATAAGGTCTCAAGATTAAACAAGGAGTATAATGAAATTAATATAATATCCCAGAGATCTACATGGTCTCTGAGCGTCAAAATTAAAATTAATTTAATATTGTTAGAGATGTATATGGTCTCTAAGTCACTGATAATAAAAACGAATCCACAACAGGATGATGTCTCTCGTCAATCCCCTATAAAAAGACAAACATGAATCCCACCTTAAACAGGACTACCATTCATCAGAACCAAAACATAATCTTTCTTAATGTAAAAAAACTTACTGCTGGTATATTGAAAAGGTTAGATGCAGTCAGGTCAAAAAAGCTGACAACACCATTTCCATATGCCATTGCTAGGAATGAGCAGTCAGGGCTCCATGCCAGCTTGCGCCACTGGGGATAAGCATCTCGGGAAACTGTAAAAGTAATGTAATCTGTAATTAATCTGGACAATGTGGTTGACCTTCATCTGACAATATTACTCATAACACACCTACACTATTGTAGTGTATGCAGTGCCACATACACACACTCACACCAGCCGTAGTATATAAGCTCATATACAACTATATTTTACAGAATATATGTTAATCTCAACACAAACAGTTGTATCACTACACCCATCCCTACACACACATACATGTTCGCTGTATTTCACCAAGTTTACACCTAACTCACTCAAACAAAAATATTCTCCATATCACACCAAGGTCACTCATGTCACTCTAGCTAGTGCAGCGCGCCTCCAGTACGGCTCGAAGCAGCACTGGCAGGATCACCATGTAGGGATGGGTGTAGTGATACAACTGTTAGTATTGAGATTAACATATATTCTGTCTAAATATGGTTGGACATGAGCTTATATATTGGTGTGAGACTGTGTGTATGTGGCAGTGCATACACTACACTATCTCTTTGTTTTTACTCTTTTCCTGATCCTCTGATCAGGATTAACGGATTAACAAGTTAATGCCCAGCTGTGCTTAAGACCTAAATGTGTATTAGTAATCTCACCTGTAGTCCGAGCTGCAATAGTGGCATACTCTGAGCGCTTTGTTCTGATCTCAAGAATATTATCCGTCAGGATGGCGATCACCTTGCCCTCGTCTCCGAGAGCAATGTGCCATTTTTGCTGTCGTTCCTTGTAACTGAATTCATAATAATGCTCATTACAAAAAACTGTTTTCTAAATTATTTAGTGATATAGGTAAATAATAAATAGTTTCGTAAAAGATACTTACGCTGTGATGCTATCAATAAGGCTTTTCTTAGGCCCAAAAAACTTCAACCATCGCCAAAGAGCTGATATGTTTTCAGGAAGAATATTGTCCGGTTTTTGCTGTTGAAGAACAAATCTTACAATATTTGCTTAAAACATGTAAAACCTTAAACTATTTAGTAAACCTTTGAGGTAAAACCAAGAAAAACATTAGGAGAAAATCAATTGAGAAAACTTACGATGTATTCGGGCTCTGGTTTCCATTCAGAAAACACGTATAATTCGTGTAATATCGACTTATTTTCTTCCATTGTGAAATAATTAGCTTTCCAATGAATTGTTCACTTGAATAGTACTGGGGTAAGTACCATATTACATAGTTATATTGTAATTAATTAGAAATATTCTTCTTTTTCTCCTGTTGACAAAATTGAACGTATGTTTTTGACAGTGACAGAAAAGTATTGACGTTGTGAATATATTTAAGGGTGTGTTCAGAAACAGATAAATGATTGACAGCTACTTTCCTTCTTTCTTTTCTTTTTTGGATTTATGAAATCAGCAAATTAGTTTTCATAGAAATAATAAAGAAGAATCCGTCCAGCGGCAGAAAGTAGCCAGCTTCGTGGGCAGTCTGCAACAGGGGAAAGATTTAGGGGAGTTTAAATATATTTAGTAAAAGGGGAGGTTTTTTAGCTTTGATGTTATAAAGTCTATTACATTTGTATATTCGATTGAATAAATATCTATATAAAAATATTTGAATACCTTACGTTAATTCTAGAAGTAAATTATTATCATTTGGAACGACCCCGTGTCATGTCATATATGCATGTATGTGTATGCCTGTCAAACTGTCATCAAACAAACCGTTCCCTTCATGAAGGTTAGGTTAAACTAAAATACAAAACACTGTAAAATCGTGTTGTTAATTTTGTGTTAGGTATATTCTATCTTTAATCTTACTCATTTGAAACTAAAGTTGACATCTGACCATGAACATTTTATCCGATATATACCACAAGGTAAGAAAGTTTGTTCAGTAAACTTAGACGCAGTTTTGAAAACAATACTTAGCTGATTGTTTATGCTGTTTCAGAGTTTAGCAAAGAATGAAGAAAACCTTCGTTTCTGGGAGAATTATTTGCAGAACTTGCGATCACTAGATTTTAGCGTGTATGCGGATAAGTTAAAAGTCCCAGCGTTGATCCCGGTGGGTAGTAAAGTGTTCTTCAGAGGTGTTATAAAGCATACCAATGAAGTGACTGTCGCTTTGGGAGCGGACTATTTTGCGAAGTGCTCGCTGGCACAGGCTGAAGTGCTCCGGCAGCATAGAATTAAAGGTACTGGTATATGAAACCTTGGCTAATTCTGTTTGTTTTTGATATCATGAAAGCTAACAAGATTATATTCATTCATCTTGATTAACAAAGTAATACCTGAAACAGGATGATAATTTTCAGGTGTTCTGAAGGCATACAACAGCAATTAAGAAAAAATCAATTTTATAAAATTATTTGATAACTACAACAAGTGTACCAAATAAAAAACTGATATACAACTAACACTTTGTTTTAGATGCTGAATCTAAAGTTGCAGCACTCCAAAAAGAAAGAGATTATATCCAAAGCCAACTCCAATTTGGTACTGAAAATGTATTAAAGGACCAAGGGCAAGAAATAATTGAAGAATTCACTGAAGAAGAAGACATAAAATGGAGGGAGAAGCACCGTGAAAACATGAGACAGTACAAACAGAAAAGCAAGACTGATGAGCCCAAAGAAGAGGTTGATGATGAAGATCTTTGGAACAGACTAGAAGAGTTAGAGTTACAAGAGGAGTTGGAGGAACAAATGGCTAAACTTCATATTGTCCCTGTTGAACAAAGAATTAACAAGTTGAAAAGAGAACATGTTGATGAAGTGGAGACTAATCACAGATCTGCTGATGAAGACGATGAAGTGCCAAAACAAGATGATAGTAAAACCAAAGAAAACTCAGTATCAAGAAATGTGCATACTAAAAATTCTAAAATCACTAAAGAAGATGCTTCTAAAAATAATCATAACTTGAAACTTTTACAGCAAATAATTGATAAGCAGAATGAATTGAAAGAGAAACTGACTGATTTGAAGAATAAAGAAACAGCTCCAAGTCAAACAGAAAAGGATTTGTTGTCTAAGTTGGATAAAATTGAACAATTGGAGGAATTGGAAGATGAAATGGATAGGTAAACTTGAGATAAATGCATAAGAAGTTCTGCCATGTTCGAATTATTTCTAAATAATTTTAATTTTCTGTTTCTGTGCAGGTTAGATGACATTCTCCAAAATGAAGATGTAGAAGAAGCAGATGAATCGGAAGAAGAACAGAAATTAAAACTTCCAGCAGAAAAAGTAAAAAGGAGTGTATCCTTTGCTGATGAAGATGACAGTGAAACATTGGAATTAACATTCACACATTCAAAAACAGAGCCAGACACAACACCATATGATAAAGATAAAGGAATCACAAAGCCTAGTGATATTTGTGAAGCTTTCTCTAATTTATTTACTGAAACAACATCTATTTTAAAGAAATCAAAGTATGAAAGAGACCTGTCACCATTTGAACCTAGATTTGAGAAGAGAATCAAAGTAGATGATTTTCAAGAAGCTGAAGACAATCGACAGAGGAATAAGACCATTGTCGTTAATGACGTAGTTGAAAAAGTAGATGAGAATGACAACAAATTTGAAAGTGGTGAAAAAAGACCTGTGAGCTTATTTAAGAAAAGGCGACAGCAAAGTCTTAAATGATGAGAAATTTGTAACTATTTTCAATGAAATTAAATCATTTTAATCAATATACTATTGCTATTTTATTCATTTTTAACTTTCCCGCTACTTCTGCGTAGTTGCTGGCGTAACTATCGCTTTCCTCCCACCCACCTTCTAAAGTTTACGTCTATCTTTCATATTCATCTAACTAATGAATTTAACAAAATCGGGAGATTTGAGAGACCTCTGATTTAATTGTAAAGCAGCTGGGCGATTGAGGTAAAAAAATTATTCACACTTTCCGAACGAATTACACATACTCATTTCCGGACGAACAATTACTGTCACCGATCGGGGCTGTCACTGCTGTCAGTCTCTGAAATTTTTAGGTTATGTTGTTAGAATAGAAGTGTTAGTTAATTGTAAAATAAATAAAATACTGCAACTGTGTACAGTTTACACGATGCTATCGCGCAACTTCAGACATCTTTGCCGGCGGTATTCACAGGCTGTAAACTTCAGAACCTCAGAGGCATCACCTGTAAGTTTTTTTAATTATTCAGTGGAAATGTTACTACACAAAAGTAGCATTCTTCTTGTAAATCACAGTATTTACAAATGTTCTATAGATGAATATAGGCATATTGACCAGTTCTTATATTTGTTGGTTAGACATTTCAGTAGAGGTAACCTATATAACTCTATTTCAGTCACAACACAATGACAACCAAATAGGCCTATTCTACACACTGCAACCCGACGTGGTTAAGCAACTGTTCGGGCAAGGCGGGCTCCCCAAGAGCTTCGCGAAACAGACCAAGACCTTCACGGAGACAAGCATAATGGTGCGACAGCCAGCGCTTGATGTTATGGAGTGTATTAAGGCTACGGATTTTGATAAGCCAGTCATCAGATATGTTCTTTGTATCCTTTTAATACTGATATACTGAACAATAGGTTGTTGACTTAAAATTTTACTACTCCAAAAGAAACAAGGCAAAAAAATATGCCAAATAGTGAAAGTCCTATTCAAATATGTAAAAAAATGACGAAGCTATAACCATTTTAATGTTGCTGATTAATCCGTCCTCGACCGACGAAAAAAATAATAAAGAAAAACGTTTATTCCTGATGATACAAACATAAAATATAGATAAATAAATGTAATTAAAAGAACATGGAATTGCCACAAAAAGGTTTCGTCTCAGAATAATGTGCTGACTCAGGAAGCTGGCGCTCATCTTAATACAAATGCCCCCTCTTAAAACTTTGAATACTAAGGCTCATTGCACGAACATACGAACACAGGCCGTCATCATCAAATATGGCGCCGGCAGCTGTCCCATAGAAACTTGTCAAACTTTCCATACAATGAGATTTTAACGAACACCGCTTACGATTACAGACGGTTTGGTGCAACCCAGCCTAAATCTAAGTGTTTATTTATTCTTTCTTGCTACTGTTCTTGCCATTTGGTTATTACAATAAATAGAAAAGGAAAGACCTTTATTGTTTAACTATGTAAATACAAAAAAGCCAACAACAAAGGTACTGGTTTTTTGTTTGCCAGCGAAGATAATTTCAGTAGTTCCTTAAGAGGCCTTATAAGTTTTAAAATGTTTTGATTTTAAATTATGACAAAAGTATAGATAATACCAATAAAGTGATTAAAGTATACGATAATTTTATTAAAGTTTTAGATAGTAACATGGCCATTTTTTTATTTTATTGTGTGTATTAGAATTTAAGCCGAAAAACTTTGATTTTAAATTATGACAAAAGTATAGATAATACCAATAAAGTGATTAAAGTATACGATAATTTTATTAAAGTTTTAGATAGTAACATGGCCATTTTTTTATTTTATTGTGTGTATTAGAATTTAAGCCGAAAAACACAGTTTTTAGCCTGAAAATGGTCGATTTGGAGTAATGTTTGAAATGATAGTTCTTAAAGAAAAATCCAAAAAATACATTTAAAATTTATGACATAAGGTCACAATAGTCCTTTTCTAGATAGTAACACTGTGAAAATGTCAAGATACGTGTCAATTCGATCAGAAAATCGTCTAAATAGATGAGCGTTTTTTAACTGATTGCCTGAGAACAAGAAGAAACAAAATATATAAATTCCAACTTGAAAACCTGATTTTTAACAATATTTATGACAGTATTTTCCTAGCAAAAACTCAGATGGAGAAAAAGGAACTGGCAAATCCTTGACAATGGCTCACCTGCTGCACTATGCTCACACGGAAGGCTATCTCATTGTGCATGTACCTTGGGGTAAGAAACTTTATACGTATGCAGCATTTATTTTATGTATTTAATGCCAGTATCACAGAAAATATTGACAGTTTTTTTTTGTACTCAATTGTTTTGTTATAGAATTGGGTTAAAGAATAAAAAATCGGCCAAATGAGTGTCGAGCCACCCGCAATGTAGGGTGCCGTTGTCCACCCGTTACATTATGCGGATTTAAAGTTCGGAAACTTTTTTTACTATGTTTTGGCACAACAAATAACATCATATAGTAATCAATGGAAATTATTGTATTATTTTTATTTGATATAGATAGATTCAGGAGCGTATTTTGAAATATGACGCCCCTGGGCCAATAAGTTTCGCCGCCCCAGAAGTCAAGAAAGAACGATATAAATAAAAAAAATATATTAACGTCTAAATTTTTGGGGTTGTACAAATTTTTTAAAAAAGTTTCATGGGGGAACTATGCCGCCCCTGGCGGATTGGCGCCCCGGGCCATGGTCCGGATGGCCCTAGGGTAAATACGCCCCTGGATAGATTTTGACTTGTAAAAGTGCGCTTGAGGCACATTTGCAGAATAAATGTTTTGATTTTGATTTGATTTTGAATTTTATGGAAGTAATCAATATAAATAAATAAAAATAAATGAGACATAAAATAAAACGGCCATTATTTCTGGTTAGTATATCCATCACATAAAAAGAAACTAATTAACAAATTTAGTATTTTCATATAATTTTGTTTGACACTCATGACTAACTAATGTGCACACAAGAACCCTCTCAAGAGGTAAAGACCTTCTTGGGCCCTCCAAAGCCAGTTGTGTATTATAGTTCATTCGAAACTAAGGCCAAATACTGTCAAACGAAAGCAAGCAAAAAACGACTAAGAGCTCTTACTATAAGGTAGGTTCTTGTTTTAGTTCATTTGATAGAATTTGGCCCTACAGTTTTGGACGTACTATACCAGAGGGGCTCCTCCGAACTTCGTATCATGCCGTCCCTTTCACTCATACAGGGTGTAAGAAAACTATTGAGGATCCGTTTAAGGGCATAATCGATATCGTGTTCTGATTAGGAAAAGTAAAAGATTTTTTTTTTCTGAGGGCTAGTCGTCCAAGTCAGCCATCTGTCCATACAAAAGCCAAAAAATTATAGCGTGAAAAAAATTTTTTTTCTACTTTTTCCTAATCAGAACACGAACACCGAATATGTCCTTAAACGGATCCTCACTAGTTTTGTTACACCCTGTATTGCGTATAACAGGAGAGTGAAAGGGACGGCACGACACGAAGTTCGGAGTACAGGCTCGGCATATAAATAGATATAAATATCTTTGGACAATCTTACACAAATCAACCTAGTCCCAAACTTAGCAAAGCTTGTACTATGGGTACCAAGTGACGATATACATACTTATATAGATAAATAGATACTTAAATACATAGAAAACATCCATGACTCAGGAACAAATATTCGTGTTCATCGCATAAATACATGCCCTGACCGGGATTCGAACCCGGGACCCCCAGCTTCGAAGGCAGGGTCACTACCAACTAGGCTAAAGCGGTCGTCATATGTTTTTCTAATAACACAGTATCGGAATGGCTGCGCCGCACCCCCCGGCACAAGGAGATGGCGAACTCCACGACTCGCGAGGGCCTCGTGGACCTGCCGCTCGACGCCGCCGCCTGGCTGCTGCACTTCAAGAACCAGAATCAGACGCAGCTCAAGAACCCAGATGTATGTATATTTCTAGTAAATAACACGCGAACTAGCAGGAAAGAATATATTATAGAAGATAATTAAGAAATCGGTAAATACACAACCGTATAGGAAAAGCGGATGACAACGAACGTAATAATTTAAACGTTGACACTTTGAGTCACCCAGCTCATTGACAGACACAGTAATCAGCAAGGAGTATGTTTATACTATTCCAACAATATTTCGAAGTGTTACAAAGAATTTGTTTAAACGTGTCTAACGCGATATTTATGTATTTACCTTTGTAAAACCTTTTTAAATCGGCTTTGGCCCGAAAATCTCCCGCATACTCACATCTCCTCGTATATAACAGGATTTGCAAATACCTAAACATTCAAATGCTCTCTGTATATCAAGTCAAAAGTGTGGTGAAGAAGTGGCTGCTAACGCTGTCATACGCTGAAACCGAAAGCCTAATCAAATTACCTGAAACAAACTGAACTCTAAGTACACACACACACACACACACGCACACACACACACACACACACACACACACACACACACATAAACACCTAGACACACACACACAAGCAAGCATGGCATTTAATAATATTAGTATTTCAATATGCACATGTAAGTTAATTTTACTTTTTAAACATGTGAATCTTGTGAATCGCACTCGCAGACTACCAAGACACAGGCTCAGCCTAGTTTGGAGTCTGATGGATAATTGTCTAACAAACCCATGTATGAAAAAAAAAACCTCCACCAACCAACCAAACAAACCAACAACCAAAATCCTCTCTACTGAACGGCATTATTACCCGCGAGTGGTATGAGAAGCGATTGAGATCAAAAAACACCCAAAAAATTTCAATAGGGAAGACGGTTTCAATCTATCGGCAACTTGGGGACCAGTGTTACAAAACCTAAAATCTCGGGATAAATCTTCGGATTGGTATTCTTTTATTAGCGGTAATAGTTTGTCAAGGATCTAAACTCATATTTAATAAAGAAATGTTATTATTCTATAAATGACTTTTATGATGACAATAGTGACATAAAATAATTACATAACTTTGTACCAATGGAATGCTATAGGATTAATATATATATTTTTTTGTGAATTATTGATGTTATTAATTGACAATTTAATGTAATGTAATGGTGTATTTGTCCAAATTCATTGATGTTATTAATTGACAATTTAATGTAATGTAATGATGTATTTGTCCAAATTCAAGTATTAATAACTAGACTCTAAATAACATTTGTACGCCAAGAGGCAAAACACAGAGTTCTGTATTATATTTTATTTAAGACCTTAATGTGTTTTACAAATAAAAAGTATTCTATTCTATTCTATTCAATTTCTATACAGGTTTTTTTTAAAATTAAATAAAACCGGTTTTACAATCCCTGCTCTAACCTTTATTTGGCAGCTGGTCCTATCCAAAGAGTACGTGTGGAGCAAACGCGAGAGGACCGAGGCGGGGGCGCCGCTGGCGCAGCTGGTGGAGCACGGCATCGCCAGGGTCAAGTACGCGTGCGACGTCATCGATGCGCTCGCGCACGAGATCAAACACCTGTCCAGCGGCAAGCGGTGAGTGGACCTTGTTGTGAAGACATAACGCACATTTGAGAGTGGAAAAACCGGCCAAGTGCGTGTCGGACCACTCTGTGTAGCTACACAATGAATTTCAAAAGCCACATGGAAGATAACTATTTTGAAAAATAACAACTTTGCATTAAATGAAATAAATAAAATAAATGAACTTTATTCTGCAAGTAGGCCGCAAAGGCACTTTTACAAGTCAAAAACTACTAGCGTTTCTCAAGAGACCACTGCTGAGAAGAAACGCCTAAAGAAACTCGACAGTCAGTCATTTTCTCCAAAATATGCTTATTACAATGATACTACTTAACCTACTTAAGTAAATGTAAATGGCACACAACAAAAGAGAATTGAAAGAAAAACGAGGAAAAAATAACAATAGGTATTTACAATGTGTAGTTACACAAGAAAACAAAACATGTCGAATCGTTTGATATGCTTTCCTGCAAGAAATGTGTCAACTAGATACAATGAAAATATTAGACTCTACGCTATTTAGGTATTTGGTTTGGGCCATGCATTTCTGTCTGTTAGATAGTCCTCATTTACTCTATAAAACTTTCGGAAGATTCTATACTCTTGGAAACAAAACCGGCCAAGCGCGTGTCGGACCACGCACAATGAAGGGTTCCGTACAACCTACTAGTCCACATTTAAAATCACTATCCAATACATTGAATCTAAAAAAGTAGTATCTTCATAGGGAACTCACGGCACTTACGACCTTTGTTTGGGCAAGACAGTTTTCAAGCGAAAACTCAAAAACCGTAAAACCTATATTGTTCAAACCAAAAATCGATGAAAGTATTTACTAATGGACACCACCTCAATTTTTATCAGAATTTTAAACTTTATAGTTAGGAAATTAGAGGGGGGTTAGGAAATTATATGTACTTTTTAATAATTATATATAATACTGGCGACCCGCCCCGGCTTCGCACGGGTGCATTATTTAATGGATGTTATTATACATATAAACCCTCCTCTTCAATCACTCTATCTATTAAAAAAAACCGCATCAAAATCCGTTGCGTAGTTTTAAAGATTTATGCATACATAGGGATATAGGGACAGAGAAAGCGACTTTGTTTTATATTATGTAGTGATATTATATTTATTATGTTTTTTTGAAGGCCGGCAACGCACTTGCGACTCCTCTGGTGTTGCAGGTGTTTATGGGCGACGGTAATTGCTTACCATCAGGCGATCCGTCTGCTCGTTTGCCCCCTATAACATGACATAAAAAACAACCCCTATAACATAAAAAACAACCAAACTATGGACTGAACTGTCGCCTGCGGTATTTCCGGACCGATATGACCTTCAAACCTTCAAGAAAAGAGCGTATTCCCTTCTGAAAGGCCGGCAACGCACTTGCGACTCCTCTGGTGTTGCAGGTGTTTATGGGCGATGGTAATTGCTTACCATCAGGCGACCCGTCTGCTCGTTTGCCCCCTATAATATAACATAAAAAACAACCCCTATAACATAAAAAACAACCAAACTATGGAATGAACTGTCGCCTGCGGTATTTCCGGACCGATATGACCTTCAAACCTTCAAGAAAAGAGCGTATTCCCTTCTGAAAGGCCGGCAACGCACTTGCGGCTCCTCTGGTGTTGCAGGTGTTTATGGGCGAAAATTATTTATTTTTTACATTATATTTGTTAAACTCGTTTGTTATAATTGTTAAACTCGAAATTATTATTCCTTCTTGAACTGTAAATTAATATTTTGACATCAAAAATGTATTACTTATTATAGTCAGACTTTCTTAAATTATAAATTAATATTTTGACATGTAAAAGTGCCCTTGTGGCCTATTTGCAGAATAAATGTTTGTATTTGTATTTGTATTTGTATTGCTTGATTTAAAGTCTTTGTTCTTGTTATTTCATCGTAATGGTCTGTTCATTGCAGATGCAAGACGTTTGTGGCCGTGGACGGCTTCAACGGTTTCTTCTACCCGCTGACGCGCCTGCGCACGCCGACCAAGCGCGAGGTCAAGCCGGACGAGGTCTCGCTCACCGCGTCTTTCCTCTCGCTCACTCACAACGACTGGGTACGTCTCAATTCCTATGTCGACAGCCCAACGTTAGACGATCACTTTAGTATAGATGGTAGAACCCCGGCCTAGAAATCACGCGAAGTTTTTGGCCCACCGTGAACTATTCTTACTTACGAATTAAAATTCAAGAGTTAAAGAGAATTGCCGTTTACGAGTTAAATTTGATTTGTGGACATTTTGCTGTGTCTACCGAAAATTCTCTTCGCGTCTCAAGTCAAAGAGCTTCATATCGGCAAATCCACCTTGCTAAAATCGGCTAGGATTAAAAGTCGGAAAGGAAAGAAAATCAGTCTACAACAACAGACAGTCAGACACTAAAATTATTATTATTATTATATATTTTAGACAGGCAGCTGACGCTGATACGTCTAAATAATAGTTCACTTGGCACTGGTTAACACTGCTTAGATCTTAGTTTGTCAAGTTTGTTTTTAAACTGATTAACACTGTTAGCGTTCACTACTTCTGAAGGTAATTTGTTCCATGCCTTTACTATTCTATTAGAGATTAAGTTCTTGCCGATATTTGTTTTAGATTTGTTAGCTGATAATTTAAAGTTGTGTCCTCTCGTGCGTGTGTTAAAATGAATGTTTTTTAGACGAACGGCGCGGTGGTGGTCACGGCGGACCAGCTCGCGGTGCCCGACGACCATCAAGAGTCACATCTACCGAAATATCTGCTCTATAAAAAGGTTTGATTTATTTACAGTTACATTATGATGCTATAATAATAATCATTTATTCTCAGATAACAGGAATCCATTTTTGTTAGTAAAAGCTTACGTTATATTAGTAAATATCACAAACTTATACCAAATTATTTAACAATGTCAAAAATAAAAATAAAACTAATATCAATATGCCGTGGCCCTATTATGCGGCACCGGTGCGTAAAACGGTATTTTACTTATAGTCAAATTAGTAACTTAGGGTCGGTTGCACCAACTTACAATCACAGGCCGGTCATCTTCAAATATGGCGCCGGCAGCTGTCATCCCATAGAAACTTGTCAAACTTTCCATACAATCAGATTTTAACGAACACCGCTTACAGACGGTTTGGTGCAACCCACCCTTATTTTATCAATGTCAAAACGCTCGGTTGGCATGAAGACTGAAGTTTGTAGATGTGGTCACAATTTTCTGTGGTCATCTGCGTCTATTTTTAGGGTTACGTATCCGAAGGGACCAAACGGAACCCTATTGCTGTATTGTTTGTCGTCTGTTACAAGATTTTGTTCTTAAGATTTTTTAACTTCCCATTAACCTATGAACTTGGAATTTGGTGATAATGTATATTAATGCGTATATTTAACCAACAAATACAAATCACTACATAGTATAAAACAAACTCGCTTTCTCTGTTCCTATATCCCTATGTATGCTTAAATCTTTAAAACTACGCGGTTTTTTTAATAGATAGAGTGATTGAAGAGGAAGGTTTATATGTATAATAACATCCATTAAATAGCGCACCCGTGCGTAGCCGGGGCGGGTCGCTAGTATATTTATAAATCAGATTTTATATTTTAGAAATTTTCTTATTTTTCCTTAAACTTGCGGTTGGTTCGGGACTTTAAATGTGCGAAGTCCGACACGCACTTGGCCGGTTATTTCATTGTATATTGAAGTCTTACCCCATTATTCATAAACGTCTATCAAACCTATATTAGTTGACTAGCCGCTAAAGTTCGTTTGTCCTTATCTGTCACTTTCACACATGTGCTTGTGAGACAGTGAAGACAGACATTTTAGTTAGCAGAGGTTTGTTAAGTTTTATGAATAAGGGGGTTAAGCACAAATAGGTAGAAGTTTGAGGTTTGCAAGTATTTAGGTAGGTTTTTAGTATTTAGGTACCGGAAGACGAGCTGTCGGTAGGCCTCCGACAAGGTGGAGTGATGACCTGGTGAAGGTCGCGGGAATCCGGTGGAAACGAACGGCACAGGACCGGTCTAAATGGCGAGCCTTGGGGAGGCCTATGTTCAGCAGTGGACGTCTTTCGGCTGAAATGATGATGATGATGATGATGAGGTAGGTTTTGTATACACACAAATCCCATGGTCTGATTGAGAGCTCCGTTGCAGGGCTTCGAGCACATCGACCCGTTCGTCCCCGTGGCGGTGCGCCGGTACTCCGAGAAGGAGTACCTCTCGTGCGCCGGCTACTACCGCGACCGGCTGTGGCTGCGCGGCCCCGGCGACCTGGAGACGGAGTTGAAGTTCGTCAGTGCCAGCAACCCCTATAGATTCATGGAGCTCTGTGCACCGCTATAAGATTGTTATAATTTCTAGAATATATTTGTATGTAGTTAATTTACTTTGGTTGTTTTATTGAAGAAGAAGAAAAACTATTCCACTACTGTCGCGACGTATCATGTGATGTGTGATGAAGAGAATAGGTACTCCAGACTTCTTCGAGACTTAGTTAACGCGCCAAAGGCAGACAATGAAATGAAGTCTGCGGGCGGAATAAAAATGCTTATGCACACCAAAGGACTACCCTCAAGGCAAAAATATTCTTCTACCTTGCCAGGGCAGATAATCTCATAAGGCGGATACACACGCACCGAACCCTAGTTAAGGTCTTCGCGACATCATTGTACATGATACGTCGCGACAACTACATAGTATAAAACAAAGTCGCTTTCTCTGTCCCTATATCCCTATGTATGCTTAAATTTTTAAAACTACGCAACGGATTTTGATGCGGTTTTCTTTAATATATAGAGTGATTGAAGAGGAAGGTTTATATGTATAATAACATCCATTAAATAGTGCACCCGTGCGAAGCCGGGGCGGGTCGCTAGTATGCAGTAAAGCACACACAATCGGTCTTAATAAATAGGTGTAAGATAACAAGAAACCAGTCAGGTGAAGACACACACAGGTGTGCACAATGAGTCCAGCAATGCGTGCGATAATGAAAAGGCTGACACTCAGCATGTATTGCTATTTGCCGTGCAAACTGCAACGCTGTTATTCTACCACAACCTATGAGTCTAATTCGCTTAGTTTAGGTTAAAATCATACAAAAAAAGAGAAAATATATGAGTCTTGTAGTTATTATTATTTCTCATACCTACAACAACAAATACTCTTTATTTCACACCTCACACAAATGAATCAGCTACACACAGGATCCAAACCACAACAGTATACAGTAACTACTTGCGAATAATGTAAATAAATTGCTTGAAGAGTCATGATGTTTCTTTGGGCAGTTTGAGTAAACTTAACTGGGGCAATATTGAACTCAGTGAAGCTAATGTGAAACAGGAAATGACGCTTCTATGACACACTTTTTTTTTATGAAACTGACTGTGGCTTTATAGACCGGGCCCAATAAAGCGACAGGAGTGCGCGGTTGGAGAGTAGCCTGGGGAAAATCCAGGGGAAAACCTCCGGCACGACCACTCGTGTGGTTTGGAACACTGGAATACTCTAAGAGTTTGCACTCCAGTGAGATTGGTTGAGCGGTTTCAACCGAATCTGAGGTGTGAGTGGAATCGAGCTACTGGGAGTTTTGTCGCTGGTTCACTAAACCTAGCCTAGCTGAGAAGAGTCCAGCAAGAAACTTAGCTAGGTCCGACCTGGGTCGGACTGACTCTACCCGGCGGCAGTACCGGGACGAATAGGGACTATATGTGTCACTGTTGTCGCGATCGCGCGGTGGACGTCCCCGCCGGCGGGAATGCCTAAGTGTACGCGTCGTGTCAGAGTTGGACGCCGTAAGCGCAGCGTTCCATCTTTCGATAGACGCTGTGATTACGTCGTCCGGGTCCGTAAGTGTGTGCCTAGGATGCCGGACCGTGCGGCCCCTAATCAGTGATCGCTGAGTAACGACAGAGGGGGGAGGGGCGTATACACACACTCAAGCACTCATACTCACTGAGTCGTACACAGACATACATACTCGTACATACCCATTTTCATACCTACAACACAACCTTTTGTACTAAACTACTATTTCCCTGGTGTTTTTCTCAAAATTTACATCTTTTTCTATAATGCAAACTTGGCAGCTGTGTAACTTCCCTTAGGAATATTTTTCAAATTTCTGCTCTACTTCCCTGAACTACAATTTTAAGTATTATGGAGAAAAAACTACTATAGCCCATGACAGTACTTACCAGTATAATTTCCATGAAAAATATGCAGATTTAGAAGTGCCAATAAAGGATCTGATTAACGCTTAGGATTAAGGTCCGTTTTCCTTAAGAATTGTATACTTAATGTGTATCATTCATTAAATGTGATAAAATAGGAATATTAAAAAGCATGCCTTAGATGACATGCTCAACCAACTTTTTAGAAATATTTATCTAGGCTGGGTTTATATAAAAAGCTGTAAAGGTTATCCTTGTACATTTGAGGAATTTAAATGTTTGACACATTTGGGCTCTAGTACAATAGGAAAACAAAAAAGAAAAAGAAAAAAGAGTCAAAAAGTGACAATGTTCTAATTCCCCTACTATCCATATTTATCACACACAAAAATAGTCAGTTGTAAGAATTTGTTGTTACAGGTTTTGGAAAAAATATGCGAATACTGATTTTAATAATTTATTTAGCCGCTTGCATTACATACATATATCTACAGTATCCTTAACCAAAGCCTAGACATCATAGCCGACAAGGTGGCGCTTGCCGATGCATTCTCCAATGTAGAACCAGAACAGCACCTCCATGCCGACCAGCGTGTTGAGGGTGGCCTCCTTGACGGTCTGATTTTTCCATGCCCCGGACTTGGCGGAGGCCAGGAGCTTGCCAATGCCTGCCCTGATTTGAGGGATCTCACTTAGTTTAGGGGGCCCCAGCTCAACCTTGGCGTATTTCATGAAGATGGCGAACTTGGGCCTCGCG
Source organism: Epiblema foenella (assembly GCA_963556455.1). Taxonomy (NCBI): domain Eukaryota; kingdom Metazoa; phylum Arthropoda; class Insecta; order Lepidoptera; family Tortricidae; genus Epiblema; species Epiblema foenella. Next base: position 797,734 of record OY747102.1, on the reverse strand, counting down.
GCGGTGATGGCATCTGAAAGTTAATTAGCTTTTAGAGGGGGTAGACAGTAGTACTTTCGCACATAACCTCAAAACTGTTAATAAATATAGATTAACCATGATTTACTTTGATTCTGTAATACGTCTGAATGTTATATTCCAGAGATTGAAATCGAACTAATGTATGAATAACATATGAGCTGCGACCTTCATTAATTGTAATTATATTAGAATTATTACATAACTGATGCGACCATAACATTGAGAAAAAATTTAAAATATTAATAATCTGTGATTAATCTCCACTTACTGTTAATCAATGCACTGGCCATTTCGGTAGGATTTAATTAAAACAGATGAAGAGGCAGGCCGAATCGAAACCAAAATTTTTGGTTTTGGAATGGAAGTTGATAAAAATTGATCTGTCAAAATCAGACAGACGGGCGATGGCTGCCTGTGTCTCAAATAGGCTTTCAGTTTGAGTAGACCTATTTTCATCAAAAAATAATCAACCCTTGCCACAGACCTGTGGCGCTACCGCGAACAGCAAACGAAGTTTTCCCTCTCTGTCGCACTTGCAAGTTTATATATAAGTGAGACAGAGAGGGAAAACTTCGTTTGTTGTCGCGGTAGCGCCCCTGTACTCTAATGCTACGGGTAAATAAATATTTTATACTGGCAACTTTCCTTGCTACGTCGATCGTTTTCTGTCAAGCCTAGCCGGCGATGAATTCATTTTTATTTATTTTCTAAGAGGAAACTAATAGATATCCCGGAAATAATTGAATAGTAAATTAGTATTAGATCAATCCTACTTTAAAAATGTACTTTCGTGGTATGTATTTCTGTCATAAGTAACTTATACGCCTTATAACCTAAATCTGAAATAGGCTGCTTTTTAATCACGATTTTATAGCTTAAATCCCATTAATCACACTTGATAAAGGAGTGAATGCTGTATTTGTAACTAAATATTAGCGGTAATAGCGAGTTGATAATGTCCCAGGTCGCTAGAAAGATGTAAACAGTAAGGGACACGTCAGTGTTATCAGTAGACCAAGCGCCGCATTTCACCGACATTATAATAGAAAAAACTCTCCAACATAAGCATTTAACAGCTTCTTATTCATATTACAACCTTTTAGTAATATGGGAAATCAGTATAAATCATGTAAAGCCTAAATATGTATAAAATCAATCTATACTTAAAACGCATTACGGCATAAGAAAAATTATTCTTATATGATTGGCAGATTCTTCTTATTGCTTTGCTGACTATTCAAATATTTCAAGCCGCAGCAGAAAACATTCAGTATGCACTTTGAGGGGGTACAAGCAAGCAAGCGTTTGCATAGGAGACATGAGTGAAATATTGACACAGAGCTAGACCATGACAGACTATTATGTGTGACAATTGTGTATTACGTGAATACAATATACATAGAAGTAACGCTTTTCTTTTTCAGCATTTTTAGTGCTAAGTATCCTAGCATTATGCCACGCCAACACACTGCAGGGCACAATAGACGTGAAACGGCTTGAGGGGATCCTTCAAGAGAACCTCAAGAGCAAGGACCTCGGATCCCTGTACTATGCTGTCAAGGGGCTCTCGCAGCTTAATGCCAAGATACCTAACATCTGTGAGGTAAGATAGAAAATTGAATTAAGTAGTTTTTATGTATTTTATGAGCTGCAGCTCCTAGGCACTAAGTTTTAAATTGTAATATTTGTGGTGTTATTTTGGTTTGCAATAAATTTGGTTCTATTCTATTGGTTCTAAAATAAATTGCATTCAATCAATATTTATGTCTAGGTAACAAAAATGTGTTTAGTTCAGGACAAAGTATTTTTGTCTTGTTGAAGTTGTTGAACACTACAACTAAGTTAAACTATGACTAAGTAAGCAAAATTACTGTTTACATCAGTGGTCGGCAATAGGTGGCCTGCAAAGCCCTTACTTGCGGCCGCGAGCCTCCTTGTTGGCAACCAAACATGTGGTACCTCTGTCTGATAGTCACAAATTATTAATACTTGGGCAGCAGCAGCAAAGGTCGCTGACCCCTGGTTTAGTTGCTTGCCTACTTATGATAGCTAATAAATATGTAGGTAGTTTTACTTTTATGTATACAATTTATTGCTATCATAGATAAGAATTAAAATTCCTGTTTATGTAAACTAAAACCTAAGTACTCATACAACAAGATACATCATAGACTTGGTTACTAAACCTCCATTTCAGATACTGAATAATCAGTAATTATTTATTGCAAAAATAGTTTGCAAAGTTTATTGCAAAAATAGGCTACATTAGCCATCTTCGGGCGCTCATGGGCCACTGATGAGTCGAAGTGGTCGCCATGGCCGAAACCGGTCGGACTCATCATCATCAATCAGTAATTCGTACATTCAGATTGAAAAAAACGATGAAGTGGTAAATTACCCCGAAACTAAATTCACAAGTAATCATTTCACCCCCAGGACCTGAAAACCATTAAATATGACACCAAAAGCATTGAGCAAGTGTTCTACCTCACAAACGCTGCAGCTCTATCCAACTGCCTCAACTCCCTCAAGCCCGAGGTCCTGAGTGTGCCCGTCCAGACTCTGGACAAGAAGGATGTCACGATCCCGGAGCTGTACTACGCAGTGTACTCACTGAAGGCCCTCGGGAAAGGCACGGTGTATGACAAGGAGGATGGACTCAAGAATCTCATTCAGCTGCTGAAAAAGGATGATTCACCGGCTAAGTATGTTGATTTTCATAAGAATTGAATTTATTAATTAACCAACTAATGTACTATTAATCCAAAAATGAAATCCGCAACATGCTTCGTCAAATTAACTTAACATAAAGGACCGCTCCGGATCGTAGATGGCTCGAAAGTTCCCATAACCCCGGCGGCGTTGCCACGCTGAATGGCCAAAGAGATCTGTTGATTTTTTGAGTTGCTCATTTTGAAATGAAATGATATGAAATGAAATGAAAATAATTTATTCGTATTTTAAATATTTTTTGAATGAAAGAGCTATTTGTCGTATCACTATACGTATACTTTCCTGTAGTTTATAAGTTTTATTACCAAAAACATGTTTAATCAATCAATCGATCAAATCATTTATTTGCCGGAATACAGATGTAGAGTCTCTGTCGTCAAATATATGAGATGTAAAGGGTGCCCATAGTCAACAAGTAAGTTTTGGTGGTGTAAAAGGCCTATGTCAAAACAAAGTATACGAATGTCGGTTAATGAACAGTTTTATTAACTAATGTATCCATATAACTTGTATGTATATCTCTCGTCAGCTATGGCTTCGTGTTCGGTTTGTGCGAGCACATGGGCTGCACCACCTGGAGCAGCCAGCACGCCGAGGGGGTGCTGCTGGCCGCCGACGAGAGCGATGCCAAGGCTCTGCACTTTGAGGGAGGCCTGCCGGTCACCTCTCTTGTGCTCTCTACCATCTTCAGGTGAGTCTAGCGCTGCTTGGTTACCGTCACCTACATTACAATTAGAGAATGTGATTCAATAACCACATTGAAACGGCACAACGCAGTTGTGGGAACACAGTTGCAAACAGTTCTCACAACGCCGCAAATTCCTCGCCCCGGCGTGGGGCGTGGGACGCGGGCGAGGCTTGGGCCCGCCGCACCTCGCCAGTCTGCTTGTACTTCTTTAACACTTAACATGTGAATAAATGTAATATTTGGAGTCAGATTTTTATTTAACGAGGGTCACCACTTAGGATAACCTTGATATAAGGTATGTAGCGAGGCCTAATTCGCTCAGTTTTATATTAGCTATATTTGTAACTTAAATTATGCCGGTAAATTGACAATATTTCATAATTTTCAAGTCTTAATTCGAAAACCATTTCGGTAGAAAGATGTTAAGCACGCAAAAAAAATATTTTCGTAATTTTTTCGCCTATCGAGAGAGACCTTAGTTGTGATACGATTAAAAAGTTAGTTGTATCCGTTGTCAATTTGTGACATTTATTTTTTGACGTTGATTTGGTTTGTCAATTTTGCAACCCTATTTAAGCTATTGGATCATTTCCAGAACTTACAAGAGCCTGGGCAAGCCGTCCCCGTTGAGTGAACAGCAGCGGCTGAAGTTCGCGGCGTACCTGGTGTCGCGGCGCTCCGTCAACACGGCGCGCGGCGCCGCGCTGCTGCTGGAGGCCGCGCGGGCCCTCGCCGACGACCAGGTGAGCAGCTGGATATATAGATAGATAGATAGGCAGTTATAGTATTAGAACACATCTGAACGCTCTAAACCTCAAATGTAAAAGTTGCCGGGCAAATGTTAGCAATCCAATTATTGTCTCCTAGACGTAGTGTTACGACCAACCCTGTCGAAGGGACTCGTCTGAAAATCAGCGCAAGGCCTAAAGCCCTGCATATGCTGAGACGAGCACCCATTGCCCAACCTAATACAATTAAATATGTATTTTAAGTGTCTATTTTAAGTTATGTTATAAGAAATCAGTTGTACTGTACACATTTTGTTTCTTTTTTGGCAATAAATCATTTTGAATTTGAATTTGGAGCTGGTGCCAGGTCTGCCGTGGCTGAACTGAAGTTTGCTACATACCTGGTGTCATGGTCAAATCAAATTCCTTTTTCGGATCTTTGTTTTTCAAAATCTTCAAATAGCGAAACTCAAGTTGACGCTGCACTACCCGAGGGTTTATACAACTGGACTGCCAGCTTTTGTCCATCAGACGCTCAGAGCCGCTGTTGACGGTAGTTGCTCCGATGCCATGGGCATTAACGCTGGCGTCCCACGAGGTTCTGTGCTGTCGCCGACGGAGTTTCTGCTGCATATCAATGAAATGTCACTTGACGGTTTGCATTGTCATGCGAATAACAGTACCGGCGAAACTTTCTACATAGGCGAGCGAATAACCCTCGTTCCAACATGAAGGAGAGCCGAAACGTACTTGTGTTGCCAGCCAGTCTTTGGTTGGGGACTACTAAATTTGGTCCAGTTCAACCCCACCAAGACGCAAGTTTGCGCGTTCACCGCTAAACGTCCCATTTACTACAGTACCTAAAGTCTACAGACTACAGTCCCTCAAGGCACACTCTTTACCATGTCTCAAAGCATTCTAATCCATGGCGATGACATCTCCAGTGAAGTGCAGTTCCGTAACTACTAAGTAAGGTTAAGTGGGCATCAGAGAAACTTGGAGTGCTCAATAGGTCGAAGCAGTACTTCACACCTCGACAAATCATTACAAGTCCCAAGTTAGGCCTCATATGGAGTACTACTTTCACTTATGGAAAAGCTCCAAAATACCAACTAAGCCCTTGTGACTCGGTTCAAAGACTTGCAGTGAGAATTGTCGACGATCCAAGTTTCACAGGCGACCTTGAACCACTTGGTCTCAGGAGGGACTTGGCCTCCATGTGCGTGTTCTACCGCCCGTATAACTGGATGTGCACTGAAGAACTGTTTGACATGATGCCCACGGCCTTTCATCATCGCACCGCTCGCCATCGGCAGCGAGCTCATCCCCACACCTTGGAGCCATTGCGTTCTCGTACAGTACGATTCAACAGGTACTTTATACCAAGAACACTTAGGTCGTGAAATGAACTTCCTGCCGAGGTATTCCCAATGGGCTACAGAATGGAACTTCAAAAAAGGTGTAACAAGGTTTCTAACGGGTTAGGGATCGTAATAAATGGAAAGCTCTGGACTAGGCCTTTGTCAAGGGACAAGTTGAGGTTGTCGATGGAGTAACAACATTAGTTAAATTCCAAGACACATTACTGAACTTACGGATTCTAAATTTAAATCTTTCGTGAAACAAACACTTATTTCAAAAGCATGTTATAAGATTAACGATTACATCATGGATAGGGATGTTTGGCCAGTGATCGTCCCGTACAAGTAATCTAACACAGAAATATTTTGTCCTAAATATTTTCAAAGCAAATATATATACGTTTTCTATTGTAGCATTGTAATTCTGTGGTATTATGATACCGTTATTTTATATACATTGTATACTGTTTTGAAAAAATGACACCTCGCCGAGTTTCTTACGCCGGTTCTTCTCGAGGCAGAGGTTTATTTTATGAACCGGTGGTAGTTTATTGACATTCATAGGAGCATGTAATATGCCTAAATTGAAGAATAAATAATTTCATTCATTTCATTATATAGATAAAATATATAAAATATATTAAAGTAAGAAAACTTCAACAATAGAGGCTATTTTTATTTTGTTATTTTACTTTATACTACTATAACTATGGTTTTTCCTCAACAGCCATCCCCAATCTCCATCGCCGTGAAAGGCAAGAAATACATCTCGTCGGAGTCGGACTCCATCGAGGTGTCCATCACGGACCTGCTCGGGCGCTCCGTGCGCGGCCTCAAGCCCGACAAGGTCGTGGCCCAGTCCGGGACGCGCCTCGCCGACGACGTCGTGGTGCTCTCCAAGCAACCATTAACCCAGAAACCAAACGACCCAACAACTTTCGTCCTTAACCTCAGTAAAATTAAGTCTCAGTATGGCTTGTACAAGATCGCCCTGAGCGCGGACGGTAAGACGGCGAGTGTGAATGTGGCGGTGCTGGGCGAGATCCAGGTGGGGAGTGTGGAGGTGGGGGTGGGGGACGTGGACGGGACCACCAGCCCCAAGCTGACCACGGTGGCCTACCCGAACAAGCTGCCCGAGAAGCTGCAGGCCGATCATATGCAGAAGTGAGTATAATTTTCACTTTTGGTAAAATAATTTCACGATGAGCTTTCATATTTTCTAGTGCCACCAGAATGAAGTACTACTAGCCTTTCATTGTGATCCGAAAAAGCATACTAAGGGTCGGTTGCACCAACATACGATCAAAGGCCGGTCATCGTCAAATATGGCGCCGGCAGCTGTCACCCCATAGAAACTTGTCAAACTTTCCATATAAAGATTTTAACGAACACCGCTTACGATTACAGACGGTTTGGTGCAACCCACCCTTACTCTTACCAGGCTGTCAGTCCGTTAGTTATTTATTTATTTAAGCTTTATTTATTCCATAGAATTTTTAAAAGTTTTCATTTTTATAATGAGTTTTATGACGAATGAGGATATTATTTATGAGGGTAGTGCACCTGCCTGTGAAGCTGACGGTCCTGGGTTCGAATCCCGGTCAGGGCAAATATTTGTGTGATGAGCATGAATATTTGTTTCTGAGTCTTGGATGTTTTCTATGTATTTAAGTATTTATATCTATTAAATATATCGTCGTCTAGTACCCATAACACAAGCCTTCTTGAGCTTACTGTGGGGCTAGTTCGATTTGTGTAAGATTGTCCCCTAATATTTATTATTTATTTATTTATTTATATTATTCTGTTGGTTATCATATGGACCCCGTTTGGGTAAAAGCCTCCTCCATCCCTCGCCATTTTTTCCGGTCATTGGCTAGTTTCATCCAGCTTGGTCCTGCAACCTCTGCTATGTCATCAACCTATCGTCTCCAGGGTCTTCCTTTCTTCCTCTTTCCTCTCGGGCCTGATCATTTTGTTGTCTCTAGTGCCCATCTTTTTTCTTAATATCTTGCGATATCGTTAGTTACTCACGCAATAAATGTGAATGTCAGGGTGAGCATAAAGCTGACGGTGAAGGACAAGTACGGCAAGCCGGTGCTGGTGCAGCAGGCCTTCGTGCGCGTGGCGCCGCTCGCGGGCGACCACGAGGCCATCTTCGTGGCGGAGCCCGACAACACCAAGGCGTACAAGGTCGAGCTGGTGAGTCAAACTCAAACTCAAACTCAAAATATTCTTTATTCAAATAGGCCTAGCAACAAGCACTTTTGAATCGTCAGTTATATATTACATAAATTGAATCTAATTATTCAGAGCAATTTATTGATGCATATGAAATTTAAAAAAATACATGAATTACTGAATGTATTTCAAAAGAGAGTATAATAAATTCACAAAAAGATCGTCAATATGTAAAATAAAAACATAAAAAATTGTATAATCTAGACAGTTACACACGGCTGCAGTTATATTACGTCTCGTGTGTTGCGACACTCTCTACGCTCAGGATTCTTTTTTTGAACAACTCGCCTCGCTTAGGATTCTATTTTCGAAGTGGTTGTTCATAGTTCTCCAAGTGATCCCTTGTCTATGCTCTAAAATCTAATTCAAGACCAGCAGGGGTTGCCACTAAAATAAAATATATTTACGGTGGTATATTTCCATTTTTTAAAAGACCGGTCCAAGAACATTTATTTATTTATTTATTGTATAGTCATGAACACATTTACATAATAAGGTCTTATAACTAAAGATGGCAAGTTCATGACACCCTGTTAGGGCACACAATATTTGCTAAGTCTAGCTTAGTTTAATTCTTAAAATTTTTCGTCATAACTGTATCGTAACTAGCGTGCAAAAGATTTTATCTATACATATTATCTAGTCAGTTATATTAAGTTAACTTAAATTTAGGTACATTTCATGCAGATAACAAATTACAATTTTCTGTTTTACTACCTCGTCAGCTTTTCATCATTTAAAAACTCCTCGATTGAGTAATAACAGTGATTAATTAACATGTCTTTTAATTTATTTTATTTATTGGTAGAGTCCGACCGCTCATCACTCTGCAAGGAATAATTTTGCAACACTGTGTTATTACATTCATGTACAATATGGACCACTTCAAAAAACTTAGTTGCCAGTTGCAGTTGCAGTCAATACTTGTTGAAGAGAGCGGTTGTAACGTTTATTCGCAGAACGTGGGCGCCATCTCGAAGCACCTCCGGCACCGCTCGGGCGCGCACTCGCTCACGCTGTTCCTGGGGGACAGCGCCGTGGCGGCGCCCGTCGCCTGGCACCTCGGGGATGTCGTCTTCAACTTCGGACACGAGGTGGCTGCATCAGGTCAGTACTCATTACAAATACAAATACAAACATTTATTCTGCAAATAGGCCACAAGGGCACTTTTACATGTCAAAATATTAATTTACAATTTAAGAAAGTCTGACTATGAAAATAAAAAAAAAACAAAAAAAAAAAAACTAATAGCGCATGCACCTAATATATTGTTAAATAGTACTGTAATATTTCCTAAAAAGATATTTAGCTATGGATATAATAAGTAATACATTTTTTTGTCAAAATATTAATTTACAGTTCAAGAAGGAATAATAATTTCAAGTTTAACAATTATAACAAAATTAATGTCATACAGTGAAGATAAACTTGCAAAGTTATCTATTACAAATATTAAGTTAGAGATGTATAAGGTCTCACGAAGGACTCATCTTGTTATCGAAATAATATAATTTGGCCACGATGAGATTATAAATACGACCCCTAATACGATCAATTTCAATTGTTTACATGTTTGTCAAATGGAATTGTTTTTTTGTAGTTTCGAAATGATTATTATTGAATACAATAATCAATTGGCATTTGATATGTAAAATCTCCCTTGTTATTACGATAAATTAATTTAAGCTATTCACTTTTTCTGTAATTCAAACTATTTTTTTTATTTTCTCTTTAAATTATAACTCATAGCCGTGATGTGTACATATATTTTTGGACTGTAATCTAGTCACGTGTGTCTTATATATATTATTTCACTGTTCGTTTCGATTACTGTCTGTTTTATGTACCTTTCGAAATAAAAAAAAATTAAGTATTATTTTGGAAATTGACCTCTTTCTAACAGCGTCAAACGAGCTTCAATTATAGCTATCAACTAGCGACCCGCCCCGGCTTCGCACGGGTGCACTATTTAATGGATGTTATTATACATATAAACCTTCCTCTTCAATCACTCTATCTATTAAAAAAACCGCATCAAAATCCGTTGCGTAGTTTTAAAGATTTAAGCATACATAGGGATATAGGGACAGCGAAAGCGACTTTGTTTTATACTATGTAGTGATAACGATACATTGTAATGATAGAGAAAAGGCTTGTCTCATTATTAGTTTGCCCCGTAGCCCCAGCCCCGGCGGCGGGCCCCCGCGGCGCCCTGCCCGAGATCGCGCACGAGTTCCGCTCGGCGGAGCCGCGGCCGGCGCGCGCGGTGTCGGACGTGTTCGCGGCGGCGGCGGCGGCGCCGCTGCTGCTCCTGCTCGTGCTGTGGGCCAAGCTCAGGGTCAACCTCTCCTACTTCCCCTTCGCTCCGAGCGCGCTGCTCTTCCATTTGGGACTGGGAGGTAAATATCATATATTACACTATAATAACTGGCGCCTATACCACAAAACTTTACAAGCGTACAATTTAACAAATTTGCCATTTTTTTTGGAAAATTGTACAATTTTGTCCATTTGTAGGCTTGTAAAGTTTTGTGGTATAGGGGCCGAGTAATCGCCCATTTCATAGATTTTCAATTGAAATATAACGGAGACAATATCAATATAATTATAATCTATTCGTATATATCTAGCGTCCGCTTCGTTCTTCCTTTCCTTAGCTTGATGTTATGACTATAGCAGTTAATTTAATACTAAAACTCATGGTCTAATTCTCAAAACGACCAGCTTACGCTCAGCTCTAAAGTATTCAGATGAATCCTAGACACGCGGCACCAAATTGTAGCAACTCCTACTACATTATTGCAAGGTCAATAAGCTCAAGACGATCACTACTAAGACTATTGTGAAGACCAGCTGGGTAATCATGTAACTTTTATACTACCGTTACATAGATTTTAATGACAATTTTTAATTATCAGCTCATACATTTATACTTCAAAAATGACAGTTAAATCTATCTTCCGTTAGTACATAAAGATACGTGATTCGCCTGCAGACATTGCGGAATATTCTTTCTGTTTCACCCGTCGGGGTCTTCTACCGCATCGTTTATGAAATGTGATAAAATTGGTCTTAATCGGTTCCTTACATCCTTAACTAGGTTTATACGTTTTTCTTTTTTGGTTTTTTTTTCTCACAAAAAACCAGGAGGAAGTTTTCGAGTCAAAAAAACGAATCTTTGGGTCCATATGCAATTTATCAAAAAAATCAAAACGTTATAAACCTAGTATTTAATTACATTTCCAAAAATCATGCAAATCTGTTTAGGATTATGGGGTGGAAAACGTCGCTTTTTGCGTGGAAAAATTCTGCTACGCAATACTCTTAACAAGTGAACTTCAATGTTTTATGTAATCCCCGCTCCCCCGCAGGCTCGCTAGCGCTGTACGGCGTGCTGTGGCTGCAGCTGAGCATGTTCGAGACGGCGCGCTACCTGCTGCCGCTCGCCGCGCTCACCTTCCTCGCCGGCCACCGCCTGCTGCGCCACCTCGTCAACACCAAGCACTAGTCCACCCCTACACACTCCACACTACTCACTAGTCACTAGTGCTGGTGCTAGTGCTAGTGCAGCACACACTTTACCTACTATGTCCACAACAGGGTGACCACTATTTACTACAACCAAAATTCCCTGACTTTTCCCGGTTTTCCAGGCGTTTTTTCAAGTTTTTCCCTGACCATAATCTTAAATGTAATAAATATAAAATATATAATTTGAATACGTTTCAGAATTATCTCCTACCAAATTACAATTTATAAATACAATGAAATAATACAAAAACGGAAATAATAAGAAGTAGTATCTGAATAGCTCAGTTGGTAAGAGCGAAAGCATTTTTAGACGGAAGTCGTGGGTTCACTCAATAATCATATTTTTGGAGAAAATGACTGACCAGTTTCACTTGCAAAAGTGCCACTGCGCCCTACTTGCAGAATAAAGTTCATTTATTTCATTTACATAAAGAGACATTTTTATTCCCTGACCTCCAATAAATTTCCCTGACAATTCCCTGACTTTTCCCGGTTTTCCAGAAAGTGGCCACCCTGCACAACGTTTACATTTCAATAAAGAGCCGTGTCCAGTCTCCACTCAATATTACTTGAAGTTTCACATTGAATACTATGTGTTGAAATCATCAAACCGAATCAGTATCGCGAAATAGTCCTAATTTATTGTTATTCCTGTGTATGTCAAAAATTTCTATCAGGAAATCGGGAGTGTTAGGTAATATTGAATGGAATATAGATGGGGCTGGTTCCAATTTAACACATCCTGGTAGTTAAAATTCAGTGATTTGGAGTACTTTGTCCTGAGATCCTCTTATACAATCTTATTATATAATTAGGCAAATTGTGCATGAAATTTACTCGAGATTTATTTTAATGGGACTATCTTTAGGAAGGATTTTTCAGTTCCAAGATTCTTCAATCGATAATTCGTTTTGACAGACTGTTGAGTTTTTAAACCAATAACATGTGACATGAACATTTACGTGCAAGGTGCGTTCTGCAATATAATGTAGTTTTCGCAATTAAAATACGCGTAATCTACAGCATTTCTATATTAAGTTTCGAATGTGTGATAGTATGGGTTTGGTTGTATTTATTTGTTCACAAATAAGAGTGCAGTTTTCTCCTTACCCTTGTGCATTTGTGCAATCATGTCTATCTAGATATCCACAAATAATTTGCTGGTATTTGTAACCCTAGGATGGTGTTTATTATTTATCACATAATTTTATATATAAATACACATGTGGATTGAGTTTCTCTTCTAATTTAAGTTAATGTCATTCCTTCCCTGAAGCACATTTCACTGGGTTTTCGAGTTTAGTCACTAAACACTAGTTTCAGTGGAGTATGCTTCAGAGTTCTGATAATTATAAATTTTATAAAATAAAGATGTTGGTTCTTTAAAATTTATTCTTATTTTAGAAATTTCGTTGCCAGGAGATCTATCTATAAGGGTCATACACGGATTTAGGGTTTCGTTTTTTCTGTGGACATACCAAAAGTGAAGGGCTACAAAGCTTAATTTTGGTTTGAACCAGCATAAACAATGTCTCCGTTTCTATAAATCCCTGCAATAAAAACATAGCTAACATGCACATAAGCCGTTAACTATTGACTACAGGAGGGACGACTTTTGTTTTTTCAACTAAGTATGATCCATAAACGTGTTCAGTCGTTGTAGTTAAATTACATATTTTATGATTTTCCTATCAAATGAAAACCGATACGTAACCACAGCCGTAACTAAGGGTGCGATTTCACCGTGGCGGAGACGAGCAGAAAATTGACCGAACAATTTTTTCTAGACCAGTTTTTACAAGTATCCGTTAGACCTTGTCGGTTAGTTATGTCAAAAAATTAGTTTTACAGAGCTATAGCCTATACCTTGTTTTTTTTTAAGATTAGTAATTAGGTAATAATGGTTATAAAGACGCAGTGGTCATCGCCCGAAAGATCAGTAAGTGATAGTAACTATGACAAATTTTTTTATAACCCGAACATACTTAAGGAAAATTAACACATTTTTTAATAACAATATATAATGTAAGAATGAAATAACGGATTTAATATCCACTGAGAATATTTAACACGTTTACCGCAGAACGTGCCTGATAAAAAACTGACGTTCTTTTTAATGCTAAAAAAACAAGGTATACCAAAATTGATCCGAAAGGATCTTTATAAAACACGGCCTAAATCGAAGCGATAAAACTAATTTGATAGGCCTGTTCATCACATCTCCGTCCTTTCCAGGAAACGCACTTATATCTACCGATGGGTTAAGTGCGCATAACCAGAATTCAGGGCATCATGTGACGTAGCTTTAGTAAACAAAACTGCTTAAAACCATTTCAGATGTTTAGGGGTTACAGACCTGGCGGTCAACAACCTGTGATATCAGCGATGTGACGGGCGCCTATGTATCTTATCTATAAAACATGTTGGATTCGCAGACTAGATCCACGTGCGCAACACGTTGCGAAACTTACTAATGCTTTTGTGCAAAACTATACTATATTAATGCGTAGCTCCTCGCCGAATTCCATATAGTTTATTTCTGACTGGACAAGATACTTACAACATACTTTACGAAGAGTAGTTTATGTGCCGCAGAGATGTGTCATAGACAGATTAAGATTTGAGACTTTCCTGTGGACTAACATATTATAAATAATGAAATGCTGTTTAAGGTCATTAAAAGCTATATTTTATTTATCATTATTATCACACGTTACGATTCTAAGAAAATTGCATTAAAAACCTAATCAAATTTATATTATTCTTAAAAAAAAAGTACAAAATGCACGAAATATTTCATTCTTAATTAATAACTATTTATTTATTATTATAACTTATCCTTAGTTAATATAATACTCTCTGTCCGCCAGGTACTTACAATAAAGGTCACTTATAAGTCAACATTTTTATATGAGATGTCAAAAGGAATTCATGAAAAAAGATTTTCACATAGCATTAACCATACCAGTTCTCCCGGTAGATATAACATTCATTTGTTATCGGGGAAATACCCATTATTGGAACAAATAATGTCAGTTCATGCATTCACTCACAAGAATATACAGTATACCCACTCATTCCACAAACAGATCCGAGATCCGATGTCTAACCCAAGCATCTATTTTATACTATAAAATATCTGGTGGTTGAAGTATATTTTTTTAATATAAAACAGATGGCAGATTAGTGTGCACTTATACCACAAATAGCTAAAATATAGAAGTGTTCTTCTATATATTTAGTTCTTAAAATTCAGCGTCTAATGTGAATACATTGTCCATGCGATTTGCCATGACTCCCCACTTCTGGTATTCACCAACTTTCTTCTCGAAGAAGTTGGTTTTGCCCTCCAAGGAGATGAGGTTCATGAAATCGAAGGGATTCTTTGTGTTGTAGTGCTGTAAAAGAAAAGAAGTTTTACTGTAGATGAGTTCAGCACAACTTGCTGCCAGATGTCGCAACCCACGCGTAGTTTTCGCAAGTCACTTGCTAAGTTTGAGTTGTTATGAGGGTGGTAAGTGATAAACAAATTGTTAGCTATCCTCTGCTGTTTTACTATAGTATCAAACCGAAGCAACCCTGTAAGAGTTGACATGACTATGTAGTTAGAGACGAGGGAATGACTAAAATTTACCTTTTCCCCGATGAGATCCATCAGCAGTCTGTCGGCAACAAACTCGATGTACTCGGACATGAGCTCGCAGTTCATGCCGAGCAGCCGCACGGGCAGCGCGTCGGTGAGGAACTCCTGCTCGATGACGACGGCGTCCTTGATGATGTTCAGCACGCGCTGCTTGCTCGGCTTCTGCACCAGGTGCTTGAACATCAGGCACGCGAAGTCCGTGTGGAGGCCCTGGTGGAACGGTTTATGGTACAAACTGTAGTGAGGAGTTTGTAGGTTACTGTAACCGATTACCATCAAGCTACAAGCATTATATCCGCCTTTTGTACTGTAACTGGTCACAATATCTATGCACTATTCTGGAATGCGTCAAGGCGCAATGTCGTATATCGTCACGCGGCAAGGCGCAAACATACTGTGACGCTGATGTAAAGTGAATGAATTGTTTGTTCTACCCCAAACCCTTTTATTACTTTTTTTTAACTCCATTAAAAGTAAAGTGTAGGCTAACCCAACTTGCAGCCTATGGACGTCTACAGACTACACATACGCTGCGTATATCTCAGGAACAAAAGATTGAGTACACAATAAAACAAGACTGAATTGCTGTTGTGATAAACAGACAACTACTAGTAAGTAACCTGTTTTATGACTATGAGCAGTAAATGCCTATACCTATAAATATACATGTGCCCATACTACTACCACAGGCAGATCTATAGACACGTTGTTCCCGAGATGCTAACTATAAAACTAAATAAGTTATTGCTTGGTTTCTTCAGCAAACAACCATAGCCTTGTATGATAAGTCAAAATATAATTATCACTGCAATATGTGCTATTTTAGTCCCTGATAACTTATATCAGAGAGCTTTCAGTATCAGTGCCAGTTTAATGATTAACCCATATTACTTTATGATAACATTTACGTGACTCCTGTTAATGCCACTATAGGTACATTCCGTTATTTCAGTAATTGTTACTTAAATGAAAAAATGACAAGTTATTCAATAAATGTGGAAGGTGGCCCAGTCATTAAATGCTAGTTCATGTTTAGTCTAGTGTAGGATAGAGTAATGGATTAAAAGATGATAGCAAGCCTGAACATGTCCTGTTATTTTTACTAAGCAAAGAAACAAGTAATGAATATTTGCACAAAACCTTTTATGTCTACAACCAGCATAATGTTCCCAAAATACTAACCTCATCCCTGGAAATCAGCTCATTGCTGAAGGTCAGTCCCGGCATGAGCCCACGCTTCTTCAGCCAGAAGATTGAAGCAAAGCTGCCCGAGAAGAAGATGCCCTCCACAGCAGCAAATGCTACAATTCTCTCCCCAAATGTGGCAGTCTTGCTTCCGATCCACTGAAGAGCCCAGTCTGCCTTCTTTTTGATGCAAGGCAGTGTTTCAATGGCATTGAATAGGAAATCTCTAAAAAGTAGATTGGCAATGTTTAACAGGAAAATACCATCTTTTATGCACATTACAATGAGTCATCAGGTTAAAAAATTATCAATTCCACTTGTGAAGTTGTGATCAATTAACAGCACTGGACTGGAAAATTAATTTGTTTCACTTGGTATGTTTGACTGACAGTCATGGACATGTTTTATTTGTTTATTCAAGAGTTCTTTTATTTATGTGGATAATATCTGCGTTTTTTTTTTGTTAAGGGTCCTTACCAGTTAAAAAACGTTCATCTATTTACGCCATTTTCTGTTTGAATTGACACGTATCTTGAAATTGTCTCAATGTTACTATCTAGAACAGGACTATTGCGACCTTATGTCATAAACTTTAAATGTATTCTTTGGAAGTTTCTTAAGAAATATCGTTTCAAATATCACTCCAAAGCGACCATTTTCTAGCTAAAAACTTGTTTTTTCCGCTTAAATTCTTCTACACAGAATAAAATCAAAAAATGGCTATGTTACTATCTAAAACTTTGATAAAATTATGGTAGCCTTCCATAACTTTATCGGTATTATCAATACTTGTCATAATTTGAAATCTAAACATTTTAAAAACTTATAAGGCCTCTTAAATAGTCTAGCACAGGCCACAGGAAACAGGAAGTTGTTAAAAATAATACCAATTCTTACCTCTCCTTGGGATCTCTGATATAGGTGTCAATCAACAAAGAATACATTTCAGAATGTACATTTTCCATAGCAATCTGAAAACCATAGAAGCACCTGGCTTCGGTCACTTGTACTTCTTGTGAGAAGCGCTCCACAAGATTTTCATTGACAATACCGTCTGAGGCTGCGAAGAATGCTAACACATGCTTGATGAAATGCCTTTCACTGTCCTTGAGGTTTTCCCAGTCGTGCATGTCCTGCAAGTGGTTGTGTTGAATAAGTAAACAAATAACGATTGAAGCGATGGTGGCGTCAAAACAAGAATGGACGGAATGTAATCATGGAGCTATCATGTTATTGGCATTCATCGATTCTCGGAAATCACCGAATACAGAATATTCAATACATTATCAATGATTTGGAAAGGTTACCTTCGAGAGATCCACTTCCTCTACGGTCCAGAAGGACGCTTCCGCTTTTTTGTACATTTGCCAAATGTCATTATACTGAATGGGGAAAATAACAAATCTACGCGGGTTTTCGCGCAATAGGGGCTCCAGCTGGGGGTCAAACGCTGGCTCTTCCTCAGCCTTTTCAATGTCCATTTTATCCGACTTTTCTTCTTTCACGTTACCGTTTTGTGTTGCGAGCACGTTACTTTTTACGGGTGACTAAAAAATATATTAATAAGTGTAATTTATTATACAAAACAAATGCGTTTAGTAGAGAAAGGTTAAGAATGTCAATAAAAATTACCTTAATGTGCACGTTGTTCATGACGTTGTTTAAATTTTCCTTATTGTTGACGAGAGACATTTTGATGAAACACAGGGCGTTTTACTTATCCACACTAATATTGAACAACACAGCGGAGTGACCTGTGAGTACTACTTTCGGAACACCACTGAAGCGGTGAATTGCCGCTAGAATTTTCCACAACTCCCCATATTTATATGTGTCATTGCTCTAAATGGCGGGAAATTTACTCTACGGTCCAAATCAATCGACTTACCTATAATTTTTCGTAAACTGTCGCTGTAAACTAATAAATTTAATCGAAATATATCATATATGTACATTAAAAAAAATCCCATAATGAAAAATAACTGCAAATAAATTAATTATATTACATTCACTAAAAAGGTTACTTTTTAAAACTTTACGCAAGTTTAATTCATGAATGCATTAATACAATTTGGAACAAGCAAACAGTACAATTGAATGAACCATTCACAACGTGCGTTTCAAAACGCGGGAAAGTCATTAACACAGTACTTTATTGAGGAGTAAATAAAATATCCAGTTTTATATACAATTATTCAAACTAAAATTATATGTAATGCTTACAATATTTAGCTTGGTATTAGTTTTATCGTTAATATTTGAAGTTTTTAAATAAAACGTTGCACTAATGACTCAGAATGGGTTTGTTTGGCAAGTCTGTTTTCCGGTGGGTCAGCTGATCCAACACCCAATCATTTTACATCCAAAAAGTGCGGGAAATTCATTTGCGTTATTCGTATTTCTGGCCTTTCCTCTTTGTTTTGTTTGTTTGTGGTCATCAATCGGTGAACTTTTGGTGTCGGTGTTCAAGTTCACTTCAGCTGTACTTTTCGCAATTTCTGCAAGCCCACCCGCCGGCCTGCTCGAGAAAGACGACTCTGCGAGTGTCCCAAATTTTAATCGGGACTGAAGTGTCCTCAGATTTTTGAGTATTAGTAGGATCGACCTGAATGGTTTTATATGATTCTAGGATATTCATAAAGTGAAGAAAAAACAGTTGTTAGTTTTTAGTGTTTATATTTTTGTTCATAGGAAAATATTGTAAAAGGTAGCAGTGTTAATGGTCGAAGCTACATCTCCAATAACTGTATAATTTTTCAGGGTAGAGAAAGGAGCGGATTGAACATAACATCACCGTTCGCCAACATTAATACATACCTACTTATTATAAAAAAGCTTAAGTAATATTATTGCTAATTGAATAGCTCTACTTATCTTTACAACAGACTCTTGCAGAACAACCGTTTCACATCAATGTTTGTGATATCAAAATATACAATCAGTGATTATTTTATATAACAAATATTTATTAAAAAAAAACCAACATATGGTAATGAGTAGGATTAAATACAATACAAGAGGTCCTTATCCTTCCCACAAACAGTGACCTAATTCAGCGCAATTTTATTTTAATTATCTGAAACCAATTGACATGTAGTACAATTTGAACCATTATGTTTAGTAAAAGTCTCCATAAATGAGGACAACGATTCCATATCACATGTATTATGGGCCATCTTTACTTCAGATAATTAAGTCGAACTTCCCAAACTGTACATTTACATTACAAACACATATAAATAACCACTACAGTAGTACGCAATTGGAGCAAGTCACATTGCTATGTTTACATTCAAATGTAACCATATTTTTATTTTGTTTTTACACCGGTATGTCAATAGAGCCAAATATATTTCATGTCAATTGCATCAAACACGGAATGACATTTCAGCATATTTCGGGTGTAAAACATGACATAACTTTCGTGCTAGCTGAGCAGGACATATGTTATACATTTAGTAGTGGAAAAGAACATAAAAATCTTTTGAGAAAGATTGACGAGATCCATTTCAATAATTAGAAGCAAAAGTAACCACATCTTTTATTTCACTGTAGCAACCTAGCAATTTTTAAATCGATAAATCAATTTATAATTTATATGTTTAAGCAGCAGTCTTATTTTCAATGGCTACTAATTTGCTTCTGGGACAAAAATGCGAGTGGTATTCGACGGTTCGGATAGATACCATCAGCGTATCCAGCAGCGATGGCGGAGATCTGGCCAGCTTGTTGACGAGCGCCAGATCAGCTGGGCAAGCTGTCCGGTCTCTTTAACATCTGTTTAAGGCCTATACTAAAGGGTTGTTGACTGGGTTAGGTACTGATATGTGTAATTGTGTACGGCTGTTGTCTTTCTCACCGAGATAACTGACCCTGACATAATGCAGTTAGGCTACCTTGTTGATTAAATCTACCTACATATTAGATGCAGGTTTTCAGTCCACTTTAAACGTAAGTTATAAAATAGAAACGATGCATTGGTGACTTATATGTATGTACAGATGCAAGTTAGCGAGGTATAAGGGCTGTTTGGGTTTGTTTAAGGCTTATAATATCTTCGGCTGTTGTCGCTGTGATCTTGTCATTTATCTGTTTTACTACATTTTTGTTTAAGGCTTGTAGCGTTGATGTCCGGCCGTCTTCTAATATCTAAGGGTGGGTTGCGCCGTACCGTCCTTAATCGTGAGGGGTGTTCGTTATAATCTGATTGTATGGTAAGTTTGACAAGTTTGTAACGAATGACATCAGGTGGCGCCATATGTAATGTTGATCATAAATGGTCACTGATCATACGTTGGTGCAACCCACCCTAAGGCTAAATTAGTTATTAGGTTGACATTGACATGTTTTACCAATATAGGTTAGTTAATAGTCCACTAGTAATTTGTTTAACAATATGTATTGATTTAAACTTGCACGCTTTTCACACATTATTATTGGCAATTTGAACTTCGATTAAGTTCGTACAAATTGAAATTTATTCCTCTTTTTTGGTTTTCACGACGTTTCGTATGTCACAACACTCTCGGTCGCAAGCTGCCTCACGTGATAGGGTATTAATATCTTCTAGGCGCACGAATTTTTATGTATCACTTGTACACTAGGGTTGTCACTCGCCCGACACCCAACACTAACAATGTCCGTTGAAACAATGGATGACCAAAAAGGTGAAAAAATTACAATTGGTAAGTGATTAAATCCAAATTACCAATAATAATGCTGTTTTACAGTGTCTGGCGGTGGGCTTGGCCTTCTTGTTGATGAGCACTAGATGCAATTTGCTGAGCACTTGCCTCTGATATTGGTTCACAAGTAATTTGTTTAACACTGGGGAAGTTCCGGGAATAATTAATCTCGTTAACACGCGCGAGATGCAGGCTGGCGAGTGTCGGATCGCCTCTAAGGCTTGATGTGTGGTGTCGGTGTCCGGCTATTGTTGAGATCGGTAAAGTACATTGAATGAATGGATTTATTCACAAAAGTCCAATAGTAATTTGCGTCGACACTTGTGTGGGGCTGGGGAGCTTGTGCGGGGCCCCTCGTCGCTGCCGCCGCTAGGCCATCTTGTTGACGAGCGCCTGGTGCAGGTTGGCGAGCTGGCCGGTCCACTTGTCGAGCGCGGAGTAGCGCGCCGCGCCGCGCCGCCCCACCGTCAGCTCCAGCACCGCGTTCACCTGGTCGATGCGACCGCTTATCGTGCTGCAACACACAACAACACTTCTTATTTATTTATTTTAAGGAGTACCAACAGCTACTAGATTATGATAAGAGACTTACCCCCTTATTCATAAAACTTAACAAACCTCTGCTAACTAAAATGTCTGTTATCACTGTCTCACAAGCACGTGTGTCAAAATGACAGATAAGGACAAACGAACTTTAGCGGCTAGTTAACTAATATAGGTTTGATAGACGTTTATGAATACGGGGGTTAGATAATAATACAAAGCCAATTAAAGGAACTCACAGATAGAAACAAAACAAGGAATTTAACCAACTTTGCGTACACATTCACACTTTGCTATTCAGAATTAACTAAATAATAACGGGAAAAAGAAGATTGTATACACCCCAAAACTTAGCTGGGTTATGGAATTATGATCTACTGATAATATTAAGCCTCTATATATACGAACTAAAGCACTCGGTGAAATCGCAGCCTGCTAGATAGAGTAAAAAATATATAAAAAACAGTCTGCTCTGATAAAATAGAATTGGAGTCAAAGTGGATTAAAAAATAAGTTAAGTTATGGTTGGAATATAAAACTTTGATCGATGTTTTACCGGTTATAAAACCTATGTAGATCGGTTGTTTGCCTTCGAAAACCCAGTAGCAAATTTCATCAAAATCTTTAGAACCGTTTCCAAGTTCATAGATAATAAACATACAAGAATTGCTGTATTACTACAAGACATAAATAAATATAAAAGAATTTCTCATTGGAAGATATTAAATATGTTTATACATAGATATAATTAACAACCGATCATCACAGGACAATAAAATAATGTTTCCAGAAGAACCCAACAGATTATCAGTTTTGGAATATAGCGAAAAGAATGTAACGAGTAAACCTCCTGAAACCGCATACAATACAAAGTATAAGGCAATAAGCAAATTGTCCAAAACGATTTTGTTCTTTCTACAGGAAAATAAATTGCAAAGAACCAGCATCTTTGGATCACTGAGCCATTCGTTAACCAACAAGGAAGTCCTAATAAAACAAAAAAAAAACAAAATACTCACTTATCTAAAATACATGTAACTAATAGATTCTCAACCTCCTTTTCATCTATATTGAGCTCTTTCGATATGAACGGTATGTGAATCCTAGTGTACGGTCCTATGAGCTTGATGAGCACTTGAGTCCTAATGTTCCGCAGCAGGTCCTCAATATGCTCCCGGATGAAGGGGTCGTCCATGATGTTGTTCCGGTTGTGTTTGAGGATGGCCTCGAAGTCGTTGATGTCGTTGTTCTGGTAGGCCATCACTAGGTTCGTCATGGCGAGGATCTCTGGGTCGTTCTTGTAGGGCTTTGCTTCTTGGGAGTCGAATGGGTTTATGCCAGATTTCATTAGCCTGAGGAAGAAAGTTAGTTTAGTGAATAAAGATCAGGAAGTTTCTCGATCAACAGGAGTACACTTGATCAAGATGTGCAGAAATGTCCTCAAGAGTGTTGAAGTGCTCATGTGGACTCCTAAGGTCCCACGTACAATACAATACAATACAAATACTCTTTATTGCACACCTCAATCAAAGGATACAGTACAGTACAAAAACACAATGAGAAGAGGCAAACAACAGGCGGTCTTATCGCTAAAGAGCGACACACAATAACACACGTAATATTGCGATTAAGAATTTGGAATCTTCCATTAATTCTTAAAAATGTCAAAGCTCGTTTTATGTTTGCACTACGTCAAAGGAGAAAGGTCAATGTAATGTCGTATAAGGAGCTCAAGACAATGGCAGAGAAAGAATGGAATGGCGATTGGTCATTCTATTTTTTCATGACCAGTTTTCTATTACAAAAAAGAAATCTATGGTATGTATTGAATTAGTGTATAAAGAAATAGGATTCCGAAATAGTACCTGAACCTAATAAAAGGAATTTATAGGTAAAAATACTTAAATATTAACATATTTCTGTAAAAGGTGCATAACACAGTGGTAAAAACCATTTTTTCATACAAATGGTGAGACACAAGGACCACCGAGTTATTCGATTTATGGATATTAGCTGATGTTCGTTAATTACCAAAACTATCGGAAGTGATACTACAATTAAACCTCTTTCTATATAACAATACAAAAATATAAAGTGAGGGCCAAGTATTTAAAAATCTGCATTAAAAAAAAAAGTGTCTGAAAATTATGTACATGAAAAAATAGAATGGCCCGATTACTCCATCAACAAGAGCTCAGTTGTTATTTATGATGATGACCTGTTTTAGAGTAAGAAATGAGTGTCTAATATCCGCGAATGGACTCGCTATAGAGCACTGCTACACATTTACTCCCTTATTAATAAAACAAACCTCTGATAACTAAAATGTGTTTTGTCCCTCTCTCATAAACATAAATGTCAAAGTAAATATAAGGACAAACGAATTAAAAGGATTTTAGCTAAAGCAGGTTTGATGATTCGATGAATTATGCGCAGCGTGGGTCTACCACCCACAAGATGGAATGACCTGGTAAAGCTCACGGGAGTCCGCTGGATGCGGGTGCCGCAGGACTGGTCATTGTGGGGGGGGGGGGGGGGGGGGCTATGTCCAGTAGTGGACGCCTTTCGGCTGATATGACGATGATGATGATGAGGTTTGATAAAGGATCATGAATAAGGCGTATAGCGTGTACTGACATGTTGGCGAGCACGAGGTACTTGAGGCAGGTGGTGCGGCGCGGGGAGCCCGACTCGTCGTAGTTCTTGAACGCCTCGAAGAAGTCTGTGTGCGCCTTCTCGAACTCGCCCTCGCGCAGGTGCATTTTGCCGCCACATTCTGTTAAACGAACATACACTTTAGCCACGGCAGCAGGCACGTAACCAGACTTTTGGTTCGGGGGGGGACAAACATTGAAACAACCATGTGAAAATGATGAATGTTATTGAAAGAACACGCAAGCGAATAAATAAACAGACGGCTAAAAACGTTTTCGGGGGGGGGGATAAATCCCAACTATCCTCCCCTCTGGATACGTGCCTGCACGGCAGGACTAGATTGTGTGTCATTCGCTAGCTTTTGTCCCATGTACTTGGTCTCGGGGAGATCAGATGAGAAACGCCGTCCCCCGTCTCCGGTCGTCTACCGGTCCCGGAGTTCCCCGGGCTAATTACAAAAAAATAATTTTTTTTATTAATTTCGCCGGGAAGCCACGGCTTAAAAACGATTATTATAAAACAAACCTAATCTTCGAACGTATAATGGGCTATACGATGTTTTTGTTAAATCCTGAAAAGTTAACACTTTCAGTGCCAAGAATTCCTCTAGCGAGTTCTCAATAACTTTGTTCACATGCCGTCCGACACTCTAGGGGAATTCTTTACTATACTAGTTGACCGTCGCTGGCATTCAGCGATGGTCTTGGATTGTGGATTGGCAATGAAAGTGCTAAAGCATACATCGTTTGGAAAATGAAACATGGGAAATATATTGTTAGCTGCGCCGTGTAGAGCTGGATCTCCGGCGTCATCAGATGAAGCAATAGCACAGGACAGGACTGACCTCGGATGACGCCCATGGTGAGTGGGTGCGGGATGGCCGAGTTGATGCGCAGCGACTTCTCGTAGAGCGCCTTCAACTTCTTGTTGTTCTTGCGCCGTGTACATCTGGATCTCCAGCATCATCATAGGAATTAACAGCACAGCACTGACCTCTGATGACGCCCATGATGAGGGGTTGCGGGATGGCCGAGTTGATGTGCAGCGACTTCTCGCAGAGCGCCTTCAGCTTCTTGTTGTTCTTGCGCTGTGTACATCTGGATCTCCAGCATCATCATAGGAATTAACAGCACAGCACTGACCTCTGATGACGCCCATGATGAGGGGTTGCGGGATGGCCTACTAGATGTGCAGCGACTTCTCGTAGAGCGCTTTCAATTTCTTGTTGTTCTGACGCCGTGTACATCTGGATCTCCAGTAAGAAGTAATGGCACAGTACTGACCTCTGATGACGCCCATGATGAGGGGATGCGGGATGGCCGACTTGATGTGCAGCGACTGCTTGTAGAGCGCCATCAGCTTCTTGTTGATCTTGCGCTGTGTACATCTGGATCTCCAGCACCATCATAGGAAGTAACGGCACAGCACTAACCTCGGATGACGCCCATGATGAGGGGTTGCGGGATGGCCAACTAGATGTGCATCGACTTCTCGTAGAGCGCCTTCAATTTCTTGTTGTTCTTGCGCCGTGTACATCTGGATCTCCAGCATCATCATAGAAATTAACAGCACAGCACTGACCTCTGATGACGCTCATGATGAGCGGGTGCGGGATAGCCGACTAGATGTGCAGCGACTTCTCGTAGAGCGCCTTCAGCCGTAGAGCGCCTTCAATTTCTTGTTGTTCTCACGCCGTGTACATCTGGATCTCCAGTAAGAAGTAATGGCACAGTACTGACCTCTGATGACGCCCATGATGAGGGGATGCGGGATGGCCGACTTCATGTGCAGCGACTGCTCGTAGAGCGCCTTCAGCCGTAGAGCGCTTTCAATTTCTTGTTGTTCTCACGCCGTGTACATCTGGATCTCCAGCACCATCATAGGAATTAACAGCACAGCACTGACCTCTGATGACGCTCATGATGAGCGGGTGCGGGATGGCCGACTAGATGTGCAGCGACTGCTCGTAGAGCGCCTTCAACCGTAGAGCGCTTTCAATTTCTTGTTGTTCTTGCGCTGTGTACATCTGGATCTCCAGTATATCTTAGGAAGTAACGGTACAGCACTGACCTCTGATGACGCCCATGATGAGGGGTTGCGGGATGGCCGACTAGATGTGCAGCGACTTCTCGTAGAGCGCCTTCAACCGTAGAGCGCTTTCAATTTCTTGTTGTTCTTGCGCTGTGTACATCTGGATCTCCAGTATATCTTAGGAAGTAACGGTACAGCACTGACCTCTGATGACGCCCATGATGAGGGGTTGCGGGATGGCCGACTAGATGTGCAGCGACTTCTCGTAGAGCGCCTTCAACCGTAGAGCGCTTTCAATTTCTTGTTGTTCTTGCGCTGTGTACATCTGGATCTCCAGTATATCTTAGGAAGTAACGGTACAGCACTAACCTCTGATGACGCCCATGATGAGCGAGTGCGGGATGGCCGAGTTGATGTGTAGCGACTGCTCGTAGAGCGCCTTCAATTTCTTGTTGTTCTTGCGCCGTGTACATCTGGATCTCCAGTATCATCATAGAAATTAACAGCACAGCACTGACCTCTGATGACGCCCATGATGAGGGGTTGCGGGATGACCTACTAGATGTGCAGCGACTTCTCGTAGAGCGCCTTCAACCGTAGAGCGCTTTCAATTTCTTGTTGTTCTCGCGCCGTGTACATCTGGATCTCCAGTAAGAAGTAACGGCACAGTACTGACCTCTGATGACGCCCATGATGAGGGGATGCGGGATGGCCGACTTGATGTGCAGCGACTTCTCGTAGAGCGTCTTCAACCGTAGAGCGCTTTCAATTTCTTGTTGTTTTTGCGCTGTGTACATCTGGATCTCCAGCATCATTATGGGAATTAACAGCACAGCACTGACCTCTGATGACGCCCATGATGAGGGGTTGCGGGATGGCCTACTAGATGTGCAGCGACTTCTCGTAGAGCGCTTTCAATTTCTTGTTGTTCTTGTACCTTGTACATCTGGATCTCCAGTATATCTTAAGAAGTGACGGCACAGCACTGACCTCTGATGACGCCCATGATGAGGGGATGCGGGATGGCCTACTAGATGTGCAGCGACTTCTCGTAGAGCGCCATCAACCGTAGAGCGCCTTCAATTTCTTGTGGTTCTCACGCCGTGTACATCTGGATCTCCAGTATATCTTAGGAAGTAACGGCACAGCACTGACCTCTGATGACGCCCATGATGAGCGGGTGCGGGATGGCCGACTTGATGTGCAGCGACTGCTCGTAGAGCGCCTTCAATTTCTTGTTGTTTTTCTGTGCCGTGTACATCTGAATCTCCAGCGCGTATATCTCCAGCAATTGCGTGCCTTTCTTCAAGTCGTCTTCGCCATCGTCAGTCTGCAAATTATAAGTTTTTTCCAGTGTTACAAAAGTAGGTTAGGTATTAGGACACCTGGCCGCGCTAATTAATAAATAAAATTCGTTATAGATTTCAGAGTCTGACATTATGTGCGCACATAACACTGGCGCCCAAATAAATATTATATATTGTTAGCTACAGGTCAATCTGTAAGGGCTTATAGTTAAAGTTAAAATATTGGCCTAATTTCTATAAAAATGTTATTAGATTTTAAAACTTAGTTTTTTAACGGTAAAATAGCTTTTTGAACAAAATACTTGGTGGCAACTGGGCTAACTAAAACTCATCTTAAATCACTATTAACAGACAAATGTTATTACACTGTCAACCAATTTCTTAGCGACGAAACATTGTGAATTATTTTAATTGTTATTTAAGAACAAAGCTCGACATTGTATTTAGAACTTATTAAGAACAAAACTTGACATTGAATTAGAATTCTATTAAGTACAAAACTTGACATTGTAATTATAACTTATTAAGACAAAAATTTGACATTATAATTATAATTAGAATAATTTATTAACAAACTTGACAGTGTATTTAGAATCTAGAAAAAGGAAACTTGACATTAAAATTGGAATTTATTAATAACAGAACTTGACATTGCGATTAGAATTTAAATATTTTTTGTATGCATTGAGTTCTCTTAACACTAGTAAACATTATGTGCCCTATCTGGGTGTCATGTACCTACCAACTACCTGTAACATCTCCTGTAATGCACTTGACATAAATGTTGAATAAATGAATAACTGATTCCAAGCACACCTGGCAACTCTGATGCAGCTGCTTGAGTATCTTGGCGAGCTTGTTGAAGTCGCCGCGGTCGTAGTACAGCTTGCCGAGCTTCGTGTTCGTCTTGAACCAGAGCCGGTCGTTCTTCGCGTCCTTTAGAGCCTCCAATGTGGTCTCGTAGAAGTCTTGTAGCAGTTCCATCTGAAAATGTACAAACATCATATTCATCATCATCATCATTTCAGCCGAAAGACGTCCGCTGCTGAACATAGGCCTCCCCCAAGGCTCGCCATTTAGACCGGTCCTGTGCCGTTCGTTTCCACCGGATTCCCGCGACCTTCACCAGGTCATCACTCCACCTGCAGGACTGACGGTCGATGGGGCCAGAAACTGCTTGAGTGGCGTCCACGCACCGGAAGACGAGCTGTCGGTAGGCCTCCGACAACATCATATTATTTACAAATAAAGGAAAAATTTAAATCCTGCTTGGTGCATGAACTTTTCAATTTTTCCTTAATTTCTAAATTTGTAGTTTACGTTAGGAGCGGTACTGCTTAATACAAAAATAATTATATTATTTGGGAGCGACACGGTGGCGTCCATATACTCTGATTATAGACGATATTTATTATTTACCTCACCATCTTCATATGAACATAATGTTATATATTATATTATTGTTAGTTGTGGGCCTTCTTTGCCGCCTCGACCAGTATTGATCTATTGTGGCAGCCCTTAAAGTTCTTTGCTTATACCCGTTGCCTCCAGGCAACATAATGTTAAGCAAATAAACATATTTCATTTCATTTCATTTATACTAGAAAGTGTTTTCGGGCTTCAAAGAACGCTGATTCGTGTCGAAGGCATTAGATTTGCATTTATTGGCTTGTAGTATAAGTTAAGATAAAGTGTAGAGTTAGAAATAGCTATACTATTGGTCTGGCGGTTAACGGAAACGGTGCCATTGGGACACTCATGCGGATGGCAACGACGGCAAACCTCCAGAGTGCGGCGGGCGCTAACCTTCGAGCACCCGACCGCGCCATCGAGGTTCAGTGTTCAGTGGAAGACCTACAGTCACTGTAAACTTAAGCCCTAAACAATGGGATTAAATAAATAAATATTTGTGGCCAATCTTACACAAATCAACCTAGTCCCAAACTAAGCAAAGCTTGTACTATGGGTACTAAGTGACGATATACATGGATGGATCAACTATTTTTTGTTACTCGTTACCATGGTTACGTCTCCTGAGTTACTCTATAAAACTGTGATTTTATAGGGTTTAAATCTACCAAATATGAGTTTTAGCTATGAGCATAAATCCATTTGGACATGGGTCATCTCTTAAGCGGTTTTGAAGTCCATATTATAAACATTTTTCTAAGAAACTCGGTTACTGTTGTCTCCTCGCTGACGGGACAGAATAACAACAAGAATAAGTTGATTGACCCACATACTTATATAGATAAATAGATACTTAAATACATAGAAAACATCCATGACTCAGGAACAAATATGTGTGTTCATCACACAAATAAATACCCTGACCGGGATTCGAACCCGGGACCTCCAGCTTCGAAGGCAGGGTCACTACCAACTAGGCTAAAGCGGTCGTCAATTAGGCCAGTTGTAGTTGAGTACGCACATTTCTAGAAGTGGAGATGTAGTCGAGGATGGAGTTGATTGACTTCTCCGAGTGGTTGCGCGTGACCGCGCTCTTGATGTACGTCAGCAGCTGCTTGTAGCGCGACATCATCTCCGTGAAGTTGCTCTGCAAGAGGAGTGCCGTGGAGTTAGATAGATATAGATATTTGTGGACAACCTTACACAAATCAACTTAGACCCAAACAGCAAAGCTTGTACTATGGGCACTAAGTGATGATAAACATAATTATATAGATAACACGCACGCACGCACCTACGCACGCACGCACGCACGCACGCACGCACCCACGCACTCACACACACACACACTAGCTAGGGTTGGTATTTATTAGTATTTACTGTTTCCATATTTTGTAATTTCTTTGCACGTCATCTTACTCTGGTATTTGTAAAGTCTATCTGTTAAATATCTATCTTCGGTTCCCAAGATACAGGCTGTGCCTAGTTTGGGGCTGACGGATATCCTCATCTGATTTGAAATATTGCATGCTAATGGTAATTTAGTTTAAACTATACTGATGTAATGTGGTGTTATGGTAAATAAAGAATTATTATTATTATTATTAAATATATACTTAAATACATAGGAGTTAGCTTATATATATTAATATCATATCAAGAACACTGTTAGTTAAATGTACCTTGCGCTTTGGAACTAAGTCACAATGGTAACTTTCCTTCTTCCAAAAATGTCCAAATAGAAATTCCAGAACGAATTCCAATGTATTCTTCTCTTAAATGTCTGCAGGCTGGTGGCATGGATGGGGTTTACCTAAACCACTGCACTGCGTTCCACATAATATTTAAGTACTAACACTAGTTGTAAAATATGTTAATAACACCAACATGTAATTTTTATTTTTTGAATATAACTTTCTAATTGTAATTGAGAATTTATATTTTATATATTTTTTTTATCCATCTATCACTACTTATTCTTTAAATTAAGTAAGTACATAACATAATTGAAAAAAAAAAGAACTATAAACTATACTTATGTACTACTTATCACTACATAGTATAAAACAAAGTCGCTTTCTCTGTCCCTATGTCCCTATATCCCAATATATGCTTATATCTTTAAAACTACGCAACGGATTTTGATGCGGTTTTTTTTTAATAGATAGAGTGACTCAAGGGGAAGGTTTATATGTATAATACATGCATCAGCATTGCACCCGTGCGAAGCCGGGGCGGGTCGCTAGTATTATATATAAAATACCCCACCCAGTTCGCCCCCTTGTGGCATGGTGCCTAGGACGCTGGCGGCATTCCCTCTTTGCACGCAAGACTTATACGCTGTGCAAAGAAGGCACCAGCCCTGTGGTCCCCTGAGATGCCTATTAAACGTCCAGACACCTCCTTAATGAATTTCTTTGTGTCGGACGACTAAGGGCCCAAGGTCTCCACTGCAAATTAATTTATTCTAAATTTATATGATCCTAGTTGGTCCAAATAAATTACTATTATTATTATTAAATAAATACTGGTGCTCTAAGCACATGTGCTCATCTGTGATGTCTCACTCTTTGTCATCCACGTCTGGACCCCACTGGAAGTATCAACCAGGCTCCAGCTGCTGTAACTCACCAGTTTAAAGTTAATCTTGATCATCTGCTTAAGCGCCTTGAAGCCCCACTCGCCTTTGTCGCCGCCCTCCAGGTCCAGAACCTTCTGGAAGCTGAGCAGCGCCTCCTTGGGCTCATCCTCCTTGAGCGCCTTGCTGTTGTAGTACTGGTTCTCGAGGTCCACATCCGGCTCGGAGTTGCTGTCTTCTGAGTACTCCTGGGAGGGTGACGGTGACATTTGTTAAACCTTGATTATGCGCCAAGGATGGCAAATTATGAACAAACAAAATTTAAATTTTTGAAAAACCCACGACGGATGTACAGTGAAAAATGTTTACTGCAGCGCCCCCTGGCGAGTTATCATCGTAACACCTAGCTAAAATTCGTCCCGACTAAACTACAAACCTATTGCAGAAAACTGTTTCTGAATCCGTCAAGCTGTTTTGATGATATTGATGTGCACACACAAACAAACAAACAACCTCTCACCCTAAACGCATATACCTTCTCCGTTCCATCGTGGGTAAAAAAGAAGCTTCACAAAATTCATCACTCTGTAATAACTTTCCCTCTTTCAGACTGGGCTATATTTAAGATTGAACATGATTGAAGATATTATTATACATATATAAATGATTTATTGCTCGAATGCGAGAGATAAATGGTGTTAGGGTTAGTAATTTGGTTACATCACAATCAGACATAGTATTTGGCGTATAATAGTTTAGTCTTAGTATGCATGTCATTGGAATTATGTGATTACTATTATATTACAGATATATATTATAGATAGAATTAGGATTAGGATGTAACTGACGTAACGACGTTCCTAGAAACCTAGATAATAAATAAACGTGGCACAATCACGTAGATATAGTGTGCAAAAAATTAAATACATACTCATATGCATTATATAATTTGCGGAAAGTTGTAAGCCAATCAGCTGTTCTTACTGCCTATCACGCTTATGTGACATCCACGCTGAGATACGGGATTATATTCTGGGGTAATTGTACTGATAGGGAATTAGTATTTAGAGCTCAAAAAAATGTGTATGATCAGCGTGTGGTATGCAAACTATGCATTCATGTAAGCCTCAATTTATAAAGTTGCAGATTTTAACTTTACTGTGTCTTTACATATACGAGGTTGCGTTGTATGTAAAACACAATATGGGACTATTTTCTAGATTTAATAGCCATCGCCAAAAACATAAAATAAACCATTTATCATGTAGAACAGCATCACTATCAAAAAGCATTTTTGGAATGGCATCAAAAATTTATAATAAGTTACCGCTAAATATATTGAATTTAAATGATATGAGACAGTTTAAAATTAAATTACATGAATTTTTAATAACGAAAGCATACTACCCTGTAAATGATATTCTATCGCAATCCTTTTAATATCTTGACATTTTAAATCAATCATTTATATTCGTAACTTATTGACTATTTAAACTTATTTTCAATTGTAATTAATTTTGTATTCTAATTTATTTTTGAATTTTAATTTATGTTGACTTATGTGTTTGGATTTTATGTTATTTTGAACTTTAATTTGGATTTGTTTTGAATTTTATTGATATGCATGCTGCATGCTAATTTGTAGCTATTTGTGTGCCATGTGGCGAAACATAGTGACTCTATATCTAAGAATAAGACCTACATACTTGTAATGAATACCTATGCTTGACAAATAAATAATTTGAATTTGATGATAATGAATTTAAAGTTGTAAATGTCTTGTTTATCCACCTTGCATGTTAAATGGCTACCAAAGCGCGACCAGAAATATATGACATACTACACTTTTTTTTTTTTTGATGGCTTTCACTTCTTGCTGTATTTGGCAAGGGGTATTTCGGCAATGTCGCCGTATACAGATATATCACACGAGAGGAGAATCACACTACACTATTATTCTGATTTATATGGCAACAGACTAAATGATATTTTGACTTGTTTACCTGTCAGTTATGAGACTTGGCACACTTACAATGTGATGTTGACCTTTGAATATTTATTTCAAAGCGAACGAAATGCTAGGAAATTACATTAAAAAGTCCTTGACCACTTTCAAAGGCAATAAACAGAAAACAAAAGCCTGTTTTTCTACTAATATAGAAATGGATAAAATATAAATATATTTAAGTATAAAACATTTATAAATAATACTTAAACGAGTTCTGCAAGCATCCTTATGTACACCCAAATCCTCACAAATATTATTTCTAACAAGAAGGCAATTTATAGGTTAGGTGTTTCAAACTAAAGTAGAAAACTTTTTTCAACAAAATAGATTGGTAAACTTAATAAAAGAGCGGTAAGTAAATAATAATATTCTGATACAAAATCTGGGAGCTTGGATCATAACAGAAAAACAAAGTGCAGTGCAAATGTCATTGTGAAAACGAAGTTCGCAGATCAAAATAAGTACGGAACATACCAAGCCGTAGTCTTCCTCCTCCTCACACATGTAGTCGTCGTCGTTGTCGGACATTATTGTAGCCTTTAACTGTGTTTAAAATGAAAATTTAGGAAATTAGAGGAATTTTGATGAAATAAACAGCCGCTGACGTGAGACGGACGAGTGACACTGATGACATTTCGTTTTTTTATTGCCACTCGTAAAAACTATCAGCAGCGTTCAATTTAATTGAACTAAATATTGTTAATGTTACCAACTTTACTCATTCGCTGATCACAGCATGACGTCATAAAGTGGTCTAACCATTAGACTGTTTCAAAACTCAATTGGTTTATAAAAATAGTCCCCATGGACTTACGGATCATTTATTTATGTAGTGATAAAGTACAAAAACACAAGGAACTAAATCAAGTAAAGTAATAACCTAATAAACAACGTCACCTGCTGAACGACTAAAGCTTAGTCCACACTTGTATCTTTTTACTGTATTGTATCTCCGTCGCGTAGCATGATCGTTATTGTGGACGCAAAAAGATACGCGATCATGCAACGTGCCGTATCTGATACACCGCGATTCCACCCGCACCACGTATCTTAAATACTCTGCACACTCACATATCGGATACGCGTAGGATGATCGGTAAGTATGTACGTGTTTTGATACTGTATCAATATATGATCTGATACAGGATACGCTGCGATCCAACTGGAGTAGATTTTTGCCTGATCATCAAGGTCACGATACGATACGTTTTTTAAACGACAATGGCAATGCTACGTTATGCCCAAATTGAGCGTCCACACTCAGAATACGCGTGCTCGATATGATACGCGATCTCGATATAAATGTGGACTAAGCTTAACGCGAATCAAGTTCTATGGATGTCTCGCCGTTTACATAATTTTTCAGTTAGGCACACTTGAATACCTAGATGTATATAAAAAAACTCTCACACTTTCTTGTTTAATTTAATTGATAGATCGATGTACACTGGACGGACTGGTATATCACAGGTTAGTCGTATAAACTGTTATAAAATATGTTTATAATACCATATTTCTGATATACACAATACATTGCTTATAATACTTTTAGTTAAACATTATTTCAGAATAAATACACTTTTAACATCTATAAAAATACATGTAAAACGAATATTCGAGAGGATAATCAATACCCATGTATAAAAATAAGATGACTCTTGAATTTCGTATTATTAAAGACTAACTACTTAATTTTATACGTTAATATATAAAATAACTGCAGGAGTGATGGCACAAAAGTATAAACTTAAAAAACAGAAAAGCTAGTCCCTCTGAAAACTTCAAACAAGTAATACGTGGTATACCCCGATCGAGTTACCTTTACACCTGGCAGTTATTAAAATGCACTAGCGCCAGGTTCGGGATTAAAAAAAACATATAAGACATTCACATACTTTTTAAGCTCATCCAATATCTGTTAAAACAAAAAAACATCATATATCTGGCTCCGACTTGGTTAAACTTTGGACTTAAAGCGTGCCACACGCGGCAGCGGCGTGCGGTGGAGGTCTGTTGTACACTATGACAATCATAACATTCATTCAGACACACGCGGCCTGGATTGTCATAGTGACAGCAGGCCGCCACCGCAGGTCGGTGCAGTGTGTGACAGGTTTAAAGAGAACCTAAAGACTGATTTACACTTATAAATGTATCGCACCTGGAGCAAGCCTTTATAAGTCAATATTTGAGAGATATTTGAAGCAGACATTATGATGTGATGTTTAAAAACAGCAGTACGAATTCAAGCTTCTTTGCTGAGCTTGAAAATAGTCAACCTAATAAATTTCTAATATATTATGTAGGATTTTACATAACGAATTATATAAAGAATTACGGTAAATGAAATACGAAATATATTAACTTATAAACAAGGATTCATCGCGTGGAATTAAATACAAAAGAAAACTGGTAGCAAATTAGGAATAAGTCAATAAAAACTAGGTCAATTCCACGCAATAAAATTAGGTCTCAAAAAGGCCATACTTAATATAACTAAATAGCTGTAGAGCCTTTATAGACGGTTTTATTCTGAATGTGTTCATGTGTTTGTTGTCCCATTGTGTGTTTAAGTTAAATCATCGTTCAGTATCAGATTTTAAAAAACTGACACGTGTAAGCCGCTCAGTGTCGTGGTAAGTGGCTAAGTGATTTAGCGAGTGTGGCTCAGTATTGTGGTGAGTGTGGCTCAGTGTTGTGGCCAGTCTGCAGTTGCTAAATGCCAAAATCAGTGGGGCTCAGGCAAATAGTCTTCAGTGCAGCTACGAGTTCGTGGCTCCAAATTGTAGGAAGACGACGTCTGTGGTTTGCGGAGGTTCAGTTTTGTAATAAGACTGGCTCAGTGGGTGACTGTGGCTGGGTTTTATTGCGATACTTGCTGAGCTAGTCATAGTGGATCAGGGTTGTAGTGAGACTGGTTATTTGGGTCACTGTGGCTCAGTCTCGTGATGAGACTGGCTCAGTAGGTCACCGTGGCTCAGTATTGTGGGGAGACTGGCTCTCTGGGTCACTGTGGCTCAGTGTTATAGTGAGACTGGCTCAGTTCACTGCGGTTTCTCCGCTAGCCAGGGCCGGAAGATGGGCAGCGTGCTGGGATAAATGGCGGGCGGCGCAGAATCTCTTTCTGATGCGAAAGGGTATGTGCCCAGCAGTATTGGCAGCTGGAGCTTCACTTCTTTGTCGAGACTTTTGGGCTCGATTATGAACTGGAAACAAAGAATATGAATAATTGAGAAGCTGTGCGACGGTGTAATTTCATCGCGCGAAATCTTCTGACGCAGATTGTGCTTCATGCCACATCACCCGGTTATTATAGGATACTCACAAACACATCATACGAGATTTGTATTAGATGGCAGCCGCGCAGGTTGGTGGGCGGCAGCGGCGGGATGTAGAGCAGCTCCCGCCGCCACGTGTCGGTGGCGCCGGCGCGGACCTTGCCGCGCGCGAGCGACGCGAGCTCGCGGACCTCCTTGGCGCACACTTTGCCGTGAGCGGAGTATTGAATAGTCTAGAATATAAGTGGGGAAGTTGGAAATAGTCGTGATTAGGATAACGTAGCAAAAAACAACGCCACATGAACTCGTAGCCTTATAGTTACCGATGGCAAAAATTGGAAAATTACACAAATTTGACTACGTGATCAGATTTTTCCGTATATGACGCCGCGAAAGTTTGGATATTAGTTGAGTTTGCTTGACGAGAAAAACCGGCCAAGCGCGTGTCGGCCTTCGCACATTTAGGGTTCCGAACCAACCGCAAAATTAAGTTGGTTATAATAGAAAAAATAAGTAAATTGTTTGGTAAAATATACGTATCAGAATCAGAATCAGAAAAATGTTTATTGTAGACATAGGTAGGCTGATGAATACAGAGTTGTTAAAAATACATTTAGTGATCTTCTATGTCTTGCCAATACGCGTACAAAACATTGGATAAAAATACATAAAAAAACAATTCGAAAAAAAAACAATCTAAATTAAAAAAAAATGTGCAAGTCATATAATAATTATTCAAGCAATGAAGTCATATTTTATACTAGTCAAAAGTTAAATATTACGTAATAATAAACATTAACACCAAATTTCGAGAACATAATTTTATTGCAGATGAGGGATAGACGCATGAGTGACGGCAATAGGGTTCCTTTTGGACCTAGTACAGAACGCTGAAAATGTGCCGTCCCCGGGCCGCGTCCCGGCAGTATGCCCGCACTGACCTGGGGTTCGCACTTAGCTACTTTGAGTAATAAATTGTGTTCTGCTGCTTATGCTGTGAGAAAGATTAGTATACTACAGCTACTTCCATAGTCTCATGTCTTACGGCATCCTAGTTTGGAATTGAATTGAACTGACCTCGGTGAGCGTGGCGCGGGTGGCGCGGATGGCGGTGCGCGAGTGGTTGGCGAGCGCGGCGCTGAGCGCCACGGTCTCGCCGGGCACGTAGGCGCCGCGGTCCAGCGTGACGCGGCACGCCACGCTGCCGCCGCCCACGCAGCCCACGCCGAGCCGGTGCTCCACGCTGCACTCGAACTCTTGCTGTGAAACGTTTCAGAATAAAAAAAAATATATTTTTTGGACAATTTTACACAAATCAACCTAGTCCCAAACTAAGCAAAGCTTGTACTATGGGTACCAAGTGACGATATACATACTTATATAGATAAATAGATACTTAAATACATAGAAAACATCCAAGACTCAGGAACAAATATTCGTGTTCATCACACAAATACATGCCCTGACCGGGATTCGAACCCGGAACCTCCAGCTTCAATGGAGATATTTTCACTTCTCCTATTCGAAAAATAGGCTTTTCTAGCCCGTTTAGAGGGAGCAACACTCGTATTTTATTTTCATTTTCGTTTCTGCCCTGTTGACAGGGAGCAAAAAATAGTTTTTCTCCCTGTGCCTGGTCGCAAACCGGCAGCGCCTGGTTTAGTTATTCATCTTTAAAAATCACAACAATCGATGTAGGTATAGGTACTATTTATCTTAATCAAGCAAATAACTTGTTCTTTTCTCGTAATTTTTTGTTTTCATAAATAAATGTATTGATTTTATGATATAGTATGATATGAAATGTAATTTTGTGTTGTAATATGGGCTAAGCCTGAAATAAAGAATTATTATTATTATTATTATTAATCAATTATTGTTCTTTTACTTACTTATTGAGATGAAAAGTAGTTCTCATAGGAGAAGTGAAAAGAAGAGTGAATTACACAGCAGTAAAATTATTCCTAACTTGGGCGTGGCGGTTTGAATCCCTCACTACGCTCAGGATTCAACATGCTAGCCCTCGATGAAATATGAGAGCAGTATATATAAAGATGTGACCCACGGCATCCTTAAACCCTATACACATAGTCTTTTTTCCCTTGGGATTAATAAAATCATATATCGAAGGCGACAATCAGGCAGCAGTCGAGTAGCGAACCACGAATTGGTCCTTCTCTGAGATGTTTAGGTAATATTGTCAAAATGCAACGCTGGCAAGCCCGGCCACCTTATCCAAAAACATTTAAGTTTAAGTGTTGTTACGCTAACAAATGTTCAAGTGCGGAAACTCCCTAAGACATTTAATCCTGGGGCGCTACCGCGAACAGCAAACGAAGTTTTCCGTCTCTGTCGCACTTGCAAGTTTGCACATAAGTGAGAAAGAGAGGGAAACCTTCGTTTGTGGTTCGCGGTAGCCCCTCCGTCCAAGCATTTAATACGACACAAGTTGGCAAGTTTGCGCCCGCTACAGAGCCTAAGGGGCAATCTGAACAATTTACGACTTTTAGTCTGATAATTCTGACCTGATTTTTAATACGATGCATCGCAAATTGATATCAAGCTTGTACAAGACGGCAAATTTGAAAGTCACAAGTGCTTGCGGCATATTTGTTTGAAAAGTAAAATCGTTTCTATACAGGGTGTGTCCCACATACCATTTTTGTGACAACCTTTACAAAGTAATAGAGAATATGCATGCGAAAATAGTATGAACAATAAACCATCAAATTATGATAAAAAACAGTAAATTAATAAATATACTCAAAATCTTAAAAAGATATTAATTACACTTGAAAGTTTAGAAAAGTGATATAATTTTTTTTATTGACTAAACTAGCGACCCGCCCCTGCTTCGCACGAGTGCAATGCTGATACTAAATACACTACAGAAATATTATACACTATAGCGACCCGCCCCGGCTTCGCACGGGTACAATTCTGATGCATGTATTATACATATAAACCTTTCTCCTCAATCACTCTATCTATTAAAAAAAGCCGCATCAAAATCCGTTGCGTAATTTTAAAGATTTAAGCATACATAGGGATATAGGGACATAGGGACAGAGAAAGCGACTTTGTTTTATACTATGTAGTGATATAAACCTTCCTCTTCAATCTATCTATTAAAAAAAACCGCATCAAAATCCGTTGCGTAGTTTTAAAGATTTAAGCATACATAGGGATATAGGGACAGAGAAAGCGACTTTGTTTTTATACTATGTGAAGTAAAAAGCACCAACAGGATTCTTACGTTTTAATAAACAAAAAATTGTACGATAACAATCTACCTACACGCAATATTTCACGACCAAAACAGTAAATTACTCGTTTTTCCATACAATGGTAGTACGCGCATAGTATATGACGTCACACACTATGCTCAATTAGTATGAGTTTTGGTGGCGTTTTGAGCGCTCGGATTTAATGCTGCACTTTGAAATCAATTTTTGTCTTTTGTGTTGTTCTAAATGTACTTGTGTACGACGACCGGTTTAGCCTAGTGGGTAGTGCACCTGCCTGTGAAGCTGACGGTCCTGGGTTCGAATCCCGGTCAGGGCAAATATTTGTGTGATGAGCATGAATATTTGTTTCTGAGTCTTGGATGTTTTCTATGTATTTAAGTATTTATATCTATTAAATATATCGTCGTCTAGTACCCATAACACAAGCCTTCTTGAGCTTACTGTGGGGCTAGTTCGATTTGTGTAAGATTGTCCTCTAATATTTATTATTATTATTATTATTATTTACTTGTTTCCTATACATTTATTATTTTGTTTTCTTGTGTAACTACACATTGTAAATACCTATTGTTATTTTTTCCTCGTTTTTCTTTCAATTCTCTTTTGTTGTTTACCACTTACATTTACTTAAGTAGGTTAAGTAGTATCATTCTAATAAGCATATTTTGGAGAAAATGACTGACTGTCGAGTTTCTTTCGGAGTTTCTTCTCGGCAGTGGTCTCATGAGAAACGCTAGTAGTTTTTGACTTGTAAAAGTGCCTTTGCGGCCTACTTGCAGAATAAAATTCATTTATTTCATTTATTACACATTTGTTAAAAACTGGTTCGAATGGCACCATAAAAAATGATGCATATTCTCTATTTTCTTGCTGCGAAATGTTTTGTCCGAAAATTGTTTAATCGCTTAACTTGGACTAAAACAGACTGACATTGAATAGGCCACGGTCAGTGATCGGCGATCGCTATACCATGACCGAATCGAATGCATCATTAGACACACTATACGGCATAGAGGCGTGAACAACTATTTCGTGCCTTATCAAAGTTCAAATAAGGTTTATATCCCGTAAGTAGGTAGTGTGTATGCCGTAAGTACAAATTGTCCTGACATGCGATGCATGTTTTGTAAGAGCGAATAGCATGTTAGACGGCAATTTATCAAATTAAATGAAAAATTAATGTTTCCAGCCAGACAGCGGCTCCACCCCGGAGATCTCCGGGCACATAACAAAAGAACGCTATTGTTTTTTTGTTGGCCGATGACGGATTAAAGTAACTTTTTAAATTTGTTCGCCAATTGTCGGAAAACGCACAGACACGGGAGGCATGGCATTTATGGGGAGAGGCTTTTGTCTAGTACCTAGTGGGACACTAATACAAAAAGGGAAAAAAAACTTTAACATTTAAATTAGTAACACGAAAAAAAACAGAATGAAGCCGCATTTTACACTAACGTTTTCATTAGCCTAAATTTTTAATTCAAGTATTTTTATATGGTTAATGACGTTATTTTTTTCTTCTGTAAGTCAGATTGCCCCTCAGCAATGGCCTCCTCCACCTTGAGCCTTCTCTACTCATCTCAGTCGTGAGCGACTCTGTACCATGTCTTTCCTGCCACCTGGCATATCTTCTCGTCCCACCTCTTCTGGGGTCTGCCTCTCCTTCTGTGTGCCTCTCCTTCTGTGTGCCTCTCCTTCTGTGTGCCTCTCCTTCTCTTGGATACCACTCTGTCATTATTATCTTACACCATTTCTCTTTTCCTGGTATCATATGTCCTGCCCAACGCCATTTTGATCTTCTTACTTTTTGGCTTATGTCATAGATTTTTGTTCTCATTCTAATGCTAGATGATTTAGATTTTATCGGATTTTAGTTATTTTTCTGCTTTGTATTTTTATTGAGGTGTGCAATAACGAGTATTTGTATTATGTTGTATTTACGTGCAGAAGAAAAGCAAGACAATATTAGATTACAAATAAGAAGTCTGATACAAGTAAACACAAGGCTGATAATTCAAAAAAAATTAAGTTACTTCTCTGGCATGTTACTTACTGTTTATAGGTCGCTTGAGTGACAATAGAACAGTAAACTGGGTTACTGAAACACTTTGAACTTTAACCATGCAAATGTTAGTGAGATCAAATCGGCTAGACTGCGCTAGTTAGGCCATGTGGAAAGGATGGACGAGGATGGTACTGTGAAGCAGGCCTACACCGTTAGAAATCAGGTCGATAATAAGGGCCTAATGCGGCTTCGACTGCCAGAATGGCGCGATATAGCTCTAAAGACAAAATGGGGTTCTCTGGAGGCGGGGGTCAAAATGCACTTCGGGTCGTGGATGGATTGATTGTTGATGGATCAGACATGTTTCGTCAGGATGCTTGCACTCCTTCGTAAACATCACTTTCATTAGTAACAGCCAAGTGGTCAATGTATTGATTAGTTACATAAGTGTCGGTTCTCTGTTGAAACTCAAGGCTAGGAGGTAAGAATAGTAAGCCGTACTTTATGGCGACTGAGGCGCCTGCCTCGGGTTTCTGTTTTGTCATTCACATGTGCACGCACAAGGACGTGTGCAGTGTCAGGATGGCCGCGTGTAAGTAATGATGGCATCGTTTGACTTACCGACAGCACTGGAGGCTCCAAATTCAAGTCGATAGGATTACACACGATGAACACCTGCTGGTTCTTGTGCGTGAGGCCATTGGGCTCCCGCAGCGCCGCCTTGCAGTAGTACTGCACCCAGCCGTGCGTGCCCAGGAACGTGGACGGGAGCCCCATGGGCAGCCCCAGCTTGAACGGGAAGCTGTGGATGCCCGGGGACAGGACTGAGGTGCCGTTCCCTGGGAGAAATTATACTTTACTACAAGGATCAGGAAAGTTTAGTTCTATGCAGACCCGAATCACTAATCCCACTGGGATTCTCCGCTGTTTTTAACTATTGTTCGACCGAAACAAGATTTTCAGTCGAAACCGCATTTTTCTTCTATTTCGGCCGAAACTGAAACCAAACCTTCGGTCAGACACTAACCACAATTTTATGCAGTTAATAATAATTATAAGACGTTTATTCAATGATTGTACACATTTACAGGTAACCAAGACAGGTACAATAAATCAAAGTATACAAAAACAATTGAAAGGGTAGGTGGCTCAGCTTGTATCTGTACCAAGAGACCACTAGAGACTCTTGTCTACAGACGCTGTTATTCTGCCACCCCCATGGCTTAAAAACTAAGTTCTCAGAGTTCACTATTATCCTCTTTGGTCACTTCCACCAGGCGGGCGGCGAACTGCCGTGGTGTCGACAGTCGGCCGAGCTGAGGTCACCCCAACTCAAGTAAACCGCACGCCATTCCAACGCACGACACTCTTCGTTTCTTCGTAGTTGCGGCGCGGTCGATATTTCGGCCGATATTCCACCGAAACCAGCCGAATGGGAACTTTGGTCTAACACTAGTTATGTTATACCTATAATTTTATAGAATAGAAAAGTACCTGGTTCCCCGAGCAGTCGCATCCTGAAGTCGATGTAGTTTTCCTTGTCGAAGAGCCGCTCGTGCCGGCCCGAGCCCACGCGGACCACTCCCTCCCCCACTACGTGAAAATGTAGCCCTGGGGGGAAACATATATTATACCATACTCACAGCATCATTTTTCATGGTCATGCTTTCTGCCTACGTAAAAAAGGTTGCCTGGAAGAGATAGCTACTTAGCGATAAGATCGCCTGTAAGTTTACCTCTACTTCTTTATGTTCTGTTTTGTGGGGTTTGTTGGGGTGCCTATTGTAATAGTATTCTTTGGTACTTTGTGGCTTTCATCTTGGAAATTTAGCATGACAGGACATTTCTATCATATGTCGAAAATTAATGTATTGATAAGTTGTTGCTTTTCAGTGACCGGGTATAAAGGTGGCCTCTTGTGAGGCCCACCATTCCACTGAATGTAAGGCTGTGTTTAGTAGCATAACGCGACGCGTGTGACGGTGCGAGCCGCGAGCTGTGAGGCCAGTATGGATCTGGTATTCGCTGTACTAGGACCGGCTTGTAATTTACCTAAGAACCGATTTGTTTGGATGTTTCTGTTAGAGCTAAGGCAAAGCCATTAGATTGTGTTAGTTTCGCATGAATCGCCTGTGCATAAACATGGCCTTATACAGTTATTCTTAGAGTAAAAGAAGGAAAACCAAATTTAGACATAATTAGTTGTATTGAATTTTTTGAACTGTCAGTTGGATATGGAATACTTATGGATATTTTGGGTTATTTAGTGGGTGGCCTAAGGGGGTGCCGAGCAGCGCCGAGCGCCACCCGCTCCTTAGCAGAGGGTGCTAGGGTAATGATTTGCACAAGGGCACTACATGCGCCTGTCATGCACACTGTAAACTTGTCTACCACCATCATATAAGAAGTATCATCTCTGACCTTGTGACAATGAAAATATTGATGTACTTAGTTGGGGTCAATACATTTTTGGAAACTGACTGTACACAGGTGATCATGCTGCATGGCCAAAGGGACTGACTACACTATAAAATAGCATTTCTGGTCAAATAATAAAGTATTCATTTTATTTTATTTTTTAAATAATAAAGTTACATCAGGCAAAGAGAAGGTCAATTGTAATGTTCTATC
Source organism: Epiblema foenella (assembly GCA_963556455.1). Lineage (NCBI taxonomy): Eukaryota > Metazoa > Arthropoda > Insecta > Lepidoptera > Tortricidae > Epiblema > Epiblema foenella. The sequence continues at coordinate 753,223 of OY747102.1, read as the reverse complement.
AAAAATTCAAGGCAGTGACAGATTAAATAATAATTAGGCATTTACTCCACTGACAAAAGCCTGGCTCTTAAATCTATGATGGTGAAAATGGCTCACCGAGTACAGGAGTGTCATCCTGCAGCTCCACCAGCACTTTCCCAGACAGGAACTGCCCCGGGAAGTACAGCAGCGACGTGTTGTCGAACACGATCAGGAACTTCAGCAGCTTCCGCGGCATTTCGGGCGCGGGCTCGCTCTATTATCCAACAAATGTCTCAACGAACCAAATAACCAACTGTGTTCCAACTAACAAGCTATAGCTAGTAAAGTGAAAACATAATCAACTATACACCACTGAATAATTCAATACAAACACTGTTTTAATTCTAGTTTGCTTGCACATGTATTCACACCTGTGTAAATTGGTTTCTAACCAGAATCGCGTATCGCGTTTAATTACTTCCTTATTAGTATTGTATTTTAAGCGAACTCCGCTTTAGGATTCCGAGGAAACCTTGCGTTACGAAAGTTACACCCACGGCGACATTATCCTCACAAGTTATTACATCGTAGGTTGGACAACAAAGTTGAGAAATAGCACCGAAGGCCATCAAGATGTATGCGACATGTAAAGAATGCATAATTACCTTGGAATTATCACTCCGCTAATTACTTATTATGTGATGATTGTATGTTTCACTGATTATAAACCATTAAACCATACATAATAATACAGAAAAAACATAAAGACCCTTATTTTAATCTATCTTATTGCTACGGAATTCCTAAAACTTTACGAAACTTTTGACATTTAAGTTATGGAATCATTCATCCGAGAAGCATTTATCTTTTTTTGTTTTTTATTTGTAATTCTTTTATGTAAAAAAAGCATCTATTGAATTAATTCCCTTGTTTCACGCACAAATTTGGTGGATAACATATGAATTACATTTAATAAACTTATTTTTGAATATTTGGGCATAGTTTTGAAAAATGCTAAAAAGAACATATATTACTTTATCTGTGGCATGAGCTGTCAAGTGTCACCGTGTCAGTGTCAAACAAACGGTCCGGTTGTAATTGTAAATGGAGTTGTTTGGATTTTATTTAAATCTGCGTAGTTATAGCCTTAAATTATCTTAATAACCAGAGATAGAAATAGAAAATCCAACATGCCAAATGAAATGATAACGCTGCAGCTGGGCCAATGCGGCAACCAGAGTAAGTTTACTATCAAACGACATCCTTCGGTTAATTCAAAATTAATGCTTGTTTTTCTCGTTTTCTACTTCATTTACTTGTATCTTTCAGTCCAATATGTATTTAGACCCCGTAGGCGTCACGATCATTGTGATTTGGTTGTTATTCACGTCACGAACACGTAAATAAATTAATTTAATGTGTTTGTTGTTCAGTTGGCTTCGAATTCTGGAAGCAGCTATGCATAGAGCACGGGATATCGCCGGAGGGCATCCTGGAGGAGTACGCGACGGCGGGGCTCGACCGCAAGGACGTGTTCTTCTACCAGGCTGACGACGACCATTACATTCCCAGAGCTGTGCTCTTGGATTTGGAGCCTAGAGTCATACATACTATTATGAACTCGCCTTATGCTAAGGTAAATAACTTAATATATTGTTGGGTATGATTGGAAAGAGAGATCCCATTTTGTTAATTTTTGATGTGTCATATTATGACTTAGGAGAATGCTCTACTGTATGTAATACATAACTTTTATTAAATGTTGTTTTTGCTAAGGGTTTTACAATACAATACAAATACTCTTTATTGCACACCTCACACAAATGAATCAGCTACACACAGAATCAAAACAACAACAGTACACAGTTTTAATGTTTAATAATACAGTAAATTTAATAAATTAACAAAAAAATTTGATTAGCTAATTTTTCACAAGTCACTTTTATATGCTTTGTGTGTTATTCCTTTTGATGTTCATAGTAGTAATTTGTGTTAGTTAATTTTGGTAATAACTAAATATTCAGTCTGATAGAAATACGTAGTTGAAAAATATTCATTACATGATATTTAATAAATAAGAGGTGCCTGGTGAAACCCGATAAATGAGATAATTGGTTTTTGGACTAAAAACTCAACTTCCATTATGCATAGTTCCATTTTCAAAATCCCTATTATGCAACTTATCCGGTTTGACCACTCAACCCTCTTTGTGTGATCCTTAGTCTTTATCTTAATTTTGTAGCTGTTGGCATTTAATAAATAATAAGTTTGTTTGTAATGGTGTGTCTTTTCATGCTGTGAATAAATCCTTTCTTTCATTGTTTTAGTTATACAACCCAGAGAATGTATATCTATCAAAGCATGGAGGAGGTGCGGGGAACAACTGGGCCTCTGGGTACGCACAGGGTGACAAGCTGAACGAGGAGGTGTTTGACATCATCAACAGGGAAGCAGACGGCAGTGACAACCTGGAGGTGAGCATTTGGTTAACTTAGACATTAGTGAATTAGGTCTTGCAATTTAGATCGTTCTGTGTTAATACTGCTGTGCTTGAAATAAGAGCACAGGGTACCTAGATTTTTTGGTTGGTAACTGTTAAAGATAGAAGGAAGAAGACGAAATTAACAGATGCTCTCAAACACGCATTGAAACTCAAATGGCAATGGGCAGGTCACATTACAAGGTACACGGACAAAAGATGGCCTCACAGTCTACAAAGTGGCCTGGGCCACTGGGTAAAAGAAGGGTTGGACACCGGCGTTGTATTAAAAAAAACGTCCGTAGAGAGAAACCAACGCTATCCTACATGTGGTGATAAAAGTGCAACAAAACTGGCAACTACTGTCTTCTCGAAGATCTCACAGTTCGAAACAACTGCCATATGGTAAATAAATAAAATAAATAATACAGGCCTTTTCACTAAAATTTTATTTGTATGATATACAGGGGTTTGTGGTGTGCCACTCCATCGCGGGGGGCACGGGGTCGGGCATGGGCTCCTACATCCTGGAGCACCTCTCTGACCGCTTCCCCAAGAAGCTGGTGCAGACTTACAGTGTCTTCCCTAACTTGGATGAAATCAGGTAAGATATACTAAGCGTAAATATCCTCGTGGCGCCCAAAAATTTTTTGGCTCCTCTTTAACTCTGACCCGACTGTCCTTCTTATAGGACATAATAGTTACAGTCATATTCGCCCAAGATTTTGAGTTGAAATTTGTATATGTTAGAGTTACCGGTTTGAAGTGAAACTTTCAGGGTATAATTATGATTATAATAGCATGTGTTTTTAAATTCAATTATTTGTCTACCTTTTGATCTTTACAAAAGCCACTGGGCCTCAATTACTAGATTTACAGAGTTTATTAATATGGCCTTCTGAAAGGCGCGTGGGCAGTAATTGAAGGTTAGTTGAAAAAAGTGCTGGGCTGGAGCCGCCATGCTTATTTTGGTTTATCAAAAGGCGCGTGGGCGCCACGAGGATATTTCATTTATGTCGTATACCGTAGCTATGTCAGAAAATTTAAGTGTATTTCCGATTATATTAATAATAAAATTTCTAGGTGGGCCATTCTACTTCTTCATGACCAAATGATTACAAAACAAATCTATAATATGTATTGAATTAATGCACAAAAATAGGATTAGTAGTACCTAAACCTAATAAAAGGAATTTATAAGTAAAAATACTTAAACAATTAAATATTTCTGTAAAAGGTGGGTAACACAGTGGTAAAAACATTTTTTCATACAAATGGTGAGACATCCAAGGACCACTGAGTTACTCGATTTATGGATATCAGTTGTGGTTCGTTAATTACCAAAACTATCGGAAGTGATATTGCAATTAAACCTGTTTCTAAATAACAATACAAAAATATGTGTGAGTGAGGGCCAAGTATTCCAAAATCTGAATTAAAAAAAAAGGCCAGGTATGGTGTACAATACAGTTGGGACTCGAAGGTTAACTGACTGCCTGTCATTGCCTGACACCGAAGACTGCCTGTATTTCACCTTTGCTTCTTAATTTTTTTTATACTATAATTCTTTGTATCATATATATAATATCAAGAATTTTTGCGTGCGAGCTATGCAATGCACCATTTTGAAGTTGATTAAAGTCATAAAAGAGGTCGTTGTGTTAATTAGTGTGCCACACCTAGGGCATGAAATGAAATTATTTATTCTTCAATTTAGGCATGTTACATGCACTTATGAATGTCAAATGCAATCCGGGATCCCGAAATACCGGGATCTCGGACCTATTTTTACGGTATTTAAATACCGGAATTGAAATAGACCAATACCGAAATATCTGAATACCGGTATTAAAGATTTTACATTCAATTTTAATAGAAAAATATAAAACTTATGTATTCAAATTCAAATTAAAAAATTATTTGCGTAAAATTTATAAGAAGGCATCAATAAGAGAGTAGAGTATTTATAATTATTTCGTTAGTATTTGTTATTATTTTCTGGCCTACATTATTTTTCTACTTACATAGAAAGAAAGAAACATTTATTCGTGACTGTTTTTGTAATTTATGTTATGTTTTACTCATGTACAATAAAGAATTTTACATACATACATACAAACACAAGACATTTACAAAGATGACAGAACAGAATAACATATTGCCACGAAATGGTCACAACTCAGCGTATATATAACATAGATAGTTACAACGTGACGGTAAATTGTCACTTGCTCGTACTAATACCGGATTTCAATCCCGGGTTCGAGAAGCGTCCGGTATTGCACGCCCTAGCCACACCCTTTAAGTTAAGGTACAATTCCGCAGCGACGTGGTGGTGCAGCCGTACAACTCGCTGCTGACGCTGAAGCGGCTGACGGAGAGCGCGGACTGCGTCATGGTGCTCGACAACACCGCGCTCAACAGGATCGCCAGCGACCGCCTCCACATCCCCAACCCCTCCTTCACGCAGATCAACACGCTAGTCTCCACCATCATGAGCGCCAGCACGGCCACTCTCAGGTAACTGCGTCATGGTGCTCGACAACACCGCGCTCAACAGGATCGCCAGCGACCGCCTCCACATCCCCAACCCCTCCTTCACGCAGATCAACACGCTAGTCTCCACCATCATGAGCGCCAGCACGGCCACTCTCAGGTAACTGCGTCATGGTGCTCGACAACACCGCGCTCAACAGGATCGCCAGCGACCGCCTCCACATCCCCAACCCCTCCTTCACGCAGATCAACACGCTAGTCTCCACCATCATGAGCGCCAGCACGGCCACTCTCAGGTAACTGCGTCATGGTGCTCGACAACACCGCGCTCAACAGGATCGCCAGCGACCGCCTCCACATCCCCAACCCCTCCTTCACGCAGATCAACACGCTAGTCTCCACCATCATGAGCGCCAGCACGGCCACTCTCAGGTAACTGCGTCATGGTGCTCGACAACACCGCGCTCAACAGGATCGCCAGCGACCGCCTCCACATCCCCAACCCCTCCTTCACGCAGATCAACACGCTAGTCTCCACCATCATGAGCGCCAGCACGGCCACTCTCAGGTAACTGCGTCATGGTGCTCGACAACACCGCGCTCAACAGGATCGCCAGCGACCGCCTCCACATCCCCAACCCCTCCTTCACGCAGATCAACACGCTAGTCTCCACCATCATGAGCGCCAGCACGGCCACGCTCAGGTAACTGCGTCATGGTGCTCGACAACACCGCGCTCAACAGGATCGCCAGCGACCGCCTCCACATCCCCAACCCCTCCTTCACGCAGATCAACACGCTAGTCTCCACCATCATGAGCGCCAGCACGGCCACTCTCAGGTAACTGCGTCATGGTGCTCGACAACACCGCGCTCAACAGGATCGCCAGCGATCGCCTCCACATCCCCAACCCCTCCTTCACGCAGATCAACACGCTAGTCTCCACCATCATGAGCGCCAGCACGGCCACGCTCAGGTAACTGCGTCATGGTGCTCGACAACACCGCGCTCAACAGGATCGCCAGCGACCGCCTCTACATCCCCAACCCCTCCTTCACGCAGATCAACACGCTAGTCTCCACCATCATGAGCGCCAGCACGGCCACTCTCAGGTAACTGCGTCATGGTGCTCGACAACACCGCGCTCAACAGGATCGCCAGCGACCGCCTCCACATCCCCAACCCCTCCTTCACGCAGATCAACACGCTAGTCTCCACCATCATGAGCGCCAGCACGGCCACTCTCAGGTAACTGCGTCATGGTGCTCGACAACACCGCCCTCAACAGGATCGCCAGCGACCGCCTCCACATCCCCAACCCCTCCTTCACGCAGATCAACACGCTAGTCTCCACCATCATGAGCGCCAGCACGGCCACTCTCAGGTAACTGCGTCATGGTGCTCGACAACACCGCGCTCAACAGGATCGCCAGCGACCGCCTCCACATCCCCAACCCCTCCTTCACGCAGATCAACACGCTAGTCTCCACCATCATGAGCGCCAGCACGGCCACGCTCAGGTAACTGCGTCATGGTGCTCGACAACACCGCGCTCAACAGGATCGCCAGCGACCGCCTCCACATCCCCAACCCCTCCTTCACGCAGATCAACACGCTAGTCTCCACCATCATGAGCGCCAGCACGGCCACGCTCAGGTAACACCAATAGCTGGACCCACACCAAATGATCCATTTTGTGCAGGAAAACTAGTGTATATCGCCATTGACGGCGCGTGGCCGTGTCGGAGGTTTTACCCAAGATTTACCCAGGCTACTCTCCAACCGCGCCCTCCTATCGCTTTATTGGGCCCGGCTTATAAAGCCACAGTCAGGTCAGGGACCGATACCGGTATTTTTAAAAAACCCTGAATTAGCCCAATATTTCGGATTATTTTTTGCTCTTTACGTAGGGCTGAATCATGTATTTAGGTAACAACGTCGTATTATTACATTGTCCAATTAAAAACGTAATAATGAACCGGTGACCGTAATAATACCGGTATTTTTCTATGGAGAAAATACCGGTATCCGATCCCTGAGTCAGGTTTAAAAAAATGGTTGCACGTTGCCAGGTACCCGTCGTACATGAACAACGACCTGATCAGCCTGGTGGCGCCGCTGATCCCCACCCCGCGCCTGCACTTCCTCATGACCGGGTACACGCCGCTCACCGCCGACCACGACGCGCACGTGGTGAGACACATATCTCTTTCTTTCTTATTATTATTGTGTAGGTATAGGTGCTATAGTGCTGAGATACGCGTCATACTCGTGATCGTGATCGAGTATGAAGCGTATCTCAGCCATATAAGTGCCATATAAATACTCCTTGAAAATGCCTACTATAACATTTCAGAACTATGTGACATTTAAATATTAAATAATACATGTGTTTCTTTTTTAAATATTATTATTGTTTTAAATGGATTTATGATTATTATTGTTATTATTATTTTAATTTTATACTGGAATTCCAAATTGAAATGTAATTTTACTGTGACAGTTTGACAAATTGTAAATCAATCATACCTTGACATTTTTATCATTGTCAATCATTGTTTCTGACGAGTAATGTATATGATCCATTGCAAATAAATGAGTATGAGTATAAATGTGTTCGTTTGTGTTGTATTTGTTTTCTTCGTTGCATAAACGGTGTTTCCGTAACTATAAATCCATGTAATAAAAACATAACTTACATGTGCATAAGCCGTTAACTATTGACCAGCAGGTGGACAACTTTTGTTTTTACAAATGAACCAGATAATTCAGTAGTATAGACACTGAGAAAATGTTAAGATATATGTGAATTCAAACAGAAAATGGCCTAAATGGATGAGCGTTTTTTCTCATAAGGGCTCTTAACACTGTTAGCGTTCATTACTTTTGAGGGTTATTTGTTCCATTCCTTACAAAATTCGATTAGATATTACGTTTTTGCCGTTATTCGTCCTTCGTGCATGTGCTTGTGTTATATATCTTTTTTTTTTACTAATTGTTATTTATTTTATTTTTATTTTTTGTTGTTTACCACACAGATTTACTTAAGTAGATTAAGGTCGGGTTTTCTAAAGATCCGTTAGATCAAATTTCAGTAACTCAGTACATTTTTGACATAACAAACCGACATAAGGTCTAACGGATCTTTATAAAACCAAGCCTAAGTGTTATTGTAATAAGCATAGTTTGGGAGAAAATTATTGCACAATAAATATCATTTATTTCATTTATTAAGAGATGGAGAAAATGCTGGCTGCAGCCCGAGGCAAAATGTTGCCATATGAATGTATTCGTTTGTCTTGTTTCGATAAAACTTATACTAAGGGTAGTGTGTATTGTGTGGGCAGGTGCCGAAGATCCGCAAGACGACGGTCCTCGACGTGATGCAGCGGCTGCTGCAGCCTAAGAACATGATGGTGTCGCTGAGCCCCGACCGCGCCAACCAGCACTGCTACATCTCCATCCTCAACATTATACAGGTGCGTTCAAACTGAAACCAACATGATATGTCTCACTAAGGCGCGCTTTTATTATTATTTATTTATTTATTAAATAGGCACACAAAACAAGTATCAATCATTAATACAACCATACAGCAATATTTTTTATGAAAACTAGACTGATGCTCTAAACTATGTGTACACAGCAAGATTGAAATTTAATATTAGGGTCAATCAACTTTTTCTTGTTGTTATTCTGTCCCGTCAGTGATTTGCGACGGTTTTAAGAGCGCTTTAATAAAATGTAACAGGTCCACTAGCGTCACTCGTAAATAATTGTAATTATTTAAATTTAACGACATATAACTAAAAAAGGGGGCCGCTACGTACTGTAGTTTGTATTTAAGTACTTTTTGAATCCATCAAAATAGTTATTACGTTGCTGGATTCGTCAATCTATGCGTCCAAAGTTAAAACGGCCGTTTTATTTTTGAGCTCAACATGGACCTGTTACATTTTATTAAAGCGCTCTTAAAACCGTACCGTAAAAATATCAAACATCCCGCATTGTAGCGCGGTCCCGTTTTGTTCGGAAAAAAGGAGGAAATAAGTTTCTGTAAGACAAAACTGTCTCAAAGCACTGACGTAACTTATATTTGCCATAATCAAGCTCAGGTATTACAAAATAGTCACCATATTGTTCCGATTAGATATTAACCCGCGTAGCGCAACCGCAAAGACTGACAAACTCGAAATTATTATTCCTTCTAGAACTGTAAATTAATATTTTGACATGAAAAATGTATTACATATTATAGTCAGACTTTCTTAAATTGTAAATTAATATTTTGACATGTAAAGGTGCCCTTGTGGCCTATTTGCAGAATAAATGTTTGATTTTGATTTTGACATTTGACATTTCGGAGACCTCACGATACACTAACGTCTCTAGCGGCGATTTCATACGCGATAGCCCTCACCCTCATTAAACTGACGAAGGATATAAGCTTCTGTGACGATCCGTTTGTATTCCCAGGGCGAGGTGGACCCGTCTCAGGTGCACAAGTCCCTGCAACGCATCCGCGAGCGGAAGCTGGCCAACTTCATCCCGTGGGGGCCGGCGTCCATACAGGTGGCGCTGTCGCGGCGCTCGCCGCACGTCACCTCGTCGCACAAGGTGTCGGGGCTGCTGCTCGCCAACCACACCAACATCAGCTCGGTAACTTATAGTCAGAGATGGGAGAAATTTGCGTCATTGCTCGCAATAATGTGGACGTGGCTCCAAAATTAATGAAAATATTAATCAATTAATTATTTCATGAAAAAAAAATTGAATCCTGAAATAATAGTTTATACGTGCTTATAATTATTAGAAAAATGTTATTATTATTATTTTAACGCCGGTGGCAAACAACTACACTACACTACACTACAACTACACTAGAAATAATACCCATCAACTTGGTAGTTGTAAATATCCTGCTGTGATTATTATTTCTGACGGAGTTTTCGAGCGAAGTTTTTAGTACTTAAGTATATTTTTGATGTAAAAAGAATTAGGAAATTTGGAAAAATACTTATTATTTTGTTTAGTAAATATGTACTTTAACAAACTTTTGTATTTATTGACTAGGTCGCTTCGCTCAGGATTCTATTGTAGAATCTGACACCTCTCCCAGTGTTGCCACTGTCGACAGTTATAAGTTATCACACTTGACACGGATTTTGTACCCAAATGTTTGAACCCTGTTTTATTACAGCCGTTCGACCGCTGCCTCCAGCAGTACGACTAAATTGACCAATGTCACTAAGGATGACATTTCATAGAAATTATTTTAGATAGTAGTCCTTGTGTCCCGAAATATGGTGAAGTTTGATGTCAAAATAGCGGCCAAGCGTGATGGTCAAGTACGAATGTTTTTAAGAGGCCTTATAAGTTTTAAAATGTTTTGATTTCAAATTATGACAAAAATATTGATAATATCAAAGGCTACGATGACTTTATTAAAGTTTTAGATAGTAACATAGCCATTTTTTGACTTTATTGTGTGTCGTAGAATTTAAGCGGAAAAAACAAGTTTTTAGATTGAAAATGGTCGGTTTGGAGTGATTTGAAACGATATTTCTTAACGAAAAGTCTAAAAAATACATTTAAAGTTTATAACATAATGTCGCAATAGTCCTGTTCTAGATAGTAATATTCAGAAAATGTCAATATACGTGTCAAATCAAAGAGAAAATGGCGTAAATAGATGAGCGTTTTTTAACTGATAAGGACCCTTAAATTATTATTATTATTATTAATCGTTTATTTCATAAAGACACATCAATTTACACAAAATTAACTACACTGCCAAACTGCGTAACAGTTTGTTGGCAGTTAGAATGCTCTTGATACACTTGTGTCATTATATCTAAGTATTATTCATGCGGTCGCTGTAATAAGGTAAACGTCACAGTGCTCAACACTGACCCAATACCTCAACCACTTTCAATCTTATGTCATAGTAATAGAGGTGAGAAACAGGTGTCAACTATTGGGTATTGAGGCGTCAATCACTGGGACGTTTACCCCATTTATTACTTACTAATTATGATGCATGCAATTTTAATCTTAGTTAATATACTAATAGTTATCTATAAGGCATTTTTTAACATTGGTTACAAAAGTATTTTTTCTCACTTTCTCATCAAACAGCTTCTGTGGCAAGTTGAATCGATGTTTGAACCGTGTTCTATTGCAGCTGTTCGACCGCTGCCTGCAGCAGTACGACAAGCTGCGCAAGCGCGAGGCGTTCATCGACGTGTTCCGCAAGGAGCCGATGTTCCGCGACTCGCTGGACGAGTTCGACGAGTCGCGCGCGGTCGTGGACTCGCTCGTGCGCGAGTACCACGCCGCGGCCACGCCCGACTACGTGCACTGGACGCCCGGTGAGTCCCCCACTCCCTCTCCCTCTCCCTCTCCCTCCTCGGTGCTTCATATTAAGAATAAGAATAAGAAAGAATTTATTGCCATTACACAAACAACATAATACAATTTCTGACACTGTTAAAAACCAGAACATAATTAAATAGTAACCATAATAAGTAACATTTAAGGGCGAAGGCAAAAGGAGTACATTCAGCGACTGCTGGCCCATAAATGGGCTGGTTTTCAATGTGCCCCTGAACTCGGGCTAGGGTGTCTGCCGAGAAGAAGGAAAATGTGTTGGATGAGGGTAGCAATTACCAAACTAATAATATCTAATGACTGTGTGTGTGTGTGCGTGTCCGTGTGTGTGTGTGTGTACGTGAACGTGCATGCGTATGTGTGTGTGTATTAGATCAAATCAAATCATTTATTCTTCAATTTAGGCATGTTACATGCACTTATGAATGTTACAAAAAACTACCACCGGTTCATAAAATAAACCTCTGCCTCGAGAAGAACCGGCGTAAGAAATTCGGCGAGGTGTCATTTTTTGTTGTGTTGTTGTGTTGGTGCTGGACAGTCCAGCAAATAGACACCTAAATCATTAAATTGGTACTACTGACATTCTAGATTAAACGTAGTATTAAGATTCAGTGTTTCCTGTTTGTATTAGACATGCGCAAAACAGTGCCTTCACATGTAATGCCATGTCATATTACATCTCAGTAAAAGAGACAACACTTTTTGATATCACATCACTCGAAACATCACTGGTTAGATGGCATTGAAATGAAATGAAATCATTTATTCTTCAATTTAGGCATATTACATGCACTTATGAATGTCAAAAAAACTACCATCGGTTCATAAAATAAACCTCTGCCTCGAGAAGAACCGGCGTAAGAAACTCGGCGAGGTGTCATTTTTTCAAAACAATATACAATGTATATAAAATAACAGTATCATAATACTACAGAATTCAAATGCTACAATATAAACATACATACATATTTTTTAATATTAAGGATGAAATATTTCTGTGTTAGATTGTGCAGGACGGTATCACTTCCAAACATTCCTATCCATGACATAATCGTTTATCTTATAACTAGCGACCCGCCCCGGCTTCGCACGGGTGCACTATTTAATTTACATATAAACCCTCCTCTTCAATCACTCTATCTATTAAAAAAAACCGCATCAAAATCCGTTGCGTAGTTTTAAAGATTTAAGCATACATAGACATATAGGGACAGAGAAAGCGACTTTGTTTTATACTATGTTGTAGTGATATGCTTTTGAAATAAGTGTCTGTTTCACGACAGGCATAATTGCCGCCGAACAGCCGAACCGAACGTAGCCGATGTTGAGCGAGCATCGGAGCGGCATAGCATTACTCATTACAACTCCCATCTCTTGCGTAGCGCTGATGCCGGAGAGCTGTCTGTCGCACGCGGGCGAAAGGATAGCATATACCAAGGACCATATACAATAGGACTGACAATCTCATACAAAAAAACGTAACTCTGAAATAGCTCAAAATTCGGTATTAAAACTAGATGGCGCTGCTTTTTAGACTGGAAGTCGCAAAAATGTTATTTTCACCAATGTTTTCTCCTGTTTTTTTTGTTTTTTAAGAACAAACGTCTAAGTGCTTTATTTTAATACCATTATATACCTTCTATACACAATTTTTAAGGATTATATTTTTTACTCATCAACAACGTGAAACAGATCGTATTTAACAGATGGCACTACCTCTGGAATCATTGATTGCTCGCGGGTTCGCCAATTTTTGCTACATAAAATAACTAGATGGCGCTGGTGAACTGGTAAAATGTGTATAAAATTAAATTACGCGTACAGTCAAGGGCATAAATATATACACGTTCCCAAAGCGACAAAAATATCGTTACTATCCGTTAGCCAAAAATATCCATACAACAATTTCGATCAGATATATTTGAACATTAATCGAGTCATTAAATTGTGTACGCTAATACGTTCATAAATATACGTACAATGACAGACAAATATATGTAGACAAACACGCAGACAAAAGCATCTATGCACTTGTTTTTCATATTCAATAGATATTTTTGACTCCTACTTTGTTCGCATAAGCAGGAGTCAAAAATATCTACACAATTTTTTTCCAACCTCATATAGACAGCAAATAGAAACAAATATCTAAACAAACTTTTTTCTTAAATACCTAGGCAAATTACATACACAATTATATCTGCCTAAGAAGAGAGCAAAAATATGTAAACATGCAATGCTCATAAATATCCGCACTGTAAACAAACCAATAGGTATTCTAATTACAAAATTTGACGCTTATCGAGAAGAGATCGGAAATGTCATGCGATACATTCGTCTCTTTCATTTTGGGCCTTCATTTGTTTATGGAAATCGCCTTTGATTTAACACATTTATTATATTCACATTTTGCCTCTTACCAACTATAGAGTAAGTTACAGATAGTTCAATGTAGCTACCAAGGTTTTTTTTCGTTCAATAAATTAATAGGTGATGCGGGATATCGGTATCGCTTACCGTAGTTCATTTTGAAAGTAACTACGGACCCGTGCCTTTACACGTATGCAGGTAAATGTTAAGTAGTTAAAAGAAACGCAACTCCATTTTGTATTTAAGTATATATTTATCTATATACTCGTATAAGTGTCAGAGAGAGAAAATAAAAGCTTGCTTAGTTTGTTCGGGACTAGGCGGGGTCGATTTGTATATGATCATACCCACATTATTTATTACATATTATATATTTATTTATTATAAACTAAGCTAGGTGTTTCACTACGCATATGTTACAAACAATATAATGGATCTTAGATTTTTTAGAATTATCTTCGTGAATGAATATGCAATGAAAATTATAGCTAGTCTCAGAAAATTACGCTTTATTAATTTGACTACTCTGTATTAAGCTGTGATTCGAGGACTGTAGAACATTTTTGACAATTAGGTGTTGTTTAGATATGTGGTCAGTATTTACTACTTGCATCTCTTAATACCTAAATAGGTTTAATGCGGAAGATAGGTTTATAAATTATAAGGGGAATATTTATATATGTACATCAAAAAATAGGCAGTGGCCGGCGATCGACGGCGCCACGCCCCTCCCGCGCCCGCGCTAGTCCACACGTGTTCGGCGCCGAATGAATTTCAAACACTATTATGAGTGAAAACGTTTGCTTAACCGAATACTAAGATCCAATGGCGAGTTAGTGGTAGACGTTTCAATTTTCATTTCAACTCGCGCAGAATTTAAACTTTCAATTAATCTTTTTAAATTAAAGTATAATTGCGGACATTATTTGGGTTCTTAAGATAAATTATAAATAACAAGGTAAACAAACTGTGAAATATATTGTTATGGATACGTCTTAATAATAGCGGGAGCTTGAATAGGAGGGCAGAGAATTTTAATACTTAGATACTAAGCAGTAGCGTTTAGAATCGAGCGCAGTTAGCAGCGTCATCGCGTCTCGATGCAATAGTGACGTAAGACCTCGCGGGAGTGGAGCATATGACTAATTCGTACGTGTTATGTATGTCTCGATAGCCTCGTGGCATTGACAGCGGCTTATGATGCGAGAGGCGGGAGTTCGTATCCCGAATACGGAACTTACTTTTTCTGTTTTTAATGAATTTTGTTTGTAATTTAAAGTAACGACATAGTTTCGCCTAGTCATTCCAGCTCATGTCTTTACGGCAATTGTACCTGCAGTGGTGGAAACAATAATGTGAATATACCCGATATAGAAATTGTGATAACAGTGGTTGCTCGCCAATGAGTTAAGGATTTAAAGCAACCAAATTAAAGAAATTACGGACATTTGTTGTGCATACTTAAACTTGTGAGTGTCATAACCAACGAAGGGGTAAGTCTTAGTTCTTAAAGAATAGTGATCAATCAATGTATAGGCATAAGCCGGCAACAGTAACTAAGTTCAGTTCACCCCTTTGTTTTAGCATTTGGACATGCCCTTCGAGGTCCAGCAGTGGGCTTGATTTTATTAATATCGCGCTAGCCGGCGCAAGGGATAAGCAGGGATCCCGGACTTCATGTTCAAACCCCTCTTGGCGCTCAACACCTAGAAATAAGCTTTAGTTAAGAATCTTAGTTTAGTGTTACACATCACCTTTCCCTGTAAGTAATATACCTGGGTTCACTATTACCGTTGTTTTCATTCGCTACCCTGCTCAACACATAACAATATTTCATTTGTAAGTAATTATGTAAGTGCAAATAAATAGTGAAGTGCGCCAGAACGGAACGTACCTAGTACTAATAATGAAACATCGCACCTAACGCCATCTTTTCGCTTTTTACTGTATCATTTGGAATGTCGTAACGTTCGATGGCTGTGAATTCACTTTTGCGCATTCATGGAAATTATAAAATTTACGACTTTTGAATGAATCGGTACTCCTAGCGGCATCTAGCTACGTAGAGAGATACTAACTTTCGGAGCACGGTGCGTAGTATGAAGATTGTCAGTCCTATTGTATATGGTCCTTGGCATATACCGTAAACCGGGGTTACTTTCAAATTGAGGGGCTACTTTAAAAATACAGTTTTAATGCCGTGTTTCACTTTTTTGTTTAGTTAACCCTGAGTCAAGTTATACCTTCGTTAATTTCCTAACTATTTACTAAACTAAATCAAACTAGAAATACTTAGTGATGAATATGTAAGTGTTTGATATGTATCAAAGTAGCCCCTTTTTTTCTTAAAGTCACCCCAGTTTACGGTACATACCTTTCACACCGAGTGATATTTAGCTAAATTGACCAATGTTACTAAGGATCACATTTCATAGAATAGAATAGAATAGAATATCATTTATTGTATCGATCATACATTGTCAAAAACAGTATCAAATATAAAATTACTTAAATAAATTTACAATATAAATTAATGTATGTAACATATTGCAATGTCATATTCGAATTACATAATTTAGTTAATTAATGTCAATCATGATACATTCTTTCACCAATCGTTATTCGTCCAGGAAGTCTTTCACAGAATAATAGGCTTTCCCCGTGCAGTGGGCTCTAAGTCCACGAGTAAAAGAGCTTTCCGTGCCAACAATTCTGATTTGCTCAGGAATTTTATTGTAAATCTTAGGACCCACTACACCGAGGGATCTACCTGTTTTCTGTAATCTGTGCGCTGGGACGGCCAGCCCCGGTTTCCTTCTAGCAGAGTAGGTTCGAGCTATTGGGAAGTCGTGTAAATTCCTTCGCACATATTTACCTACTTCAAATATGAAGAGAGATGGAACCGTCATAACCCTAAGATTGATAAATAATTGTCTCGCTGGCTCGTCCAGGGGCACACGACATATCAAGCGGATGACTTTTTTCTGGAGAAGGAACGGTCGATCTCTGTCAGCTGCTAAGCCCCAGAGGTCGATTCCGCGTATTAAGTAAGAAATTCTATTAGATAGTAGTCCTTCTGTCCCGAAATATGGTGATGTTTGATGTCAAAATAGCGACCAAGCGTGATGGTCAAGTACTGCACTTGTAATCGGTGCACTATTTACGATTTTAATTAAAAAATTAATTGTGCAGAATTATAATAAAGCGAAAATATAAGTGCAAGTGAAATGGTAGTTCATCTTGTTGTAAATTTGATAAATTAGAAAGTTTTTTGCACCCGAAAACAGCACACAAAGGCATTTCGACGGAGCTCTTCACACGTCGGGGACGATTTAGGGACTTACGTACAATCGATTAATGAAGTATTTTTACAATTTCTTGTAATGTGTATATATATTATAAGGTATATGGATGCCCGTCGTCCGAAATAAATGATTTCATTTCATTTCATTTTCATTTTTTATTTTTAACTAGCGACCCGCCCCGGCTTCGCACGGGTGCACTATACAATACAATACAAATACTCTTTATTGCACACCTCAATCAAAGGATACAGTACAGTACAAAAACACAATGAGAAGAGGCAAACAACAGGCGGTCTTATCGCTAAAGAGCGATTTCTTCCAGACAACCTTACCACCACCTTCCACTATTTAATGGATGTTATTATACATATAAACCTTCCTCTTCAATCACTCTATTTATTAAAAAAAATCGCATCAAAATCCGTTGCGTAGTTTTAAAGATTTAAGCATACATAGGTATATAGGGACAGAGAAAGCGCCTTTGTTTTATACTATGTAGTGATAACGTGGCAGATTTTTCTCCGATACCTTTGGCAGAGGGCTAACTATACCAATAGCGTTCCCATTCATAGATGCTCTAAGTCCTCATGCGATAGCCTTTTCTGAATAATAACCGTGACGCACTTTTGTTCACAGAGAGCTGTCAGCTATAACAAGCTGAGGAAGATACGGATTCCAAAGGTGCAAATAAGTATTCGATCACTCACAAGTCGTTATTCTAGTATCTAACCAGTGCCATCTTATTATTGCATTTATCTCATTGTTAACTCGAATAATCGGAATATGATTTAATAAGGCCCGCGGGGTAATCACGTAACTTTTGTACTACCGTTAGGTAGATTTTAATGTCAAATTTTAATTGTCAGCTCTTACATTTATGCTTCAAAATTGACAGTAAAATCTATCTACCGTTAGTACATAAAGTTACGTGATTCGCCTGCTGGTTTTATAAAGATCCGTTAGACCTTATGTCGGTTTGTTATGTCAAAAAATGTACTGAGTTACTGAAATTTGATCTGACATTTGGTCTAACGGATCTTTATAAAACACGCCTTAAGGCTCGGTTTAATAAAGATCCGTTTGACCTTATCTCGGTTTATGTCAAAAAATGTACTGACTTACTGAAATTTGATCTGACATTTGGTCTAACGGATCTTTATAAAGCCCGCCTTAAATGTACAGCTTTTACAGTCTGTCTTTATGATATGGCCGTAAGAATGATTTTCGTCTTTTACACAATAAAAGTGTTTTTAACTGTATCTGGAGCGGCATAGATCTTGACTGAAATATTTATGTGACACCTCTTTTATGACGACCGGTTTAGCCTAGTGGGTAGTGCTGCCTGTGAAGCTGACGGTCCTGGGTTCGAATCCCGGTCAGGGCAAATATTTGTGTGATGAGCATGAATATTTCTGAGTCTTGGATGTTTTCTATGTATTTAAGTATTTATATATATTAAATATATCGTCGTCTAGTACCCATAACACAAGCCTTCTTGAGCTTACTGTGGGGCTAGTTCGATTTGTGTAAGATTGTCCTGTAATATTTATTTATTATTTATATTTATTTATGTCATAGCCTAAGAAAGCAAGGTCTGACAATCCGTATCGTGACACGACCTTTTCCACTGTCGACGACACACACGTCCGCATAATGTCCACAGGCTGATGACGTAGGTCGTGTCACACACACTACTAACCGATTACCGGATTGCCATACCCGGCGCAGTATATTATTGTATGCTTTGCGTGTTCTTGGCGTTCAGCTAACGTTCTGTCAAATACAAACGGTGTAACTCACACGCCATGACATGGAAAAGTCAAACGTGAACCGTATAGAAATCAGGGATCGGATACCGGTATTTTCTCCATAGAAAAATACCGGTATTATTACGGTCACCGGTTCATTATTTCGTTTTCAATGGGACAATGTAATAATACGACGTTGTTACCTAAATACATGATTCAGCCCTACGTAAAGAGCAAAAAATAATCCAAAATATTGGGCTAATTCAGGGTTTTTAAAAAATACCGGTATCGGTCCCTGATAGAAATGCATGTAGGTTAACATCGCATTGGACGCCGTGACGGATATAGAAACTGGTAGTTTTATGGTGATATTATTTCAAGTTGAACGGTATTTTGTGAGCCATTTGGTTCGGAACCGGTTTGCGTCCACTTTCGACCGATCTTTGGTTATCAAAATTGAGTTTAGCGACCCCGAAACCCATTCCAGGACTCACTGCACTCGACCAGATTCATACTCATACTCATTTATTCGTAAAGCCAATTTACATGTCAAAAGAATTTTAAGCAATATCAATATTACATTACAATATCAAATTATTATGTCACATTATGAAAAATACGATAGATTATAAAAAAAATTATAATTAAAATAGCTCAATAGAGAAAAAGAAAGATCATAATTATACATAACGTGGTCAAATCATTCAAATTTAATATATAATTTACAATTAATTTTACCGTTCGGTGTTTTCTATGAATTCCGTATACGTGTAGAACGGGCGCTCGAGTTACATATACGGATATTTTATTAGAATCCCGCCATCTTGAATTTTGAGCAACAACTAAAATTCGGCTTCGGATTCAGCAGCCTAAATTACATCGGAGAAGTCATGTTTCCAAAATGGCTCACAAAATGCCGTTAACGTAAAAGGCGAGCGATTTTAGAAATAACTACTGGTAGCAAAGTCGTATCTCGCGCGACTCGGCGATTCCTGTCTCGCTCAAACTGTGCGGAATAGAAAGAGGAGCGTAGATTTTTCTCTATTCGCGTCGCGTCGCAGCGGCAGTTGTGCTAGCCCCGCTGGTCTAATATGCATTTTATGGTGCGCATATATCATTGGTGTCGAAAAGTATAATAAATACGATCAAAATCCGTGCCGCTTACTGTATTAATCTCCAATGTCTCTCTACTTTAGTTAAGTGTTGTTTAATTAATTAATGTTAATCTAATCATCTCGCGTTAGACTGAAAACTAAAAACCCTTGAATAAAATTTTCTCGAGTCATAATTATATTTTACTAAACGGTTTAAACTCGCGTTGATGATCCTGAGGATGAACTCCCGAAGAGTTCGAAACACGTCGCCCGGAGTAACAATTAGCACGAGTTTCAATCCAGTAGTAAAATATAGTTAAAATCCGTGTTGTTTTGGCTTAACAAGCCTCGTAGGTTAGTTGCCTGTAAAAATGTGAAATAAAACTTGCTTTTTTTTACCAAGAATTTATTTTATAATTGCTAACCTCTCAACATTTTACATCTATCGCGTGCACACACACACGCAGTGGTTTGTACATTCCACGAAGCTAAGGGACCTCCATCTCTTTCTTACTGTGCCAGAATGAAAGGGACGGTAGCCCTCGGGTGATGATACTAGCTTATTGGGCATAGCCTTTCTCCTACAACAGAATATGTAATGTAAACTGTCCAATTTCGCTATTGCCTAGTTTGTCTATAGAATTGAGTGCCCATCAATGGCTAAAATTTCAAGAGGACATTTATTTTTCCAATGGACACAATTACACTTGAAAACAAAATTGGACTAGTTTTACCCCAATTATAGGGAAGGCATATGCTCCAATAATATTTAGTTGTTAATAACATAATGGAATTATAAGTGAAAATACAGCTAAGTTCAAAAATCAAAACCGTCTGGTATGATCGACCCATGCATTGGTTGTCAAAACTATATTCGATATTGAAATAAAACATGATTAAAATATACCAAAATCAGTACTTATGTTGACATATCAAACTGAAGATGAACTGCGCATAGCCCGGACGGAATTTGAGCAATTCCAATCCAGAAAAGTAATTACAGTACAGTAGACTACATAAAATGTATCCATTATTCACCTTATTATAAGTTTACAACATGTGAACAAAACAAATGCATTGTTGGGTCATTGTCAGTTGTAAAAACAAAAGTTGTCGACCCGGTGGTCAATAGTTAGCGGCTTATGTACGTGTAAGTAATGTTTTTATTACATGGATTTATAGTTACGGAAACACCGTTCATGCGGGTTACTAGACCAATCCAAGATTAAGCTTCTTGGCTCTTAAGTTTTGATATGTCCACCGAAAAGACGCGAACCTAAATCTGACGAATGACCCTCTTTTGATTAACTTTACCAATGAAAATTCTAGTTTGATATGTGACACATTACAAAAACCATCATCATATAAAATCAATTGCAAATATTGTAATTACGTTTTTAATTGAATGACTATTACACATTTTTGTTTCTATCCTCTATACAAATTATGAAATGCAAAAGATTTCATGGCGATCTCTCGCTCATCGTAAATTCCTCTAGAGCCCTTTCTCATCACAAGATCCCTAAACTATTGCTATGAAAACTGATCATATCCTCCTAAGACCCCGCGTCCTATATAAAGGACAAAATATGGTCAACGGAAAATAAGTTAAATTTTGAAGTGATAGAGTTGCATTTGTTTTGGTTTAATTGATTTGACATAAAATAAAATTCAAATTTGTAATCGGAACTGTTAGGTTCAAATTCGATTGTATTTTTATTTGTATGGTGGGTCTCAGGAGGATAATTATCCATATCACAATCATACAAATGGCATTTATGTACAGGGATTATCCCCTAATTTGGACAATACAAGTCGTATCACTTGATATGTGAACATTGAACGCGTGAGGGCATCTAAATGATACTTTACAGTTATGATTACTATATTAGTGGCTGCAGGGTCAAGCTATTTAACTATGGATATGAATGAAGGTGTAGATACAGCGTATATATATGTAACATGCAGATGGCAAGTATATAGATGATGTGAACCAGGCACGTATCCAGACTTTTGGTTCGGGGGACAAACATTGAAACAACCATGTGAACTGTGTAAACTCGCTGTACTATGTAAACGTTTTCGGGGGGGGGGGGGGGGGATAAATCCCAACTATCCTCTGGATACGTGCCTGATGTGAACCTACAAGTTTGTTTCTTAAGGGACGTTAAAAATGACTAATTGAAACACTTAGACAATGTACACAAATCCCAGATTATGCCTAAATTTTATACATAAAAATATAACGCTTGTTCTTATAAGATTTATATTTCAACATACATCCTAATTATGACCGAACATTAAATCACATGTTTATAGTAACACATCAACAATCTCTCAGTGCTTGGTGAAATGGTAGGGCTGGCCGTTGGGCTCCGTGATGACATATAAAGCTCGCCGATTTTACCAGTAACGTCGCATTCATTACCTTGCAAATGTCTTATATGAGTCAATCAACTTTTCTTAGTTGTTAATTCTGTCCCGTCGGCGAGGAGACAACAGTAACAGAGTTTCTTAAAATAATGTTTGAAAGAAAGAAAAATGTTTATTTGCATTGGCACACAATTCAGAATTAAAAAAAAAACTAACAAACAAAAATATATACCTAAGTCGTGTGCCAGCAAAAAGGATCAAGCTCAGCATGATGCTACAGCCTGGCGGCTGCAGCGCTGATTTTCAGCCTAATCCTTGTGGGTGACATACAACCACTCAAACAGAATATAAACCTATATAAAAAATAAAAAAATAAATAAAAAAGGACTGGAGGAGGATTTATAATATGGACTTCAAGCGTGCTCAAAAGATGACCCATGTCCAAATAGATTTATACTCATCGCTGAAACTCATATTTGGTAGACTTAAACTCTATAAAATCACAGTTTTAAAGAGTGACTCAGGAGACGTAACCGTGGTAACAACTTAACAAGCAACAAAGAATAGTTGATCCACCCATATATCTTTCAATCTAGGGCCCGTTGAAGCCACAAATTACAATTTTAAAAACAGTTTAAGCTGGTAACACAGGCGTTCGACGTGCGAATAACCAATAACGACTGGCCATTCGACCAGCAGACTTGTAAAATTATAACTTGAGAAATGCACAACTGCAGTCAATATCATATAGCTGAGTGTCTGCCAGGATAGCCAAATATATCGTAACATATCCTTAATGGTGTAGGATGGTTTGCGACATCTTTAGATATTTGTATTGCTACTAATTATATGATGCTGACAACAAGGAAGCACCCCCTCTTTCTAATTCAGTATTTTAGTAGCAGGTATTTGTTGAAACAATTATAGTGGGGCAGATTGCTGGAACAAATGGTCGTAAATATGGACACGCTGGACAAATGCATCAATTTTTTCCCAGGGTACTAGTTAGGTACATAACTTTTTATGTTTTTGATAGGAACCGACTCCTCCGTAGGCCATCTTAGAAAGGGTGTTGAAAGTTTGTTAGGGAGCAAATATTTTTTTAAACAAGAAAGGGCGAATCTTTAAAAACGCTGAAATTGGTTTTGTTATACATAAATCTTAGGTATTTAAACGAAATTTCAAGTTTCTTGTTTAAAAAAATATTTACTCCATAAGAAATTTTCAACACTTTTTTTACCCCTACAAAGGGCGAATTTTGAAAAACGCTGAAATTAGTTTTCTTTTAACTTATTGATAGGTCTATTAAATGAAATATCAATTTCCTCGTTTAAAAAATGCTCCCTATAGAAAACTTTCAACCCCCTCTTCACCCCATCAAAGAAAAAATAATATTTTCAAGTTTCTTTTACATAATTTTGTTCCCCATACAAACTTTCTACCCCTAGTAAATTTAAGATGGCTGATGGAGGAGTTAGTTCCTATCAAAAACAAAGCTATGTACCTAACTAGACCCTGGGAAAACTGGTGGTGCTTTTGTCCAGCCTGTCCACATTACCACGTAAAATTGCCTTACTATTGTGGAAATAGGACAACAACTTTTGCACCTACTGCGCTTTCCGTCACGCTTCATACAAAGTGCAACAGAGACCGCAATAGGGGCAATAGTCTTATTCTCACATTTCGAGGGGCGAGTGGTCAAACCCGATAAATCGAGATAATTGTTTTTTTGAAATAAGAACTCAACATCCATTACGCAGAGTTCTATTTTCAATAAACCTTTTATATGACTTATCGGGTTTGACCACTCACCCCTCGATTTGATTTTTCTGAAGACAACAAAGGAAATATACTACTAAAATTATGTTGGCTCAGTAGGAGCGGCGTGCATCTCCATGCATTGAACGACCTATACCAGGGATGCCCCAAAAGCTAACTCTGCCTGCATCAGCTAACAAAAACCACAAGTTCTATTGGAAAGAACCGAGCTAAAAATCGGCGTTTTATGCCACTAGCACTTTACCCATCGTGTCATCGATGGGTCAATCAACTTTTTCTTGTCGTTATTCTGTCCCGTCAGCGAGGAGACAACAGTAACCGAGTTTCTTAGAATGATGTTTATATTATGAGTTTCAAGCGCGCTCAAGAGATGACCCATGTCCAAATGGATTTATTCTCATCGCTAAAACTCATGTTTGGCAGATAAACCCTATAAAATCACAGTTTTAATGAGTGACTCAGGAGACGTAACCATGGTAACGAGGAACAAGGAATAGTTGATCCACCCCGATAACTCCCATTGGCAACCCTAATTAATACCTAATTTACGTGATGTTTTTTATATCAACACAAAATCAGGGCCGACTTGGAGACAGATTGGAGCTAGGCACCCAATATGATACCCAAATGGACCCTGGACAAAATGGTGCTCATACATAGTCAATGATAGCCTTAGCGAAAAGTAATGTGGAATATTAGTGTGACAAATAATCTTTATGCTTGCGAATTTGGCAATCATTGAAAACAGTGCAGACACCATTTATTCTAATCCTAGAAAACCAAATATAAATCCGTATTCATTGTTATCAAGAGTGTGTCTAAATGGATAAGAAAGTATGAATGAATATAATGTGTTTGTAATTTTTGGTAGTATCCTTTACTACTGGAGACATTTCTCATGTTTCGGATACAAACATTAAAAAGAGACACTCTTGATAATTCTTACAGCCCAACCAGATTAGAGAATCATTATAACTTGGTAAGAAAGAAATTCAAAGTGTTTAACCCATAGTTTTCAAGTGTTTATTTCCCCTTGATACACGAGATATAGCGAAGTTTTGGATCAACTCAGGGTCTATAAGGGTCAATCAACTTTTTCTTGTTTTTATTCTGTCGCGTCAGCGAGGAGACAATAGTAACCGAGTCTCTTAGAAAAATGTTTATAATATGGACTTCAAGCATGCTCAAGAGATGGCCCATGTCCAAATGGATTTATGCTCATCGCTAAAACTCATGTTTGGTAGATTTAAACACTATAAAATCACAGTTTTAAAGAGTGACACAGGAGACGTAACCATGGCAACGAGCAACAAAGAATAGTTGATCCACCCATAAAAGCCTAGATCCAGTCCAGGTAACAAAAAAAAAATGCTGCGGTGCCTCTTAGCTGTGCATCCACCGGATATTGCTAGTGGTCTTTCCATACAGGTTACAGATGACACTTAGCTGTCAACTGGCGGACACTAAGAACCACCAATAAATGAAGTCTCCAGTTTGGTTGGGCTAGCGAACGCAGGAATTAAACTCGTAATAAGCTGGGCGGGTCGCCTCTCTTGAGGCTCGGCTAGGAGGTCTGGCTGGACTGCTGGAACTTGGGCTGGATGATGGATGTCTTACGCACCGGCACGGTGTCGGGCGTGGGGATGGCGTCGCCAGTGGGCACGGGCAGCTTGGCGCCCGTGGGGGCTGCGGGCGTCTTGAAGGGAGCGGCGAGGTTCCCTGGCCGCTGCTTCGCCATCTGGTAGTCGCCGGAGTCAAAGAACTTTTGCTGCGGAACATGGGTAGGTTTTAATATTTACTACACTAAAACTTCATATTAGTAAATAATGCAGGAAATTCAACTCATTTTAGTAGTTTACGTTAGGAAAAGTATAACCGAAACCGGTTTTTCAAATTTCCAATAACCATTTATGAAATTTTTACGAAATAACCGGTTACAACCGGTTTTCTCGGTTAAGGTAAAACCGGTTTGAATGCCCTAACCAACTCACTCTATTCCAACTTGTTTTTTTGTCAGTTCACAACACTTAGTAGCTGATGTTCTTACTCCTCTGTTTATCATGGGACAGTGACAATGGAGATAATATAAAATATAAAGCCAACAACTGGACATTATGACTTCAAAGATTCCCGTAAGCTATTTTAAGGAGGTCATCACTTAAAACTGGTTGCTCACAGGTCACACAACAACCCCCACACTTCCTAAGCAACAGAGTGGTGAAGGCGTGGAATACACTGCCAGATGATGTGGTTTCGGCTCTCAATGTCAACCAAATTTAGAATAAATTTATTTAAACTTTGTGAATTTATTACACTCTCTTTTGACATACATTACAGTAATTCATGTCTTTTTTTAAATTTCATATGCATCAATAAATTGCTCTGAATAATTAGATTCAATTTATGTAATATATAACTGACGATTCAAAAGTGCTTGTTGCTAAGCCTATTTGAATAAAGAATATTTTGAGTTTGAGTTTGAAAACCTTTATTATACGAACTCAATATTTTTACACATTTACTTTTTTAAACTGTATGATGATCCTAAGGTTATATTGACCTAGGTCTCTTTCGGATCGCCGTTATATATTATCACTCAGATAACGGCGATCCGAAAGAGACCTAGGTCAATATCAGACACACAAGTATAAATTTAGACAAGCCTATTTGACATTCAGCTCAAGAATGTTATTTTAGTGCAAATTAAAATATATGTATGGGTCATACTTGTTGAAAAAACAAAAGTCGCCCTTCCTGTGGTCAATAGTTAACGGCTTATGTGTTATCTTACAGGGATTTATAGAAACGGAGACACTGTTTATGCGGGTTACTGGTCCAATCCAATATTAAGCTTGTAGCCCTTAAGTTTTGGTATGTCCACAGAAAAGACGCGAACCTAAATCCGCGTATGACCCGTATAGGTATATGATATTGTATTTAATGACAATTAGATACAGGCCTTGTGAGTTGTTTCAACTGTCTGCCTAATTAATAAATAATAATAATAAAATAACATACCCTGCCTATAAACTGATTTCTTAGGATGATTTCCAAGTAACGGCAGGTTAGAAGCATGGATTGTGTGGTATATTTTTTTATTTCTAAGTTTTATTGTTTATGCCTGGATTAAGGTTTTAAATTTTTGTTTCAAACATGTAGAAATAGTGGAAACTCACATCCTCAATTAATAGTACTCTCTCCTAGCTGTTTGCCGGCTACGGCGACTGCTTCAGCTTCAAACAATAACAGGTGGGCTAGCACAACTTGCTACCAAGTCGTATCTCGCGCGACTCAGCGATTCCTGTCTCACTCGAACTGTGCGAATTAGAAAGAGGAGGGTTGATTTTTCTCTACTCGCGTCGCGTCGCAGCGGCAGTTGTGCTAGCCCCGCAGGATAACAATGATATACAGCGATGTCGCGCTGCCGCACCCACGCGGGCGAACGTGATCCCCTACATAGACTGGTCAAATCTTACAACACATACTTTAATGACATTGACATCTTCATGGTCTCCGACACAGTATACAAAAAAAGGGTGTTGCTCAGATCGCTAGATGCCGACACCAACTGACATTAAAGTCATGGTTTTTGTTTTCATTTGTACCGTTTCTTTCTTTCTTTTGTTTTTTAATAACTATCCGTGCGTTGTTTGTCACCTACTGTTTCACATACTTAAATGTACCCACTATTTAGCATTGTTGCATATAACTACCATGTCTATAAATTGTTCTAATTTTAAGATATCTATAAGTACTTAGCGCTACATACTAATCTATTAATCTGTGGACAATGTCGTTTGGTTTCACACTCTGTAATTTTACAACTTCTACACTTAAAGCATGTAACCTGTGTGTAACTGTTTTTTGTCCTTAATAAATAAAAAGAAAAAAATATATACAAATCACAAATCTGTATCAGCAGTACTTACTCCTTTAGCAAGTCTTTTCTGCAAGAAAGCTGAGTGCCCTCCGGGCCCTCTCCCCCCCAGCATGGCGTTGGGGAACTTTGCCTTCAGCTTGGCTTCTTCTAACTTCTCCAATTCTTTCGGCTGTAAATTTATTTAATATTGCATTTGGTGTGGTTTGCATTATGCTATGTTCAAGCAAGTTCTCTTCTCAATTTAACCCATCGTGTACCGGTCCCTGGGATCCCAGTGCTCATTACAAAAGAATGCTATTGTTTACTTTTTTGCCAATAAAATAACTATATACCATTTTATTTTTTTTTTTTATACAATGATGGTGGCCTACCTACATTAGGCAAATCAAAAAAAATACCTATGTAACGGCCAGTTAGCAGCTACACTTGACTTGTAGTTACGGGTAGTTGATGGAGTGCGGTGAAAGATCGTTGAAGTTTGTAGAAGTATATTAAAATAACGTAAAGATACAGTAAAGTTAATAGTTGGTTGCTCTTTCTCTAGATGCGTATAGTTCACCATTTTGTAATGCACTGTCTGTCTTTTATAACTTAACATATTACTAATATTCGCTGCCATGCAACTCAAAGTAGGTCGCAAGTAAGCATAAAGAAATTTATGGTGATGAAACCGTACAACCTATAACTTAAAAATACTGCTTTTCACAGTTAAAATACTAACCATTCATCAAAATTCGGTTTTTATGTGCAGATCAGAAGGACGGAGCCTACTCCGAACTTCGTATCGTGCCATCCCTCTCACTCTTGTGTTGTGCACCATATGAGTCAGCACAACACAAAGTTCGGTGTTCGAAGTTCAGAATAGGCCCTCAGTATCTTTTGATGCAGTCAGCTTGTTTTGGTAAGTGATTATAATTTTCTCATACTATATGAGAAATTTATAATTGAGACTCCAGAAGACAAAGAAATGAATGTAGTGACTTCAACATATGTTAGAATTCCTAGAGGCTGTTTTTCATCCTCCTACACCTAGGCTGCTTCCTTGAACAGTTCAATTTAGCACAGTCACTTATAAAACTCACATTAGAGTTAAAAAACTCTAATGTGAGTTTTATACGTACTAGTGGCTGGTGAACTTACCCCGTCGTCTATCGAAACAAAAAAGAAAAATACATAACAATAACATGTGAATGTACATTGTATATTGTTTTGAAAAAATGACACCTCGCCGAGTTTCTTACGCCGGTTCCTCTCGAGGCAGAGGTTTATTTTATGAACCGGTGGTAGTTTTTTGACATTCATAAGTGCATGTAACATGCCTAAATTGAAGAATAAATGATTTCATTTCATTTCAATGGTAATTACCTGGCTCGGGAGATGACGGATTGATAGATTTGTGAGAAGACGAACATGGATATTTTTTATTAAAAGTATAATACTCACGTCTTTCGGAGGTTCGTTCTGATCCTGGGAGTCACCCATTGTGGAAATCTGTAACAAACGCTAAATCAAATCAGCTGAACCTAATTATGATTGTCGAGATGCTCCCAAAAACAAACGGCTTCTATAAACGTAGGCGTACGACGTACTTGAAAAGTATTAAAAACGTCCAAAACGTGTTTCAATCTACCCTACTCACCAATATTGTAAAATAGTCACTGAACTCTAGCAATAGATATGTGATCCCAACATAAATAATAGAAATAATACTTTAAATTCACTAACTAACTATAAATAAAAATCATGTTCACATGGTTTGTTATTGAGAACTTGTCTAGACGATGTAGGAAAAGTTGATTACCTTGGATTTGATGTTCTTTTTCAGCAAATTCACCGCCAATGGATCAATTATTAGTCGTTGAAAATGAATAATCCAAAAATAATACAATGAAATAATGAGTACCTACAACGATCAAATCAAAATCGTCAACAATCTGCTGATTTTTCTCAAATCGAAAATGGCGTTTGTTAAAGTGTTACCAGTGTATAAATATAAAAGTCTATACTTGCTACCAATGTAGCAAAAGTAGTTTCTAAATATATTGGTCAATTAGTGATTCGCTAGTATCTTTATCACATTTCAATATCTCATATTGAATGAATGTTAAGCTTAGTCCACATTTATATCGAGATCGCGTATCGAGATCAGCCGTATCATTTCGAGCACGCGTATCCTAAGTGTGGACACTCAATCAAAGAGTATAATAAGTATATTTATGTACACTCAATTTTGGCATAACTTAGCATTACCATCGTCGTGTAAAAAACACGTCCACGCTTGTATCGCTTCAACGTATCGTATCGTGACCTTGATGACCGGGCAAAAACCTACTCCAGTTGGATGCCGGCGTATCCCATATAAAATCACACCATCGTATCGTGATACAGTATCAAAACACGTCCACACTTACCGATCATGCTACGCGTATCCGATACGCGATCGTGCAGGGCTGCTACCGCGAACGGCATTCGAAACTTTTTTAACTAATCTCTGGGCAGCTACCGCGACCACAAAGTTTTCCCTCTCTGTCGCACTTATGTGCAAACTTGCAAGTGCGACAGAGAGGGAAAACTTCGTTTGTGGTCGCGGTAGCACTCCTGAGTATTTAAGATACGCAGTGCAGGTTAGATAGCGGTGTATCAGATACGGCACGTTGCATGATCGCGTATCTTTTTGCGTCCACACTAACGATCATGCTACGCTTCGGTACTACGCGACGTAGATACGATACGGTAAAAAGATACAAGTGTAGCAAGCTTTATATTGTTTGTATATTGTTGATCTGACAGAAATGACAGCTCGCACCGCCACTCACTAGTCCCACCAAAGAGAATAAGTCTCATTACGCACACTAACAAAATATACTCTTTGGAAACACCGATCTCCGATGGCAACCCGTGTGATTTTCAAGTGAATTTTGGCGCAATATATCATCAATATATAAGAAACTGTTCAGAAAAATGGATTCGGAGATGGTAGAGGCGGACACAGACGGATCTATTTGCAGTATTCACGTACGGAATTTCTTTTGCCACGACAACTTACAGATAGATTTGAACAAAAACGTTAATTTCATCGTTGGGCGTAACGGCAGCGGTAAAAGCGCAATTTTGACTGCTTTAGTTGTCGGTTTGGGCGGCAGGGCCTCAGCAACGAACAGAGGGAACAATTTACATTGTAAGTACTACTAAATTCTTATTATCAAGTTGGCCTGTTGATTATCAATAGTCATACTATTTTAGAGTATTAGGTTGGTACTCCACTTATCCAATTAATTTTATTTATTGAAATCCATACGAACCCCATATTTTTACATAATTACTTTACTCATACTCATACTCTTTATTGATAATATTGTTAATATTACATGTCACATTACAATTTTGCACAATATATTTAAAGTAACATTATCTTAGTACAATCATTATTAGATACAGTGTGAACAAATTGTTGTTAATTATTAAAAATGTCAGTGAATAGCCATTATTAATTAATTTATACATCTTCACTTATTCAAATTGTATGATGTTCCTAATTCCCAAGGTCATATCGAGGGGTGAGTGGTCAAACCCGATAAATCGAGATAATTGATTTTTGAAATAAGAACTCAACATCCATTACGCAGAGTACTATTTTCAAAAAACCATTTAGATGACTTATCAGGTTTGACCACTCACCCCTCCATATTGACCTAGGTCTCTTTCGGATCGCCATTATCTGTACCTTCTAAATATTTGCCTTGTATATTTTTCCATGTTTTTCTATCCATTGCTGTTTCTCTCTAGTCTTTGCCTATTGTTTCCATCAAGTCCTACCATCTTGTAATTGGTTTACCCGCTTTTCTTATTCCGACTTCAGGCTTCCAATTAGTTAATGTCTTTGTCAATTTCTTGTATGGCATTCTGGCTATGTTACCTGCCCACTTAGCTTTGTTTCAGTATGTGTTTTTCAGCATCTATCACATTTGTTCTTATCTAGGTGTTTCATACCCTCAGGCACGTATGCAGAGGGGGGGATAGTCGGGTATTATCCCCCCCGAAAAGGTTTTTAGCCATCTGTCTATTTATTCGCTTGCGATTTTTTACACAGTTCACATGGTTGTTTCAATGTTTGTCCCCCCCCCCGAACCAAAAGTCTGGATATGTGCCTGCATACCCTTTCCGATAGTTTTATGTTAAGGACACTTCTTTGTGAGTGACCATGTTTGACTGCCATATGTGAGGCAATCCAGCAAGGCACAGTCCTCTCATGGACTAAAGAGACTATAATTTTTCAATAAACCTTCTATGTTAGCAGGCAATGGACGTTAGAGCTTATGCCAACCACAACTAGGGTTTGCAGTCCCGGGAGTGGCTTGTATGGAAAGTCCCGAAAATATTGGGACTTGGAACTTTTCATACAAGTCAAGCCATTTCTAAATTAAAAAAAAAAATAACATTGACTTTGGGACTGCAAACCTTAACCACAACCAATAAGTAATGTTGTGTGTTGTCCTCGTCAAAATTTTATAATTGTTCATTTACATTATTACGTGTGCCTAAAAAAACGCGTAAGTGTATCACATCGAGGTACACCTATCCCGAATGGTATAACGCAGAAATAATTAATGAAATAAAACTTAAGGCTGCTCTTCATAAAAAATACAAGGCTAACGAATCTCGAGATAACTATATAGCTTTCGCGAGGTGTAGGGCACGGGTTAAATTGATGATTGAAAGAGCTCACGCGCAGTATCAGGACCGTGTTCAAACACATCTGAAAGAGGACCCAAAAGCCTTTTGGAACTATGTAAGGTCTAAAACAAAACATGGAAACAGTCGAAAGGTTTGTAAAGATGCTCGACGGGGAAAAGGGTGCAAGAGAGTTCGCAGAATTTTTTCAAACTGTGTACAGCACCACTCCAGCCAAACTTAGTGTGAGCGAGGCCGTGGCGAAAGCCGAATGCGCTTTCAACTCGGCGCGAATACACATTGAGAAGCTGCACCTGGCGGATGTGATGCGGGCCCTTGCGAACCTCAAACCGAAGCGGTCGGCAGGACCTGACGGCATCCCGGCATTTATATTTAAAGACTGCCGTTTTGTATTAGGTGAGCCGCTACAACACCTGTTCAATTTGTGCCTGGATAATGAAGTCTTTCCCGACTGGTGGAAAACAACTCGGGTAGTCCCAGTTCCGAAAGGAGGAGGAGGTCAAGGGGTTGATGGGTACAGGCCGGTTGCAGTGTTGTCCACCCCAGCTAAAGTGTTCGAGTCAGCGCTGCAGCATACTATCTATATGCAGTTACAGAGCCAGCTTTCGGATGCGCAGCATGGCTTTCGACCGGGATGTAGTACCACCAGCAACTTACTTTGCTATGTGTCCCAGATAATACCTGAAGTGGACAGTGGGGGGCAGGTTGACGCCGCTTATTTCGATTTTCGAAAAGCGTTCGATGTCGTCGACAACGACATCCTGCTACGAAAACTAGCCGGCGTTGGGTTTACTCCTCACTTGTTAAAGTTTTTTGCGAGCTACATGTGTGACAGACGACAGTATGTTGAGTACGCGGGACACAGGTCGGAGCCTTACTTTGTGAGGTCTGGAGTAAGTCAAGGGAGCAATCTGGGCCCTTTGGAATTTATTATTATGCTCAATGACTTGCCTCAGGTCATCAAAAATTCGGGCTGCTTGCTGTTTGCCGACGATTTAAAATTGTTTAGGCCTATAAAAAATCCTACAGACTGTGACATATTCCAAGGTGATATAGACCGCGTAATTTCATGGAGCGAATCCAATAGGTTATATTTTAATACATCTAAGTGCGCGACTATAACTTTTACTCGTGCGCGTACCCCCATCCTTCATGATTACTACATTCAAACTCAGAAATTAAATAGAGTTACGGAAGTAAAGGATCTAGGTTTAAAATTTACATCTGATCTAAGGTTTCGCGACCATATAGTTAACATTTGTAAGAAAGCCTACAGAGTGCTTGGATTTGTACTTCGTCGTTCCAATAGTTTTACGAATATTGGCGCGATCGTCGCCTTATATAATGCACTTGTCCGCAGTAGCCTCGAATGCAATGCAGTCATCTGGGCGCCGCATGAGATTAAGTACCATTTAATGGTCGAGCGCATCCAGAACAAGTTTATTAGATTTTTATATTTAAGGAAACATGGAGTCTATCCTTTTTACCCTCTAATGTATCCCACATTATTTATCTTGGGTATGGTAGGGTACAACGAGTTGCGAGTGCGCAGAGAACTGAGCCTTACATCATATCTATTTAAGTTAATGAGAGGCAAGTTATATAACAGTCAATTGTTAAGTTGCGTGTATGTGTATGTCCCGGACAGGTATGTGTGGCGCCGGCGTCGGCCGCGGCTGCTGGCCGAGCCGCGCGCGCGCACCAACCTTCTAGGAAAAGCGCCGCTCACGCGCGCCGTGCGAACCCTTAACCTAATGGCCGAGAACATTGACTTGTTTTCATGTTCTCTGAGTGAATTCACAAAGTGTGCATTACATATATTATGTTATAGGCGTAATGATATAGTCTAGCTAATTACATTATAGTATGTACAAGTAGTTACACTATCGTATTAGGCTAAGAACCTGTAAAGATAGGTGTAAGTGTGGAATAATAAATAAATAAAAAATAAATAAATAAATACATTCCGGGCTGTCCGTCTCTGGAACTCCCTTCCAGTTGAATTAAGACGTGCTAAATCGATTGCTATTTTTAAATCCCATCTTAAAGAATATTATTTGTCTCTCCCTTAAAATTTTTAATTAATTATTATGGCTGACACTAGTTTATTCTTACTATTCTATAGCAGATATATATAATTATATATTATATGTATGTATATTTTTATATTATTTAAGTATGTGTATTTATATTGAATAGTTGTTTTGGAATCTTTTTTTTTCTTTTTTTCTCATTGTAATAGTTTATGCGCCACCTACTTTTCAGCTTTATATTTCATTTCGCCACTACCCAAAGGTTGTCTGGAAGAGATCGCTCTTTAGCGATAAGACCGCCTGTTGTTCTGCCTCTGTCTCCCTGTATCTTTGTTTTTTGTTTTTTATGTGCTATTTTATTATGTGAGGTGTGCAATAAAGAGTATTTGTATTGTATTGTAATGTTTATTAACCTTCTGCATATACAATTTTCAGCTTTCATCAAGAAAGGTGCAAATTCTGCCTCTGTGGAAATTAAAATCAGGAACAGCACTGAGCAGGCGTACAAACATGATGTGTACGGAGACTTCATCACCATAGAGAGACACATAAATGCTTCCGGGGGCTCCAGCTACAAGGTTAAAAATGCACAAGGTGAGACATTGATGACATTTAAGAGGCCTTATAAATTTTAAAATGTTTCGATTTCAAATTATTTATTTATATTAGGTGAACCAACAGCAGTACAAACAATGTAACAACATGCGTATTAACAGCAGAGCCAATTACAGGATCTCACAGATAGCGCTAGAGTGTATATACTGAACTAAAGTGTGCACTCGTACACAATTACAAACGTTATTGGAACAAGAATGTTAAAATAGAAAAAAGAAAAAAAAACAAGCAATCCAAGCCCACTCTAAACTAATGTTTAACTTCAATAAATTAAATTGTAAACGACGAATATTAAATGAATATATGGCGTATGCTACAAAATACTCAGCGAAAATACGCCGCCTCCATGCCTCGCCTCACAGAAGGAATCTTGCAATTAAATATATCTATATCTAACTCCTTGGTTATCTGGTTTAGACCATGACTAGCGCGTCTCAAAAAGCTGTTTTTTGTATAGTTTGATGAAGTATTTTTAAGTGATATAGGCGGAAAATGTCTTTTGGAACGTACGGGGGTATTAAACGAAAGCTTACTAAGAAGTTCATTAAGTTTCATTATGATAAAAGTATTGATAATACCAATAAAGTGATTAAAGGATTTGATGATTTTATTAAAGTTTTAGATAGTAACCTAGCTATTTTGATTTTATTGTTTGTATTAGAATTTAAACGGAAAACTCAGTTTTTATCTTCAAAATGGTCGATTTGGAGTGATGTTTGAAATGATATCTCTTAGTGAAAAATCCAAAAAATACATTTAGAATTGATGACATTAGAATGCAATAGTCCTGTTCTAGATAGTAACACTGAGAAAATGTCAAGATACATGTTGATTCAATCAGAATTTTTTTTAACTAATAAGGACTCTTAAAATCTTTTCCAAATCACTACATAGTATAAAACAAAGTCGCTTTCTCTGTCCCTATGTCCCTATATCCCTATGTATGCTTAAATCTTTAAAACTACGCAGTGGATTTTGATGCGGTTTTTTTAATAGATAGAGTGATTTAAGGCGAAGGCTTATATGTATAATACATGCATCAGCATTGCACCCGTGCGAAGCCGGGGCGGGTCGCTAGTGGAAAATTGTTTAGTGGGATCATTATTTCAAGTACAGAAGTTTAGGGCTTGTTTTTACAGTGTTGTCTTTATCCAGGCAAGGTAGTATCAACGAAGTTCGATGAAGTTAACAACATCATCACCGCCCACGACATCCAGGTGGACAATCCGATCTCCGTGCTGAACCAGGATGACGCGCGCAGCTTCCACGCCGCAGACTCCAAGAAGAAGTTTGCTCTGTTCCGCAAGGCCACCAACCTGGACCGGACAGAGGCCAATTATATGACGGCGATGGACAGCTGCAAGCTAGCTAAGAATATATGGACCAAGAAGTCTGAGGTTAGCTAAGAAATAGGTCAAGGATCTTAGCAGGCACGTATCCAGAGGGGGGATAATCAGGCGCGGATCCAGGATTTTTTTCAGGGGGCGGCACTTTCGAACTTTCCGAAAATAAAACTGACTTTTGATAACTGTTTATATTGTCAGAACATATGTCCTACGTCAGAACATAGGCAATTGCCCTCCCCTGACACAAGTTTCAGGGGGGGGCAATTGCCCCTGTGGCCCCCCCCCTGTATCCGCGCCTGGGGATAGTTGGGATTTATCCCCCCCACCCCGAAAACGTTTGTAGTAGCCGTCTGTTTATTTTTTATTTATTCGCATGCGTGTTCTTTCAATAACATTCATCATTTTCACATGGTTGTTTCAATGTTTATCCCCCCCCCAAACCAAAAGTCTGGATACGTGCCTGGATCTTGGGCTTGAATGGTGCAGATGTCAGATTGCAGAATAAATATCTGAATTTGTTTCTCGGGGAAAATCCGCCACTGATGTCAATGCAAAGAATTTACCTGTTACTGTTGGTTTTTGTAATACATTTTCTGTATAAGTGAAAGCACAATACAAATTCTAAGCTAAGATAAAAGTAAACTATATACTATATAAAGTAAATTATAAAAACTAGCCTAATCGAATAACCCACCCCGAGTCACACCCGGTGCAAAGGTGCCCATCACACTAGCGGCATTGCCTCGTTGAATAGCGACTGCCAGCCTTTGCACCAGGAATGACCCGGAGCGAGGGTCTAAACCCCTCTCCCTTAAACGGCGCCCTACGTCCGCAAAAAAGGTTATAATAAGTTAGTTCAGTTTAATTTTTGGTGATTTACCAAACTTGTCCCCAGGCCCTAGAGGACATTCGAAAAGAGAGAAACAAGTTAAAGGCGGCCCACGACCGGCTCCAGTCTCACAGCGAGACCGTGGCGCAGGAGAGGGCTCTCCACAACGAGTACTATTGGAGCGAGATAGTGCGGTACGAGCGGGAAGCAGAGCAGATCCAGGCGCAGGCCGATAAGCAGCAGGCCAAGATACAGAAGTTGGAGGATAAGCTCGGGAAGATAGTGGAGAACTATGGGAGCAATAATGGTGTTATTGAGTGAGTATGTCCAAGCAAATTAGTATTTATTTATTTATTTATTTATATTAGGAGAACCAACAGCAGTACAAACAATGTAACAACATGCGTATTAACAGCAGAGCCAATTACAGGATCTCACAGATAGCGCTAGAGTGTATATTATACAGAACTAAAGTGCGCACTCGTACACAATTACAAACGTTATTGGAACAAGAATGTTAAAATAGAAAAAAGAAAAAAAAAACAAGCAAACCAAGCCCACTCTAAACTAATGTTTAACTTGAATAAATTAAATTGTAAGTGACGAATATTAAAATCATATTATTATTAATTCTGATTAGTACACAGTATTTCTTTATTTTATTTTAATTGTAGATACGAGTACGTATACCTGGGACAAACAGTCCAGTTAAGTAGGTCCAACTTTGAGAAAGAGCTGGGGTCACCGACATAGCCTTCAAAATTGCGAGACTTAAGTGGCAGTGGGCAGGGCACATTGCTCGCAGGATTGACGGTCGATGGGGCCAGAAACTGCTTGAGTGGCGTCCACGCACCGGAAGACGAGCTGTCGGTAGGCCTCCGACAAGGTGGAGTGATGACCTGGTGAAGGTCGCGGGAATCCGGTGGAAACGAACGGCACAGGGCCGGTCTAAATGGTGAGCCTTGGGGGAGGCCTATGTTCAGCAGTGGATGTCTCGGCTGAAATGATGATGATGATGAATTGTAGATAGTTACACTAATTTGACAGTCTCTTCTTCTAATAGTCTAGCAGGCGTTAAAAGTGCCGTTCTGCCATCTTATGGAATAATGTTCAATACTGCCATTTTCTAACTCCAAATCCGTTGGTCGTTGCGTATCTTCTGAGTAATTTTACACAAAGATTAACAGCATCGGACAATTGACAGAAAAAAGTTGACCTAATTTACATCTTTGTTACCATCTAAAATCTACGCGGATGAAGTCGCGGGCGGCCGCTAGTGGTCTTCATAGACAGTTATACTGTTTCATAATAAAAAAGTATTGTTACATAATGGGGGCTATCGCGTATGAATTCGCCGCTAGAGGCGCTAGTGTAGCGTGGAGTCCTCCGAAACGTCAAATGTCACTCTTTTTGGTTGCGCTACGCGGGTTAATATCTAATTGGAACAATATGGTCACTATTTTGCAATACCTGAGCTTGATTATGGCAAATATGAATTAAGGGTTAATGACTGTCAGGGCTTTGAGACAGATTTGTCTTTCGGAAAATTATTTCCTCCTTTTTTCCGAACAAAACGGGACCACGCTACAATGCGGTATATTCGATATTTTTACGGTACGGTTTTAAGGTATTGTATATGATTTAAATGTAAACTTCGTTCTCATGTCCATAATAACCAATAACAATTTTTGACAGCTGGACCTTAGTCGACAGTGGCGCCAACTGGTGAGCACAAAAACGATAGCCCCCATTAACACACTCATAAATGTTGTACTATTTGTAGCACTTTAAAAGCCCAACTCACGGAGCACGGCGCCCAGCGCTCGCAGCTGGAGCGGCAGCTGGCGGAGCTGGAGGGGCGCCTGCGGCAGGCGCACTCGGCGCTGCGGGGCCTCCAGGGCACGGGGAACAAACAGACCGACCTCATCAGGAGGGAGCGCCGCAAAATCGCGGATTTGGAGCGGGAGATAAACAGTATCAAGTGAGTTTATTATTTCCCACAGTACAATCGTCCGTCACATCTACGTCCCAATAGTAGACTAGCCCGACCTAATTCAAAAATGCAAATGATACACTCCGGTCCATTTGCTATGTCAGTTAACATATTTAATAAAATCCCGAAGACATTAAAGGACGAAACAAACAAACATAGATTTAAAACACAATTAAAACGGCACTTGGTCAATAAAGCATACTATTCCGTCAAAGAGTTCTTAAATGAATAAGTAAGTAAGACTCAGATAAACATATATATAAATATTTTATTTTGTATAAAAAATTATGCCTAAGTTTTTAGCATGTACCAACCTAGTCTTAGTTGCGTTGCTATACCCTCACAGGGTTCATGTTAATACTATATATGTTTTTTATTACGATCACAATATACACATGAAAAGCAATAAACCATTTGAATTTGAAAATTTCTAGCTTACAAAGCTCGTGGTCCATCTTTGACAAAAAAATACGGGTTATTTCATGTGCGTTTCAACCGCCATTCGTCCCTACATTCGATTAATTCTGACAATATCTACTAGCATTCTTGGTGCAGCTCGTTTTTCCAATATTTAGAACTAGAGGCTGGCGGTTGAAATGCCCGTGGAATGAATTTATCCTAATTGAAATTCGAACGTGATCGGTCCGGCAACTAAAAAGTTCAAAACGACGAACACACAAACTTACATGATTACATAATTATTACAAGCCTACTCATGTGTGTGCGAATTAGCGGCTCGGTCCGAGGCGTGCTCGCCCCGCTGCTCGCGAGCCAAACATTTGCACATCAACATGCGCGGGCGAGGCAGCGCCTACATTCTTTTTCTTAAAAATGACCCGCAAAGTGAACTTTACTCGCTACATTGGAAGGTAAAGTGTAAAGGTTTAGATTAGATAAAAAATATAAAATATAATATTGCAGGTTCGCTCCACGCGCCTGAACTGTTACATATAAGTTCCATTAAAAGTCGAGTTCCAATTTTTTTTAAAGGTAAGGTATATAAAGAGCGTCCATCCTCGAATTTCTTTTTATTTACCCCATATTTGAGAAAAGCACTATAGGAGCCTCGGACGCATTGATTAAACTCAAAAAAATATCCAAATAATGCTCAGCCCGCAACCGCCTCGAGACTACGGCAGTAATGTATTTTTCACACCTGCTATTCAGAAAAGAGTTATTGTTGCCTTCGAATGCGGGATCAAAGTTGTACTTTTCTTCCCTCATTTGAGGGCAACAATGACTCTTTTTCTCATAGAAGGTGTGAAAAGCAGTATGTGACACTGTAGTAAAATCATTTGTAAGATATTTCATGTTTTTAGCAACGGGCCTCATAGACGGTGTGAAAAGCAGTATGTGCCACACGGTAGCAAAATTATTTTCGTCTTGGGCGTAAACACTTGAATCCCTCGCTACGCTCAAGATTCTACTTTAGAATACCTTGCTACGCTCAGGATTCTATTGTAGAATCTTTCGCTTCACTCAGAATTCAATATACCGCCCTCGCCGTAAATATATCATTTTGCTCCCTTGAGACACAATCTACTATTTTTTCAGCTCCGGCTCGTCGTTCTCCCAGCGGGAGTCGCTGGAGGCGGCGGCGGGCGCGGCCCGGGCGGCGCTGGAGGCCGTGCGCGCGCGCTACTGCACCGCGCAGCACGAGGCGCAGCAGGCGCAGCGCAACACCGCGCACTGCGCGGAGGAGCTCGAGCGCGCGCAGCAGCCCCGCCAGCGCGCCAGGAACAAGCTCGGTAACTATGCGGGCCCTGGACACTGTCCAGCACCGAGCAGGCGCCGCGGAACACTAGCTAGCACTGTTTAACGTCCTTGATGTAGTACACGATTTGTTCTGTATCTGAAACCTTAACATTGGCTTCTATTTCTTGTTTTGAAGAGGCTCATTTTCAATATTGAAAGGAGAAAACGAGAAATAGCGTTTTGTTAATTTCTGTTGACAGTAAAACTGAGGCAAGAGCTCCGCGAGCTCCAATCCCGCGGCGACGACTCTCTGGGGGTGTACGGCGGCAAGATGGCGGAGCTGTGCCAGGCCGTGAAGCGGGCCGTCGCGCACGGGCAGTTCACGCAGGCGCCGCGCGGGCCCGTCGGTAGGTCGCGAGCGGAGCGGAGGTGTGCCAGGCCGTGAAGCGGGCCGTCGCGCACGGGCAGTTCACGCAGGCGCCGCGCGGGCCCGTCGGTAGGTCGCGAGCGGAGCGGGGCGGAGCGGAGCGGAGAAGAGCGGAGCGGAGGTGTGCCAGGCCGTGAAGCGGGCCGTCGCGCACGGGCAGTTCACGCAGGCGCCGCGCGGGCCCGTCGGTAGGTCGCGAGCGGAGCGGAGGTGTGCCAGGCCGTGAAGCGGGCCGTCGCGCACGGGCAGTTCACGCAGGCGCCGCGCGGGCCCGTCGGTAGGTCGCGAGCGGAGCGGGGCGGAGCGGAGCGGAGAGGAGCGGAGCGGAGGTGTGCCAGGCCGTGAAGCGGGCCGTCGCGCACGGGCAGTTCACGCAGGCGCCGCGCGGGCCCGTCGGTAGGTCGCGAGCGGAGCGGGGCGGAGCGGAGGTGTGCCAGGCCGTGAAGCGGGCCGTCGCGCACGGGCAGTTCACGCAGGCGCCGCGCGGGCCCGTCGGTAGGTCGCGAGCGGAGCGGGGCGGAGCGGAGCGGAGAGGAGCGGAGCGGAGGTGTGCCAGGCCGTGAAGCGGGCCGTCGCGCACGGGCAGTTCACGCAGGCGCCGCGCGGGCCCGTCGGTAGGTCGCGAGCGGAGCGGGGCGGAGCGGAG
Source organism: Epiblema foenella (assembly GCA_963556455.1). Classification (NCBI taxonomy): domain Eukaryota; kingdom Metazoa; phylum Arthropoda; class Insecta; order Lepidoptera; family Tortricidae; genus Epiblema; species Epiblema foenella. The sequence continues at coordinate 711,069 of OY747102.1, read as the reverse complement.
CGGAGCGGAGGTGTGCCAGGCCGTGAAGCGGGCCGTCGCGCGCGGGCAGTTCACGCAGGCGCCGCGCGGGCCCGTCGGTAGGTCGCGAGCGGAGCGGGGCGGAGCGGGGCGGAGCGGAGCGGAGCGGAGAAGAGCGGAGCGGAGGTGTGCCAGGCCGTGAAGCGGGCCGTCGCGCGCGGGCAGTTCACGCAGGCGCCGCGCGGGCCCGTCGGTAGGTCGCGAGCGGAGCGGGGCGGAGCGGAGCGGAGAAGAGCGGAGCGGAGGTGTGCCAGGCTGTGAAGCGGGTCGTCGCGCGCGGGCAGTTCACGCAGGCGCCGCGCGGGCCCGTCGGTAGGTCGCGAGCGGAGCGGAGGTGTGCCAGGCCGTGAAGCGGGCCGTCGCGCACGGGCAGTTCACGCAGGCGCCGCGCGGGCCCGTCGGTAGGTCGCGAGCGGAGCGGGGCGGAGCGGAGCGGAGAGGAGCGGAGCGGAGGTGTGCCAGGCCGTGAAGCGGGCCGTCGCGCACGGGCAGTTCACGCAGGCGCCGCGCGGGCCCGTCGGTAGGTCGCGAGCGGAGCGGGGCGGAGCGGAGGTGTGCCAGGCCGTGAAGCGGGCCGTCGCGCACGGGCAGTTCACGCAGGCGCCGCGCGGGCCCGTCGGTAGGTCGCGAGCGGAGCGGGGCGGAGCGGAGCGGAGAGGAGCGGAGCGGAGGTGTGCCAGGCCGTGAAGCGGGCCGTCGCGCACGGGCAGTTCACGCAGGCGCCGCGCGGGCCCGTCGGTAGGTCGCGAGCGGAGCGGAGGTGTGCCAGGCCGTGAAGCGGGCCGTCGCGCACGGGCAGTTCACGCAGGCGCCGCGCGGGCCCGTCGGTAGGTCGCGAGCGGAGCGGGGCGGAGCGGAGCGGAGAGGAGCGGAGCGGAGGTGTGCCAGGCCGTGAAGCGGGCCGTCGCGCACGGGCAGTTCACGCAGGCGCCGCGCGGGCCCGTCGGTAGGTCGCGAGCGGAGCGGGGCGGAGCGGAGCGGAGCGGAGGTGTGCCAGGCCGTGAAGCGGGCCGTCGCGCGCGGGCAGTTCACGCAGGCGCCGCGCGGGCCCGTCGGTAGGTCGCGAGCGGAGCGGGGCGGAGCGGGGCGGAGCGGAGCGGAGCGGAGAAGAGCGGAGCGGAGGTGTGCCAGGCCGTGAAGCGGGCCGTCGCGCGCGGGCAGTTCACGCAGGCGCCGCGCGGGCCCGTCGGTAGGTCGCGAGCGGAGCGGGGCGGAGCGGAGCGGAGAAGAGCGGAGCGGAGGTGTGCCAGGCTGTGAAGCGGGTCGTCGCGCGCGGGCAGTTCACGCAGGCGCCGCGCGGGCCCGTCGGTAGGTCGCGAGCGGAGCGGGGCGGAGCGGAGCGGAGAAGAGCGGAGCGGAGGTGTGCCAGGCTGTGAAGCGGGCCGTCGCGCGCGGGCAGTTCACGCAGGCGCCGCGCGGGCCCGTCGGTAGGTCGCGAGCGGAGCGGGGCGGAGCGGAGCGGAGCGGAGGTGTGCCAGGCCGTGAAGCGGGCCGTCGCGCGCGGGCAGTTCACGCAGGCGCCGCGCGGGCCCGTCGGTAGGTCGCGAGCGGAGCGGGGCGGAGCGGAGCGGAGAAGAGCGGAGCGGAGGTGTGCCAGGCTGTGAAGCGGGTCGTCGCGCGCGGGCAGTTCACGCAGGCGCCGCGCGGGCCCGTCGGTAGGTCGCGAGCGGAGCGGGGCGGAGCGGAGCGGAGAGGAGCGGAGCGGAGGTGTGCCAGGCCGTGAAGCGGGCCGTCGCGCACGGGCAGTTCACGCAGGCGCCGCGCGGGCCCGTCGGTAGGTCGCGAGCGGAGCGGGGCGGAGCGGAGCGGAGCGGAGGTGTGCCAGGCCGTGAAGCGGGCCGTCGCGCGCGGGCAGTTCACGCAGGCGCCGCGCGGGCCCGTCGGTAGGTCGCGAGCGGAGCGGGGCGGAGCGGGGCGGAGCGGAGCGGAGCGGAGAAGAGCGGAGCGGAGGTGTGCCAGGCCGTGAAGCGGGCCGTCGCGCGCGGGCAGTTCACGCAGGCGCCGCGCGGGCCCGTCGGTAGGTCGCGAGCGGAGCGGGGCGGAGCGGAGCGGAGAAGAGCGGAGCGGAGGTGTGCCAGGCTGTGAAGCGGGTCGTCGCGCGCGGGCAGTTCACGCAGGCGCCGCGCGGGCCCGTCGGTAGGTCGCGAGCGGAGCGGGGCGGAGCGGAGCGGAGAAGAGCGGAGCGGAGGTGTGCCAGGCTGTGAAGCGGGCCGTCGCGCGCGGGCAGTTCACGCAGGCGCCGCGCGGGCCCGTCGGTAGGTCGCGAGCGGAGCGGGGCGGAGCGGAGCGGAGAGGAGCGGAGCGGAGGTGTGCCAGGCCGTGAAGCGGGCCGTCGCGCACGGGCAGTTCACGCAGGCGCCGCGCGGGCCCGTCGGTAGGTCGCGAGCGGAGCGGAGCGGGGCGGAGCGGAGCGGAGAGGAGCGGAGCGGAGGTGTGCCAGGCCGTGAAGCGGGCCCTCGCGCACGGGCAGTTCACGCAGGCGCCGCGCGGGCCCGTCGGTAGGTCGCGAGCGGAGCGGGGCGGAGCGGAGCGGAGAAGAGCGGAGCGGAGGTGTGCCAGGCTGTGAAGCGGGCCCTCGCGCACGGGCAGTTCACGCAGGCGCCGCGCGGGCCCGTCGGTAGGTCGCGAGCGGAGCGGGGCGGAGCGGAGCGGAGAGGAGCGGAGCGGAGGTGTGCCAGGCTGTGAAGCGGGCCCTCGCGCGCGGGCAGTTCACGCAGGCGCCGCGCGGGCCCGTCGGTAGGTCGCGAGCGGAGCGGGGCGGAGCGGAGCGGAGAAGAGCGGAGCGGAGGTGTGCCCGGCCGTGAAGCGGGCCGTCGCGCGCGGGCAGTTCACGCAGGCGCCGCGCGGGCCCGTCGGTAGGTCGCGAGCGGAGCGGGGCGGAGCGGAGCGGAGAAGAGCGGAGCGGAGGTGTGCCAGGCCGTGAAGCGGGCCGTCGCGCGCGGGCAGTTCACGCAGGCGCCGCGCGGGCCCGTCGGTAGGTCGCGAGCGGAGCGGGGCGGAGCGGAGCGGGGCGGAGCGGAGCGGAGAAGAGCGGAGCGGAGGTGTGCCAGGCCGTGAAGCGGGCCGTCGCGCGCGGGCAGTTCACGCAGGCGCCGCGCGGGCCCGTCGGTAGGTCGCGAGCGGAGCGGGGCGGAGCGGAGCGGAGAAGAGCGGAGCGGAGGTGTGCCAGGCCGTGAAGCGGGCCGTCGCGCGCGGGCAGTTCACGCAGGCGCCGCGCGGGCCCGTCGGTAGGTCGCGAGCGGAGCGGGGCGGAGCGGAGCGGAGAAGAGCGGAGCGGAGGTGTGCCAGGCCGTGAAGCGGGCCGTCGCGCGCGGGCAGTTCACGCAGGCGCCGCGCGGGCCCGTCGGTAGGTCGCGAGCGGAGCGGGGCGGAGCGAGGCGGAGCGGAGCTGTGCCAGACATTGAAGCAGGCAAACAGGTTAAATTCCCTAATTCTCGTGCGCGCGATGACTATTTTGCAACACCTGAAATTGATTATCGCAAATATGAGTAACACGTCAACGAATTTCATTGTTTTGAGACAAACGATAAAATTGTCGTTTGTAAACTTATCTATACGGTACAATACAGGATGTTCGATATTTTTAGGGTAGGTACGGTCTGAACTTAAACTTGGTTTTCACGCCCATAATATCCAATAATAAACCGACAGCTGGACTTGGCGCGCAGCGGCGCCAACTGGTCAGCACAAAAACGGTAGTCCTCATTGTACCGTCCACATGTTCCTATTATTGTTAAAAAACCTTACATACGGTTTGTGCCGGACCGGGACTGTAAGGGCAGTCGGCACGTTCGATAGCTCGAGAGAGTGAGAGGGATTGACGTCTTGAAGAGAAAACACTGACTCTAAGAAACTATATTTGACACTAGAATTACTGAACTGAATTAAATATGAATAAACTTTAAAATACTAATTTGAACAAACTTTTCACTATTAAATGGTACAAAACTTCTTCACAGTAGCACGTGGTCGTTCCGGCGTCCCGAAGCAGTAAGCGATGATTGATTTGGCGCTGTAAGTGTCGTTATTATATTCGCGCTTGATTGACCGTACTTCGATCGTATGTGATCGCGGTGTGTGGGCGAAGTGTGGGCCAATCAGCGTGCGGAACGAACACGTGCTGTACATTTTTTCCTAATTATGCGATGGTGTAGCCGATTACATATTTACAGGGTGGCCACTTTCTGGAAAACCGGGAAAACCGGGAAAAGTCAGGGAATTTCGCTAGTCATGGAAAAGTCAGGGAATTGTCAGGGAAATTTAATGGAGGTCAGGGAATAAAATTTGTCTCTTTATGTAAATGAAATAAATGAACTTTACTCTGCAAGTAGGCCGCAATGGCACTTTTGCAAGTCAAAAACTACTAGCGTTTCTCATGAGACCACTGCCGAGAAGAAATGCCGAAAGAAACTTGACAGTCAGTCATTTTCTCCAAAAATTTGCTTATTACAATGATACTACTTAACCTACTTAAGTAAATCTGAGGGGTAAACAACAAAAGAGAATTTAAAAAGTGAGGAAAAAATATCAATAGGTATTTATAATGCGTAGTTCCACAAGAAAGCACGTCGTAACTGCATACGTATTACATGGTATTACCAAATACGAGATTAAAAAAAAAATTGTAAAAGTGTCCTTGAGGCCTACTTGCAAAGTAAATGTTTTGATTTTGAATAATAATGGAAAATATTTCTCCTAGATATTAAATTAAATCGTTTGATATGTTTTCCTGCAAGAATTGTGTCCACTAGATACAATGAAAATGTTATACATGAATCTTTACGCTATTTTGGTATTTTGTTTGGGCCATTCATTTCTGTCTGTTAGATAGTCCTCAACCCTGTAATAATCCTTTGACATTAGGTTATATCTGTTAGCAAATAAAATATATAAATACAACGAAACAGTACAAAAACGTCACCTGACATAGGATGTGAACCCACGACTTCCGTCTAACAATGCCTTCGCTCTTACCGACTGAGTTATTCAGATACTACTTCTTATTATTTCCGTTTTTGTATTATTTCATTGTATTTATAAATTGTAATTTGCTAGCAGATAATTCTGAAAAAACGTATTCAAATTATATATTTTATATTTATTACATTTAAGATTATGGTCAGGGAAAAACTTGAAAAAACACCTGGAAAGCCGGGAAAAGTCAGGGAATTTTGGTTGTAGTAAATAGTGGTCACCCTGTATTTAGATTTATTTTAAGTTCCTATTTTCGGCTATTTCGCATATTGTGCCTGAAGGGCGTTTCACCTAAGTAGGTCAATAAATGTAGGCAAAGGGGGGGAATTATTTAATATTATGCTACTGATAAGTTAGGTAATTACAATATATCTTAGGCATAGACTTATACTACGTCCGGCACACGGTTTCTATTCCAATTGTATATTTTGATGTCCAATCATAGTATTTGTCGGCAGGGGCTCACTTGAAGGTGCGCGAGAAGAAATGGGGCGGAGCCCTGGAGCACGTGCTGGGGGGCAACATCAGGAGCTTCCTCGTCAACGACGACAAGGACCGCATCCTGCTGTTCGACCTCATGAAGCAGGTGAGCATGGAGGCCGCTAGTACTATTAGGGTACCAAGATGGGACTAGCAGACGACACAGAAGGATGTGTGGCGAGGATGACGAGACAATGGAACACTTACTGTGTGAATGTCACGCCCTTGCCAGACAAAGAATGAATGACTTTGGCAATGGTTACCCTGAACCAAAGGAATTTAGAGTACTCCCGCTGAACTCCATCATTCGGTTTGTGGAAATGCTGGAGAGCAGCTTGGAGTAGGCATAAAGGAGGGGGCAATTGCACAAAAGATCCCACTGGGCCGAAGTGCATCCGCTAGGGCCCTCATCTAAATAAGATAAGACTATTAGGGTCATCATCATCATCATATCTGCCGAAAGACGTCCACTGATGGACATTGGCCTCCCCCAAAGAGTGCCACAATGACCGGTCCTGCGCCACCCGCAACCAGCGGACTCCCGCGACCTTTACCAGGTCGTCAGTCCACCTTGTGGGGGGCCTACCCACGCTGCGCCACTATTAGGGTGGGTTGCACCAAACCGTCTGTAATCGTAAGCGGTATGGAAAGTTTGATAAGTTTCTATGGGATGACAGTTGCCGGCGCCATATTTGACGATGACCGGCCTGCGATCGTATGTTGGTGCAACCGACGCTTAATCCTATCATTGAACATAGAGTTAACTGACAAGCGTAACGAATGTTCTGTAAGCAAAATTTTGTAAAATAAGCTGACTGGTGGCGTCTTTGTTTTTTTTTAACTAGCCTATATAAGTGTCCCACTGCTGGGCAAAGGCCTCCCCTCTTTTCCTCCATTCGGCACTATTGTTAGCTTGTTCCCGCCAAGTTAAGGAAAACGCATCCAGGTCGTCCCGCCATCTCTTTTTTGTCTGCCACTGTTCCGTCTTAGTTTTACAAAATTAAAAAAAAGCATAGTATTTATCTACTCAATGAGCTCTGAACAACGATACCTTACGCGGTGAAGTACGTCAAAAATCTTTTTGCGCCAAATCATCTTTTAAGGGGGCGGAAGTTTGTCTGGAAGGAGCGATGACTAGGTAAGCGCCTGATATAAAAAAATAGCTATTAAATTCTATCGCGATTAACGAGTTCCACGCAGACGAAGTTGCGGACAAAAGCTTGTCTACAATAAACACTTTTTTTTTTAATTTATTTAGGAAACAAACGGTCATGTACAGAAGAGAATATATCTTAAGAGATGTATTAACAAACCTGGAGTTCCATTAGTTGTTTAGGAAATAACAATAGTTGTAATATTTTCGAAACGGGGTGGGGTAAGTACGCATGCCTACTACTTACACGCCAATATTATGTTACATTTAAAGTTATACAATGATACTGGAAATTGGTGTTAACTATTGGTGTTATTAAGGCGGTTTTCCAAATAGAAGGAAAGCAGCCCTCGGATAGCGATTTACGGAAGATGATAGTAAGGGGTATAGCTAGTTCCTTGCTGCAGCGAGAAATTAGGATAGGATGAATTTGGTCAAGCCCGGCACCTTTATTTACATTTGTTTGCTGAAGATGTTTTTGTACTAGCGCATCAAATTGATTCTCCCGAACTTTTGGGTATGGTTAAGTTCTCAGTACCGAGGCAAAACTCGCGTATATTTAATTTCCGACCTTTTGCCATAAAAACTTATCGCACAAATCTCGGCTCCCAAAGTGTCCTCCCTAGGATATGTAGGGAGCATAACAAGCTATTTAAAGCCACTAAGGTGGACTTGTTGTCTATGTCTCAAATTAGTTTTAAGAAGTTTTTGTATAGTTATTGTAAACTTTAACCACAACAGCCGTCCACTAACAATTTCTCTACTATGCTATTGTTTTCATATACAATGTGCTTCTCTTTTTTTTTTAGTAGGTGGTTGTAACCACCCTACAATGTTTAGCTTTAGTCTATTTGCATGTTGTGTTTGCCTGTAATTGGATAAACACTCTGCTCTGTTTTTTTGTATACACAATTTACTTTGTAAGTCGTATGGTGTTATATCTGTTGGCAAACCTTAAATAAATAAATAAAAATAAATGACTAATGTTGTAATGTTGTAGATCTACGGCAAAGAGAGCAAGCCGAGCGTGACGTGCAGCAAGTTCCTGCCGCGGCAGCACGACGTGTCGCGGCACGTGGTGCGCGCGGGCAGGCACGTGTCGGCGCTCGACTCGCTCGCCGTCGACGACCCGGTCGTGGCCAACTTCCTCATCGACAGCGTGGGCGTGGAGAGGGTGCTCATGGTGCCCGAGCACGGTGAGTGGCTTAACCTTTCGTCTGTGTATGATACTGATCCTGACTGTAACCGTAGTATGCGTATGTTGAGGATCCTGACTGTAACCGTCGTATGCGTATGATAAGGATCAGTATCATTACTAATTCTGTCTACTTTTTCGCCATTTTAAGCCGTATTTCTAAAACTATAGGTTTTAGATTCTATTAGAATGAAAACTAGATGAATGATTTGCCATAGACAAACATTCATTCGAAAATACATTCAACAGGACCGTTATAAATCGTAGTTCAAATTCACTCAAACACTGGTACGAACACGTTTACGTCGTGGGTGAAAAAAGTGCAAAAACAAGAAGAAAAGTGTTTTAAGACCCGGTCGTGGGCAAATCCTTCTTCCATACATCTCTGCTACTCGTCATCTCTTCATTTATTTATTTAATCTTTATTGCACGGAAAAAATCTTAACGCACAAAAGGCGGACTTAAGGCCAAGAGGCATTCTCTACCTGTCCAGTCAACCTCCAGGCAAAGCAGAAATATTGTAGGCGGTGCATCTGGTATTAGATGTTTGGGTACTGTTGTGTATAAAAAGAGAAAAAGAAATGGTTAATAGGTGGTATAGATACCAAAGGAATTATTAAGTGAATGGCTATACTAATTGCTCTTTTTTACACACAAGCTGATTTTCCTCCGTTCATACTTACTTTCCAAAATTAAAGTTGACCGGAACAAACTCTCGGTAAGGCTCGAACTTTTAGGTCAAGGGCCGTATAGGTTGCTCGAAGGATGGAAGCCGGATTGACAATTAAAACAAAGAATAATGAAATACCAGCTCTCTATTGCCCCAGCTCGCGTTCACACGGCGGCCTCGAACACCGCTCAGACAATAATCCTTATAAGCTAAGGGTTCGGAAGGCGAATTGATCGATCCCCGACCACACTTCTACAGCGCGATTAACGAGACACGAACCAGCGCGTCGAATGCCAGTGGTTCGATCGATTCGTCCCCCACAAAGTTACGGCTAGACTTATTTAAACGACCGATGCCGGCTAATACGAAACGCGCGGATACGCGGGACGTCAGCGCGACGGGATAAAGTCTTTGCGAGATGAACCCTGGCCAGGTATATAGAACGACTCACGTTACGGGGTCGAGCGAAGACGACTCCCACGGAGTCGGGTTGTGTAGGCGAATCCGCTGCTACAAGGCGCGCCGCGCGCCCTGAAGGAAGCTGGTGTGAGGGTTGCTCACTGAGGTGGTAGGCTCGGAGAAGTGGCGACACCCTCTCGCGGTCTTGGCCTGGCGCGGCGGTCGAGCCAACACGCCGAACTCGCCCCTAAGGACATCCTACGACCGCGGGGGCGCAACCTCGCCTTAATGGCGAGCGACGGGTGAGTTTGTAGGGCCCCGTAGTCGCGCGGCGGCTAGTGCCAGCCAGCGCGGAGGCTTGCAATCCATGGTGGGCATAACTCGCGGCACTAACATTAGCGAAAGCACTCGCGCACGGTCACAAGGCGTATTAAGGATAATTTAGCGACTAAGCTAGGTTCACAAGCCGCCTCGGACCTATGGTCGGGCGATAAATCGGTGGAGAGAGCGAGTTCCCGCCCCGCGCCGGTGAAAGATTTGACAGATCGCACGATTTTCTAAATCGATCGATTTTTTACGGAGCGCGCGCGTGCGGACCGGCTGACGACGGCGGGAGGACTGACTGGCTGTCAGATCCCGGCTAGTGATGTAGCAAACGTGCAACTTTTAAGGGGAACCATTCACGAAAACGTAAAATTTGGTAAATTTGTAATTTCGAATCCAAGTGTGATCGCGAGCTGGGGAAATAGAGAGCTGGTATTTCATTATTCTTTGTTTTAATTGTCAATCCGGCTTCCATCCTTCGAGCAACCTATACGGCCCTTGACCTAAAAGTTCGAGCCTTACCGAGAGTTTGTTCCGGTCAACTTTAATTTTGGAAAGTAAGTATGAACGGAGGAAAATCAGCTTGTGTGTAAAAAAGAGCAATTAGTATAGCCATTCACTTAATAATTCCTTTGGTATCTATACCACCTATTAACCATCTCTTTTTCTCTTTTTATACACAACAGTACGTATATGATATTAGGGATTCGTCAAGAAATTTAAAGAGGGATTTGAGGTAAGCAGTGAGGATCTTTGAAAATTGAGTAGAGTAGAGAGTGCAAAGGATACGAATATTATAACGGTGACGGATTGGGAGCCAGCCAAGCTGAGGACGGAGCGAGGAGACATGGTCATATTTCCTGAGAGAAAAGACAAGTCGAATAGTTATTGAGCAGCTTATCAAGAAGTTCGAAAAGTCAAAAAACTACCATTGGTTCGTAAAATAAACCTCTGCCTCGAGAAGAACCGGCGCAAGAAGCTGGGCGAAGTGTTATTTTTTCTAAACAGTATATAATGTATATAAAATTACAGTATGACAAAACTATAGAGTTACAGTACTACAGTAGAAAACATTTTTGTTGAATATATTTAGTATAAAATATTTTTGTGTTAGATTACTTGTGCAACACGCTATCACTGCCAAACATCCCTATTCATGATGTAATGTAATCCTTTACGTTATAAATCTTATAAGTATGCTTTTGAAATAAGCGATTGTTTCACGACAGATTTAAATTTAGAATCGGTAAGATCAGTAATGTGCCTTGGAAATTTATTGGAGAATCTTATACAATTCCCCAAGGACGACTTTTCGTCTTTACTAGTCTGTAAATAGTAGATTGTGTCTCAAGGGAGCAAAATGATATATTTACGGCGAGGGCGGTATATTGAATTCTGAGTGAAGCGAAAGATTCTACAATAGAAACCTGAGCGTAGCGAGGGATTCTAAAGTAGAATCTTGAGCGTAGCGAGGGATTCAAGTGTTTACGCCCAAGACGGAAATAATTTTGCTACCGTGTGACACATACTGCTTTTCACACCGTCTATGAGGCCCGCTGCTAAAAACATGAAATATCTTACAAACGATTTTACTACAGTGTCACATACTGCTTTTCACACCTACTATGAGGAAAAGAGTCATTATTGCCCTCAAATGAGGGAAGAAAAGTACAACTTTGATGCCTCATTCGAAGGCAACAATAACTCTTTTCTGAATAGCAGGTGTGAAAAAAAATATTGTGTTTCCCAGTGTTTCTGGTATATATGACATGACAGTTACTCTCCGATCGTCAAGTAATCCGGACCTCGTAATAAGTTAGTGACGTGTCGGCAGCGGACGCGCAGCGGCTGTCGGACCGCGTGGAGAACGTGCCGCGGAACTGCGCGCGCATCGTGACGCTGGACGCCACCGAGTACTTCCCCGCGCCGCGCTACCGCAGCTACGGCGGCGCCGCGCCGCGCGCGCGCCTGCTCGCCGTCAGCACCACCGAGCGCCACAGGTCATATTATTTATTTATTTTAAGGAGTACCAACAGCTACTAGATTATGATAAGAGACTTAGATAATAATACAAAGCCAATTAAAGGAACTCACAGATAGAAACAAAACAAGGAATTTAACCAACTTTGCGTACACATTCACACTTTGCTATTCAGAATTAACTAAATAATAACGGAAAAAAAAAGATTGTATACACCCCAAAACTTAGCTGGGTTATGAAATTATGATCTAGTGATAATTAAGCTTCTTTATATACGAACTAAAGCACTCGGTGAAATCGCAGCCTGCTAGATAGAGTAAAAAAAAAAATAGATATAAAAAACAGTCTGCTCTGATAAAATAAAATAATAAAATAATCTGTAATATTGATATTAGTATTTCAATATGCACATATAACTTAATTTTACTTTTTAAACATGTGAATCTTGTCAATCGCACTCGCAGACTACCAAGACACAGGCTCAGCCTAGTTTGGAGTCTGATGGATAATTGTCTAACAAACCCATGTATGAACTATTTTGCTGAATAAATCATTATTATTATTATATTAGGTGCCTGCTAACTACTATGTGTTTCGTCCCAAGTACAAACATAAATGTCAAAGTGACAGATAAAAAATTACGAATTTTAGCGGCTACTTAACTAAAACAGGTTTGATGGATATTTATGAATAAGGGGGTTCATCTATTAAAACCATTTATTCTATGTTACATTAGTCCATCCGTTATCGACTCATCACCCATCTAGTAAATGTGCAGACAAGCGAGCGAAAACAGCATATAAGTTTTATTACTATCGCCGCAAAATGACCTAACATGGATAAAACGCAACTAAAAGCGGCGAGATCTTGCCCTTCGGCTTAAACGATCTACCAGCATTTTTCCATATCGGTACACATACTTTTGAAGGTGACTGAATGTACGTCCGTTTCAGACAATTGATGGACGACATAAGGGAGGCGGAAGCGGAACTAAAGATGCTGGATGCCGAGGAGAAGAAGCTCTCGAGGGAGCTCAATGAGGCCAATGAGCTCCAGGCTAACGCTTCGCGAGCCCTGAAGGTACTATCAAAATAAAATCAAAATCAAACATTTATTCTACAAATAAGCCTCGAGGGAACTTTTACATGTCAAAATATTAATTTACTGTCCAAGAAAGAATATTGATTTCGATATTACAAATATAACATCATTAATGTCATACAGTGAAGATATACTTGCAAAGTTATCTATTACAAATATTATAACATCAGTAAAGTTAGAGATGTATAAGGTCTCGGTCTGATTAAGCAAATAGTATAATGAAATTAATATAATATCCCAGAGATATACGTGGTCTCTGAGCGTCCAAATACATTTAATAGTTATTATTCTAACGTCCTTAGAGATGTACATGGTCTCTAAGAGTCACTGATAATAAAAATGAATCCTCAACAGGATGGTCTCGTGAATGCCCTATAAAAAGATACTAGTATTAACGTAGTCATTACGTGCTTGCAAGCATGAACAGGCCTTCGGAATAAAATTATACTTGCTACATGATCATATTTTTAGAGGAAATGACTGACTGTCAAGTTTATTTCTGCGTTTCTCCTCGGTACGGTCTTCTTTTTCAGAAACGCTGATAGATATTGATCTGTAAAAACGCCATTGTGGCCTACTTGCAGAATACAGTTAATTTGTTGACTGAGTGAAACGAAGGCCTCCGCTCTTCAGCTTAAAAAAAATGCTTTCATATGTTTTTCTAGATTTACGGTTGTTTTTTTCTACAGCTCGTATTTCTCTACCGATTATCGCAAAAATTTGTGAGTAGGTTCGATAATTATATAGATTTCTTTTGTCGACTCAGTTTTTGGAAATTTTCGAAACGGAACAATTTTTTTTTCAATGATTTGTTCTCCTCTACAGGTCACATTTCTCAGCCGATTCTATTGAAATTTTGTGAGCAGATTCGATAATTATATGGTTTTTTTTTAATTTAGATTTTGGACGTTTAAAAAAAATACTCTCGAGGTGTAGAGGTTACGGAGTCACTAGTTTATTAGATTAACCGGAGTTGTCTGTGTTCAGGAGTTGCTGGGGCTGCAGCACCGCGCGGAGAAGGAGGAGCGCGACGCGGCGGCCGCGCTCGACACGCAGCAGGCGCCGCACCACGCCGTGCTGGTGAGGACAGGGGGGGAGTGGGGGGGAGGAGGAGGAGGAGGAGGAGGAGCGCGACGCGGCGGCCGCGCTCGACACGCAGCAGGCGCCGCACCACGCCGTGCTGGTGAGGACAGGGGGGAGTGGGGGGGAGGAGGAGGAGGAGGAGCGCGACGCGGCGGCCGCGCTCGACACGCAGCAGGCGCCGCACCACGCCGTGCTGGTGAGGACAGGGGGGAGTGGGGGGGAGGAGGAGGAGGAGGAGCGCGACGCGGCGGCCGCGCTCGACACGCAGCAGGCGCCGCACCACGCCGTGCTGGTGAGGACAGGGGGGGAGTGGGGGGGAGGAGGAGGAGGAGGAGGAGGAGCGCGACGCGGCGGCCGCGCTCGACACGCAGCAGGCGCCGCACCACGCCGTGCTGGTGAGGACAGGGGGGAGTGGGGGGGAGGAGGAGGAGGAGGAGCGCGACGCGGCGGCCGCGCTCGACACGCAGCAGGCGCCGCACCACGCCGTGCTGGTGAGGACAGGGGGGAGTGGGGGGGAGGAGGAGGAGGAGGAGCGCGACGCGGCGGCCGCGCTCGACACGCAGCAGGCGCCGCACCACGCCGTGCTGGTGAGGACAGGGGGGAGTGGGGGGGAGGAGGAGGAGGAGGAGCGCGACGCGGCGGCCGCGCTCGACACGCAGCAGGCGCCGCACCACGCCGTGCTGGTGAGGACAGGGGGGAGTGGGGGGGAGGAGGAGGAGGAGGAGCGCGACGCGGCGGCCGCGCTCGACACGCAGCAGGCGCCGCACCACGCCGTGCTGGTGAGGACAGGGGGGAGTGGGGGGGAGGAGGAGGAGGAGGAGCGCGACGCGGCGGCCGCGCTCGACACGCAGCAGGCGCCGCACCACGCCGTGCTGGTGAGGACAGGGGGGAGTGGGGGGGAGGAGGAGGAGGAGGAGCGCGACGCGGCGGCCGCGCTCGACACGCAGCAGGCGCCGCACCACGCCGTGCTGGTGAGGACAGGGGGGAGTGGGGGGGAGGAGGAGGAGGAGGAGCGCGACGCGGCGGCCGCGCTCGACACGCAGCAGGCGCCGCACCACGCCGTGCTGGTGAGGACAGGGGGGAGTGGGGGGGAGGAGGAGGAGGAGGAGCGCGACGCGGCGGCCGCGCTCGACACGCAGCAGGCGCCGCACCACGCCGTGCTGGTGAGGACAGGGGGGAGTGGGGGGGAGGAGGAGGAGGAGGAGCGCGACGCGGCGGCCGCGCTCGACACGCAGCAGGCGCCGCACCACGCCGTGCTGGTGAGGACAGGGGGGAGTGGGGGGGAGGAGGAGGAGGAGGAGCGCGACGCGGCGGCCGCGCTCGACACGCAGCAGGCGCCGCACCACGCCGTGCTGGTGAGGACAGGGGGGAGTGGGGGGGAGGAGGAGGAGGAGGAGCGCGACGCGGCGGCCGCGCTCGACACGCAGCAGGCGCCGCACCACGCCGTGCTGGTGAGGACAGGGGGGAGTGGGGGGGAGGAGGAGGAGGAGGAGCGCGACGCGGCGGCCGCGCTCGACACGCAGCAGGCGCCGCACCACGCCGTGCTGGTGAGGACAGGGGGGGAGTGGGGGGAGGAGCGGGACGGGTCATAAAAGTCTCAGCGCTTGTCTGTTTTTAACCCGGAACCACTACTTTCATAGGCAGCATTCTAGTCCTGTACCACTGCCCTATATTGATATAATCTATTATACGTGATGTAGGAGGAGGAGCTGAACATATCCAAGAACAAGTTGGCGGAGCTCTCGGCGCAGACGGAGGAGTGGGCGCAGAAGGAGCGCGAGCAGAAGCAGCAGATCGACGCGCTCGAGCAGCAGAGGAGGGATGTCGAGAAGGAGCTCGAAGCGGTCCAGATGGAGTGTAGGAACAAGGAAGTGAGTCATCATCCTCCTAGCGTTATCCCGGTACAGTAGTACCCAACTGATAAGGCGCGTCGTGAATCTTCGTTCGCGCAGATAAGAAAGTATCGCTCCGAAGATTAACGAAAGAATGCTTAAAACTTACAATTAAACTTAGATCACTACTATAAGGTTCATAATACACTGTTCGATCAGAAGTATGGCGGCTGACTAACATGCCACGCGGCGCGCGCTAACATGGCGGCAGCTGCGGACCAATAGCGGTGCAGGAACAAGAAGCGCGGTGCGTGGAGCGTGCCGATTGGTCAATAGCGTTTCCCGCTCTTTAAAAATTCATCTTCTGCGCAGGTACATCGGTAAGCCATATCAGTTGGGTACTACTGTACAGTTGTATCCTGAAGGATGCCCGGGGTCCACTACCTGATCCCAAGATTTGGCGCAGGCACTAGTTTTTACGGAAGCGACTGCCATTTGACCTTCCAACCCGAGGGGTAACCAGACCTTATTGGAATATGGCTTGTCAAGTGATTGGGCAACTTGACTGTTAGAAGTTCTCAAGCCGCCCGAAGGCCTCTAACTTGGCTTAACGACTGCTGCCATAGACAGTTTCTGTTTGTATGTTTTAAGTTAATTATTTTCATTTATCCTAAAAGTATGACCCTAGTTGGTCGAAATAAATGATTATTATTATTATTATTATTATTTAGTACGATAAGTTCTTCCTTCTTCTTGGTCGTAACCTCATGTCTGAGGGACGAGACGACTATAAATAAATAAATATTAGAGGACAATCTTACACAAATCGAACTAGCCCCACAGTAAGCTCAAGAAGGCTTGTGTTATGGGTACTAGACGACGATATATTTAATAGATATAAATACTTAAATACATAGAAAACATCCAAGACTCAGAAACAAATATTCATGCTCATCACACAAATATTTGCCCTGACCGGGATTCGAACCCAGGACCGTCAGCTTCACAGGCAGGTGCACTACCCACTAGGCTAAACCGGTCGTCAAATTCTAAATGTATGATCGTATTTGGTCGAAATAAATGATTATTATTATTATTATTTAGTACGATAAGTTCTTCCTTCTTCTTGGTCGTAACCTCATGTCTGAGGGCCGTGACGACTATGGGCGACTCTCTCGACTACTGCCCTCCAGGCTGTCCGGTCTTGTGCCATTTATACAGTTGCCTGTAAGGTGGACGGCAACTTCTTGGATCACATCTGTCCATCGTACGTGCAAGTTCTTCCTACGTGCAATAAAATCATAAATAAATTGCTTTGCAAACTAAGATCTAAGCAATGTTAACCAGTGCCAAGTGAACTATGATTTAGACGTATCAGCGTGAGCTGCCTGTCTAAAATATATAATAATAATAATATAATGCGAACGGTCTAATAGCGAAGAGTCTCGACCAACACCTCAAGAGACTCTCGCTAGATGGCTGGGTCAAGGGTCAGATACAGCGCGGCGGTACTCCTGGACACGGCGCGGATAGTCAGGAGGTTCCTCTCTCTGTCGCCCGACACCACCCTAGGTTAGGTTTTTATAATGATTTTATGTTTTGTAAATATTGATTTATATTTTACTTTTTATATAATTATTATAAAATCTAGCCTAAGTCTTAAAGAAAATAAAGAGGAAGAATAATAAATGCAGGAAGAGCTGGAGCAAGAGCAGCTGAGGCAGGATCAGGGGGCGATGGAGCGGCAGACGCTGCAGCAGCGGCTCAAGGAAGACCGAGCCAAGATAAAGGAAATGGAGAAGACCCTGTCCGAGAGACGCGTCCGCATCCGGGAGCTGATCGCGGGCGCGGAGAAGGTGTGCCCGCGGATCCACAACCCCAGGTAACGAAGGCGGCAGCACCGACTAATTTGGTTAATCCTGCAATGGTACAGTCGCCATCAGATATATCGGAGCGAAGAAAGTGCTCACAAATATCTGAACATGACTCTATTGTCAAGGCGTTAAAGTGCTTCATCATCATCATCATCATTTCAGCCGAAAGACGTCCACTGCTGAAGATAGGCCTCCCCCAAGGCTCGCCATTTAGACCGGTCCTGTGCCGTTCGTTTCCACCGGATTCCCGCGACCTTCACCAGGTCATCACTCCACCTTGTCGGAGGCCTACCGTTAAAGTGCATGTTCAGATATTCTTGAGCACCCTGAAGAGTACAGGTATATTTGATGGCGACTGTACAAAAACCTGAAAGGCCTGGATAACTTAGCCGGAGAAACTAGTGACTTATTCAATAGGTCAACATTTTCATAATAACGTGTTTGACGTGTTTGACATAGATTATAATTTTTGCTAACAATACTATATTTATAATTTATACTTGACATCTGTAACTTGACTATATGTTTGACATAGATTTATTTTAATTTTTTTTTATTTATATTAATTTTTAATTCAATTGGTTGGTGTTACCTGATGAATAAGTTATGATCGTTTCTTGATATTATTGACTTTTTCCTAACATGTAAGTGCTTTGGTGTCATGCACTGTAAACTTATAATGTATTGACTGAATAAATAAATAAATAAGTTTACATGTCATAACTTACTCAAATAGACCGCCCCGTGTCATTCCGGGTGCAAAAGTGCCCAATAAACCTCCCCGTTATATTCCGGGTGCAAAGGTGCCCGACAGACCGCCCCGTGTCATTCCGGGTGCAAAGGTGAAAAGGGCAAAATTTGATGCCATATATCTGGAAAACAGTGAATTTTGAAGTAAATCAACTGTTGAATAGTTTTGTTGTCTGACATTAAAAACATTTTACACAGGGACGAAGAGACGGTAAAGGATGAGATAAAGAAGGTCAAGTCGAAGCTGAACTCGATCCGCACAGACGGGCGCAGCAAGGCGGAGGTGACCGAGGAGCTGCTCCGCGTGGAGACCAAGTACCGGGACACCGACGTCAAGCTGAAGCGCATACAGAACCTCGTCGAGAAGGTATGTAGCCTGCCACCCGCCCTGCATGACACCGTCACCAGTACCCCGGGGTCGCAGCAGGCGGAGGTGACCGAGGAGCTGCTCCGCGTGGAGACCAAGTGCCGGGACACCGACGGCAAGCTGAAGCGCATACAGAACCTCGTCGAGAAGGTATGTAGCCTGCCACCCGCCCTGCGTGACACCGTCACCAGTACCCCGGGGTCGCAGCGGGCGGAGGTGACCGAGGAGCTGCTCCGCGTGGAGACCAAGTACCGGGACACCGACGGCAAGCTGAAGCGCATACAGAACCTCGTCGAGAAGGTATGTAGCCTGCCACCGCCCCGCATGACACCGCCACCAGTACCCCGGGGTCGCAGCAGGCGGAGGTGACCGAGGAGCTGCTCCGCGTGGAGACCAAGTACCGGGACACCGACGTCAGGCTGAAGCGCATACAGACCCTCGTCGAGAAGGTATGTAGCCTGCCACCGCCCCGCATGACACCGCCACCAGTACCCCGGGGTCGCAGCAGGCGGAGGTGACCGAGGAGCTGCTCCGCGTGGAGACCAAGTACCGGGACACCGACGTCAGGCTGAAGCGCATACAGACCCTCGTCGAGAAGGTATGTAGCCTGCCACCCGCCCTGCATGACACTCACCAGTACCCCGGGGTCGCAGCGGGCGGAGGTGACCGAGGAGCTGCTCCGCGTGGAGACCAAGTACCGGGACACCGACGGCAAGCTGAAGCGCATACAGAACCTCGTCGAGAAGGTATGTAGCCTGCCACCCGCCCTGCATGACACTCACCAGTACCCTAGGGTCGCAGCGGGCGGAGGTGACCGAGGAGCTGCTTCGCGTGGAGACCAAGTACCGGGACACCGACGGCAAGCTGAAGCGCATACAGAACCTCGTCGAGAAGGTATGTAGCCTGCCACCCGCCCTGCATGACACTCACCAGTACCCTAGGGTCGCAGCGGGCGGAGGTGACCGAGGAGCTGCTCCGCGTGGAGACCAAGTACCGGGACACCGACGTCAGGCTGAAGCGCATACAGAACCTCGTCGAGAAGGTATGTCAGCCTGCCACCCGCCCTGCAAGACACTCACCAGTACCCCGGGGTCGCAGCGGGCGGAGGTGACCGAGGAGCTGCTCCGCGTGGAGACCAAGTACCGGGACACCGACGGCAAGCTGAAGCGCATACAGAACCTCGTCGAGAAGGTATGTAGCCTGCCACCCGCCCTGCATGACACTCACCAGTACCCTAGGGTCGCAGCGGGCGGAGGTGACCGAGGAGCTGCTCCGCGTGGAGACCAAGTACCGGGACACCGACGTCAGGCTGAAGCGCATACAGAACCTCGTCGAGAAGGTATGTCAGCCTGCCACCCGCCCTGCAAGACACTCACCAGTACCCCGGGGTCGCAGCGGGCGGAGGTGACCGAGGAGCTGCTCCGCGTGGAGACCAAGTACCGGGACACCGACGGCAAGCTGAAGCGCATACAGAACCTCGTCGAGAAGGTATGTAGCCTGCCACCCGCCCTGCATGACACTCACCAGTACCCTAGGGTCGCAGCGGGCGGAGGTGACCGAGGAGCTGCTTCGCGTGGAGACCAAGTACCGGGACACCGACGGCAAGCTGAAGCGCATACAGAACCTCGTCGAGAAGGTATGTAGCCTGCCACCCGCCCTGCATGACACTCACCAGTACCCTAGGGTCGCAGCGGGCGGAGGTGACCGAGGAGCTGCTTCGCGTGGAGACCAAGTACCGGGACACCGACGGCAAGCTGAAGCGCATACAGAACCTCGTCGAGAAGGTATGTAGCCTGCCACCCGCCCTGCATGACACTCACCAGTACCCCGGGGTCGCAGCGGGCGGAGGTGACCGGGGAGCTGCTCCGCGTGGAGACCAAGTACCGGGACACCGACGTCAAGCTGAAGCGCATACAGAACCTCGTCGAGA
This sequence comes from Epiblema foenella, assembly GCA_963556455.1. Classification (NCBI taxonomy): domain Eukaryota; kingdom Metazoa; phylum Arthropoda; class Insecta; order Lepidoptera; family Tortricidae; genus Epiblema; species Epiblema foenella. Next base: position 690,938 of record OY747102.1, on the reverse strand, counting down.
AGGTATGTAGCCTGCCACCCGCCCTGCATGACTCACCAGTACCCCGGGGTCGCAGCGGGCGGAGGTGACCGGGGAGCTGCTCCGCGTGGAGACCAAGTACCGGGACACCGACGGCAAGCTGAAGCGCATACAGAACCTCGTCGAGAAGGTATGTAGCCTGCCACCCGCCCTGCATGACTCACCAGTACCCCGGGGTCGCAGCGGGCGGAGGTGACCGGGGAGCTGCTCCGCGTGGAGACCAAGTACCGGGACACCGACGGCAAGCTGAAGCGCATACAGAACCTCGTCGAGAAGGTATGTCAGCCTGCCACCCGCCCTGCATGACACTCACCAGTACCCCGGGGTCGCAGCAGGCGGAGGTGGCCGAGGAGCTGCTCCGCGTGGAGACCAAGTACCGGGACACCGACGTCAAGCTGAAGCGCATACAGAACCTCGTCGAGAAGGTATGTCAGCCTGCCACCCGCCCTGCATGACACTCACCAGTACCCCGGGGTCGCAGCGGGCGGAGGTGGCCGAGGAGCTGCTCCGCGTGGAGACCAAGTACCGGGACACCGACGTCAAGCTGAAGCGCATACAGAACCTCGTCGAGAAGGTATGTAGCCTGCCACCCACCCCGCATGACACCGTCACCGGTACCCCGGGGTCGCAGCAGGCGGAGGTGACTGAAGAGTTATGTAGAGCTCGAAGGGTCCACGTTGAAATAATTACCTCTTCTATAAAATGTATTTTATTTATGTAAACTTATATTATTATATCGGAGCCGAAACGTGGCCACTCACTGTAAGTCTTGTCCACCAATTTAAGGTCGCTCAGCGAGCTATGGAGTGAGCTATGCTTGGAGTCTCTCTTAGGGATCGTATCCGGAACGAAGTTATTCGTCAGAGAACAAAGGTTATCGACATAGCTCAGCGAATTAGTAAGACTGAAGTGGCAGTGGGCAGGTCACATATGTCGCAGAACCGATGGCCGTTGGGGCAGACTGGTTCTTGAGTGGAGACCGCGTGTCGGCAAACGTAGTGTAGGACGCCCTGCAACTAGGTGGGGCGATGATATTCGAAAGGCAGTGGGCAGGGATTGGAGGAGAAGAGCTGAAGACCGAGCTCAGTGGCGTGCCATGGGGGGAGGCCTATGTCCAGCAGTGGACTGACACAGGCTGATGATGATGATGATGATGATGATGATGATGATGATGATATTATTATATAAATTAATTGTTTTCTTTTAAATTATAATTATAAATTTGCATGCCATTGTAATGGTGAATTGTGCTGTTCTATATTTAATGAATATATATTTTGCCATCCTTATGTACCATAAATCTCGTAAATAAAAACTAAACTAGCGTGTGTGGCCTAGGGAATACAATAACCGGTCATATTTCATAAACAGTTATAACAAAAAATAATTAGAATCAAACAACAACTACTGAACATAAGCGCACTATTGTCTCCTTTTTAATCATCCATTAATTCTACACTAGAACTTGACATATTAGTAAAAATCACAGTACAACAAATTTAATTAGTACAAGAAATTTAATTAATGTTTAGTAGTTTAAATTAGGATAAGTATAACGGATCGTAACTGATACCGGTTTTTCAAATTTTCAATAACCGGTTATGACATTTTGGCGAAATAACCGGTTTCGTCGGTATCGGTTGAAACCGGTTTGAGCCGTTAACGTGCGTTGTTTGCAGTGCACTAGTTCGACGGAGCGGCACCGCTACATGGGCTACAAGCTGCAGAAGCGAATCGCGGGTCGCGTGGCGCACTGCTTCCACGCCATGCTCACCGTCAACGGGTATTCGGTCAGTGCTCACCACACGTGCTCACCACACTTGCTCACCACACTTGCTCGCCACACTTGCTCCCACACGTGCTCACCACACTTGCTCACCACACGTGCTCACCACACGTGCTCACCACACGTGCTCACCACACGTGCTCACCACACTTGCTCGCCACACTTGCTCCCACACGTGCTCACCACACTTGCTCACCACACGTGCTCACCACGTGCTCACCACACTTGCTCACCACACTTGCTCACCACGCGTGCTTACCACACGTGCTCACCACACTTGCTCACCACACTTGCTCACCACACTTGCTCACCACACTTGCTCACCACACTTGCTCACCACACGTGCTCACCACACTTGCTCACCACACGTGCTCACCACACTTGCTCACCACACTTGCTCGCCACACTTGCTCCCACACGTGCTCACCACACTTGCTCACCACACGTGCTCACCACACGTGCTCACCACACGTGCTCACCACACGTGCTCACCACACGTGCTCACCACACGTGCTCACCACACTTGCTCACCACACTTGCTCACCACCCTTGCTCACCACGCGTGCTTACCACACGTGCTCACCACACTTGCTCACCACACGTGCTCACCACAAAATCAAAATCAAAATCAAAATCAAAACATTTATTCTGCAAATAGGCCTCAAGGGCACTTTTACAAGTCAAAATCTATCTAGGTACATCAAATAAAAATAATACAATAATCAAAGTATCATTAATTAAATGTCAAAAATAACTAATAACAATCGAGATTTGTTAGAGATGTATAAGGTCTCTAAGCGTCAAGATAAAAGGTAATAAAGTAAGTACACTAATCATAATAAAATATTTTGAGCTATATCTATAACACGTCAACATGAAAATAATAAAATCTAATAAATAAATATCCTCAGAGATGTATAAGGTCTCTGAGCGTCAGTCTAAAAAATAAAATCAAATGAGAACAGTGAAGTCTCTCATCATGTCAATTCCACTGAACACTAGTACGAAGTTACTAGTCCTTGCAAACATGAACAGACCGGACCCCACAAACAGCACCCGTTCACGAGTATGACGCGTATCTCAGCCATCGCCTCCCTCGACCATATGTTAGGGAAGGTTGCGACCCGATCAACGACGCCACCGTAAGCAAAGACCTTTAGGCGAGCATGACATATTCAAGCTGCAGGACATTTATAATCAAAGTAGTACTTAATAATAAAATATCGAATACAATGAGATACCTCATGATGTGCTCAAATGTACATGAAATGATTTTAGAACAGTAAAAGTCCAGACTAAAATTGTAGTTATACATGTCTACATTATAAACCATTACTAATTCTAGTAAATTATGCAACTGGCTTAAAAGCTTCTTGATCGTTTAAAAAATCATTGACGGAATAATACGCCTTGCTTACCAAGTGACTTTTAACGTGACACTTAAATCTGTTGACGGGCAAATTCACTACATCCATGGGTATTTTATTATAAAAGCGTATACAGTTCCCCACGAAGGACGTGCTAACTTTACGGAGACGACAGGCTGCCACTGCGAGCTTGTTTTTACTTCTTGTGTTGTAGTCGTGGATTTCGCTGTTAAGTTTGAATTCATGGAGATTTTTCCGTACATACATAATGTTCTCAAAAATGTATTGAGAAGCTACAGTGAGAATATTTGCCTCTTTGAATTTTTCTCTTAAGGAGGCACGAGCTCCTAGTTCATAAATAGAACGCACTGCTCGTTTTTGCAGTACGAAGATAGTCTGGATATCCGCCGCTTTCCCCCACAGCAGGATTCCATAGGACATAACACTGTGGAAGTAACTGTAGTACACCAATTTTGCTGTCTCGACGTTTGTCAGCTGCCTGATTCGCCTCACTGCATAGGCTGCGGAGCTTAGTTTTCCTGCTAATGTGGCTATATGTGCATGCCACTGAAGTTTTGAATCTAAGGTTATTCCCAAAAACACAGTCTTGTCTTCGAATTCTAGAATTTCGCCCTTTAATTTGATTCTTGAGTTGTTTATGTGCTTAACATTGGGTAAAATAAATTTTATGCACTTCGTCTTCTTTGCATTTAAAAGCAGGTTATTGGCTGTAAACCAATTTACAATAGTGGATAATACATCATTAATACAGTCGAAGCTTTTCTCTTTTCTATCCACTTTGAAAATTAGAGAAGTGTCATCTGCAAATAAAACTATATCATGTCTACCCTGCACAAGCTCTGGTAAGTCATTTATGTACACTAAAAATAAGAACGGTCCTAGGATGGATCCTTGCGGTACTCCAAGAGCAACGCTTGAACCTGCTGACGAGGTCCCATTGATGACTACTCGCTGTGTTCTGTTCGATAGATATGATGAAACGAGATCAAGAGCTCCATTCTTTATCCCATAGTGCCTAAGCTTTCTGATCAGATTTTCGTGATCAACGCAATCAAATGCTTTTGATAAATCACAGAAAACTCCAACAGCATCTTGAGCCTTTTCCCAGGCATCAAAAATATGTTTAATGAGTACCACACCGGCATCTGTGGTGGAACGGCCTCTAGTAAATCCGAATTGCTTAGGGGCAAGTGTTCAACCCGTGGACACTTTCCAGATTTCGATCTATTTTTTGTGTTCAATAAAAAACTGTTGTCACTATAATCAAAATATTTATTTTTTTAAATAAACAAATAACCAGTCTTTAATCGCCGTAGACTTTTATTGCGATAGCTATCTAGAACAAAAAGTTATAACAATATTTTTAAAAAATCACTTTTTGTCCATAGGTACAACTATAGTTTCTACCTGTGGACACCGTGATTCTACCTGTGGACGGTGGTTTTACCTAAGGACATAAATGAACACAATATGTTTAACAAAATATTTCTTCATTTGAACACATAATTAACGACTTAAAAATAATCATCAAGTTGCAAAAATGAGTTAGGGGTCTTTTAAAAGACCTTTCGCTTCTTTGCAGTACAATACTCTAAGTATAACTCTTCTGCAGAATCTTCCGAGCCCGAAGAATGCCCACGGTCGGTAACGTCATCGGAATCATCGTTAAGCACAAAACACTTTTGACAAATGAAGCTTGATTCATCATCAGAATCTATATTATCTTTGTGAGCTTTTGAAACACACCTTGTATGATATTTTGCCTTACAAATGCTGCATGTAAGTAAAGTACTTTTGCTATATTTTTTACACATAACACACATGGCATATGATAATATAGTATCCTCTATGATATTATTTTTTTTGCTGTCGGACGTTTGTTTCTTTAGCATATTGTTTGTTTGAGTGGGACAAACTTTTGTAGGGTTAGGAGTTTTCATTACCTTGGCTTTACTTGTACTTGGGTGTTTAGAATCCTTTTTGTTCTGTATTTTCTTACCGACTTTCCCTGTATTATTATTTTTCTTATTATTTGTTCTATTTATTTCTTCCATCTGAATAGAATTCTTCACTGGCGTATCAGTTAGTATCCTATAGTTTTCCCGGGCTTTCTTCCTCGTTGAACTGTTTTTTTTGGACCTGCTTTTTGAAAAGGTTTGACAAATTCTGGTGTTATCAAGTCCAATTTTGGATTTTTCTTGGGTGTAACATTTTGATTGGGCGTAACGGCTGAAGACAGCAACGTGTTGTCCATTTCGGGATCCAACTGATTCATATTGTGGTCTTCAGTGATGAAAGAATTCACGCTTTCTTTTCGCTGAGGATCTTTTGTGGGACGGCTAGAAGAGCTTTTTTGACGCGTTTGATTGTTCTTTTCTGCATGAAAAACCTGTTTTGACTCTGGATGGTCTCGTTGTTTTTTGTTTGTACTAGTAGCAGCTGTTTGCACATTCGAATGTTCATTACCTTCATTCAAACATATAGTCCTATCCGCTGTTGGCGTCTCTAATAACGTTGGATCCGGGCGGTCAGTAACATATGAACTAAGATAATCCTCGTCGCTGAATATGTCACCGTTGTAGGGATATATTCCCGAGACTTCGAAGCTCTTGATAATATTTTTTGGAGTGAAAGAAATAGGATAAGCTTTGCCTATTAATTCCTCTACCTCGTAGATCGTAATCAGCTTTCCAGGATTACTTAGCATCCACTCTTCTGCAGCCTTATTGTAGTGGCACTTAAAAGGCCCAAACACGCATTTATCGAGTGGTTGTAAACGGTGCGAGGTGTGCGGTGGTAAAGTCAGCAGCACAATACCATTATCTTTTGCTTTGTCAATAATTGCTATCGAAATGTGTGATTCGTGGTTGTCCATTATTAACAAAACTGGGCGTTCTTTGGTTGGTTTTACAAACTGAATAAAATGATCTAACCACTTCCGAAATATTTCTTCTGTAGACCACCCTGATGGATTTGCTGTCCCAACAGAGCCAGGTGGAGCACCTCTTAACATGTTGTCTTTGAAATACACTCGTGGAAATATTATCATTGGAGGTACTGCGTTTCCAACTGCATTAACACATGCTATCATCATGTTGTTGACACCTCTTTCACCTGAGGTTAATTTGCCCAACTGTCTTATATTCTTGGGAGCTAATATTTTTCCCGGCTTATGGACGGTGCTGACTCCAGTTTCATCCATATTGTAAATTGATTCTGGAGTAAAATTCCACTTTTCTAAACATTGCCGAAGATTACCAAAGAAACTGTTAATGTTCGTTTTATTAAAACTGGTTGCTCTTGCCATGCTGGTTGCCTCGGGTTTTCGAAGAGATAAATTTGAATGACGCGACCGAAAGTATCTCAACCATCCAAGTCCAGCCATTTTATTCTTGTGCCAACTCTCAGGAATATTTTTTTTTTCTTTTGCCATAGCGAATTCGTAGGCAAGCTCTCGAACTTGTTTTTTATCTAAGCCCATATGTAAATATGCTGCTTTTTTTTAAGTATTCGTGAAGTTGCAGCTCTTCTTGATCATCGAATACCCGCTTAACATCATTCTTCAAGACTTCCACACTGTTTTCGTCCAGATTTTTGTCCTTATAAAATTTTTGGTACTTAAAAATCGTTGACTTTGGAATATTGTATTTTTCTGCAGCTTTACGAACAGAACATCCATTTTTCACCTCCCGAACAGCTTCAGTTAGGGTATCGGGGCATAGCTTGTCTCGTATTTGTCCACCTTTAGTACGAGGCACTGAATTAAAAGAAAACCGTTAAAATTTAAAAATGTCCATAGGTAGAAACATTAATGGTTCTACCTGTGGACAGTCCATAGGTACGTATACAACGATGTCCACAGGTACAAATTCGACGATTTTAAATTTAAACGGGTACCGGTCATATTTACAACTACCTACGTGCGCAGAAAACTAATGAAAACAATGATTATTTGTTGACATTCGATATGTAATTACACAGACACTTGTATCGATCACCTAATTTATAAAAGAGACTTCGAAAAACCAAGTAAAAACTTACTTTTTAGTCCAAAAACTTATCACTGCCGCTAGAGACACAATTCCTTTCATTTGTAAAAATGGCGACTAGCTAGTGTTACCATACGAGAAAAATACTTTTCGATTAAGTACACGATATTTGTCTATGGTCTGTTGTTTTTTAGATACATGGGGTGTCCACAGGTAAACGCGTCCATAGGTACAACACTTGCCCCTACTGTTCAGCAGTTTATTACGATTGAAATGGGATAGAAGCTGATTAAGGATAAGTTTCTCGAAAATTTTGCTTAATGCCGGTAGTATTGAGATAGGTCTGAAGTTTGTGGGGTCTGATTTCGTTCCTGATTTGAACAACGGGATAATTTTACTATGTTTCATCAAGTCAGGAAAAACTCCAGTATCAATACTTCTATTAAAGATATCAGCTATATAAGGAGCAGTTAATTCTATTATGGAATGTAATACTTTGACAGACAGCCCCCAAAGATCTTCAGTTTTCTTGACATTCAATGATCTAAACGCTTTGGTAACGATGATAGGAGTCACATAATTGAAACCAAAGATTTCCGTACATTCCACTACATTTCCTTTCAATAATACTTCAGCAGCGTCTGGCGATGAATTTAAAGACTTTGATGTGTCTATGGGTATATTGGAAAAGAACCGCTCAAATTGATCCGCTACATCGAGATCGGAACTTACTAGAGTATCATTGATACGTAAGCTGTAGTGCGGATCTTTAATCTTTCTTTTTCCTGTTTCATTGCTTATTACTTGCCATACAGTCTTGACCTTATCACTAGAGTTTTGTATTTTTTTGGACAAGTAATCAGCTTTAGCGGCGACACATACTTTCTTAAAAGATTTGGAATAGTTTTTAACATACTCTAGAAATTCCGGTCTTTTATCCGTAGTTCTCGAATCATATAAGTCATAGAGTCGGCGTCTCTTCTCGTGAATATCTGGTGTAGCCCAGTCGCTAAACTTAACCTTGGACTTGCCTTGAATTTTCTTAGGACTAAAGCATTTGTCAAATTCTTTTTTTATACAATCATGTAAAACAGAACACATACAGTCGGGGTTTTCCTGGGGAAATGAAAGATGAAATAATCTTTTTGCAGTATTCTGACAAAATAGGTCGAGGCGTTTTTCTGAAATAGGTCTGCACATGAAGCCACAAGGCGCTTCCTCGATTTTCCCGCTGAAGGTAACAAGTTGCCCGCAGTGGTCAGAACTTAAAGTGTTTATGATAGATTTAACTATCGCCTCCTTGTTACTGTAAATATTATCAATACACGTAGCACTAGTTGCTGTAATTCGAGTAGGCTCACAAAACAAGTTCACTAGGTCAAAAGACTTGAACGTATTTATTAAACTCACACTCATTGGCGATTTTTCTAATAAATTAACATTAAAATCACCACACACAATGATACACTTTTTGCTCTTAAAGACACTAGCGAGCACTTCATCCATAACGGATTCGAATAAAGTGTAGTCCGCTGACGGGGGTCTGTACACGCATACAATTATAAATTGTTCCAGCTCAATACAAGACAGTTCAATTTGCCGTTCAATAGACAGGTCGACACACTTGCTCACCACACTTGCTCACCACCCTTGCTCACCACGCGTGCTTACCACACGTGCTCACCACACTTGCTCACCACACGTGCTCACCACACTTGCTCACCACACGTGCTCACCACACTTGCTCACCACACGTGCTCACCACACTTGCTCACCACACGTGCTCACCACACTTGCTCACCACACGTGCTCACCACACTTGCTCACCACACTTGCTCGCCACACTTGCTCCCACACTTGCTCACCACACTTGCTCCCACACTTGCTCACCACCCTTGCTCACCACGCGTGCTTACCACACGTGTTCACCACACTTGCTCGCCACACTTGCTTCCACACGTGCTCACCACACTTGCTCACCACACGTGCTCACCACACGTGCTCACCACACGTGCTCACCACACGTGCTCACCACACGTGCTCACCACACGTGCTCACCACACTTGCTCACCACACTTGCTCACCACACTTGCTCACCACCCTTGCTCACCACACGTGCTCACCACACTTGCTCACCACACGTGCTCACCACACTTGCTCACCACACGTGCTCACCACACTTGCTCACCACACGTGCTCACCACACTTGCTCACCACACGTGCTCACCACACTTGCTCACCACACGTGCTTACCACTTACCACACGGGTTTACCACACGCGCTCACCACACGCGCTGATGCTGATGCTAAACTGCTGATATCGAGCCTTCCACACAATTGGACACGTGGTCGTACTTGCGAAGGTTGAAAATAAATCTGATACAATTGTTGAGAAGGCGATCCAATTTATTCAGAGACATGAGTGACGCTAGAGCAGCAGACATCAGCATAATCATTAAACTTTCTCTTAATAATTGCGATAGACATCAGACACATGAGGAACCCACGTAAGGCTACACGTAAGGCCACGTAAGGTTTTATACGTAAAAATGGAATGCTTGTTCCTATGGAGTGTTTGTACTGATGTATGGAAGTGAGAGTTGGGTATTTTCTATAACTGTTCTCACATTGAAAGATTAGATTTATAAATCTAGAAACAAGACGTATTCTAGTGCATAATGTATGTCAACGGAATACATATTTTTTGACTTTCATTTGACTTTGACCAGTCGGTCTTATCGCTAAAAAACGATCTCTTCCAGACAACCTTTGGGTGGTGGAGACATAAGAGAAAAAATTGACATGAGTGGGTGAAACAGTGATATTAAGTAGTACAAACAACCGAATCATAAGGAAGATCATACACTTACATAAATACATAGATATATAAACCTACATAAACATACCAATTATCGAGACGATGTAACACGTCGTAACAGACTTACAAACGACAAAATATCTTATGTCATAATCGAATTGGCTACCTACGGGACAGGCTGTGCCTAGTGTAGGGGCCAGTGTTTCTCTTATGAATGTTTGCGCATGTACACAATATCAATCTAGACCTAAGTCCTAATAGGTTAAGTGTAAAGTTTGTACTTATCCGGTAAAAAAAAATGTATATTGCCTACACCAAAGATTACAATACCAAAGCCTCGAAGTACGAAGGGAACTCGCATCAGTAAAATACATTTTCAAACTTATTCGAGGATTAATAACAAACCCATGGCTACTGCAATTTGTAATACGTTTTGGTAACCTATAACTTGCATGTTGGTTTATCTGTAAATGCAAGTTGGTTAATAAATAAATAAATATTGTTTTAACCTGTTATTGTGTACAATAAAGTGCTTACATACATACTTACATACAAAAGATACATCAACGAACATTTACGGAAGAAATAAATGTATTCAAACTCAAACTCAAACTAAAAGGCCTAGCAACAAGCACTTTTGAATCGTCAGTTATATATTACATAAATTGAATCTAATTATTCAGAGCAATTTATGATGCATATGAATTTTTTTGAAAAAGACATGAATTACTGTAATGTATGTCAAAAGAGAGTATAATAAATTCACAAAAAGATCGTCAATATGTAAAATAAAAATATAACAAATAGTATAATCTAGACAGTTTCTAGAATAAAATCTGAATGTCAAGAGGAAATCCTCAAGGATTCTCTTTCTTAATGACGACCGGTTTAGCCTAGTGGGTAGTGCACCTGCCTGTGAAGCTGACGGTCCTGGGTTCGAATCCCGGTCAGGGCAAATATTTGTGTGATAAGCATGAATATTTGTTTCTGAGTCTTGGATGTTTTCTATGTATTTAAGTATTTATATCTATCAAATATATCGTCGTCTAGTACCCATAACACAAGCCCTCTTGAGCTTCCTGTGGGGCTAGTTCGATTTGTGTAAGATTGTCCCCTAATATTTATTTATATTATTTATTATTATTATTAATTCCTTTTCATGTGTAAAGTATTGATATTCTCCAGGGCAACATGAACATCGACTTCCCGAACGCCGTGCTGGAGATCACGTGCACCGGCCGCGAGAGCGCGCGCCTCGCCTCCACCACCGCCTCGCTGTCCGGCGGGGAGCGCTCCTACAGCACCGTGGCCTTCATCATGGCGCTGTGGGCCTGCGTGGAGCTGCCCTTCTACTTCATGGACGAGTTCGACGTGTTTATGGTGCGTAGGGGGCAACCCTCGGCTGTAGAGACCATAGCACCCGCCACGCCTCCACCACCGCCTCGCTGTCCGGCGGGGAGCGCTCCTACAGCACCGTGGCCTTCATCATGGCGCTGTGGGCCTGCGTGGAGCTGCCCTTCTACTTCATGGACGAGTTCGACGTGTTTATGGTGCGTAGGGGGCAACCCTCGGCTGTAGAGACCATAGCACCCGCCACGCCTCCACCACCGCCTCGCTGTCCGGCGGGGAGCGCTCCTACAGCACCGTGGCCTTCATCATGGCGCTGTGGGCCTGCGTGGAGCTGCCCTTCTACTTCATGGACGAGTTCGACGTGTTTATGGTGCGTAGGGGGCAACCCTCGGCTGTAGAGACCATAGCACCCGCCACGCCTCCACCACCGCCTCGCTGTCCGGCGGGGAGCGCTCCTACAGCACCGTGGCCTTCATCATGGCGCTGTGGGCCTGCGTGGAGCTGCCCTTCTACTTCATGGACGAGTTCGACGTGTTCATGGTGCGTAGGGGGCTACCCTCGGCCGTAGAGACCATAGCACCCGCCTCGCCTCCACCACCGCCTCGCTGTCCGGCGGGGAGCGCTCCTACAGCACCGTGGCCTTCATCATGGCGCTGTGGGCCTGCGTGGAGCTGCCCTTCTACTTCATGGACGAGTTCGACGTGTTTATGGTGCGTAGGGGGCAACCCTCGGCTGTAGAGACCATAGCACCCGCCACGCCTCCACCACCGCCTCGCTGTCCGGCGGGGAGCGCTCCTACAGCACCGTGGCCTTCATCATGGCGCTGTGGGCCTGCGTGGAGCTGCCCTTCTACTTCATGGACGAGTTCGACGTGTTCATGGTGCGTAGGGGGCTACCCTCGGCCGTAGAGACCATAGCACCCGCCTCGCCTCCACCACCGCCTCGCTGTCCGGCGGGGAGCGCTCCTACAGCACCGTGGCCTTCATCATGGCGCTGTGGGCCTGCGTGGAGCTGCCCTTCTACTTCATGGACGAGTTCGACGTGTTTATGGTGCGTAGGGGGCAACCCTCGGCTGTAGAGACCATAGCACCCGCCACGCCTCCACCACCGCCTCGCTGTCCGGCGGGGAGCGCTCCTACAGCACCGTGGCCTTCATCATGGCGCTGTGGGCCTGCGTGGAGCTGCCCTTCTACTTCATGGACGAGTTCGACGTGTTTATGGTGCGTAGGGGGCAACCCTCGGCTGTAGAGACCATAGCACCCGCCACGCCTCCACCACCGCCTCGCTGTCCGGCGGGGAGCGCTCCTACAGCACCGTGGCCTTCATCATGGCGCTGTGGGCCTGCGTGGAGCTGCCCTTCTACTTCATGGACGAGTTCGACGTGTTTATGGTGCGTAGGGGGCAACCCTCGGCTGTAGAGACCATAGCACCCGCCACGCCTCCACCACCGCCTCGCTGTCCGGCGGGGAGCGCTCCTACAGCACCGTGGCCTTCATCATGGCGCTGTGGGCCTGCGTGGAGCTGCCCTTCTACTTCATGGACGAGTTCGACGTGTTTATGGTGCGTAGGGGGCAACCCTCGGCTGTAGAGACCATAGCACCCGCCACGCCTCCACCACCGCCTCGCTGTCCGGCGGGGAGCGCTCCTACAGCACCGTGGCCTTCATCATGGCGCTGTGGGCCTGCGTGGAGCTGCCCTTCTACTTCATGGACGAGTTCGACGTGTTTATGGTGCGTAGGGGGCAACCCTCGGCTGTAGAGACCATAGCACCCGCCACGCCTCCACCACCGCCTCGCTGTCCGGCGGGGAGCGCTCCTACAGCACCGTGGCCTTCATCATGGCGCTGTGGGCCTGCGTGGAGCTGCCCTTCTACTTCATGGACGAGTTCGACGTGTTTATGGTGCGTAGGGGGCAACCCTCGGCTGTAGAGACCATAGCACCCGCCACGCCTCCACCACCGCCTCGCTGTCCGGCGGGGAGCGCTCCTACAGCACCGTGGCCTTCATCATGGCGCTGTGGGCCTGCGTGGAGCTGCCCTTCTACTTCATGGACGAGTTCGACGTGTTTATGGTGCGTAGGGGGCAACCCTCGGCTGTAGAGACCATAGCACCCGCCACGCCTCCACCACCGCCTCGCTGTCCGGCGGGGAGCGCTCCTACAGCACCGTGGCCTTCATCATGGCGCTGTGGGCCTGCGTGGAGCTGCCCTTCTACTTCATGGACGAGTTCGACGTGTTTATGGTGCGTAGGGGGCAACCCTCGGCTGTAGAGACCATAGCACCCGCCACGCCTCCACCACCGCCTCGCTGTCCGGCGGGGAGCGCTCCTACAGCACCGTGGCCTTCATCATGGCGCTGTGGGCCTGCGTGGAGCTGCCCTTCTACTTCATGGACGAGTTCGACGTGTTTATGGTGCGTAGGGGGCAACCCTCGGCTGTAGAGACCATAGCACCCGCCACGCCTCCACCACCGCCTCGCTGTCCGGCGGGGAGCGCTCCTACAGCACCGTGGCCTTCATCATGGCGCTGTGGGCCTGCGTGGAGCTGCCCTTCTACTTCATGGACGAGTTCGACGTGTTTATGGTGCGTAGGGGGCAACCCTCGGCTGTAGAGACCATAGCACCCGCCACGCCTCCACCACCGCCTCGCTGTCCGGCGGGGAGCGCTCCTACAGCACCGTGGCCTTCATCATGGCGCTGTGGGCCTGCGTGGAGCTGCCCTTCTACTTCATGGACGAGTTCGACGTGTTTATGGTGCGTAGGGGGCAACCCTCGGCTGTAGAGACCATAGCACCCGCCACGCCTCCACCACCGCCTCGCTGTCCGGCGGGGAGCGCTCCTACAGCACCGTGGCCTTCATCATGGCGCTGTGGGCCTGCGTGGAGCTGCCCTTCTACTTCATGGACGAGTTCGACGTGTTTATGGTGCGTAGGGGGCAACCCTCGGCTGTAGAGACCATAGCACCCGCCACGCCTCCACCACCGCCTCGCTGTCCGGCGGGGAGCGCTCCTACAGCACCGTGGCCTTCATCATGGCGCTGTGGGCCTGCGTGGAGCTGCCCTTCTACTTCATGGACGAGTTCGACGTGTTTATGGTGCGTAGCGGGCAACCCTCGGCTGTAGAGACCATAGCACCCGCCTCGCCTCCACCACCGCCTCGCTGTCCGGCGGGGAGCGCTCCTACAGCACCGTGGCCTTCATCATGGCGCTGTGGGCCTGCGTGGAGCTGCCCTTCTACTTCATGGACGAGTTCGACGTGTTTATGGTGCGTAGGGGGCAACCCTCGGCTGTAGAGACCATTAGCTTAAAATTTATACCATAGTGTGGTTATTATAGGTGAAAACCATCAAATTATCACAGTAAATAGGAAATTTGACAAATTAATCAAAATCTTAAAAATATACGTGACTAAAGATTCGAAAAAATGTTGTTTTTTTTATTCCAAACGTAAATTGAAAATTACCAATAGAATTCTCATGTTTCAATAAAAAAGAAATTGTATGGCAACTATGTCCTTAAACGCAATGTTTCACGACTAATTGGCAAATTACTCGTTTGAAGAGTTTGCGCTCCAGTGAGATTGGTTGAGCGGTTTCAACCGAATCTGAGGTGTGAGTAGAATCGAGCTGCTGGGAGTTTTGTCGCTGGTTCACTAAACCTAGCCTAGCTGAGAAGAGTCCAGCAAGAAACTCAGCTAGGCCCGACCTGGGTCGGACTGACCCCGACCTGGGTCGGACCGACCCCGACCTGGGTCGGACCGACCCCGACCTGGGCCGGACCGACCCCGACCTGGGTCGGACCGACCCCGACCTGGGTCGGACTGACGTATTGAATGTATGTTTGTGTGCATACAGGACAACGTGAACCGGCACAAAGTGATGAACCTGCTGCTGAACCACGCGCTGAAGAACCCCTCGCGGCAGTTCGTGTTCCTCACGCCGCAGGACGCCTCCTCCGTCAAGGCGGGCCCGCACATCAGCATCCACGTGTGAGTCTGTCTGTCTGTGTGCCCCACGTGGGGCGCTGCTGAACCCCTCGCGCAGTTCGTGTTCCTCACGCCGCAGGACGCCTCCTCCGTCAAGGCGGGCCCGCACATCAGCATCCACGTGTGAGTCTGTCTGTCTGTGTGCCCCACGTGGGGCGCTGCTGAACCCCTCGCGCAGTTCGTGTTCCTCACGCCGCAGGACGCCTCCTCCGTCAAGGCGGGCCCGCACATCAGCATCCACGTGTGAGTCTGTCTGTCTGTGTGCCCCACGTGGGGAGCTGCTGAACCCCTCGCGCAGTTCGTGTTCACGCCGCAGGACCTCCTCCGTCAAGGCGATTCTACATTACTGGGATGACAGCTAAATGACAGAAGTCACCGTACCCAAGCTATAATTATCCCTTTTCCAGGCATAAATTTATCGACCACATACGTTTCAATAGAATTTCAACGTCAGTTCTGGGGTTTAAGGTTAAAATTAGATTGCATTTACTTAAAAAGTGATTTGTCTTGAAATTAATCATCAAAACGTAACTATTTTTAATATAATCTTTTGTTTTTTGTAAAGCCTTCTAGATAGGTGCGGCCTGGAAATGGGTTAATCAACATTTTCTTGTTATTCTGTCCCGTCAGCGAGGAGACAACAACAACCGAGTTTCTTAGAAAAATGATTATAATCAGGCACGTATCCAGAAGGGGGAAAGTTGGGATTTATCCCCCCCCCGAAAACGTTTTTAGCCGTTTTTATAGTACAGTGATTACAGCGATTTTTACACAGTTCACATGGTTGTTTCAATGTTTGTCCCCCTCCGAACCAAAAGTCTGGATACGTGCCTGATTATAATATGGACTTCAAGCATGCTCAAGAGATGACCCACGTCCAAATGGATATATGCTCGTTGCTAAAACTCGTCTGGTAGATTAAAATCCTATAAAATCACAGTTTTAAAGAGTGACTCAGGAGACGTAACCATGGCAACGCGCAACAAAGATTAGTTGATCCACCCATCAGTTATTGGTATCCATTTTATTTTATTTATTTAAAAAGGTACACTTTACAGACATCACACAATAAATGATACAGTTAAGTTTGCACAAAATCAGTAGTTTATAGACCAGCATGACCAAAGCAAGTGCACGCAGCATGATCAACAAGTAAGCGCATAATTGACTAAGTGCACATACAGCACTAGTGTCAAATTTTAGATTATTTTAACTTAGGTATATTTCTATCTGTTTCTGTCTGTTTCAGGATGGCGGACCCACGACCCTAAGACACGAGGAACCCCACAGATTGTTATCTGATTATTGTGATAATTTTGTAAGAGTTGATAATTGCCCTTTATGACATTGTAATTGTGTTCGTGTTATTCAGTCTTCATTGTTGCATTGCATTTTTGATTATACATAGTATAAAACAAAGTCGCTTTCTTTCCCTATATCCCTATGTATGCTTAAATCTTTAAAACTACGCAACGGATTTTGATGCGGTTTTTTTATTAGATAGAGTGATTGAAGAGGAAGGTTTATATGTATAAAAACATCCATTAAATAGTGCACCCGTGCGAAGCCGGGGCGGGTCGCTAGTTTAAAATATATGACTATCGGGCTTTTATTTCATTCCCCGGATATAATATAACGTTTTGAAGACTGTTGCCACTATATGGGTCATACGCGGATTTAGGTTCACGTCTTTTCTGTGGACATACCAAAAGTTAAGGGCTACAAAGCTTAATTTTGGATTGGACCAGTAATCCGCATAAACAGTGTCTCCGTTTCTATAAATCCCTATAATAAAATCAGCTAACATGCACATAAGCCGTTAACTATTGACCACAGGAGGGACGACTTGTTTTTCAACTATGACCCATATATATCAAAGCGACAGCGTATATAATGACAAAGTTCAATATTACTAGTGACTTGACATTCGGCGGTTAATTTTCGGCTGGGCCTGGGCTACTACGAAATTCGAACTTCGTATCGTGCCGTCCTTTCATTCAGGCATTGAGGGGCTACCGCGAACCACAAACGAAGTTTTCCCTCTCTGTCTCACTTATATGCAAACTTGCAAGTGCGACGGAGAGAGAAAACTTCGTTTGCTGTTCGCGGTAGCGCCCCTAGTCCCACCGCCGGCGAGCAGCGAATACTCTCATAGTAATTCTACTCATTTTCTCGCTCAAGCAAGTATTATGAGATTACTCGTTATTCGCCGGCGGTGGGACCAGTGCCATACAGTTAGTATACAAGAGTGAAAGGGACGGGACGATACGA
This sequence comes from Epiblema foenella, assembly GCA_963556455.1. NCBI lineage: Eukaryota > Metazoa > Arthropoda > Insecta > Lepidoptera > Tortricidae > Epiblema > Epiblema foenella. The sequence goes on along the minus strand of OY747102.1, from coordinate 673,338 downwards.
AATTCGGAGTACATACAGGCTCTTGGGCCTTATAGTGTTCATGATTTAGACCCACTTGGCCTACCGCGAACCGAAAACAAATATCTTCCACACTGCTGCTATCACACTTGTTGATTTTGCGATACTTTTCGTGTGGTGACCAGTGCCGGATTAAGCTAGCGCGGGGCCTGTAACAAATTCTATCAAGGGGTCCTTGGTTTGTTTTAAGTTTTCAAGTTTATGGTATAAAAATAAATAAATATCTTTGGACAATCTTACACAAATCAACCTAGCCCCAAACTAAGCAAAGCTTGTACTATGGGTACCAAGTGACGATATACATACTTATATAGATAAATAGATACTCAAATACATAGAAAACATCCAAGACTCAAGAACAAATATTCGTGTTCATCACACAAATACATGCCCTGACCGGGATTCCCCGGGACCTCCAGCTTCGAAGGCAGGGTCACTATCAACTAGGCTAAAGCGGTCGTTACACTACGTCGTTACGCGGTCGGTAAACTGTTACAAACTTTTCTGGATTTAATTTGGGCAAATACGAGTGGCACCTGACTAGTTGACTACGTCCTGTAGGGAAGTTCGCGTATGGAGATATTTTTTCGGGAAAGGCGAGTCTTAGTATCTTAGCCGTCACCTGGTTACAACCCAGTCGAGGAAGCGAAATGGAAAATATACTCCATCCGGAAAATATTCGAATTCATAGTATTTAGATACTTTTTTATAATAGGGCCAGAAATCGTGGGTGCGCGGGGCCCGTGGCATTTTACCCGTGCCCGTTTGCCCGTGCGTTTTACAGTTATTTCGTGAAGGCAACTGCCACCTGACCTTCTAAGCCAGAGGGAAAACAAGATCCAAGCGTTTCCAAGCGATGTTTTCTTTAAACCTATTGTTAATAGCTCTGCTACGGAAACATGGAAGCATAATGTAATATATTTTTAAAAAATGGGAACCGAATTGATAGCCTCCTCCTTTTTTTAAAGTCGGTTAAAAAGTTTCCACAGCCAGTAAAGAGATGGCGCCTGTAACCAAGCCTCTTAATATGGTTGTTGCCAGTCTATCTCAGTTTGTATAATTGTAGTCTTTGGCATTTGCTACTCTTGCTATATGGATAATCCGCAACTGGTGGCGACAGGTCTTCAGGTTTAGGACTGACAGGAAAAAAGGCGGGGACGTCCACCGCGCGATCGCGACAACAGTGACACATATAGTCCCTATTCGTTCCAGTACCGCCGCACACCGGGTAGTCAGTCCGACCCAGGTCGGGCCTAGCTGACTTTCTTGCTGGACTCTTCTCAGCTAGGCTAGGTTTAGTGAACCAGCGACAAAACTCCCAGTAGCTCGATTCCACTCGCACCTCAGATTCGGTTGAAACCGCTCAATCAATCTCACTGGAGCGCAAACTCTTAAGAGTATTCCAGTGTTCTAAACCACACGCGTGGTCGTGCCGGAGGTTTTCCCCTGGATTTTCCACAGGCTACTCTCCAACCGCGCACTCCTATCGCTTTATTGGGCCCGGCCTATAAAGCCACAGTCAGGTTCAAAAAAAAAGGCAAATAATTGTTCAACACCATTTATTGAATACTAGAACGCCAACATCCAAACATACGCGAAGTGAAGATGAATGCGTGGTTATTGCACGGTGAGATACACTCCGGCTGCGCGGGCCGCCGGATCCGTATTTATATGACGTGACGTGACGTGTCGTGCGACAATAAATCCGTTTTAAATATTTTATCTACATCCATACAGTAAATCCTCTTTTATGTGCTCAAAAAGTAGGTAAGGACCAACTTTACAATATCGCGCCGGTCCGGGGCGGAGATGGCCATAACGGCATCAAAAAAGGTATCGTTATGGCGTTATATGAAATTTTCCCTCTCTGTCGCACTTGCAAGTTTGCACATAAGTGAGACAGAGAGGGAAAACTTCGTTTGCTGTTCGCGGTAGCGCCCCTGGCTCGTGCTCAAAAAGACTTCAACGAGCTCACGAACTCGAACTCCTGCACTTTCAACGCAATGGTGCCTCAACACATGAAAGAGGATTTAATGTATGAATGTAGATAAAGTAGTGTATACAACTGTACATAATTAGGCCTTAAAACACTCGTGTGATCCTATTATGAAACTCGCTGACGCTCGTTTCATAAAACCACACTCGTGTTTTAAGACCTCTCATTATGTATCAGTTGCATAAACTACTATAGTATACATAAATTCACGAAAACTGTATGAAGCCGTCATTCATTTCAGACATTACACGCCAGCTCTCGTGAATCGACCTATAGGATCACTGAAACTTTGCCACTGACAGTTGCTGTTAATCCAATTGATATTCTATCTTAACATCAATAAAGTATTTATAACAAACATACAATTTATAGACAGTCTACGTATATAATAGTAACATTAGTGTTAGTAAAAGAATTCCAATGAGTGTATGTCAGCGGCAAACTCAAGTAAAACCTGGGGCGCTACCGCCAACAGCAAACGAAGTTTTCCCTCTCTGTCGCACTTGCAAGTTTGCACATAAGTGAGACAGAGAGGGAAAACTTCGTTTGTGGTTCGCGGTAGCCCCTCTGTAGATTCTTGATGCGCTCTGACGTGACCGCTAGTGTGCGTCAGAACGCACAAAGGACCATCACGTCAGATAAAGACGAATCCGGCTTATGGCGGTCGTGTTTGTCGGCTCATCTCATGTATAAGTGGCAAAACTTACCAGTACTTAAGTTTTCGTCACAAAGTCTAATAAGGTCTCATTTTACTGCAAGGTAAATTTACCCTATTATAAGTTCCAAATCAAGCAAGGCTAGATATTTTCCCCCCTATTCATAAACGTCTATCAAAACCTATATTAGCCTCGTGGCGCCCAAAGATTTTTTGGCTCCTCTTTAACTATGACCCGACTGTCCTTCTTATAGGACATATTAGTTACAGTCATATCCGCCCAAGATTTTGAGTTGAAATTTGTATATGTTAGAGTTACCGGTTTGAAGTGAAACTTTCAGGGTATAATTATGATTATGTGTTTTTAAATTCAATTATTCGCGTGGGCAGTAATTGAAGGTTAGTTGAAAAAAGTGCTGGGCTGGAGCCGCCATGCTTATTTTGGTTTATCAAAAGGCGCGTGGGCGCCACGAGGTTAGTTAACTTGCCGCTAAAGTTCGTTTGTCCTTATCTGTCACTTTGACACATGTGCTTGTCTGACAGTGACAACCAACATTTTAGTTGGCAGACGTTTGTTAAGTTTTATGAATACGGGGGTTTAAGACTAACCCGCTTATTCATAAAACTTAACAAACCTCTGCTACCTAAAATGTTCTTTGTCCCATTCTCACAAACGTCAATGTCAAAGTGACAAATAAGGACAAACGAACTTTAGCGGCAAGTTAACTAATATAGGTTTGATAGACGTTTATGAATACGGCGGTAAATTACTAGGTCATACTTTCCATGAGACTAATTAAAATTCCATCGTTATTACTATTAAAATGGTTATTATTATTTCGAGATTTTATAGTTGGTCCCAAAACGAATTCAGTTTGAACTGTCCGGGGGCGCTGCCGCGAACAGCAAACGAAGTTTTCCCTCTCTGTCACACTTGCAAATTTGCACATAAGTGAGACAGAGAGGGAAAACTTCGTTTGTGGTCGCGGTAGCCCCTCTGAGGGTTTACCGCGAACCGAAAACGAAGTTCGAATATCTCCCTCTCTGTCGCACGAATTAGCAAGTGCGGTAGAGAGGGAGATATTCGAACTTCGTTTTCGATTCGAGGTAGCCCCTCTACCCCCAAAAACTCGTGCAGGGTCGTTTTGAACTAGCGTTAAGTTGCTTCTAATGTATTTTCTGAATGTCAAAGACGGTCGATACGTCCTTACGATCGTTGGAAAAATTACGCAATTGCTCTGCTGAACTTTTGTTTCTCAGCTCTAAGCGACAAACGAGACCGCCACAAACCCTCTGAATGTCAATGAGATCACATGCACCTCGGAAAGAATATAATTTAAAAAGTTGCTAAAGCCCGTTTCAAATTCATTCGCGCAAAAGGGCATTGACCCGTGTACAGTCGCTCACAAATACTCAAACTACTCAAGTTCTAAGGGTGTTACAGCACCAATAGATCGGAATCGGAGCAGATTGGTCGACAACACAAAATTCATGAATTGACGATCAACCACCAATTGACGATCGATTGTTTGAACCAGGGACCGATACCGGTATTTTTAAAAAACCCTGAATTAGCCCAATATTTTGAATTATTTTTTGCCCTTTACGTAGGGCTGAATCATGTATTTAGGTAACAACGTCGTATTATTAGATTGTCCCATTAAAAACGAAATAATGAACCGGTAACCGTAATAATACCGGTATTTTTCTATGGAGAAAATACCGGTATCCGATCCCTGGTTTGAACACTCTTAGGCCGGGTTTTATAAAGATCCGTTAGACCAAATGTCGGATCAAATTTCAGTAACTCAGTACATATTTTGACATAACAAACCGACATAAGGTCTAACGGATCTTTATAAAACCGAGCCTTACCCATACTCATAGAACTTACTAACGTCTACTGGCTAAAATATCTCTTTTCCTTTTCTTACAAACACATTTTAACGTGATAGATAATGACGACCGAAATTTTAACTAAAATAGGTCTAAGTTTATTAATAAGGGCCCTTCAGTAGTCGAAGTGAACATTTTAAGCGCGTCTTTTTTTTATACAACGCCGGTGGTAAACAAGCATACGGTCCACCTGATGGTAAGCGGCCACCGCAGCCTATAGACGCCCGCAACTCGGAGTCATGTACGCGTTGCCGACCCTTTATGAAATTTGATAGTTCACTGTGTTGACAGCAGAAGGGACAAATTTAGGTCCCTCGCTCTCAACACAGTCTTGTATTATTTTCTGCAATCGATTGTAGCCAAACGCAATGGGGTCCGTAATTTTTATATTTTTTCATATAATATTATTTTTCATTTACTTACATATCAGGGAGATGCTTATATCTAAACTTAAAACTATACGGACTCATTATAATTGTAGCTTGAGTTCAAATGAATTTGAAACAGACCAAATGTACTATCAATAGTTTTTTTTTTATATTAGTTTCAAATAAATTGATATAAAAATATCTTACATCTAAAAGCGCACTATTTACCGCTAGGAATACAATTAAATTATTCTGATATAAAGTAACAAATCTATCCAAGTCTTATTTAAAGGCCGGTGCCTTGGGTAAGCGTATTCGTTCGACTAACTACGATGTACTAACTAACACATGAAAATACCCGCCTAGTGTTCAAACACATCAATTACATTATATAATACATTCAAACTGAATTTAACTACAGCCCCGTTTACACGGCCAGTGCTGGGTTGAGTCAGCTCGATCGAGCACTCGCTCAGTGTATGCGGGGTTTAAATAATCTTCACAAATTCGTGCAGCGGAAATTGCATTCGATATTTATTGCTTAACCGGCGAGCACGTAGCTTAAGAATTTCCTTATAAAAATGTTTGGTGAAATATGAATAGATACTAGAATTTAGAAATTATACACGGTTACATCACGGGTAGAAAATAAGTAACTGTGGTCGGCCCACTTTACTAGGGTAACGTGTATAACGCTTACCATCTTGCGAATTTTATTAATAACGGTTTTATAGTGATCGCATCTCAAACCAGTCCAAATACTGTTACTAATAAATATGGAAGACAAAGCAATATAAGGGCTAGATGTAAATTAAGTATAGATATCCAATGTTTCAGAGCTTCCACTAGTTTATCTAAAATTTGCATATTATCATAAATATTAATGGTATAATTGTGACAACAATATACCAGGGACTGATACCGGTATTTTTAAAAAAACCCATAATTAGCCCAATATTTTGGATTATTTTTTGCTCTTTACGTAGGGATGAATCATGTATTTAGGTAACAACGTCGTATTATTAGACTGTCCCATTAATAACGAAATAATGAACCGGTGACCGTAATAATACCGGTATTTTTCTATGGAGAAGATACCGGTATCCGATCCCTGCAATATACATATCATGTGGTGTGTATGGACTGGTTTGCTTTCACTGGAAGTTAGTTATCAACTTGTAACTTAGTTTTTGTGAAAAGTTAGTAGAGCTAGAGGCAGTCATTTAAGTAACGTTTAGGCACCATTCTGGTGAATAATTTATGTGTAGTTCTCTGAAGGTGCCTTTACATTTATATATAAGACGCAAATATAACAGAACACAGAATTATCTGTTTTATTCTAACAGCAAAACCTGTTAGATGTGTTGCTGCCCAGTACATTTAGATCTCGATTGGCGAATGCTGAACAAATACATGCGGAATCAGTCATATTGGTTGAATTAAAATGCATGGGAGTCAACCAATAACGCATACATATAAATAATCTTACGACGCGTTTACACCGAGTCAATCACTGGATAGGCGAGTTCAGCTTGCCTCAAAGACATCAATAGTTAAATTGATTCGGTGTAGATGCGCCCTTAGTGTCAAACCTTCGCCAATCGGTTGCAGTCTTTGGTTCAATCGAGGACATTATACAACGAATATTTTAATTTTTCATACAACTCTTATGCAACTTTACTAGCATAAGAAATAAATTAGAAGAAAATCAAACTATTTACACAAAAATAAACCAATCGTTAGATTAAAATAATGAAAAGATCCTTACGTATTCAATTTGATTAGAATAAGTGATTGAATTTGGAACCTAAAATTGTGCATTACAAAAAAAAAGGTACATTTTATTGATTAGCTAAGCGCATTTTTCGGCAATATTTTTGATTGAAAATGATTGGTGCAATGCATTTATTTATATACACTTATAACACTTATTATAATGATAAACACATTATCACGCAAGACTCAAGTACTCTATATTTCCCATGACATTCATTCTTATATTATCCACAAATCTTTACTAAACACTCCTTAAGCACGATTCACACTCGATTAAGTGCATCAAGTGTGTCGTGCTTAAATAACTGAATTTCTCACAAATTGATGTAATAATAGTGTTTTAATGAATATTTTTACACACGGTATGTAAAACGCTGGAATGTATAGACATTTAAACAGGGCAATGTTGGCAAGGTGGCCAACTCCAGTCTATAAACTATATTAGGAACAATATTAAGATTTCTCATTACATATAATTTTAAAGATGTTTATCAAATTGTTGATACAAAATAGTACACAATGTTTCCATGCAATGGAACGATTATCATTAACCTATTCCTTGCAGGGAAGTCTGGTTTTGTCTATTAGTCTATTTAGGGTATATCCAGAAACACGCGAGGTTTCAAAGGGGGGAGGGTATTATGAAAACCTCCCGACTGATCACGTTGAAGGAGGGGGGGGGGGGGGTACAACGTATACCTCACGTGGATTTTTTCCTGTACCTACAAAACCGAGAAATAATAGTTGACACATTTCTTGCAGGAAAGCATATCAAACGATTCGACATGTTTTGTTTTCTTGTGTAACTACACATTGTAAATACCTATTGTTATTTTTCCTCGTTTTTCTTTCAATTCTCCTTTGTTGTTTACCACTTACATTTACTTAAGTAGTATCATTTTATTAAGTATATTTTGGAGAAAATGACTTACTGTCGAGTTTCTTTCGGCGTTTCTTCTCGGCAGTGGTCTCATGAGAAATAGTAGTTTTTGACTTGTAAAAGTGCCTTTGCGGCCTACTTGCAGAATAAAGTTCATTTATTTCATTTATTTTATCTCGTGTACGAAATTATAAATCATCATTTCGCACGTCAAAAACACCCGAGTCTATTTAAATTTTTTGAAATTTTGGAGCGCTTGCATAACACATATACGAAAATAAACACAATACCATATTTTTTTAATAGTGAAAAATACACGTGAGGTTTCGTGTGATCTCCTAGTACCTCACCAAAGATCACCAGGTGGGGGGGGGGGGGGGGGGGGGGTCTAAGTGGGCCAAAAACCTCGCGTGCTCTGGACATACCTTTAGTGTCACGATTATCAGGGACATTGACAACTATAAGCATAGTCAAAAGTGTGCGATTCTAAATTAAGAGGAAAATATTTAAATAGTAGCATGTTAAGTAAAGATAAAAAGAACCTTTTGATGTGCTAAGTTCACCACTACATTAGTGAAACAACACTAATGCCTCGCTGTCAGGGCACTCGTGACGTGTAATCGAGGCCTTATTGTAGGACTTATTCGTTAGTGTTAGTCTCATGCAACACACTGCTGGTTAGGAGCGTATTTGTGTATACTTTACCACGGAGTTCACAAGTTAAAGACATTCCTATACCCAAGCCAATGAATAGGTTTCAAAAATTCCTTGTATGATTGACGAAATATAATTTGCACCGAATCACCTAGTATTAACCCTACAGGTGACAGTTTTCAGTATACTGAAGTCAAAGTGTGTATGAAATGACAGGTATCCCGATTGCAAACTAATCCCGTAATAAGTAACTGCCTTACGTACGTTTGAAACATTAAACCCCATTAGTATTTGGGTCATACTTAGTTGAAAAAACAAAAGTTGTTCTCCTTGGGGTCAATAGTTAACGGCTCATGTGCATGTTAGCTGTTTTTATTACAGGGATTTATAGAAACGGAGACACTGTTTATGCGGGTTACTGGTACAATCCAAAATTAAGGTTTGTAGCCCTTAACTTTTGGTATGTCCACAGAAAAGACGCGAACCTAAATCCGCGTATGACCCATTTGTAACTGGGATAACAATAATATTTGAGTTATTTGCACCAAATACGATTTTTAAGTTAGAAAGCTATCACGAAAGCATTAGTACTTTTAGTAGGCATGCAGAACACTTAGGTCAGTCTTCCAATATCAGGCCTGTGGTGAATTTAACAAAAAATAATAGTCTTTTTGTACCTAAAGTTGTCAATGTAACTAATTTGAAGTCAATATATATGTTATCTAGTCATCTAGTCATTATATTGACATTTGAGCGATACTATTTATTATTATACGATGCAATGTACAATATTTGTATTGAGTGGGTTCAATATACTTGTGACTATCATTATATATATTTAAAATGACGTTTTATAGGAAAGTTCACTTTTATTTCTACGGACAGTATATCACCGTGTAATTGCAGGAACTGCCAGTTAATCTTACGCGTAAGATTATGAAAAATCTATGTCCATAATTTTACCGTGACACACACTGAATGTGTGCACCCAAGTTGACACACAGACAATATGTATGAGCAGCCCCGTACAAATAGGAGCAACCCGATTCCGAGACAAGTATAACTTGGTGTGTATGCTACATACTAGCTCTGAAGCTAGAAGTCAATTCAGTGTACATATTTAAGTCAAAACTACTCAAACAGCTAATAATAGGTCTCCTAAAATGTCGATACGACACAGGCATAAAAAAAAAACGTAAAAATACAAATCTTACGCAGTCACAAAAGCATTTACCATCCGGTACGGTATAAACAGTTCTAAAATTCAGCTAAACAACCAATCAAACGACGTAACAAAATTGACAACAATAACACATAATACGTGGTCTCACTTGTACACTTGCCAGTGGATTCAAGACTGTTACATGGGATGTTTTCAGAGGCATTTCTGTACAACTACGGCCAGCCTTCGTTCAATACCACATTTGTAGAAATTCGTATTTAAATTATTTCATATTATATCATACATAACTTGGACAAATCGGTCAAAATAAAAAGATGCCAGATCATTGAACTAATTGGAAATTTCTAAGGCTTTTAACAAATGCTGTATTGAAGCTACGGAAACTTTAAGAAATGCCTTGGAGTTAAAGCGATAGGCTCATTGAATGTTTTGGCGAACCGCTCATATTTCTTGCTTGATTGACCACACCGCTGCTCTATACGGAGCGACGTGACTCATGCGTGGTTTTTATCTCGTAACTCTCTCTCGTGACAGCGTTTACAGCGCGTCAGCGTATCTTGAGCTGCGGTGCGGTCGAACCCTTCCACGGCTCGCAACTTCTGTAAAATATAGTTCCACTTAGCGGAGTACACAAGCGAGCGCGGGCCCTACTCGTCGGCGCGCAGCTCCAGCGCCTGGCGCGCGGAGGGCGTGTCGGCGCCGCCGCCGCTCGGGCTCTTCTGGTCGGACTGCGGCGGCGTCGGCGGGTACACGTGCTCCGCCTCCGCGGCCGGCGCTGGCGACTCGGGCCGCTCGTGGGCCACTTTGTCCTGGAAACAAATAACAAATATTGAATGTGAACAACATACCTGTACCCCTATAGGCCAGGCAATGAAATGGTATGCAGGGAAATGCATGGAACTCAATTTTTGACTTCGTAACTTTGTTTGGACTAGTTAGGAGGTGATCACTTAAAAAGACCCCGCCGCGAAAAAAATTGACCTACTCCATCGAGAGCTTGTTGAGTGTATAAATAACGTATTTTTGTTTTTATAAATATAGAATAATAAAGGAATGAGGAGACACTTATTATTTCTTAGAGTTAACTTTCCTCCTTTAAAATCTCATTAAATATACATCCTAGCGAAAATGTGTGTAGAACATTTTTTGTAGAGAATTTTATTTAAATTACTTATGTCTAAGAACATTTTTTGCCATGGGCCATCGTTTAAGAGTTATTTACGAAAAACCGAAAAATGAGACATTCAAACCCCCCCGATTCAAGAGCTATGGGTAGGGACTTTTGATATGTTCACCTACTAACTAGTCTAAACAAAGTTACGAAGTCAAAAATTGTGTTCCATGCATTTCTATCTATACGTGTTTTTGAGCATACATTGCCTGAACTATCTAGAAGTTTTTTCGAAACAAAACACAAACGAACGCGTTTGCGTTTAGTCTCAATTTTTATGGAAAAAATAGTTACCACCGAAGGCCACCAGAGGCGCTGCTCGCGTTGCCATACAAATAACGTTTGCATTTGTTTCGAAAAACCTATTAGTATATGTTGGTACCGAATGAATCCCTGGATGGTTAATCTTGAGATGTGGGGACGAACTTCATGCAATTATACATGCATATTGTAAATGTGTGCGTCAGCGTACGAGCTATTTATTTATTTAATCTTTATTGCACAAAAGAAAAACTTATAGTACAAAAGGCGAACTTAATGCCAAAAGCATCCTCTACCAGTCAACCTTAAGGCAAAGCAGAGAGCTATGTGTTCGTATGTGTCACAACTACAACTGGCTAACCCGCGCTCGCGAGACAAAAGTACTGTAACTCTTCATATACCCCAATATGTCCAATGAATATGACAAAATAAAAAAAAATAACATAATGAATGACCATGAGGTCAGATCGCAGCCGCTTCCGTAAAACTAGTGCCTATGCCAAATCTTGGGATTAGGTAGCTGATCCCGGGCATCCTTCAGGACGCAACAGTACCGGGATAACTAGGATAATGATGATGATGATGTCCAATGAATATGACACGACCACGTAATGGTAAAGTTGTCATTGTTAAATCTTGCAAAGTATTCCAGAACCATTATAAATTATACAAGTTATAAAATTAGTGATTACTGGTCCTGTTATATCTGTATATCGTGTGATATTTATCATAATTTTGCTCGCATGTAGTTGCGGTTACGTATACCGCTTGATAACAATATGTATCAACCGGTAGTCATATTCATATGTACACTCGACGCGGGCAAAACAATTAACCATACAAAAATTATTCGAATTCGTGTCACCGGCATAAAATGTTGTCTCCTACTTGCCAGGTGTGACAAAAATAAATTTATTTACGTTGAAAATCGCAAGGACAAAATAGTTCCAAAACACACTCAAATAGGAAAATGGGGACAAAGATAGTTTAATACACTTACGAGCAAAAATAACGGGTACCCTTTGTATTGAATTTCCATAGAAAGCGTACCGGTTATTTTTGCTCGGAGTATATGTTGGAAGACTTCATGTACATCACTACATAGTATAAAACAAAGCCGCTTTCTCTCCCTATATCCCTATGTATGCTTAAATCTTTAAAACTACGCAACTGATTTTGATGCGGGTTTTTTTTAATAGATAGAGTGATTGAAGAGGAAGGTTTATATGTGTAATAACATCCATTATATAGTGCACCCGTGCGAAGCCGGGGCGGGTCGCTAGTATACTAATATACTCTCCCTCGGGAGAGGGAAGTAAATCGTGGGAAGTTCGCGGGGAGGGGAGGCTCTCATCTCGTCGTCGATCGGAAAGTTTAGCCACAGGACGAGTCGGCCGTGTGGAGTACTCACAAACATGTCAAGCGTGACGTTGTGCGTCTGTATGCGGTGGCTCTCGTCCACGTTGATGTCGGGGCAGATGAGGTCGAGGCCGGCGGCGCGCTGCAGGAACTCGCCGTCGCCGCCGCGCACCGCGCAAGCGCCGGCGCCGCCCGCCGCGCGCAGCACCGCCACCGACGGCGCCAGCCAGCGGTAGCACGGCTCCAGCACCTCCCACGTCCAGCCTGCCACACACACACGCACACACATGTAACAACACTACAACCAGGGACTGCATAACCGGAAAATATAGGTAGCTTTTTAAAACGGTATACGTCATACCGTTTCGTTTCGGTTAGGTTTCGATACCGCAAAAGATTTTTTTCGCTAGCGGAATATAACGGTACCGGTATTTTTTTCGATACCTGAACCGTTTTCATTAAGATATCGTTTGGGCTTTAAGAGGGCGCCGCCAATGGCGCCAACCAATCACCGCTAGTTATTGGGTGAATGCCTAAAATATCCAGTTTTGTTAAATTACGTTCGGCGCGATAGATTACTGACGTCATAGCTGTTCGCTTTTGGTGGCGCTTACGTACTCATCGTAAAAGTTACGTTCGAAATTTTTTGGTACCGCAATAATACCGGTTGGCTACCGTTATAATAAAGGTTTGAGTACACCTATCAAAAATATATATATCGTTATTTTATATTGGTATCGTACCTTTATATTTCAACCGGTATAGTTCTATCTTTATAACGAAGCGGTATTGATATCCAATACCGCTACCATACCGCTTATACCGTACCGAAAATGGTCCCTGACTACAACAACACGAGGAGCCGAGCTCTAAAACTGCCCTGAACTGAATTAACGAAGCCGCCGGTCCTAGCCCGCCGAGCGCGGTAAGTTGATGACCATATTAAGGTTTTAAACACCATTCCCCGTCCATTACACACAATGACCTTTTACTCGTATATGTAAGGGGCGGATATATTAGTACATTACTTACCGAGGGCGATAAAACAAAGAATATCTCAGATCGCAGGCATTTGACGCCCGAGCCGAAGGCAAGGGCGATAATTATGCGATCTGAGGCTTTCTTAATTACCGCCCGAGGTAAGTACAAAATTTTATGTCACTCCCTGAGATTTTCCGCGCGCGGAGCGTGCGGTAATTGCCACTTTATGGCCAGGTGTGACATAAATATATGTAACCTATCGTGCAAACTGCCGAGCTATAAAAGCTTATCTCACGACACTCCGAAGATCTATCGTCCTCTAGAGACGCCATGACAGGATAAGCTAAGTGAATCTGCCCCCAGCGAATTTTGGATTATTTCACAAGTCTCGTAAAAATGGCGGCTCGCGTTTTCAAATTGCAAATTTCAATGTTATTGTTTTAATATTCATAGATTCCATAAGATTCCATTAGTATATGCACAATTTCTGTGACGCACGTCGAAATCAGCTTGGTACAAAAAATATATTTAAAAAAAATCAATATTTTGTTTCGGCGGATGAAAGTTTGGATATTTTTTTATTAATCTAGAGCCACATCATCCATAAAAATTACAAAACTCGCTGGAGCCGAATCACTTAGTTTATCCTGGCATGGCCTTTGCTCACTGAGTCATCTGAGACAGAATTAGGGTGGGTTGCACCAAACCGCCTGTAATCGTAAGCGGTGTTCGTTCAAATCTGATTGTATGTAAAGTTTGTCAAGTTTCTATGGGATGACAGCTGCCGGCGCCATATTTGACGATGACCGGCCTGCGATCGTATGTTGGTGCAGCCGACCCTTAGATAGCGAGCTGTGCTGCTGGGCCAACAAGATTATGCTACACGCTACGGCGTAGCCCAAGACAGGGTTTGAAAGGATAATTATCGTGATTTTTATGCTTTGATAATTATCGATTTGATAATAACCTAAAATTGTCAATTCGGCATGAAACTTAAAAAAATACGTGCGTGAATTCGAACGTTAATAATTGAGCTCTGTATATGTGTTTTAATGATTAATTGATTATATTTTAATGATTAATAAAAAACTAGTAAAATATTGTATAGCAACTATTTATTTTGCAGCCTAAAACACCATAATCTTTTATATATTAGTACAGAGTACAGTCTTTATTGGTAAAAATACATTTTACAGGTCATATCATATATCGGAAAATAAATTTAACTAATAAAATAACGTATACTACCCTACCCATAAGAGGCATAATTATCGCGATAATTATCAAAGACCATAATTATCTTGATAATTTCGAACCCTGGCCCAAGGAGGGTGTCCCTGTGTACTAGTAATCTGCTGACGAGTCTTTTGAAATAGGAAAGCAGACCAGCGGCATGATTTAGCTGTAATGTATTAAATTAATTATGAGAACATTAAAATGTTCGATGTGGGTGGGACGTGATTAACGCAGAAGCGCAACTCGCTGACAATATGAAGAGGCCTTATAAGTTTTAAAATGTTTTGATTTCAAATTATGACAAAAACATTGATAATACCAATAAATGTATTAAATGATACGATGATTTTATTAAGGTTTTAGATAGTAACATAGCCATTTTTTTGATTTTATTGTGTGTAGTAGAATTTAAGCGGAAAAAACAAATTTTTAGCTTGAAAATGGTCGATTTGGAGTCATTTTTGAAACGATATTTCTTAATGAAAAATGCAAAAAACACATTTAAAGTTTATGACATAAGGTCGCAATAGTCCTGTTCTAGATAGTAACATTGAGAAAATATAAAGATACGTGTCTATTCAAACAGAAAATGGCGTAAATAGATGAGAGTTTTTTAACTGGTAAGGACCCTGAAAAACAAAAGCGAATATCACGGTTTCCCCACAGTCAGAGCTGACAAAATCGGGAGCCCCTTATTAAGTCAGATGAATCTAAAAATATGTAGGACCTGCGTCCGATATTGGCGAACGTCATAACTAGTGGGTCAACGATTTCATGTTTATGAAAATGGTGGGTTGTCGCGATCAATGTTTCAATTCTACTTTGGTTTAGACGAACCGACAGACTGATTTTATGCAATACGTGTCGGAAAAGCAAGCTAATTGGAAATAGGTTTTAGATGGCAAAGTTTGAAGCTTATTTTTATGTAAATACGTCATTAATAGCTAGCCGGTCTGTTCATGTTTGCAAGGACTAGTAACTTCGTACTAGTGTTCAGTGGAATTGACATGATGAGAGACTTTACTGTTCTCATTTGATTTTATTTTTTAGACTGACGCTCAGACACCTTATACATCTCTGAGGATATTTATTTATTAGATTTTATTATTTTCATGTTGACGTGTTATAGATATAGCTCAAATATTTTATTATGATTAGTGTACCTACTTTATTACCTTTTACCTTGACGCTTAGAGACCTTATACATCTCTAACAAATCTCGATTGTTATTAGTTTCTTAGTCTTATTTTTGACATGTAACACTACATTTAATTAATGATACTTTGATTATTGTATTATTTTTATTTGATGTACCTAGATAGATTTTGACTTGTAAAAGTGCCCTTGAGGCCTATTTGCAGAATAAATGTTTTGATTTTGATTTTGTTCTTTGCAATTGTGTTGTTACTGGTGTGAACGTGTAATTGGCTTTTTGTATCATATGTCAAAAATTAATGTATTGATAGCAGCTGTTGGTTCTCCAAATAAATAAATAGAGATTATTAGTTTTGTGTTGACGCTTAGAGATCACCTACTCAAGTAATTTAAATTTTCCAGCTTAGTTTCTACTACCCAAAGGTTGTCTGGAAGACATCGCTTGTTAGCGATAAGACCGCCTGTTGTCTACCACTGTTACATGTATTTTAATATCTGTTGTTTTTTGAATGTACTTAGTTTGGTGAGCAATAAAGAATATTTGTATTGTATTGTGTATATCTCACAATATTTTATTATGACTAGTGTAACTACCTTATTACCTTTTATCTTGACACTTAGAGACACATACATCTCTAACAAATCTCGATTGTTATTAGTTTCTTAGTCTTATTTTTGTCATGTAACACTACATTTAATTAATGATACTTTGATTATTGTATTATTTTTATTTGATATAGATAGATTTTGACTAGTAAAAGTGCCATTGAGGCCTATTTGCAGAATAAATGTTTTGATTATGATTTTGATTTTATGATTAGCAATTCATATTTTCATTACAAAGCTACAGAATGCTATACGGATGCCAGATTTATAAACTAAGGACAAGTTAAGCGATAAAAATGCTGCAATATTAGTTTTATGTCGCATTAACTCGAGGGTATAATTAGACATTATTTTATTGTTTTTTTTTTGGTAAATATATATTAAATAAATAAATATTAGAGGACAATCTTACACAAATCAAACTAGCCCCACAGTAAGCTCAAGAAGGCTTGTGTTATGGGTACCGTAAATCGGGGTTACTTTCAAATTGAGGGGCGACTTTAAAAATACAGTTTTATGCCATGTTTTACTTTCTTTTTTTAGTTAAACTTGAGTCAAGTTATACATTCATTAATTTCCTAACTATTTCCTAAACTAAATCAAACAAGAAATACTTAGTGATGATTATTATAAGCATTTTATATCTATCAAAGTAGCCCCGTTTTTTCTTAAAGTCACCCCAGTTTACGGTACTAGACGACGATATATTATTATGTTTGTGAGGAGTAGTAGTGTGCAGTGTTCACTCACCGGACACCCTGAGCGCGAGGTCCCTGTCGAAGGCGTGCGCGAGCGCGGCGGCGGCCACCACGCTGTACGCGAACCGGTTCACGTCCACGTGCAGCAGCGCGAGGTCCACGAGCCGCGCCACCGCCACCGCCTCCAGCGACGAGTACTGCGGGAGCGCGAACGTGTACCCGCGCAGCGCGCTCGCGCCCGCGTCGCGCTCGCCGATCAGCCGCCGCTTGGCGCTCCGCCCCTCGCTGGCGAGTTGCATGTACACGTTCAGCCAGCTGTTGATGGTGATCGGCGTGATGTTCCACGACAGGATCTTCAGGATGAGCAGCTCCTCGAGGAGGATCTCGTCGGTGGTGCACGCGCCGTCGGTGACGTAAGCGAACTCGCCGATCTTCGGCGGGTACACTTCCTCCACTTTGGCCGCGATGAAGAGGCAGGTGATGCCTGAGGGTTTTGTGGGTTTTTAGAGTGTGTCAATGTTATATCGGTGTAGGATCCGATATTTCCGATAAATTAGAACAGATACTTTTATGACAATTATGATTGAGTGTTGGGCAAAATGAAAATAATTGTAATTAAACCTAAGCCTCCAACCCACTGTCGTGTAGCAATGTAGCTTGAAACCAGACTACGTATGCTCGTAGTTGGTTCGCTTCGCTCGTTCGATCGCGTGATGAAATAGTTACTTGTTATACAAGGGTGCAAAGTTACATTTTAACCGCGAGTGTGAAATTAAAACACGAGCTAGCGAATCGATTGCGCGAGCGAAGCGAGTGGTTCAAAAATATAAGCCTGAGCGTAGCGAGTGTTGCACCACACGTAAAATAACTTTGCAGCCGTGTATTGTAACACAAATCTTTTCACATCACTAGAGCGAGCAATTTTTTTTTGCTCCTCCTCGTCCTAGCGTAATTCCAGTACAGTTGAATCCTAAATATAGTTCGATGCCCGGGGTCCACTACTTAATCCAGATATTTGGCGTACGTATTAGTTTTTTTAACACTGGCTCTGGACTGGCCTTTACATGTTTAAAAAAGTTACACTTTAATAATACGCTAGGATTTCATATATTCTTTGCACTCTTGTCGATAAAATGCAGTTTTGATATCTGTTTTACAAAAATAAAAAAGGCCGGGGGCTTTCCGAGCTAGTGAGGTGAAAAACAATATAAAGCATCCATTACTTTCTATTAAATTGTGATAGATAGCTTTCTTACGCGATGAACGAGACCACCGGTGGACCCGCTGGAGACTTACCGATGAGCTGCAGCCGGCCTTTCTGCACGTCGTCCGTGTTGGACAGGTACCGGTCAACGTAGTCCGCCGTCAGGTGGAACGTCTCCCGGTGCAGTTTGTACACCTCACACACCTGCATGACAATGGCAAACTAGTTTAACAAAGTTCCATAGTTGTATACAAACACAAAGAGGCACACACGACGTGCACCGGGTAGTCAGTCCGACCCAGGTCAGGCCTAGCTGAGTTTCCTGCTGTCTGTTCATGCTTGCTAGGACATAGTGACTACGTTAATACTAGTGTCTTTTTATAGGGGATTGACGAGAGACATCATCCTGTTGTGGATTCGTTTTTATTATCAGTGACTTAGAGACCATATACATCTCTAACAATATTAAATTAATTTTAATTTTGACGCTCAGAGACCATGTACATCTCTGGGATATTACATTAATTTCATTATACTCCTTGTTTAATCTTGAGACCTTATACATCTCTAACTTTATTGATGTTTTAATATTTGTAATAGATAACTTTGTAAGTTTATCTTCACAGTATGACATTAATTTTGTTATAATTGTAAACTCGAAATTATTATTCCTTCTTGAACTGTAAATTAATATTTTGACATGAAAAATGTATTACTTATTATAGTCAGACTTTCCTAAATTGTAAATTAATATTTTGACATGTAAAAGTGCCCTTGTGGCCTATTTGCAGAATAAATGTTTGTGTTTGTATTTGACTCTTTTCAGCTAGGCTAGGTGGTCTGATCCTATTAACCCTTTGACCGCCACAGTCGGCTATTCACGTCATCGGAAAATCGTACCATGGACGCCAAAGACTGCTACAGCCGACAGCCCGGTGAAAGCAATAGCGATCTATACGCGATTGCGTAAAGTTTAATTTCGCGTTGAACGTGTGGCATTAGCGATGCGTCATTAGTATGTAATGCTTGGCGCTCAATAGGTTAAGAGGCCTTATAAGTTTTGAAATGTTTTGATTTCAAATTATAACAAAAGTATTGATAATACCAATAAAGTGATTAAAGGATACGATGATTTTATTAAAGTTTTAGATAGTAATATGGCCACTTTTTGGTTTTATAGTGTGTATTAGATTTTAAGCGGAAAAACAAAGTTTTTAGCTTGAAAATAGCCGATTTGGAGCGATTTTTGAAACGATATTTATAATGAAAAATCCAAAAAAATACATTTATAATTTATGACGTTTGGTCGCCAATGCCCTGTTCTAGATAGTAACACTGAGAAAATGTCAAAATACGTGTCAATTCAAATAGAAAATCATCTAAACAGATGAGCGTTTCTTAACTGATAAGGACTCTTAAGAAGGCACTGGGTGGTGACATGCACCACGCGGTTCGCACAGCTTACAACCGCGCCATTTGGAAACAAGCCATGTGTAGTCGCTATCCTCAGCAGTGAGGGACCGAGGAAGGTTTAGTGCTCCCAGTAGCTCGATTCCACTCACACCTCAGATTCGGTTGAAACCGCTAAACCATTCTCACTGGAGCCCAAACTCGAGTATTCCAGTGTTCAAAACCACACGCGTGGTCTTATCGGAGGTCTTCCTCTGGATTTTCCCCAGGATACCCTCCAACCGCGCACTCCTGTCGCTTTATTGGGCCCGGCCTATAAAGCCACAGTCAGGTACAAAAAAAAACTACGCGCAGACGATATATATAAGCAGACGGATCGCTTGATTTACTTATTTATCGTATGACAATTTTGTTGCCGTATGACAGATTCACTGTTTAGATGATAACGCACTTCAAAGTACAGCCAGCGTGGCAGGGCACTTTCACCTAGATGTCCTAGATTTGCGCCGTGACCTACCTACAGTACAGTAGCGATAAGCTGGAACACTTCCAATCAGCCGGGTACGTACTCTCCCACATTCACAAACAACATAACGTACAATCGACAAAATGGGGGCTATCGTTTTTGTGCTCACCAGTTGGCGCCACTGTCGAGTAAGGTCCAGCTGTCAAAAATTGAGAACGAAGTTTACATTTAAATCATATTCAATACCTTAAAACCGTACCCGTAAAAATATCGAACATACCGCATTGTAGCGCGGTCCCGTCTTGTTCGGAAAAAGGAGGAAATAAGTTTCCGAAAGACAAATCTGTCTCAAAGCCCTGACAGTCATTGACATTGACCCTTAACTCATATTTGCCATAATCAAGGTCAGGTAATGCAAAATAGTCTACTACCTACTACCATATTGTTCCAATTAGATATTAACCCGCGTAGCGCAACAACAAAGAGTGACATTTGACGTTTCGGAGACCCCACGCTACAATAGCGCCTCTATAGCGGCGAATTCATACGCGATAGCCCTCATTGTAAAGACATTCACACCTCAGAATCGATAGACGGTGCTCAATCAATCTCACTGGACTCTTAGGGTATCCCAGAGGGGCTACCGCGAGCCGAAAACGAACGAACTTCGAATATCTCCCTTTCTGTCGCACTTGGTAATTCGTGCTGTGGTTAAACCGCCCGCGTGCTCGTGTCGGAGGTTTACCCCAGGGATCGGATACCGGTATTTTCTCCATAGGAAAATACCGGTATTATTACGGTCACCGGTTCATTATTTCGTTTTCAATCTACCGCCGCCTGTTGTTTGCCTCTTCTCATTGTGTTTTTGTACTGTACTGTATCCATTGATTTAGGTGTGCAATAAAGAGTATTTGTATTGTATTGTAATACATACACTTTCGCTATTACTTAAAAAACGGACCACGAAATTCTACTAGTTAAAACAAAAAGATCGCGGTAAAACGCGAATGCTGAAAGTGAATGCACGGAAAAACGATTTAGCGGAAGCCGTCTAACAAACCATCTAATAATACGACGTTAATACCTAAATACATGATTCAGCCCTACGTAAAGAGCAAAAAATAATCCAAAATATTGGGCTAATTCAGGGTTTTTTTTTAAAT
Source organism: Epiblema foenella (assembly GCA_963556455.1). Taxonomy (NCBI): domain Eukaryota; kingdom Metazoa; phylum Arthropoda; class Insecta; order Lepidoptera; family Tortricidae; genus Epiblema; species Epiblema foenella. The sequence goes on along the minus strand of OY747102.1, from coordinate 652,202 downwards.
ACCGGTATCAGTCCCTGGTTTACCCTGGATTTTCCCCAGGCCACTCTCCAACCGCGCACTTCTAACGCTTTATTGGGCCCGGCCTATAAAGCCACAGTCAGATTAAAAAAAAAACAACAAATGATATAGCGGCAAAGGCGAGTCCCGCACACTAGCGCAAAAACTAGTTGCGCCCAAAAAGCACTTTCAAAGGTCAGTTTTTTGCGGTTAATAGTGAATCCAGAAGGTAGTGTCTGACTTAATAGGTGCGATTAAACGCTCGATTGACAATTTGACGCAACGTGTCCTTTGAGTTAGGATAAGTTGTATTGTTGGTTTCTTATATGATTAGCATGAAAACCGAACTGAATTAGGTAATGTTTTTCAGCCAAATTGTTATTTACTGTATATTTTTAGGGCCCTTATAAGTTTTAAAATGTATTGATTTCAAATTATGACAAAAATATTGATAATACTAATAAAGTGATTAAAGGCTAAGATGGTTTTATTAGTTTTAGATAGTAACATAACCATTTTTTGATTTTATTGTGTGTAGTAGAGCAAGCGGAAAACACAAGTTTATCTACACCCATACAGTAAATCCTCTTTTATGTGCTCAAAAAGTGTAAGGACCAACTTTACAATATCGCGCCGGTCCGGGGCAGAGATGGCTATAACAGCATCAAAAACGGTATCGTTATGGCCATCTCCGCTCATAACGATACAAGCTCGTGCTCAAAAGACTTCAACGGGCTCACGCTCGACCGCACTACACTTGCAACGTAATGGTTTCTGAACTCATGAAAGAGGATTTAATATACGGATGTAGATAAAGTAGTGTACGAAACTGTACATAATTAGGCCTTAAAACAACTCATTATGTATCAGTTGTATAAACTACTATTTTAGCCTGAAAATGGTCGATTTAGAGTGATGTTTGAAACGATGTTTCTTAATGAAGAATCCAAAAAATAATTTTATGTCATAAGGTCGCAACAGAAAATGGCCTAAATAGATGAGCGTTTTTCAACTGATAAGGACTCTTATGTGCGTCCGTTTATTGCACTAAGAACTCTATCATCAGCTTCACAGCAGACACGTCATGTCTAATTGTCCTTACAACTAGAATGACAAATAAATTACAGAATTTAGCGCGGCCGATAAACACTTGGCGGCTTTTTTGCGACAACTATACAACAAACCTAACCCTAACGAACGTGTAACTCATTCGATGCTGTTTTCAGATAGAAATATATCTATAAATTAATAGCTTTTACTGAGGAACATTTGTGGCCAATATTAACACTTGATTGTATCTACCAGGAACATATTAAGGTCATATGAAGGCTAGAATCGAGGTCAAAATTACAAAAATACAACAATTATTATCATTTTCAATAATATTGACCCTACCGTCAATGCTGGTTAATGATAATATTGATAACATTAAGATTCGTAGGTATTTGACGTGTACGCGTATTTTCGTCACGAGCCATTGTTGCCAAGCGCGTCCGGTATTGTTTCGCTGACGCGTCGTGACGTCACGTGACGTCATCAATGCACATGTCGGCAACACGGCTGCCGTGACTGCGACTAGCACTACCACTAGGCAGCTGTTGTAGGTAATGTTTATCCTCATTGTAATGTAAGACAGAAACATCCATCTTCCATTGATACAAAGGTAAATGAAATAAATGAATTTTATTCTGCAAGTAGGCCGCAAAGGCACTTTTACAAGTCAAAAACTACTAGCGTTTCTCATGAGACCTCTGCCAAGAAGAAACGCCGAAAGAAACTCGACAGTCAGTCATTTTCTCCAAAATATGCTTATTACAATGATGCTACTTAACCTACTTAAGTAAATGTAAATGGTACACAACAAAAGAGAATTGAAAGAAAAACGAGGAAAAAAATAACAATAGGTATTTACAATGTGTAGTTACACAAGAAAACAAAACATGTCGAATCGTTTGATATGCTTTCCTGCAAGAAATGTGTCAACTAGATACAATGAAAATATTAGACTCTTTACGCTATTTAGGTATTTGGATTGGGCCATGTATTTCTGTCTGTTAGATAGTCCTCAACCCTATAATAAGCCTTTGACATCAAAGATTTTTTTAAGGTAATTTTTAAGAGCTGGAAAGGGTAAATTCAAAATTTCATCGGGTAACTTATTATAAAAACGAACACATTGACCTACAAAAGACTTGTAAACTTTACGGACACGAAACTTGTTAGTGGCAATTTGTTAGTTAGTTAGATAACTAACAAATCGGTATAACCCCTTAACTCCCAGTAGCTCGATTCCACTCGCACCCTAGATTCAGTTGAAACCGCTCAACCAATCTCACTGGAGCGCAAACTCTTAGAGTATTCCAGTGTTCCAAACCACACGCGTGGTCGTGTCGGAGGTTTGCCTCTGGATTTTTCCCAGGCTACTCTCCAACCGCGCACTCGTATCGCTTTATTGGGTCCGGCCTATAACCCAGTCAGGTTAAAAAAAAATTAACAAGACCTATAAGCGACCACGGAGCTATTCTACTTTTTCATGTACTTAATTTTCAGACACTTTTGTTTTAATGTAGATTTTGGAATACTTGGCCCTCACTTCATATTTTTGTATTGTTATTTAGAAAGAGGTTTAATTGCCGTATCACTTCCGATAGTTTCGGTAATTAACGAAGCACAGCTAATATCAATAAATCGAGTAACTCAGTGGTCCTTGGATGTCTCACAATTTGTATGAAAAAATGGTTTTTACCACCGTGTTACCCACCTTTTATAGCAATATGTTAATATTTAAGTATTTTCACCTATAAATTCCTTTTATTAGGTTCAGGTACTATTTCGAAACCCTATTTTTGTACACTAATCACTACATAGTATAATACAAAGTCGCTTTCTCTGTCCCTATGTCCCTATATCCCTATGTATGCTTAAATCTTTAAAACTACGCAACGGATTTTGATGCGGTTTTTTTTAATAGATAGAGTGACTCAAGGGGAAGGTTATGTATAATACATGCATCAGCATTGCACCCGTGCGAAGCCGGGGCGGGTGGCTAGTTCAATACATATTATAGACTTTTTTTGTAATAGAAAACTGGTCATGAAAAAGTAGAATGACCCTAAGAACTTTTCAAGCCAAGTTAAAATTCGATAAGCTCTTCTTAGAGACATTTGTATGCGTCATCAAAATATTGAAAGTGGATTTGTTATACGACCGCTTTAGCCTAGTTGGTAGTGACCCTGCCTTCGAAGCTGGAGGTCCCGGGTTCGAATCCCGGTCAGGGTATGTATTTGTGTGATCAACACGAATATTTGTTCCTGAGGTTTGGATGTTTTCTATGAATTTAAGTATATATTTATCTATATAAGTATGTATATCGTCACTTGGTACCCATAGTACAAGCTTTGCTTAGTTTGGGACTAGGTCGATTTGTGTAAGATTGTCCATAAATATTATTATTAAATTAGTTTCGTCCACTTGGCTCCCGCGATTGACGCTCAATTACAATAATAACGGTCTGCAGACGCGACAGATGGTCGCAAGCTCGACTATTAAACAGGCGTACTGGCCTCCAGCTCAATCTCACTGGAGCGCAAACTATTAGAGTATTCCAGTGTTCCAAACCACACGCGTGGTCATGCCGGAGGTTTTCCCCAGGCTACTCTCCAACTGCGCACTCCTATCGCTTTATTGGGCCAGGCCTATAAAGCCACAGTCAGGTCCAAAAAAAAAAAATGCCTCCAGTTAGTTATCGATTTTTTACAAAACCAACCTTACAAAACCACTGAAAGAATATGTTTGAACATTTCCAAAAACTGACTCGACAAAAAATATATAATTACCGAACTTGCTTTCAAAATTTCATGAGAATCGATTGAGAAATGCGACCTGTAGAGGAGACCAAGCGGAAATCCGAAAATCGGGACATCTGGGGACGTACGAAACCAGTTTATTAACTAACTGGCGACCCGCCCCGGCTTCGCACGGGTGCAATGCTGATGCATGTATTATACATATAAACCTTCCCCTTGAGTCACTCTATCTATTAAAAAAAAACCGCATCAAAATCCGTTGCGTAGTTTTAAAGATTTAAGCATACATAGGGACAGAGAAAGCGACTTTGTTTTATACTATGTAGTGATATGTAGTGATGTGTTTTATACTATTTAATGACTGACTCTTTACGAGTGTACACCTCTTAGTTACTATGTAGTGATAGTGAAGCTTAATTTAATGACTGACTCTTTACGAGTGTACACCTCCTAGTGTATGTTGTCATATTGGTAGTAACAGCTGTTTTATGACACATACACATAATATATCACCGTGACTATGACATGTGGTCGTCTACGGCGCGACGTGAGTCATCCTTTAACCTTTTAAACGCATTGTATGATGAGACATCTAAAGAACAAATAATGACATAAGTCTTCAAAGTTTTAAGGAAGGGGGGGGGGGGGGGGGGCATATTCTGTCCCTTTTCTGCAAAACGCACCATTGTGTTGGAACGATCGTCATTTACCGGCGCTCGTGGTACCGAATCAAGTGATAACTTAAAACCTCATTAAAAATAAAAACATTTAATTCGCAATTTTATATTTGATTTTTCATAACGATTACAAAAGACGATCGGCCGCCGGTAAAAAAAAGGCAATGGTCGCCGAAACACGGTGGTTCTGAAAAGGTTAACGTACCGGACAAAAAAGGGGTCAACGGCCCCTATATCGCGCCAGGCTCACTGTGCAAGCCGTTAATTTTTATATCGTAATCAGGAATTCTCGAGATAATAAGTATTTAATACGAGTACTGTGTTACCATGAGTTTGCATGACCGTACTCGCTAGCGACTGCGTAAACGATTTAGTATGCCGATTCTTAGGGTCGACTGCACCGACATACGACCACAGGCCGGTAATCGTCAAATATGGCGCCGGCAGCTGTCATCCCATAGAAACTTGTCACTTTCCATGCAATCAGATTTTAACGAACACCGCTTACGATTACAGACGGTTTGGTGCAACCCACCCTTAGGGTCGGTTGCACCAACATACGATCACAGGCCGGTCATCGTCAAATATGGCGCCGGCAGCTGTCATCCCATAGAAACTTGTTAAACCTTCCATGCAATCAGATTTTAACGAACACCGCTTACGATTACAGACGGTTTGGTGCAACCCACCCTTAAGGCCTCGCCACATTCAACGCGGTAGCGGCGCGGTTGCAGTTTGCGCGCGGCCCCGCGCTGATCTGAATGCACGGAACGTTATGAGCTATGTCACACCGGCCAAGCGCGAGACCGCGCCGCTACCGCGTTGAATGTGGCGAGGCCTTTAGGGTCGGTTGCACCAACATACGATCACAGGCCGGTCATCGTCAAATATGGCGCCGGCAACTGTATTCCCATAGAAACTAACTTCCCATACAATTAGATTTTGACGAACACCGTTTATGATTACAGACGGTTTGGTGCAACCCACCCTTAGTTATATTGCGTTACCGCCAGAGGCGCTGTACTTTTGCCTATACAAATTTTTACCCAGTCGCTAGCTACGGTCATGTAAACTCGTGGTAAAGCAGGGAACGGATACCGGTATTTTCTCCATAAAAATGACGATAATACAAAGGTGCGTTTTGCGGAAAAGGGACAGAGTATGCTCCCTCTTAAAACTAAAAACTTATAATTACGTATATGTAAGTATTTATTCTTTTGAGTTACTTTTTTCTCCATTTGATCCAGTTTGATTGATCCCTTTTCGAAAAAATTCCAACTTATTGTTTTTATTATTTGGTGTCAACATCACTATTTGTACGGACGGTACTATCGGGACAATGATCGTTGAATCAACATCCATTATTATTATTATTATCAGGGAAACCGTGGCCTATGAAAATGACTAGAATCTGTAAAATAGATGTTCAAAGTTATAACTTACCTTGCATTATCCACAGCACTGGATGAAGCGTGAAAATACCAATTTGAACATTAAAATGTTATACCTACTCTGCCTCTTTCGTAAAATTAATATAAACACAGCTGAATTGGTCGAAGTCAGCGTAATTCAGATTTTATTATAAAAATGCTATTGTGCTAAAATATAAGTAGAACGGTATTTAGGTGAATCATTCCAACTGTGATTGGAGGTATATTGGCATATAATCAATAAGCAAACTCTGTGCAATTATCAGACGCGAAAACCAGAGGGCCTACCGTTTTACGGTATTTATTCGTACTTTAAATCATTTATTTCATAGATGAAGGCTAACTAAAACAAAACTTAAAATAAAAATGGTCATATGAGAAGTACTTTATGAGATATTTCAAAAATAAGTAAAAACCGGTTCCGAGCCCTGAGGGCCTACTCCGAACTTCATATCGTGCCGTCCCTTTCACTCATATAACACGAGAGTGAAAGGGACGGCACGATACTAAGCTCTGTTTCACGCATCGTGCGATAGATAGAGTCGTCGCCGTCGGCCGTTTGGCGCCCAATTTCCCGCACAATTAGTGATTCGGGCGGCAACGTTTTCCACCCCTTAAACATTTATCAAATGCAAAAGGAGGTCGCAGGTTCGAATCCTGCTCGGTGCCTAAATTTAATTTAATTTTTTGAATTTTTCCTTTATTCTAAATTTGTAGTTTACGATAGCAGCGGCACTGCTTAACACAAGAATTAATTTGGTATGGGATGGCGCATCGCAACTGACGATTCTCAACATGATTTGAGACGGTAGTGCCGTTAATGAAGCACGAGTCTTCTGGTAGATGTCGCTGTAGGTACGCCTCCCTTAAGGCGTTTGTATAAATTAAGGAACGGTTGATGAATTTGGGGCTGGGTGGCGATTGCACCTATAGCTCAGTTGGCTAGAGCGACTGGCCGCGAGTGCCGGGAGGTCGTAGGTTCGAATCCTGCTCGGTGCCTAAATTTTTCAATTTTTCCTGTATTCTAAATTTCCGCTCATTGACTCTTCGACTCCTTTGATTCCCTCAAACCAATTCACTCCGGTCCCGCTGGGGGGCTAGCACAACTACCGCTGCGACGCAACGCGAGTAGAGAAAAAGCTACCCTCCTCTTTCTAACCCGCACAGTTCGAGCGAGACAGGAATCGCTGCGTCGCGCGAGATACGGTTTATCAGCAAGTTGTGCTAGCCCCACTGGTTTAAATACAGTGATCTAAATGGTTCCTCGAATCTTTTGATTCTTTTTAACAACGGATTTTATCGAAATGTACGAAAGTCCACCAGTTTTACCTCCGATCCGCGATACCGGCGCAAGCTGAGTCGGAGTTAATAACTCCTCGGATTCGATAAGATTCGAAAGGAATCGATAAGGAATCGACACCGCTTACGGATTCGAATCATTTAAATATTCAAGTCCGGATTTACCGTCTCTAGTGGTGTCAGTGGCGATGCTGAACAATATAGATAGATAGGCAGTTATAGTATTTGAACACATCTAAACGCGCGAGGTTTACCTCAAATGTAAAAGTTGCCGGGCAAATGATTCAGTTAGCAATTTAATTATTGTCTCCTAGACGTAGTGTTACGACCAACCCTGTCGTAGGGACTCGTCTGAAAATCAGCGCAAGGCCTAAAGCCCTGCATATGCTGAGACGAGCACCCATTGCCCAACCTAATACAAATAAATATGTATTTTAAGTGTCTATTTTAAGTTATGTTATAAGAGATCCTTTGTACTGTACACATTTTGTTTCTTTTTTGGCAATAAATCATTTTGAATTTGAATTTAGTCCTGAACGACGCAGACAAAAGACCCCTTCCCCTGCTTCTGATTTATTTAACATTTACTTGCTACGGCGTAGCAGATAGTTCGGTCGCCATCAAGTATAATTGTACTATACAGTTTACTCAAAATTATTTAATAAAAACCGGCCAAATGCGTGTCGAACCGCTCATTAGGGCACTTGTCCCACCGCCGGCGAGCAGCGAGCACTCTTATAGTAATTCTACTCGTTATCTCGCTCAAGCGAGCAGAATTACTTAGATTACTCGCTACTCGCCGGCGGTGGGACAAGTGCCTTAGCGTACTGAACCAACCGCAAAATTAATAGGAAAAATATAAATTTCAATGAAAAAATCTGATTTATCAAGATTTCAGTATTTCTTGGTAAAATATACAAAATAATAGACATCACTAAATTTCAAGTTTATTGGTTAATGGAAATTTTGAAACAAAATTTGCAAAAAAAAAACTGACTGGTGGCTTCTCATTCCTTTGTTTTCCAATATTTTTTAAAACAAAAATATATCTCCTAAAGAACGATGATCCACTCGATGGGGTAGGTCCTTTTTTGTCCCCTTAAAACATTTAAAAATAAGTTTTGACAATATGAATGGCTTTGAGTTAACAAGATATTATACTGTGAAAATTTGAAGACTGTCCAACCGTTTAGCTGTAAAACCTGCGTGACAGGCGACGGGCGGACGCGTGTGACAGCAATAGGGTTCCGCATGGACCCTTCGGGTACGGAACATTGAAAATGGGTCATTCTACTTTTTCATAACCAGTTTTCTATTACAAATAAAAATATGATATGTATTGAATTGGCGTACAAAAATAGGATTTTAAAATAGTACCTGAACCTAATAAAAGGAATTTATAGGTGAAAATACTTAAATATTAACATATTGCTGTAAAAGGTGGGTAATACAATGGTAAAAACCATTTTTACATACAAATGGTGAGACATCCAAGGACCACTGAGTTACTCGATTTATGGATATTAGCTGTGGTCCGTTAATTACCAGAACTATCGGAAGTGATACTGCAATTAAACCTCTTTCTAAATAACAATACAAAAATATGAAGTGAAGGCCAAGTATTTCAAAATCTGCATTTAAAACAAATTTCTGAAAATTATGTACATGAAAAAGTAGAATCACCCAAATGAGCCTTGACAATAGTCGTGTTTAAATACTGAGTATACCGACTGTACTATTCGCCGCGTAAGTGACGAAGTGTTCCTACTGACGAATGTCGCTAGCTCCTGATAATGTGTCGTCTTAATATTATATTTGAAGCTGTCAATACAGACAGAATCCTCACTCTGACGATGGCGGCTGTACTAACTGCCTGATACTTTGAACCGGGCTGCGGAATAACGGGTTGCACCGCCTGTAATCGTAAGCGGTGTTCCTTAAAATCTGATTGTATGGAAAGGTTGAAAAGTTTCTATGGGATGACAGCTGCCGGCGCCATATTTGAAATCAAAACATTTTAAAACTTATAAGCTTGATTATGGCAAATATGAGTTACGGGTCAATGAGTGTCATGCTTTGAGACAGTTTTGTCTTTCGTAAACTTATTTCCTCCGTTCATTAAAATCTGATTGTATGGAAAGGTTGAAAAGTTTCTATAGGATGACAGCTGCCGGCGCCATATTTGAAATCAAAACATTTTAAAACTCATAAGCTTGATTATGGCAAATATGAGTTACGGGTCAATGAGTGTCATGCTTTGAGACAGTTTTGTCTTTCGTAAACTTATTTCCTCCGTTCATTAAAATCTGATTGTATGGAAAGGTTGAAAAGTTTCTATAGGATGACAGCTGCCGGCGCCATATTTGAAATCAAAACATTTTAAAACTCATAAGCTTGATTATGGCAAATATGAGTTACGGGTCAATGAGTGTCATGCTTTGAGACAGTTTTGTCTTTCGTAAACTTATTTCCTCCGTTCATTAAAATCTGATTGTATGGAAAGGTTGAAAAGTTTCTATGGGATGACAGCTGCCGGCGCCATATTTGACGATGACCGGCCTGTGATCGTATGTTGGTGCAACCGACCCTAAGATTTTTGTCATCCACTGATACCGACTTCTCAAGACGCGTATGCGGACATCTGCAATGTCTCAGCGTTCAACGACTGGTCACAGGTAAGCGGGACGCCGCGCTACGCTCCGGAATATAATGATGTGCGCGCGAGTCCCGCAGCCTGTGTGGCCTCGCTAACCTGTTACCGCACGTTCCGGAGCGCTGCGCTCGCGCACGCTGTGTGAACAAGCCTTTAAGAGCCCTTATGATTTAATAAACGCTCATCTATTTAGGCCATTTTCTGTTTGAATTGACATGTACGTTATCTCAATGTTATTTTCTAGAACAGGACTATTGCGACCTTATGTCATAAATTTGTGTAATGTATGTTTACATTTTTTCATTAAGAAATATCGTTTCAAACATCAGTCCAAAACGACAAACAAACTAAAAACGATTTTTTTTCCGCTTAAATTCTACTCCACACAATAAAATAAAATAATTACTATGTTACTACTTAAAACTTTTATAAAGTCAACGTATCCTTTAATCACTTTATTGGTATTATCAATACTTTTGTCATAATTTGAAATCAAAACATTTTAAAACTTATAAAGCCTCTTAAGGCCAGCTCACTTCATTGAGGCAGTTTAGTTCTGGTTTTAGCTATAAGTTTCCTTGTTGAAAAGTTTTAGTACACTGTGTAAGTTTGTCTATCTCATTCTCCCACTCTACACTCAATCCTTCAAAGGTTAGCTGGAAGAGATCCCTTATAGGGATAAGTTCGCCTTTGTACTCTAATCTTATGTGACATGTATATTGTTTTAATCTGTTACTGTGTACAATAAAGTGCTTACATATAATAAATAAATAAATAAATATTAGAGGACAATCTTACACAAATCGAACTAGCCCCACAGTAAGCTCAAGAAGGCTTGTGTTATGGGTACTAGACGACGATATATTTAATAGATATAAATACTTAAATACATAGAAAACATCCAAGACTCAGAAACAAATATTCATGCTCATCACACAAATATTTGCCCTGACCGGGATTCGAACCCAGGACCGTCAGCTTCACAGGCAGGTGCACTACCCACTAGGCTAAACCGGTCGTCAACATACATACATACAGTCCTCCATTATGATGGTTGACGAACTCTAGTAACATTCGCAGGTCACTCACCTCATTGAGCCAGTCCAGCAGTATGGCGCGCATCCTCGGCTGCAGGTTGGGGTGGTTGTCGAACATGGAGGGCGCCTTCCTCATGCTCGAGCGGGCGTCGCACTCGCACATGCCCTTCCACACGTCGTTCGGCTCCGCCCACGACAGTCCGGGGAGGGGGCATTTGCGTTTCGGGAGCGAGGGGTATTCCAGCTTACTTGTGCTGGAAAGGAAGCTGCTGTTAGAGCGGGATAACGAATAAATGAATCATTCTCAAGGAAAAGGACCCAAGGCACAGAAAAAGTAATAGTACAGTCGCCATCAAATATATCTGTACTCTTCAGGGTGCTCAAAAACATCTGAACATGCATTTTAACGCCTTGACAACACAGTCGTGTTCAGATATTTGTGAGCACCTCGTTCGCTCCGATGTATCTGATGGCGACTGTACTACGTAAAGAAGGTCCACCATTAACAAAATCCCCGTTTAGGTATGACAAACGTGCCTAAACGTGGCCATCTCTTTCTATTAGGCAGTGGTCCGCCCCTACCCAAGAGGGGCGAAGTTCGAGTATCTCTCTCTCTGTCGCACGAATCAGCAAGTGCGACAGAGAGGGAGATATTCGAACTTCGTTTTCGGTTCGCGGTAGCCACTCAGGTAAGGTTTGTCGATGTCGATAAGGGTGGTTTCCAATTGCGACGATGGAAATAACGCCTCATTGCCAGTGACATAAAATAATTAAAATTTTGAGACAATATTATACAAATTGACCCAGTTTGTAGGTACTATGGGTACTAGACGGCCACGTCCATAGAAAAGAACCAAGACCGGTGGTAGTTTATTGACATTCATAAGTAAATAAATAAATAAATATTAGAGGACAATCTTACACAAATCGAACTAGCGCCACAGTAAGCTCAAGAAGGCTTGTGGTATGGGTACTAGACGACGATATATTTAATGGATATAAATACTTAAATACATAGAAAACATCCAAGACTCAGAAACAAATATTCATGCTCATCACACAAATATTTGCCCTGACCGGGATTCGAACCCAGGACCGTCAGCTTCTACTAGGCTAAACCGGTCGTCGCAGTGCATGTAATATGCTTAAAGCGGCTCGTAGACGGGCCATATTTACACTGCAATTTGTGGCCGGCAACTATTGGTGTCCCTCTCTTACTCACATGTTAGACAGGGCCACGAATAGTTGCCGGCCACATATTGCAGTGAAAATATGACCCGTCTAAAGCCTCTTAAATTGAAGAATAAATGTTTTCATTTCATTTCAAGACAAATATTTTCCCTACACCTATTTGCCATTGTACCATATTATTATTATTGAATTATTTTGTATTGTTTAAAAAATATTCTTCTTTTGTGTTAGACTGTATTATTATTAATTCATATACAATCCGACGATCTTTTTGTGAATCCATGATATTTTACCAATTGACATTTTTATAAAATACCATGTAAATTTTCAGAAAGAAATAAATAAATCTAATCTAATCTCTAATCCTTACCGGGATACGAACCTGGGACCGTCAGCTTCGTATGCAGCACTACTGCTTACGAAGCTGCTGCCGACTATATTATAAATATTATAATAAAGATTGCTAACTAGGCCACAATGTCAGTCAACGCAACATTCAATATGCCTAATTTATATTTTCGTGATGAGAGTAATTATTGCTTTTACTCGATGCCGTTATTTAGGTATATAACATAACGAAAATGCCATCTAATCAAATTGTTTTCGCGAACAACCAAACGATTGCATTTTTCCAATGCAGTGTTGTTAAATTAAAAAGTTTGCCTAAAACCAGACTGTCACACGCAACGCTTCCGCGCCATCTCAATGAGGGCTACCGCGTATGAATTCGCCGCTAGAGGCGCTAGTGTAGCGTGAGGTCTCCGAAATGTCACTCTTTGTGGTTGCGCTACGCGGGTTAATATCTAATTGGAACAATATGGTAAGTATTTTGCAATACCTGAGCTTGATTATGGCAAATATGAGTTACGGGTCAATAAGTGTCAGTGCTTTGAGACAGTTTTGTCTTTTGGAAACTTATTTCCTCCTTTTTTTTCCGAACAAAACGGGACTGCGCTACAATGCGGGATGTTTGATATTTTTACGGTATGGTTTTAAGGTATTATAAGGACACAGCTAAGAGAGGTAGGGCACAGCAAAATGTCATCTTGCTCGAATTTGGAGCAGCCCAACTAGGGAAGTACCTCCGCCTTGCAGAAGACCACAGCCATAATAACATTATCTACTATACAAGTATGTAGTGTTATGTTCCTGGAGGTGAGCAAGGTTGCCATAGCTCCCGAGGATGCACTGTGTTGAGAGCGAGAGACTTAAATTTGTCCCTTCTGTTGTCAACACAGTGCATCCTCAAATTTTATAAAGGTTCGGCAACGCGTACGTGATTCCTTTGGAGTTGCGGGCGTCTATAGGCTGCGGTGGCTGCTTACCGTCCAGGTGGACCGTAAGATTGTTTGCCACCGGCGTTGTATAAAAAAAATGATTTAAATGTAAACTCCTTTCTCATGCCCATAATAACCAACAACAATTTTTGACAGCTGGACCTTACTCGGCAGTGGCGCCAACTGGTGAGCACAAAAATGATAGACCTCATTAAGCAGTGTAAATGGATAGTGTGATGGCTGAGATACGCGTCATACTCGTGATCGGGTGCTGTTTGTGGAGTCCGGTCTGTTCATGCTTGCTAGGACACAGTGACTACGTTAATACTAGTGTCTTTTATAGGGGATTGACGAGAGACATCATCCTGTTGTGGATTCGTTTTTATTATCAGTGACTTTAATTTCATTATACTCCTTGTTTAATTTTGAGACCTTATACATCTCTAACTTTACTGATGTTGTAATATTTGTAATAGATAACTTTGCAAGTTTATCTTCACTGTATGACATTAATTTTGTTATAATTGTAAACTCGAAATTATTATTCCTTCTTGAACTGTAAATTAATATTTTGACATGAAAAATGTATTACTTATAATAGTCAGACTTTCTTAAATTGTAAATTAATATTTTGACATGAAAAAGTGCCCTTGTGGCCTATTTGCAGAATAAATGTTTGATTTTTTGATTTTGATTATGATAGAACGCGTCCCACAGGCTACCCTCCGCGCTACCAACCAGGCGACTATGATGTATCATGCCACTGCCGCATGCATGCCTGTAGCGATACATGTCTTTACTTGAATGAGACCTTAACTTTGACAATCAGGCGAGTAAATAAAAAAAAATATATATATTTGTGGACAATCTTACACAAATCACCTACTCCCAAACTAAGCAAAGCTTGTACTATGGGTACTAGGCGACGATATACATACTTATATAGATAAATATATACTTAAATACATAGAAAACATCCAAGACTCAGGAACAAATATTCATGTTCATCACACAAATAAATGCCCTGACCGGGATTCGAACCCGGGACCTCCAGCTTCGAAGGCAGGGTCACTACCAACTAGGCTAAAGCGATGCATGTCTTTAATTGAATGCGACCTTAACTTTGACAATCACGCGAGTAGGGATACATCTCCGTGATTGTACGATCTAGGTTTTTCATACCACAGTGGCAAATAAGCGTACGCCCCGCCTCATGGTAAGCGGTACTGTAGCCCATGCCATTTCAGAATCTCATGTGCGGTGTCGGTCCTACGCCTATTTCTGTACTGTAATAGATATCTACCTAAGTAGTAAAGGCCCCGCTCATACTGCGTGCCTCAATGTGGCGGGGCCTTAAGTAATGCCTGTACATGGAACATTATTATTATTATTATGTATCTCTCCTTTGGGATATCACGGCACAATGTCCGGTCCTTTTGGAAGGCGTTCATGGGGATACAGATCCAACACGAAGAGGCCCCTTTGAGATACGATAATATATTGGGATGTGTACACCTAGCGGATACTATCTCTGCCATGCACTATTGAGGAGATACAGCCAGAGACAGCACCCGCTACGTGCAAGGGCTATTGCGAAAAGAAGGGAAACTACACCGGTTTTATGGGAAGGAACTTGAGGGACTGGTTGCTGGGATATTGATAAAACAACGGGACGCCTGCCATATAAAATGTCTCATCACTGTACTTGAGGCAGACGGTGACTCGCCGCTCACTAAGTGGGCCGCCCTATTAGAAGCTACCAGATGGCAGCGAGGGTAGCAACACTGGTGTAAGCAGCTCAGGGTGTAGAGAGGTGCGGCTCCGATTTCACCATCGCGGGGTTTACCCCCGTGAGCGGGTTTCCTCGCTATTACGCCATTACGTGCAATACACTTCCACCCTATTATTATTATTAAGAGCCTCAAGTGTCCCACTGCTGGGCAAAGGCCTCCCTCTTTTCTTTCCACGCGTCCCTGTCTTGTGCATTCTCCCACCACTTCTGATCCGAGACGTCACGCTCGTCTCTCCATCTCCGACGAGGTCTGCCGCGACGCCGCGCTCGGTTTTGTGGGACCCACTTGGTGGCGCTTTTAGCCCACATGTCTTCCGGCATGCGGCAGACGTGCCCAGCCCAGTCCCATTTAAGTTTGGCGGCGGTGTGAGTTACGTTAGCTATCATGGAACATATTGTTATATAATATTTTTTTGTTTATTATATTGTGAATAGTTATATACAGTGGAATCCGGATAAAGCGACAGTCAAGGGACCGGTGATATTACGTCGCACAAAACGGACTGATTTACTTTGAAAATGTTTGATATCAAATCTAATGTGTGGTGATTTCGAAGTCGTTAAAAGCGGTAAAATGTTATAAGCGGATTCTACTGTAGGTACATTCAACAGTCTATTGTTTCTTCCAACGTCAGTCATTCATCCTCCTAGCGTTATCCCAGTACAGTTACATCCTAATGGATGCCCGGGGTCCGCTACCTAATCCCAAGATTTGGCGTAGGCGCTAGTTTTTACGGAAGCGACCGCCATCTGACCTTCCAATCCGAGGGGAAACCAGACCTTATTGGAATTGGGCTTGTCAAGTAAATATAATAATAATAAATATTTTTGGACAATCTTACACAAATCAACCTAGTCCCAAACTAAGCAAAGCTTGTACTATGGGTACCAAGTGACGATATACATACTTATATAGATAAATAGGTACTTAATACATAGAAAACAACCATGTATTAGGAACAAATATGTGTTCATCACACAAATACATGCCCTGATCGGGATTCGAACCCGGGACCTCCAGCTTCGAAGACAGGGTCACTACCAACTAGGCTAAAGCGGTCGTCGAATCCTCCAAAATCGCGTGCATAAGAGCTCTAGCAAGCTGCAGCCGGGCCCGCCTCGCTCGTTCCAGTCCGCGGTGCAGGACCCTACTAGGGAATGCAATCCCGATCCCGCGAGATCTCGGGTAATTTTTCGGGATCAATCCCGACGCATCATATGACGAGATCCCGTTCGAGATTGACGGGATTGGGATACTATTAATACCCTTTGTTTTTTAAGGAGTCATTTTCAAAATCACTCGTCTTAGGTAACTACTTCGTAATTCTTTTGAAATATGTTTATTATTTTGATTACCTAATTTACCTATGTTAATTTCCTTAAAACCTGATAATTATTTTTGGTTGGTAAGATTACAGAATAAAGGTTTTTATTTTCTTTCGAGTAATATGTTATTTTACTTAACCTCACTATCACAAAGAAGCAGTTAGCTTTTTTAGTCATCCAAATTTATTATTTTTTTTAAACTAGACAGGATCCCGAAAATTCCGGGATCCCGCGGGATTGATATTTCTAATCCCGCGGGATCTCGAATTTGCAATCTCGAGTCGGGATTGCATTCCCTAGACCCTACGTCTTCTCTGCCCGACTGCACGGAGCGCAAACCAGCGCGCTTAGGTAACCGATTTAGGTGGATGACAGAATAAACTGCAGGCATCATGGCCCTGGAGCAAATACCTAAGTACTCTACGGCATTATTTTACCACGCACGCAGCCGGATAATTATTTTTATATTTATTTTAAATACATGGAAAACCAACAGCGTAACACATTTATAAGAAAACTACAATAGAATTACATAGCCAATTAAAGGTTCTCACTTATAGAACTTAACTATCACACAAGAACAGATTTAGCCCAATTAATTTACACACACAAGTGAGCCTACAGCATAAGAGCAGTGGCTACCTTTAACCTATATATCAAAGACACAGAGTAAATACATAAGTTTCATAACTTTAGTAAACCGAACCCGAGCCCGAACCCGCGCCAGGAGTATCACCCATATAAAATTCAATTAACTTTTTCCTAATTACTGATATACTATCATTGAATATGTCAGTCTAAATTAACTAAGACTTTGTTTAGACTCATGCCTAGCCTGCCCAAGAAACTGTTTTTCCTATATTTAGTAGAGTATTATTTTATAATCAATAAGTTAAATTAAAAGAGAAGGAATTCTATAAACAATGGAATGGATGGAATACAACTACAGCAGAGCCAACTAGATCAGAAGTAGGTCATAGTCACCTCAAAACATTGGCTCGAAAATAAAGCTTGTGTTCCGCATGGGTGAATACTGAAACTGTCAGTTAGACAAGTGGGTTAATGGCGGCGTTATCTAAGTTATGCGACCTAATTACTGTACATGCAACTTACATTTTACTACACACGTCGCGAAGGCACTAATTGTGTTGTGAAAGCTCCGTTTTGAGCACTGACAATTTCACAAATAAAATAAATAAATAAATATTAGAGGAAAATCTTACACAAATCGAACTAGCCCCACAGTAAGCTCAATAAGGCTTGTGTTGTGGGTACTAGACGACGATATATTTAATAGATATAAATACTTAAATACATAGAAAACATCCAAGACTCAGAAACAAATATTCATGCTCATCACACAAATATTTGCCCTGACCGGGATTCGAACCCAGGACCGTCAGCTTCACAGGCAGGTGCACTACCCACTAAGCTAAACCGGTCGTCAATAAATAAGTCTTACATTTCCCTCCTTTAAAAAGGCTTTAATATATTGACCAAAATATTTAGTAATCATTATAATTTCAATAATTTCCATGACCATACACCATGGTTTCACGTGACTACGGCGTGGCGCACGTAGCATAGCTAAGCAGTGAAAGAGCTAGCCAGTAAACTATGTATTAGAAAATTACCGTATTTCATCCACTTACACCACTGTGTATTAGTCAATCTATCCACACAGATTGACTAATAAGCTGAATTCAAGCTGATGTCAATAAAATTATAGATTTACACACACACGGTCAGGGCATTTATTTGTGTGATGAACACGGATATTTGTTCCTGAGTCTTGGATGTTTTCTATGTATTTAAGTATATATTTATCTACATAAGTATGTATATCGTCGCCTAGTACCCATAGTACAAGCTTTGCTTAGTTTGGGACCAGGTTGATTTGTGTAAGATTGTCCACAAATATTTATTTATTTATTACACATTCTAACTCAGAAGGATTCAACACATTGAGCATTTAATGCAATAACATATCAGAAATCAACTACTTTATCAGTATCTGCTGGTCATATAGCTCATTTGACATGTACAAGGAGCGTATGACAGGTTCAGTGTCCCAACATACAACAGATTTTGTACAATATTTACCATGTACAGTAAGAGTGCAAAAATATGGGTGTGTGCAAGCTACAAAAATGTCCCATGGATCTTATGTCTATGTATGAGAGGATTCATTCGATACATAGTTTTAGAATTGACTGTACCAGTCCACTTTGAGAAGCCAAATGTGTATTTTATTCTTTATTCAATTTTACATTTCTTTGGTAAGTCTTCCTGATTTCAGGTTTCAATGTAGGATATTTAACAGCCGATATTCAGTGACTTGAGTGTTGGCAGACCTTTAGTTTGCTTAGCTGTTTCTTAGTGAGTGCCCATGTTTGGCATCCGTAGGATAGTACGGGGAGGAGCGAAGCATGGTAGGTGTCAAAAGGAAAGACAAAAAACGACTGGACGATATTAGGAAACAAACAAAAGTAGAGGACATAACTGTAAAGATTAAGAAACTAAAATGGAAGTGGACAGGACATATGATGAGAGGAAAGGACAAATGGAGTCGGGCTGCTACATTATGGTACCCTAGAGACAAAAAGAGGAAGAGAGGACGACAGTACAAGAGATGGGTGGACGAAATAACCCAAGTAGCTGGGAAAACCTGGACGAGACTCGCCATGGACAGACAGAAATGGAGAATGTTGGAGGAGGCCTTTGCCAAAAGGCAAACAGACTATTAACTAGTGAAAAATAACAACTGTAAAAAAAAAAAAAAAAAACCAAACATAGTTGTCTGAATAACGGGCTAATAATAAAAAAAATAATAATAATAATAAAAATTCAGTGACTGCTGTTTATCGGTTATAGAACCAATTTTCAAAAGCTATTAGCAGTGTCATTTTGAGAGTAAATAAAAAAGATTAGTACAGTGTATTGGCTATCTTAAAGGCTGTGATCTGCATTGCACAAGTCACTATTCTATAGTCCAATTAAAAAAACCTAAGTAACAACTACACATTTAGTGCCAAAATAGTCCATGCATACCAGGAGTATATCCAGGATCATTTCTCCCATTGATCACACTGAGCAAATGCCCAGGGCTACTTGAATGAGTACTCCATGGGCCTCTGCCTGTACATAGCATAGGCTACTAGCTGGGACCCTGTTACCCGAAATTGATTGGGCTCCAAATAAATCAAAGATGAGAGAGCTGAATTAAACAGTAAAATGTATAGCAATAAGAATACCCTCATCACTAAAATATCAGGGTTGAGGAATAACAGACACCATACAACCAAACAACCTAGATAAAGATGAAAGAAAACGCAACAAAACTAAACTATGCATGTAACCATTACTTGTACCTGACAGTTATTACACCTGTATTAATGCCATAAGTATAGAATCAAGATGGTCTATTTGTGTGCTTAGATATGAGCTTACTAATAGTAGGAGAAGACTATTTTTGTCTTGTCATGGTTGTAACTCATCTACTGTAATCTAAA
This sequence comes from Epiblema foenella, assembly GCA_963556455.1. NCBI lineage: Eukaryota > Metazoa > Arthropoda > Insecta > Lepidoptera > Tortricidae > Epiblema > Epiblema foenella. Next base: position 632,205 of record OY747102.1, on the reverse strand, counting down.
GTGTAGTAGTGTTTTGTTTTATCATACTAGACAGAACCAACACAAAAATAAACCAGTTATGCAGTCTTTTGTTTCTTACCTAGGCCTCTTGTTTGTGTGTGGTGTGGAATCACCCCTGGCAACATTTTCCAGTGGACTTAACACACAATTTGGTAGTTCAGGTATACTCGGTGGGCTTAAGAAACTATCAGGGTTATATTCTAAGTCAGTGAACACACTCCTCGGCTGCTCTATGTTCCCAAACTGTGTGTCCTCATCACTCGAGGATGTTGCTTCCACAACTAGATCATGGGCTTGTTCATTGAGGTCTTCTTTCTGAGTTATCTTCATCGGTGGCATGTTCTCAACCTCCTAAAAATAATACTCAGTTAATTGCTGTCCTTGTTGGTTTTTAGTAAAGCAACACAGATATAGTACTCACCTCATTATCAGTGGAGTTCCGTTTCCGTTTCAGGCTCATCCGTTTGTCCGTGGACTCACCAGGGGAGCTGCGGAAAGCGTCAAGTGTTAAGTAAACACACTTAGTTAACCCCGGGTTGTCACTGTTACGAGCTACGGTGTCGCGAGTACTCACCCAGGTTGAGCCATGGTGGGACGGACTGGTTAGCAGGAGCGCGCGTCCCTTGCCCTAGAAATTAATGATCATTAACCATACGCCATTATTTTTATCATTATAGGCATCAAAGTCTAGGATAATGACCCAAAATTACCGCATGTCACGATCAACTTGCAAATAGGGTTATGTCAGTTGACAACCGTGTTACAGACCGTATTTCTAGACTTATCACAAGAAAAAGGCTTTCTAAAGGTTTAGGCGGTTTTGTAGCAACGTGCAATCACGAGATATATGTAGAAATTAGGGGCTAAATTGACCTTTTATGCCGACATTTCGACAGCGTGCCCCCTACAGGTTGGCGGGAGTTTTTTTTTCTAGGGCTATTTTCGGGGCTAATCAAGCATTATATTTCACTATACTTATTTTTTACATTCACGGGACTACATAAAGTGCCGATAGAGATCACTAAAATGTGGAAATATAACAATCAGCTGGTTGAAAAAATGCCACGAATCCGCCGCGATCGCGCGCGAAAAGCTCGATCAGCGCCATTGGGACACGTCGCGGGCTCGCCAGTTTATCACGCATCCGCTTTTGGAAATTTATATAAATAGCTCAGATACTTTACATTGCCACCCCGACACACGTTTTAGAAGAAATCATACTTATTATTACCGAAATGAAAGCCTCATATACGGCAAATAACCGTTGACAGAATTGGCTTCGCTTATCGCCCACCAAAGGTTTCTAACCTAATTAGGAACTAACAATAAAATTTCCAACTCAAATAAATACATCACAGTTAGGGCCATATCCTAGACATTAAAAATATAGACTTAGAAAATACCTGATCATTCACAAATTAATCCAAAAAGCAATGAACAAAATTTTCTTGAGCATCAGTACTGATGTCAGAACTACGAACACAAAATCACTTATTTTAAAGATTTTTCTTTAGCACTAATGTTCCTTATATCACTATATATGAACTAAAACGTTACACTTATGCTAATTTTCAAAATTTACATGTTACTTTTCAGTTTTCACGGCTCAATAACGCCCGGCTTTCCGCGCGAAAATGTCGCGCTAAAACCCTGGTACCCCTGCACAAGGACAAACGGCCAACTTCATGTTTGTTTCTTCTGAAAACGGACGTCAGCTTGGCTTTACGTTCCGCTTCACGAATATATCGTTTCAAATACAATTAATATATGCAAAGTTTTTTAATCTTATAGTTTATTCATTTGAATGAAGAAAACATCTTTAGATAGTGAAAGTTTAAGAGTTTTTTCCTCAGTTTTTAATACGTTTTGGTATATATTGAATTATATAATATGAAGACGAAAATAACATAAATTTATTTGATTTAGAAATTTACAATAAACCTACTTTAAAAAAACTTCTTCATTTACTTCATTTTACTAACCATCTTCTAAATTGAGCATAATTAATCTACTTTTGGTATCCTGAAATGGAACGGCGTGATGACTCTGATGCTAGCCTCTGATTGGCTGAGTGACGCATCAAGCGCCTCAATTCCGCCGCTTGGCAGCTGTGTTTTGCTTTGCGCTGTTGGTAGCCTTGAAACGGCTAATGTCATTCCGAACTACAGCTGGGCGCCAGCTGATAGAAAATTGAGCGAGAAAAGTCAATAAGGGTGTGCATTTATACTATTGATAACGTGGTGATATATTGAAATTGCAAATGTTATGTGAATTACAGGTGTTGTTTACCTTGATATTGAATTAAAATGGCTGTTCAAAACATTGCTGTGAAACTGTGCGGAATTTTGCAAGCACAAAGTGACGAAGGTTCGTATGGTGCATAAAACTCCTTGTATTTATCTTTTATCCTTTGCCGTGCAAAGTCTCTTAATGCTTGAGTATCTCATATATCTTAATAACAAGCGACTAAAACGACTCACTAAGCCTTAACATCTTTTTAACTATGTAATATTGATGTCAGTTGAATCTAATGTTTACAGAGATAACTGCTCGAGAATGGCGTTTGCTCGGCCAAGAGGAAGACGGTTCGCAAGTACTCTCGTGGGTTTCAACAAAAGACGACAAAGAGGTGCTGAACATCGGAGTCTACACCAACAAAACTAAATCCCTAGCCACCTTACATACATTTGAGGAAAAACTAAATATTATACAAGCATCTGTCAACGCTAGCCACAGCTTGCTTGTTTATTCTGTAAAACAACTGCCGACCGACGATTCGGAGGCCAAGGAACCCCTATATTGTCCGTATTTGATATGTTTATTGCCGGATGAAGATAGAACTCCGCAGGAGGTGGAAGAGAGGTCTACTAAGCAGATTATGGTGCAGTATGTTTATGGGAAAAGTAACAAGTACAGTCCTGGGATAAGGAATGATAGGTTCTTGCTGTTCAAGCATTTAGAATGTAAGTATTATTTCTAATCTTACTTACCTTACTTGTAAGATACCACTACTATTATACTAAGATTTTTTATCACTAATATTAAAAGGGGAGGCAGAGATGGCGAAAATGTGATATAATAGTGACGTTTGTAGTTCATATTAGACTTCAAGTTGACTCTAAGACGAAAGAAAGGGATTATCGGATTGTATTGTACTGTATTGCATTTTATGCATTAGTTTGCGTCCTTGAAATAAATAAGTAGTAATCCATTGACAAGTCTCATTCATAAAATATGCATTGTATTGATTTTTATGTTGTTAATTGGATAATTAAGTAGATAATTAAGTTCAAGGGAACATCATTTCTTATGCATAAATCATTAGAAAATGAGTTAGATAGAGAAACGATTTTCAGTGATAAACAAGCAATTTAGGGCAGGGAAAAGTAGGGTTTCTTGTACCATAAAACATATTGAGATATATTAGTAAACTGGTTACTGATTAATCTTGTTATCTGTAGTGTAACAAAGTTTAGTTTTAACACATTCTGTCACCAAGGCACGAATTCGTGTCATTTTCGAATGTAACATTCCAGATATAAAAGTGTATCGGAGCCCCCTGTTCCTGAACGAGTGCGCGGACGGCAGCGAGCGCTGGGGCTTCGACGGCGTGTACCCGGAGCCCGAGACCGTCGCCAAGGTGTTCTCGTGGGCGCAGTGGGACGCGGTCAACCAGGTCACTAACACCTTTGGTATAATCTGGACAAATGCCGTGGGTTTCTGACGGTTAAGACTAGACCACCTAGGGCCCCATTTAAGACCCCTTTATTATGAACCGACTCGAGCTATCTCAAGTAATATGTAGTAGCATATATTCTTTTTTTTTTTCTTAGCCTATATGGGTGTCCTAACTGCTGGGCAAAGGCCTCTCCCCATGAATGCCATGACTGCCGCATCAGCGCCTCCTGCCAGTTGGCGAGAAAGGCGTCTAAGTCCTCCCGCCATCTCCGTTTAGGCCGGCCTCGTTTGCGTCGCTCTTGTGGCATCCACTTTGTAGCTATATTAGCCCACCTGTCCGGATGCGTGCGACAGACGTGACCGGCCCAGTCCTATTGGAGCCTAGCAGTCTTTTCGCCTACATCAGTTATGCGTGTTTTGGAGCGCAGCGTGGTGTTCCGAATGCCATCCATACTCTAAACACCTAATATGCTACGTTCCATAGCCCGTTGACAAACCTTCAATTTGGACTTTTGACTCTCCGTGAGTGACCATGTTTGGGCACCGTAGGTTAGGACGGGCAGAATACACATGTCGACAAGTTTGCGCTTGAGTGACAATGGAAGGTTGCCCTTCATTAGATCTTTCATGGACCAGTAGCTCTTCCAGGCGTTACTGATATGAGCATATATTCTTATTGTTCCAAAAACAGAGCTTATCAGAAAGCATTTTTAAACAGCCAGATAGCGACAGGCATCGCTATAGGGGGTCTTTTTCAGACAACCTTCATCAACTTTCCTGGTGATTTTTTACTTATTTGGACCATTGACCATTTTGTAAAAAGATTATAGGTCGACCATTTAGCTGATACACCACCTGCTGAGTTAGGGCCGCGGAGAGTAGTGGACGGTAGGCGCCTGCCGTCCGCTACCCCCCACGCGCGCGTATGAGATGTAGCTAAAACGGGGACTTCCCTGAGGTCCTTAGCTACCCTACTCCCCTTTTTTGTCTCCCCTTTTGGCTGTCTCATTTAAGTGGTCCTTATAATACTTAGTATTCATTGTAGACTGCACTGTGTGTTCGGCAGGTGTTGTACTACATCCACTACCGCGCGCCGGCGCAGAGCTTCGCAGAGGAAGAGGTGAAGTCCCCCTGCGACGTGTCGCCGACACTCTCCGCGCTGCAGTTCCACGCCGACCTGCCTCACGAGACTGTGGTGGGTAAATTATACATAATCAAATATTTACCCCCTTATTCATAAAACTTAACAAACCTCTGCTAACTAAAATGTCTGTTGTCACTGTCTCACAAGCACATGTGTCAAAGTGACAGATAAGGACAAACGAACTTTAGCGGCTAGTTAACTAATATAGGTTTGATAGACGTTTATGAATAATGGGGTTATTCGGCAAATAGCCCGCAAGGGTACGTTTACATGTCAAAATATTAATTTACAATTTAAGAAAAAATAATATCAAAATTACAAATTTAAGAAAGTTAATGTCATACAGTGAAAATTAATTTGCAAAGTCATCTATTACAAATATTACAACATCAGTAATTTTTGAGATGATGGACATGTAATATCCTAGAGATGTACATGGTCTCTGAGCGTCCAAATTCAATTAATATTTAGTATTCTAACGTCCTTAGAGATGTACATGGTCTCAAAGCGTCACAATTAAAATAATAAGATTTAAAAGAACAATTTAATATTGTTAAAGATGTATTGATGTGTTTGTTAAAGAGTCATTGACAAAAACAAATCTAGAACAGGATGATTTCTCTCGTCAATCCCCTATAAAAAAAATACGCTAGTATTAATGTAGTCACTATGTCCTTGCAAGAATGAACAGACCGGACTCCACAAACTACACCCACTACCTCCTCCTTTAAGGCACAGATTGTATAATAGTTCTTCGAATTTAAGGGGCAAAATCAAAATGATGAGGAAAAAATATGGTAATTTTTTGTTGTTTTTCTGACGTAAGATGCAGCGGGGCAATCTAAACTGCCGGAAATAAAACTAATCGAAAATATCTTCCGTGTTTTACATCATTTACTAGAGTGCCATCTATGCCCGGATAGCGGAAAAGCGCTTTCACAATTTCAACAAAATATTCACTTACATAGTATAAAACAAAGTCGCTTTCTCTGTCCCTATATCCCTATGTATGCTTAAATCTTTAAAACTATGCAACGGATTTTAATGCGTTTTTTTTAATAGATAGAGTGATTGAAGAGGAAGGTTTATATGTATAATAACATCCATTAAATAGTGCACCCGTGCGAAGCCGGGGCGGGTCGCTAGTATGGAATAACCATTACGTTTAATTTTCCACAGTCTACCAGTCAGTACCCCGCTGTAGCTTATTTTTTATCTATGCAGGGGCTAGAGTTTTGAATTAGGGATAAATTTTAATAATGTCCGTTAAAGGGAGGGGACGGGGGGGTGAGCAAGGTTGCCACAGCTCCCGAGGATGCACTGTGTTGAGAGCGACGGACCTAAATTTGTCCCTTCTGTTGTCAACACCGTGCATCCTCAAACTGTATAAAGAATCGGCAACGCGTACGTGACTCCTTTGGAGTTGCGGGCGTTTATAGGCTGCGGTGGCCGCTTGCCATCAGGTGGACCGTAAGCTTGTTTGCCATCGGCGTTGTATAAAAAAAAGAGAGTCCGAAGCGCAGAGAAAGACGCCGACCTTGTTAAAAAATCTGTTGGATTTAAAAAGTAGTGCAATCCTAAAGAAAGCTAAGCCCCCAAATACGTCTTACACTTTAAAGCTTTGGCTATGAAAATGTACAATAGGTACATAGAATACGAAATACATTGGAATCCGGATAAAGCGACAGTCAAGGGACCGGTGATATTACGTCGCACTAACAGTACTTCGCACAAAACGGACTTTTTCATATCAAATCTAATGTGTGGTGATCTCGAAGTCGTTAAAAGCGGTTTTAAATTTGAACTGTTTATTTCAGTAAAAATATATTTAATTACATTTCATTCTTAACAAACTAATCTTAAATTAAAAAGATTCTTGTGTTAAGGAGTCTGTTATTGTTTATAATAATAATTCATAGTAATGGTTGTGTTGTAAATAAGTAGGTGTACAAACAGTGCTCAGATTTAAGGTAAAATGACGACCGCTTTAGCCTAGTTGGTAGTGCACCTGCCTGTGAAGCTGACGGTCCTGGGTTCGAATCCCGGTCAGGGCAAATATTTGTGTGATGAGCATGAATATTTGTTTCTGAGTCTTGGATGTTTTCTATGTATTTAAGTATTTATATCTATTAAATATATCGTCGTACTAGTACCCATAACACAAGCCTTCTTGAGCTTACTGTGGGGCTAGAGGCTTCGATCTGTGTAAGATTGTCCTCTAATATTTATTTATTTATTTAAATGTTATAAGCGGAGTCGTTATAAGCGGATTCTACTGTACGTACATTGTCCCAAATCCCCACTAGATGGCTCTTTACGGGAAGTTAAAACGCGGTGTCGTTCGTTTCCTGTGCAACCTTATACTCTATGATTTTCAGTATTATTTCACATTTAATTTAAATATAAGCATTGGCATTACATTTACCATTACGTAATTTTTGCAATCACCGCTTATTTATTGATAAGCTGTGGTTTAAAAGACATAAGGGCATAAAGAACGCACTCTAAACAAAATCACTACTGATACGGTTGTGTTGGTTTGAAATAATTTAACAACCATTTAAAGCTATAAATCCGTATATTGATAAAAATTAGGTCGTGGGCGTGAGTCCGTACTATTTAAAATTGCCCGTCTGGCTTCACTGGCAGGGTCAGGTACTCCCCTAGATGGCTGCGAGGTGGTCGAGCAGGCTGTGGGGGTAGGCGGTTCGCGGGGAGCGCCGCGGGCAGCTGGTGGTTGGTGGACCGAGCGTCCGGAGGCCTTCTAGGCCCCGATATTTGCGGGAAATGCAACCGCCATCGGTTGTATCCGTAAAGTTGCACCCTGGAATCAACATCGTCCACCTTTAGGGCCAGGTAATTAATTGCCGCCGATTATGAACCCCCGGTGTGTTGCAGTGCTAGCAGGAGAAGGGAGTACAGCGAGTAGCTGGCGGGTGTTCATAATCAGAACGGAGTTATAAAGCGAAATGGAAGGCAAGCGTTACAGCGGCGAGGGCCGAATTAAAATTCACATTCAATAAATTACGGTAAACATTAAGTACTCAAAATAAAAGTCAAAATAAGTGCCAGGGAAGCTAGCTTAAGCTGTGCATTGGTTGGAATATGATAGTGATTTGCAGTTATCGATCGCGGTACAAAATGTATGAGACGCCATCTTGTAACGGTACTTTTGCCAACGTGCACAGCGGTTTACATACATTACTTACATGCAGATAACACTTAATTACGTGGCAAACAGACAGCCAAAAGCAGGAAACCTGGCATAATTAGTAATTTACGCTGTAAAACACTATCACTAGCTATTTAAAACTAAGTAACGTTTCAACACTTACCCGTAACGGGGTGCAGGACTGTGTAATGTCTCGTTTTAACGAAAACTGTTAAAAGACGGCCAGTGCCGTAACTATTTTTACTTTATTAATAGTTTCTCAATACTATTAGAAATTTAACTTGATGCAAGCGCGTAAGACGACACGAAGCAGAACTTGTGAACGCAGCTGCAATGATAGTGCGCCTCTCAGGACGCTCGGGCGTAGAATGGCGGCGGCGCAGCGCTGTGGGAACAATACCGGCCGGGCAAAACTGCTGACGCGAGAGTTGCTAAGAGCATAGAGTAATGAAGTGTCAGAGTGTTTGTCCGAATATTAAATTATAATTTGATTGTTTGATTTGTTTTTACTGTTTGGTTAATTATAAGGTTATTTTATGTTGTTTAATAGTAGTTTATTTAATTTTAAGAAACCATTTATATATAATTATGTAAACATGAACGTGCAACGTTACACTACATAGTATAAAACAAAGTCGCTTTCTCTGTCCCTATATCCCTATGTATGCTTAAATCTTTAAAACTACGCAACGGATTTGGATGCGGTTTTTTTTAATAGTAGTGATTGAAGAAGAAGGTTTATATAATATAATAATAATAATAATACTCATTTATTTCTAACTCAGACACGACGCGTACACTTAGGTACTCCCGCCGGCGGGGACGTCCACCGCGCGAACTCGACAACACTGACACATATAGTCCCTATTCGTCCCGGTACTGCCGCACACCGGGTAGAGTTAGTCCGACCCAGGTCGGGCCTAGCTGAGTTTCTTGCTGGACTCGTCTCAGCTAGCCTAGGTTTAGTGAACCAGCGAGTTTAATGATTCCGGATGATGGGGAGCGTTATCAAAATAACGTCTGGCAGTCTGCTTAATGAAACCATACATAGTGTTATTCCACATGTCGTGGTGCAGACTGAGGTTCGACTGGTACCACGGAGCACCAGTCGCCCTACTGAGAAAACGATTCTGAATGACCTGAAGCGGCTTGAGCGATGTCATAGGCACGTGAGCAAAAGCTACACTTGCATAAGACATGATTGGACGAACACAAGTTTTGTAGAGTGTCAGCTTATTTCTAAGTGACATTTTACTAAACTTGTTAATCATCGGCCCAAGCCTTCCTAGCACGAACAACGCACGGTTGCGTACCCTACTGATGTGGCTACGGAAAGTCAGTTTTCTGTCGAGGGACACTCCAAGATATTTGACTTCGTTGGCCCAGGGGATGGGCCGGTCAAACATCTGGATCGGAGTCACACGCCTTTCCGTGCTAACGCGGTCAGACGGGTGGAAGACTATCGCAGTGCTTTTTTCCGGATTGACTTCGATACGCCAAAGATTAAACCAACGACCTAGGTCAGTGATTGCCTCCTGGAGGTATCGCCGGATAAAAGTATACTTACAATGAGTCGTAAAGAGCGCGGTATCGTCCGCGAACAACCCCAGTTGCACTTTAGGGTGCCTGGGAATGTCGTTCGTGAATAACGAATAAAGAGTGGGAGAGAGCACGGAGCCTTGCGGGACTCCGGCCCGGATGGTGTGTGGGTCCGAGTACGTTCCCTCTAGTCTGTATCGAAAGCTTCGATCCCTGAGAAAATCTTTCGCCACGTCGAGAAAGAGTGCACCGGTCCTGAGCCCCTGGAATCGAGAGAAACCATCCAGCACGTGCTCCGTGACGCGGTGCACCTGTTGGACGCACGAGTGCGCGTATCTAAAGCCGAACTGCTCGTCGATGATGACGTTATTCTCAGCCGTAAATCTGAGAATCCTAGTGAGAAGGATCCGCTCATATAGGTTTCCTAGAGAGCTAAGTAAGCTGATCGGCCTATAAGAGGCAGGCGAAGTCCGGGGTTTACCGGGCTTCGCTATCCCTATGACCGCTGCACCTTTCCACGCGGCTGGAAAGTGAGCATTGGTCAGCGCGGCATTGAAGATGCCGACCAAAATGATGAGGAGGGTTTCAGGGAGAAGTCTCAGGATACGATTGGATACACCATCCGCACCCGGAGCCTTCCTAACACAAAGACTCCTGACTAAGTCACTGACTTCCTTAACCGACACCGGTAAAATGGGTGAAGTTACGGGGAGACGCGATCTCCTGTCCACCTCGGAATCGACCCATCTAATATGGGCGTCGTCGGTGTGTAGGAGACTAGGCGAACATTGGGACTCTAAGCTACTCGCAAGGCATTCGGCTTTGTCACTATCCTCGAAAGCAGGGGTCCCTACCCCGGACGATCCAAGGGGGCTATGGTCCAATAGGCATCTGATTTGAGAGATCTAGCTAGTTTCCAGTAAGCCTAGGACTAGGACTAGTAGCGATCTCACCCATCAGATCCCTGAACGAGTTCTCCCGAAATTCGGCAATTCTCTGTTTGTACTCGTTACACAAGTCCCTCAGGATTTGACGGTTTTCAGCAGAAGGGTGGTTGGAGTAAGTCCTGATTGCACGATTTTTGCTAGTCACTAATATCCTCCGCCGACACCTCCCTTGAGGCCTCACTTCGAACAGTGTTGAGATAGTTGGTGAAAGAATCGATCGCTTGGCCGGTCTGTTCAGTAGTAGTTATGCAGTCAGGGATGTCTCTAAGCAGGGGAGGATCTGTCTGTAAGAGACCTGATTGTACCTTATTCCAGTCCACGAGTGTTCTGGTACGACGTGCATTATTAGGGTGAGGTCCTAGTCTCAAAAGAACTGGCCTATGGTCCGAGTCAAGTTCGTGTATCACTTCTACAGAACGCAGAGTTAACGCTACATTCTTTAGGAGTGCTATGTCGAGTATGTCAGGTCGGTGCTCTACGTTATGGGGGAAATGAGTCGGTTCTAATGGAGCGAGGAGATCGAAAGGGAGGCTATCGATCAAAAGGTGATGAAGCCGATTGCCGTTAGGATTGGTTGCAATGCAACCCCAGTTAATATGCTTATTATTTAGGTCCCCGGCCACGATGACCGAAGGACCTAGGGAGGCTAGTGAGTCGAGGTCAGTCTTAAGTAAGTCACGTTGAGGTGAAAGGTAGGTTGACGCAATCGATACCGGGGGGTGGCTCCATTATCCATCAACACCGTCTGCGGTACCCCATGTACAAGGAACACTGATTCCTCCAAAATCTTAGTAATAACGTCAGATTTGGCCTTTTTTATCGGAAAAATCAAACAAAACTTCGAGAAACAACAAGTCACCAGAGTAGAATATAGTTGTTCTGTTTCTTAGTTGTTGGCAAAGGGCCCATAAGATCTATTGACAACATCTGAAAAGGACGCGAACATTGCTTAGGGCGGCCCATCTCTCCTAACGTCTGATGGTTTTGTGCCTTGTAAGTTAAATACTTATCGCATGAGCCTACGAATTTAACTACATCTTTATAATAATAATAATAATAATTTTATTTCGGACAGAATCCATATGAGATTAGTTACAGACTTATACACTAGTGTACACATCCCCGGCCAGAAATAACGCAGCGCAAGACGCCGGTAAGTTTTGAAAATACCGATATGACCAGCAGTGGGCTCTGAATGATTCCGCTCGATGACTCTGCCCCTAACCTCAGCAGGAACGACCTCCTTCCAAGAGAACTCCGACGTGAGTTCATGCTTATTCCTTGAAAGTCGGTATAAAACATTGTCCTTAATGTGAAAGTTAGGAAAACTAACACATCACCTCCAGCAAACTGCTTCCCATTAAACTTGACGCTTGATACAAACTTTCCTTTCGACTTCAGGCTATCTAGGTGCTGCTAGAACGCGCGGATGGTATATTTTTTTGTATGGAATTTAAGTAATTACGCACATAGTGCGCGAAAAGCACTATATATATCGGATTTCGGTACTAATTCTTCAAAATTCGGGACAATGTCATGTATTTCGAATTAGGTTCGCCGAATGTCGGGACATGGTCAAATATCATCCCCGAAAATCGAGAAGTCCCGAAAATTGCGGAACATCTGATCACCCTGCCGCTCACTGCCACGTAACTTAACACGTTGCAATAACTTACGTGCGATTTTCATAACATTGCGGGGTTCAATCGAACTCGTCGAACATCGGTATCCTGCGGCCCCGCAATGTAATGGAACTCGTATTCAAGTCCTTGCAACATGCAATAGGGCTTACGTTTTTTTTTCAGCTGAATATTCCACTGAGCCTGCCGCACCTGCACGCGTCGGCGCCGTCGGCCGCGTGCGGCGCGTACGAGGACGACCCGGTGCCGCTGCGCGTGCACGACTGCTCGCTCGACCTCAGCATCACGTGCCGCGCCACCGGCGTGCTGTGCGTCATGCACCATTACCTCTACAAGGTGAGTGTGTCGTGTCGCATGCCGCTCTCATACTGCTCTAGTACGAGGACGACCCGGTGCCGCTGCGCGTGCACGACTGCTCGCTCGACCTCAGCATCACGTGCCGCGCCACCGGCGTGCTGTGCGTCATGCACCATTACCTCTACAAGGTGAGTGTGTCGTGTCGCATGCCGCTCTCATACTGCTCTAGTACGAGGACGACCCGGTGCCGCTGCGCGTGCACGACTGCTCGCTCGACCTCAGCATCACGTGCCGCGCCACCGGCGTGCTGTGCGTCATGCACCATTACCTCTACAAGGTGAGTGTGTCGTGTCGCATGCCGCTCTCATACTGCTCTAGTACGAGGACGACCCGGTGCCGCTGCGCGTGCACGACTGCTCGCTCGACCTCAGCATCACGTGCCGCGCCACCGGCGTGCTGTGCGTCATGCACCATTACCTCTACAAGGTGAGTGTGTCGTGTCGCATGCCGCTCTCATACTGCTCTAGTACGAGGACGACCCGGTGCCGCTGCGCGTGCACGACTGCTCGCTCGACCTCAGCATCACGTGCCGCGCCACCGGCGTGCTGTGCGTCATGCACCATTACCTCTACAAGGTGAGTGTGTCGTGTCGCATGCCGCTCTCATACTGCTCTAGTACGAGGACGACCCGGTGCCGCTGCGCGTGCACGACTGCTCGCTCGACCTCAGCATCACGTGCCGCGCCACCGGCGTGCTGTGCGTCATGCACCATTACCTCTACAAGGTGAGTGTGTCGTGTCGCATGCCGCTCTCATACTGCTCTAGTACGAGGACGACCCGGTGCCGCTGCGCGTGCACGACTGCTCGCTCGACCTCAGCATCACGTGCCGCGCCACCGGCGTGCTGTGCGTCATGCACCATTACCTCTACAAGGTGAGTGTGTCGTGTCGCATGCCGCTCTCATACTGCTCTAGTACGAGGACGACCCGGTGCCGCTGCGCGTGCACGACTGCTCGCTCGACCTCAGCATCACGTGCCGCGCCACCGGCGTGCTGTGCGTCATGCACCATTACCTCTACAAGGTGAGTGTGTCGTGTCGCATGCCGCTCTCATACTGCTCTAGTACGAGGACGACCCGGTGCCGCTGCGCGTGCACGACTGCTCGCTCGACCTCAGCATCACGTGCCGCGCCACCGGCGTGCTGTGCGTCATGCACCATTACCTCTACAAGGTGAGTGTGTCGTGTCGCATGCCGCTCTCATACTGCTCTAGTACGAGGACGACCCGGTGCCGCTGCGCGTGCACGACTGCTCGCTCGACCTCAGCATCACGTGCCGCGCCACCGGCGTGCTGTGCGTCATGCACCATTACCTCTACAAGGTGAGTGTGTCGTGTCGCATGCCGCTCTCATACTGCTCTAGTACGAGGACGACCCGGTGCCGCTGCGCGTGCACGACTGCTCGCTCGACCTCAGCATCACGTGCCGCGCCACCGGCGTGCTGTGCGTCATGCACCATTACCTCTACAAGGTGAGTGTGTCGTGTCGCATGCCGCTCTCATACTGCTCTAGTACGAGGACGACCCGGTGCCGCTGCGCGTGCACGACTGCTCGCTCGACCTCAGCATCACGTGCCGCGCCACCGGCGTGCTGTGCGTCATGCACCATTACCTCTACAAGGTGAGTGTGTCGTGTCGCATGCCGCTCTCATACTGCTCTAGTACGAGGACGACCCGGTGCCGCTGCGCGTGCACGACTGCTCGCTCGACCTCAGCATCACGTGCCGCGCCACCGGCGTGCTGTGCGTCATGCACCATTACCTCTACAAGGTGAGTGTGTCGTGTCGCATGCCGCTCTCATACTGCTCTAGTACGAGGACGACCCGGTGCCGCTGCGCGTGCACGACTGCTCGCTCGACCTCAGCATCACGTGCCGCGCCACCGGCGTGCTGTGCGTCATGCACCATTACCTCTACAAGGTGAGTGTGTCGTGTCGCATGCCGCTCTCATACTGCTCTAGTACGAGGACGACCCGGTGCCGCTGCGCGTGCACGACTGCTCGCTCGACCTCAGCATCACGTGCCGCGCCACCGGCGTGCTGTGCGTCATGCACCATTACCTCTACAAGGTGAGTGTGTCGTGTCGCATGCCGCTCTCATACTGCTCTAGTACGAGGACGACCCGGTGCCGCTGCGCGTGCACGACTGCTCGCTCGACCTCAGCATCACGTGCCGCGCCACCGGCGTGCTGTGCGTCATGCACCATTACCTCTACAAGGTGAGTGTGTCGTGTCGCATGCCGCTCTCATACTGCTCTAGTACGAGGACGACCCGGTGCCGCTGCGCGTGCACGACTGCTCGCTCGACCTCAGCATCACGTGCCGCGCCACCGGCGTGCTGTGCGTCATGCACCATTACCTCTACAAGGTGAGTGTGTCGTGTCGCATGCCGCTCTCATACTGCTCTAGTACGAGGACGACCCGGTGCCGCTGCGCGTGCACGACTGCTCGCTCGACCTCAGCATCACGTGCCGCGCCACCGGCGTGCTGTGCGTCATGCACCATTACCTCTACAAGGTGAGTGTGTCGTGTCGCATGCCGCTCTCATACTGCTCTAGTACGAGGACGACCCGGTGCCGCTGCGCGTGCACGACTGCTCGCTCGACCTCAGCATCACGTGCCGCGCCACCGGCGTGCTGTGCGTCATGCACCATTACCTCTACAAGGTGAGTGTGTCGTGTCGCATGCCGCTCTCATACTGCTCTAGTACGAGGACGACCCGGTGCCGCTGCGCGTGCACGACTGCTCGCTCGACCTCAGCATCACGTGCCGCGCCACCGGCGTGCTGTGCGTCATGCACCATTACCTCTACAAGGTGAGTGTCGCATGCGGCATTCGTATTTACACCGCTTGATATTAGTTGTAACATTTTTTTCTCAAAATTGCACTGAAATATTGAGGTTAGGTTCCTTATAATAGGCTGCGAAGTGTCACGTTTCGGGTGCGGCTAGACGAGAGGCCTTTAAAGGAATTTCATGCAAAGTTGGAGGCCTAGGCCTGCAAGATGCTCTTTTTTAATTTCCATTCCACAATTATTTGTGACACAGTATCACGGCGTTCAGCCATAAGCAATTACTTGCTTTTTGGTTCGTCATGGCATTCTGCCACTACGATTATAAAAAAAACGATGTTTACTATATTTTGCTCTTTTATTTATGTACATACTTCTATATGTACTCGGCCGGCGACCCCTTACTTCCCGGCTTCTGTAGTAAAGTACTATTATATAAAATTAAGTAACAGAGATATTTTCATAATTCTTCGATTGTGTTAAACCAACGCATAAGTATTGCACGTCAAATCTGGTCCTATGATGCCTCGCATCGCGTACGTTGAGGGACTAAATATATGTACATTTTTGGACCTTATTTTAATGGAAAAAGTTGAAAAAACGGGCCAAGTGCGAGACGGAGTCATGCACGAAGGGTTCCTTACCATCCTAATAATATTATAAACGTGAAAGTTTGTGCGGATGGATGTACGTTCCGCTTAATCTGAAAAACTACTGAACGGATCTCTATGAAACTTTCCAGTATTGTAGCTTAGACATCAGAATAGGACATAGGCTACCTTTTATCCGCGGGTAACACCGCAGGGCGCTGCTAGTTATCTATAAAAACGGCAAAAAATCACGTCTGTTGTATGGGAGCCCCCTCAAATATTTATTTTATTCTGTGTTTTAGTTTGTCAAATATTTATATTTGTCGTTATAGCGACAACAGAAATACATCATCTGTGAAAATTTCAACTGTCTAAATATCACAGTTCATGATATACAGACGAACAGACAAGTCTCAGTAGTTTGGTACCGTTTTACCCTTTGGGTACGGAAGTCTGAAAACGTATACATATTGGTGCCCTTGACTGTAGAGTAAGGGTCGGTTGCACCGACATACGATCACAGGCCGGTCATCGTCAAATGTGGCGCCGGCAGCTGTCATCCCATAGAAACTTGTCAAACTTCCCATACAAACAGCTTTTAACGAACACCGCTTACGATTACAGACGGTTTGGTCCCGCAGGCGAATCACGTAACTTTATGTACTAACGGTAGATAGATTTTACTGTCAATTTCGAAGTATAAATGTATGAGCTGACAATTTAAATTTGACATTAAAATCTACCTAACAGTAGTATAAAAGTTACGTGATTACCCCGCCGGTTAGATGAACACGAATATTTGTTCTTGAGTCTTGGATGTTTTCTATGTATTTAAGTATCTATTTATTTATATAAGTATGTATATCGTCACTTGGTACCCATAGTACAAGCTTTGCTTAGTTTGGGACTAGTTTGATTTGTGTAAGATTGTCTAAAAATATTTATTATTTATTTATTTTATTTGTTATTATAGCGACAACAGAAACACATCTGTGAAAATTTCAACTGTCTAACTATCACGGTTCAAGAGACACAGCGTAGTGACAGACAAACAGAAAAGTCTTACTAATTTGGTACCGTTACGGAAGCCTAAAAACTTATACATATTGGTGCCCACTCGAGTGTACAGTAACACTAACGCTCATAACTTGTAATATTATTAAAAATAAAAAATATTATTTACTAGCGACCCGCCCCGGCTTCGCACGGGTGCACTATTTAATGGATGTTATTATACATATAAACCTTCCTCTTCAATCACTCTATCTATTAAAAAAACCGCATCAAAATCCGTTGTGTAGTTTTAAAGATTTAAGCATACAGACATAGGGATATAGGGACAGAGAGAGCGACTTTGTTTTATACTATGTAGTGATTTATTCCTCACAGCCTCTTGATGACTCCACGACCTCCCTCGTGCTCGAAGACAGCGCGGACCTGAAGGACTCGGGCGTGAACTTCGCGTATTCCATAACAGTGCTGCATCACGGCGTGGTGGTGCACAGCGTGGTGCCCGACTTGCCCTGGTCGCTCGCCAAGAGCCTCCGGCCCTCGTACCTCCTGTATAACGGTGAGTTTGTGGAGTCCAGTCTGTTCATGGTTGCAAGGACATAGTGACTGCGTTAATACTAGTGTCTTTTTATAGGGGATTGACGAGAGACATCCTTTTGTGGATTCGTTTTTATTATCAGTGACTTAGAGACCATATACATCTCTAACAATATTAAATTAATCTTAATTTTGACGCTCAGAGTACATGGTCTCTGGGATATTATATTAATTTCATTATATTCCTTGTTTAATCTTGAAACCTTATACATCTCTAACTTTACTGATACCGTAATATTTGTAATAGATAACTTTGCAAGTTTATCTTCACTGTATGACATTAATTTTGTTATAATTGTAAACTCGAAATTATTATTCTATCTTGAACTGTAAATTAACATTTTGACATGAAAAATGTATTATTATAGTCAGAAAATTAATATTTTGATATGTAAAAGAGCCCTTGTTGCCTATTTGCAGAATAAATGTTTGCTTTTTTTTTAATGCTTAGACTAAAGATACGTAGATCCTATTCTATCCTGGCAAGTCAGCATTTACTTGCAGCGGCAGCATCATTTTAGATCTGTAGGTCGTTTGTACAGACGGTCCCACAGCCACTACTGTACTACCTTAGAAGGCAATGTTGTTGGTTGTTAGCTACTATAAGGGCTCCGTAAGGGCCTGTATCCCTAAAGGATTTAGGGGCCAAGTAGTGTCCGCGGTTCGCGGAAGCTAATTTATTTTAGCTGGCAGTTTCCTCGCACAACGCATAAGCATTGCGATTCAGCGAGGAAACGCTGTCAGCATTCTTAGTACCATGCCACAGGGGCCTATTTTAGAATTCGACGTTTAGTTTTTGTTTTATATAGTTATTGAGTAAGTTAGTTATTTAGTTTATCATTTATTGTTGAAAAAAAAAGTTATTGGGGTGTCTCATAAATAATGTCCGTTCGACAACTTGTATAGGTTATATCTAATGATTTTAAGTGGCGATGTATTTCGTCTTTAGAAGGTCCAAGTGAGACCGATAATTGACGAGTGCTGGTACTAGGTTGATTTTGAACGGCTTCCTTCAATATCGAGCGAGAAGGCGGTCGATCTTCAAGGGTCTAATCTCTACTATTAAAATGATCAAATCAACGCTGTGCCATCCATTCACTTAACATGTCTCCCGGCAACTACGGTTGTCTCGCTATTCTTTGCAGGTTAGAGCAGGATGGCCGGTACTTGTCAGCCCACTATTGCCTTAAGAATGTTGATCGTATTTTAATACATATTATGACTTTCTACCAGACTTACTTACTTAGGGTGGGTTGCATCAAACCGTCTGTAATCGTAAGCGGTGTTCGTTAAAATCTGATTGTATGGAAAGTTTGACAAGTTTCTGTGGGATGACAGCTGCCGGCGATGACCGGCCTGGGATCGTATGTTAATGCAACCGACCCTTAGACTCTTTAGAGCAGGGTTGACATCGCGTTTTTGATTGGTCTGGAGTGGCAGGGGGCTCGTGTGGTAGTCGTATGAGCCGTGTGTGTCCCCGGCAGAGGAGCACCTGGTGGTGCACATCCCGCGGCTGCTGACGCACGCGGTGGACGTGAGCCGCGCGCACGCGCCCGCCGCGCACGTGCTGCTGCCGCCCGCCGCCGCCGGGGAGGCCGGGGGCGCCGCCGTCGGGCTCGCGCCGCTGCTCGGCTGGGGGCCGCATGCCATGGTACACCACACCGCACCACTCCACACCACACCACACCACACCGCACCACTCCACACCACACCACACCACACCGCACCACTCCACACCACACCACACCACACCACTACAAACCACACCACACCACAACACACCACACCACACCACACCATACCACACCACACCACACCACAACACACGACACGACACGACCCGCAATATCTTCACCGACAAACTGAACAATATTAGGGATCTTGACATCAAATAAGAAAATCAAGAAGTTTGAATTTTCTTGAAAAACTATCAAATTCTTAATCTTATGACGAAAAAAGTAACTCAAGAGAATTAATAATGACATAATTTTTCATTTTTTGTACGATAAGTTTTACTTTTGTGCAATAAAGATTAAATAAATAAATAATTGTAAATCTTCAAAGTTTCAAGAGGGGGCATACTCTGTCCCTTTTCCGCAAATCGCGCCTTTGTATTGGAACGATCGTAATTTACTATGGCGCTCGTAATCAATAACGTCACTGATCTGTCGCGCTTTTTGTCTAACCAGCAACATTAAAACGGTTATAACTGGATTATTTTTTGAGATATGGGAATAGGATTTTCACCATTTCGCATATTTTATTGCCTTATTCCTTTTGGAGTAGTATTTTAAAGTAGTCATATTTTGAATCAACAACCCTCGTATTCTATTGATACGACTTTTTTATTAAGGCTGTTCAGATATTATTCATTCTTTGGGAAATATTCATATTCATATTTATTTATTCATAAAATTTTACATGTCAGAAGATTGTTACAATAATTTAATTATGTCAATTAAATAAAAAATAAATATTTCAATTAGATTAGGTACATTATATATATTATTACATAGTAAACAAACAAAACATAAACTAAACTTTAATAAACTTATATATATATATACGAATTCGAGTGTGAGGTAAATTCCAATACATTTTTATTATCAAAATACATTATTTCTCCGCATAGAACTGTAGAAGCTTTCTGTTTATATAACATTTTAAATGTTGAAAAAAAAGTTTTTTTTTTTTCATTATTTCCCAACACGTATTATGCTGTTGGCGGTCGTCGCAGAACGCCTTGACTGCCCATTTATGTGGCACTGGATGTCATTGCATGCTCCAGTGTCGGATATATGGGCTTAATAATTTCTAATACTAGCAATAAGATAAATAGTTAATTGATTACTAACAGCTATTGTACCTATGAGTCTTTGTGATACTCGAAATAATAGTAGATTGTATGACACGGGTCTAAAACGAGCCATATTACCACGAAATAGTTCGAGAGGTAATATGGCTTTTAGACCAGAGTTATACACTCTACTTTTCACTTCGATTGCGAGAAAATAAATAAACAAAGGTTAACTCACCCAAAATTAACAATAGATTCCACGGCGAAGATGTATACTTTTGCAGCATGATTTTTTTTCTATACTCCTTTGACACACAAAACAGGGACTGCGGTTCGCGCGCAACATTCACGCGCGAAAAAAGCTAACTGACCTTCTATTGAGCGCTTCAAAGTGTTGCTCGAACGATTTAACCAGTTTTTTAATTATTGTGAAATAGGGACTACTACAAACTTAATCTTTAGACTCTTTAGAAAAATTAATTATGTTTCCTGATTGGTCGATTTTAGTAAAGCTGTATTCTGGTTGGTTAATACCCAATACCAAATATTGTTTTAAGAGTTAAATTAGTGTTTTGTGATTGGTGGATTTAATAGGTTAAGTATTTTGATTGGTCAAATTCAAATATTTTGTAAATCATAAATATGTATTCATATTTTCCCTAGGGGTTAAATGTACTACTTTAGCCCCGCTTGACAAGTCTAATATGACACACTTTTCGAGCATGAGAAGTGAAAAAACATTTTTTTTTAATTCTTTCCCAGCACGTATTATATTTGTGTTCAGGTGGATTTGAACACATTAGACGTGGTAACTTTAAGCATTACCGAGAAAGAGCTGGTGGCGGCGTTCAAGAGCACGGCGGCCGAGAATAAGAGCGCCATCATCCACTACCTGCTGCAGCACGCCGGCAACACCGAGCTGGCTGAGGAGGTACCACACTTAGGGTTGTAAGCGGTGTTCGTTAAAATCTGATCGTATGTAAAGTTTGACAAGTTTCTATGGGATGACAGCTGCCGGCGCCATATTTGACGATGACCGGCCTGTGATCGTATGTTGGTGCAACCGAGCCTTAGTAGGGATGTAGACACCAAATAAAAAAAAAAATAAGTTCGAATATTCTCGAAAACGGATCAAATGCTTAATCAAATTGAGAATAAAGTAACTCAGAAGAATAAATCACTACATAGTATAAAACAAAGTCGCTTTCTCTGTCCCTATATCCCTATATACATAGGCTTAAATCTTTAAAACTACGCAACGGATTTTAATGCGGTTTTTTTAATAGATAGAGTGACTCAAAGGGAAGGTTTATATGTATAATACCATCCATTAAATAGTGCACCCGTGCGAAGCCAGGGCGGGTCGCTAGTAATTACATAATTATAAGTCTTCCAAGTTTTAAGAGGCGGCATAATCTGTCGCTTTCCCGCAAAACGCGCTTTAGTATTGGAACGATCGTCATTTACTATGCCGCTCGTGGTCAATGACGGCACTGATCTGTCGCGCTCTCTCTAACCAGCAACATTAAAACGGTTGTAGCTTAGTTATTTTTGAAATATTTGAATAGGATTTTCACCATTTGGCATATTTTTTTGCCTTTTTCTTTTGGAGTAGTTTTATATAGTAGTCAAATTTTGAGTTACACTCCCTATTGCTTGGTTTATTTTTGATTCATTGAGTGTATGTTATTTTTCGCAATACGCCTCTTTGTATTGGAACGATCGTCATTTACTATAGCGTTCGAGGTCCGTGATGTCACAGGTCTGGAGCGTTTTCTTTCTCTAACCAGCAACATTATTTTTTCACACCTGCTATTCAGAAAAGAGTCATTGTTGCCCTTGAATTAGGGATGAAAGTTGTACTTTTCTTCCCTCATTTGAGGGCAACAATGACTCTTTTCCTTATTAGGGAACCTTCTATTGAAGGTTTGAAAAGCAGTATTTACTACTTGGTAGCAAACTTATATGTAAGAAATTTCATGTTTTTAACAAAATTAGTTCCGTCTTGGGCGTAATCACTTGAGTCCTTCGCTACGCTCAAGTCGCTCACTCTACAATTCTAAAGTAGAATCTTTCGCTTCACTCAGCATTCAATGTAGGTACCGCCCTCGCCGTAAATATCGTTTTGATTTCTTGAGACACAATCTACTATTTCACACCTGCTATTCAGAAAAGAGTTATTGATGCCTTCGAATGAGGGATCAAAGTTGTACTTTTCTCCCCTCATTTGAGGGCAACAATGACTCTTTTCCTTATGGATGGTGTGAAAAGCAGTATGTGACACTGTAGTAAAATCATTTGTAAGATATTTCATGGTTTTAGCAGCGGGTCTCATAGACGGTGTGAAAGGCAGTATATGTCACACGGTAGCAAAATTATTTCCGTCTTGGGCGTAAACACTCAAATCCCTCGCTACGCTCAGGATTCTATTGTAGAATTTTTCGCTTCACTTAGAATTCAATATACCGCCCTTGCCGTAAATATCGTTTTGCTTCCTTGAGACACAATCTACTATTTCTTCCTTTATTAGAACGGTTGGAGTTTCGGTGTTTTTAGAGATATTCGAATAGGGTTTTCACCGTTAATGGAGGCGTCCATAAATTACGTGAGGTGTTTTTTTAAATTTTCTGTCCCTCCCTCCCCCCCTGGTGAGATGTCGTGAGATTTTATTCAACCCCCTCCCGCATCCCCCAATCTCACGTGAGATTTTTTAGAATGTGGGTTTCTTTGTTATTGTTTTTATCGCGTTGGATTGTTATTGTAAAAAGAAAAAAAAAATTGCTTCGTGCTTTTATTTACGAGTAGTTAATACTAGTATAAATCAATATTGCTGAGAGTTAACGTCGAAGTATGAATGAAATTATTCTCTTTCGAACGAATTAGTGAATAATCTTAATCGTCTTACGATTACGCTTAAGTTTAAATCTTATAAGCGTGTACAATCTGGATTAAATGGACCAAAATAGTATAATATTTTTTTGTTTCAATCAGAAAAAAAATTGCGTGATATTTGCCGAGGACCCCCCTCTCTCCAACGTAAGATTAGATGAGATTTGACTCGACCCCCTCCCCCCCTTAAACATCTCACGTAATTTATGGACGCCCCCTTTGCCTTTTTTTGCTTCGGAGTATTGAATTTTTGATCGGACAACCCTGTTCCAGCTGATAGCGTGGCTGTGCCTGAACCAGAGCGCGCGCGACGGGGACGCGTTCGTGCGCGTGATGCAGGAGTACCTGGTGGGTAGTGCGTTCGCGCTCACGCGGCGCGCGCTGCCCGCCGCCGCCGCCGCGCCGCTGCTGGCGCTGCTGCCCTGCCTGCTGGCCGCCGGCGCGAGCGACGCCAAGGTGGGCTCCACTAGCGGCCTGGAGTGTACTGTGTACTAGGGAATGCAATCCCGACTCGAGATTGCAAATTCGAGATCCCGCGGGATTAGAAATATCAATTTCGGGATCCCGTCTAGTTTTAAAAAAAATAATAAATTTGAATGACTAAAAAAGCTAATAACTGCTTGTTTGATAGTGAGGTTAAGTAAAATAACATATTACTCGAAAGAAAATAAAAACCTTTAATCTTACCAACCATAAATAATTATCAGGTTTTAAGGAAATTAACATAGGTAAATTAGGTAATCAAAATAATAAAAATATTTCAAAGGAATTAGGAAGTAGTTACCTAAGACGAGTGATTTTGAAACTGACTCCTTAAAAACAAAGGGTATTAATATTATCATCTACTAAACGGCATCTAATGTCCTTTGCAATGTAACCCGCTGCTGAGAATGCCCTCTCCGACTCAACACTGGTTGGCAATAGTGTTGCGAAGCAATTATATGCAATCGCTGGCTACTGCCGCCCAATCCCGTCAATCTCGAACGGGATCTCGTCATATGATGCGTCGGGATTGATCCCGAAAAATTACCCGAGATCTCACGAGATCGGGATCTCGCGGGATCGGGATTGCATTCCCTACTGTGTACTGTACAACACTGTGATGTGACACGCGGTCTCGGCGCAGGTCCGCGACGTGTGCGTGAGCGTGAGCCAGGAGCAGCTGTGGTGCGGCGCCAGCGTGGTGCTCGCGCCGCGCCAGCGCGTCAGCCAGTTCGCGGAGGACGCCTGGACGCGGCTGTGGCGCGCGCTGGCCGCGCCGCCGCCGCCGCGCGCGGAGCCCGGCGCCGCCGCCAGGAGGCTGGCCGCGACCATGCACTGCTACCAGGTCAGTCCGCGCAGCGCGTCAGCCAGTTCGCGGAGGACGCCTGGACGCGGCTGTGGCGCGCGCTGGCCGCGCCGCCGCCGCCGCGCGCGGAGCCCGGCGCCGCCGCCAGGAGGCTGGCCGCGACCATGCACTGCTACCAGGTCAGTCCGCGCAGCGCGTCAGCCAGTTCGCGGAGGACGCCTGGACGCGGCTGTGGCGCGCGCTGGCCGCGCCGCCGCCGCCGCGCGCGGAGCCCGGCGCCGCCGCCAGGAGGCTGGCCGCGACCATGCACTGCTACCAGGTCAGTCCGCGCAGCGCGTCAGCCAGTTCGCGGAGGACGCCTGGACGCGGCTGTGGCGCGCGCTGGCCGCGCCGCCGCCGCCGCGCGCGGAGCCCGGCGCCGCCGCCAGGAGGCTGGCCGCGACCATGCACTGCTACCAGGTCAGTCCGCGCAGCGCGTCAGCCAGTTCGCGGAGGACGCCTGGACGCGGCTGTGGCGCGCGCTGGCCGCGCCGCCGCCGCCGCGCGCGGAGCCCGGCGCCGCCGCCAGGAGGCTGGCCGCGACCATGCACTGCTACCAGGTCAGTCCGCGCAGCGCGTCAGCCAGTTCGCGGAGGACGCCTGGACGCGGCTGTGGCGCGCGCTGGCCGCGCCGCCGCCGCCGCGCGCGGAGCCCGGCGCCGCCGCCAGGAGGCTGGCCGCGACCATGCACTGCTACCAGGTCAGTCCGCGCAGCGCGTCAGCCAGTTCGCGGAGGACGCCTGGACGCGGCTGTGGCGCGCGCTGGCCGCGCCGCCGCCGCCGCGCGCGGAGCCCGGCGCCGCCGCCAGGAGGCTGGCCGTGACCATGCACTGCTACCAGGTCAGTCCGCGCAGCGCGTCAGCCAGTTCGCGGAGGACGCCTGGACGCGGCTGTGGCGCGCGCTGGCCGCGCCGCCGCCGCCGCGCGCGGAGCCCGGCGCCGCCGCCAGGAGGCTGGCCGTGACCATGCACTGCTACCAGGTCAGTCCGCGCAGCGCGTCAGCCAGTTCGCGGAGGACGCCTGGACGCGGCTGTGGCGCGCGCTGGCCGCGCCGCCGCCGCCGCGCGCGGAGCCCGGCGCCGCCGCCAGGAGGCTGGCCGTGACCATGCACTGCTACCAGGTCAGTCCGCGCAGCGCGTCAGCCAGTTCGCGGAGGACGCCTGGACGCGGCTGTGGCGCGCGCTGGCCGCGCCGCCGCCGCCGCGCGCGGAGCCCGGCGCCGCCGCCAGGAGGCTGGCCGTGACCATGCACTGCTACCAGGTCAGTCCGCGCAGCGCGTCAGCCAGTTCGCGGAGGACGCCTGGACGCGGCTGTGGCGCGCGCTGGCCGCGCCGCCGCCGCCGCGCGCGGAGCCCGGCGCCGCCGCCAGGAGGCTGGCCGTGACCATGCACTGCTACCAGGTCAGTCCGCGCGGGGCTCGCGTCACTTGTATGTATGTATGTATGTAAAATTCTTTATTGTACATGAGTAAAACATAACATAAATTACAACAGTTGACATATATGTACAAAGGCGAGCTTATCCCTGTAAGAGATTTCTTCCAGCTAACCTTTGAGCAATTGACCAAACGACCGGTTTAGCCTAGTGGGTGGTGCACCTGCCTGTGAAGCTGACGGTCCTGGATTCGAATCCCAGTCAGGGCAAATATTTGTGTGATGAGCATAAATATTTGTTTCTGAGTCTTGGATGTTTTATTTATTTATTTATTTTAAATACATGGAAAACCAACAGCGTAACACATTTATAAGAAAACTACAATAGAATTACATAGCCAATTAAAGGTTCTCACTTATAGAACTTAACTATCACACAAGAACAGATTTAGCCCAATTAATTTACACACACAAGTGAGCCTACAGCATAAGAGCAGTGGCTACCTTTAACCTATATATCAAAGACACAGAGTAAATACATAAGTTTCATAACTTTAGTAAACCGAACCCGAGCCCGAACCCGCGCCAGGAGTATCACCCATATAAAATTCAATTAACTTTTTCCTAATTACTGATCATATATATATCATTGAATATGTCAAAGTCTAAATTAACTAAGACTTTGTTTAGACTCTTGCCTGCCCTGCCCAAGAAACTGTTTTTCCTATATTTAGTAGAAGCCTTATAGATACTAATGGGACGAAATTGCCTAAACCTCCTCGCAGGAATGCTAAATGAGATTTTGTTAAGTAAGTTGGGACAATCAACATTGCCCTTAACAATATTTACCAAATATAATATGACTGCAATTTCACGACGCTTGACAAGTGGGATCAGGTGATGTTTCTTACACAGCTTAAAATAATTGGTAGAACTGTAATTTCGACGCATTTTATAGCAGAGAAATTTGATG
Source organism: Epiblema foenella (assembly GCA_963556455.1). Lineage (NCBI taxonomy): Eukaryota > Metazoa > Arthropoda > Insecta > Lepidoptera > Tortricidae > Epiblema > Epiblema foenella. The sequence continues at coordinate 605,385 of OY747102.1, read as the reverse complement.
AATTTAGTTTGCAACCGCTCAATCTTTCTATGTATTTAAGTATTTATATGTATTAAATATATCGTCGTCTAGTACCCATAATACAAGCCTTCTTGAGCTTACTATGGGGCTAGTTCGATTTGTGTAAGATTGTCCTCTAATATTTATTTATTTAATTGAGTTGAGATTAAGATTAATAGGCAAACCGAGAAACATGTACAATTCGAACACAAAACACTTGTGTACACGGTGTTGAGCGGTGCCTCTCGTTGCAGCCGGAGGCGCTGTCCCGCGGCAGCACGCCGCTGTCCCCGCTGGCGCCCGGCGGCGGCGGGCCGGGGCTGGCGGGGCTGGCGGGGCTGCCGGGCCCGCGCCGCGCCGCCGCCGCGCAGGACGGGCTGCCCTTCCTCGAGCTCGACGTGTGCACCGTCAGCCGCCAGGAGCAGGTCACCGCCGCGGTGAGTCACACCCGACACGGGTTTATGATTAACGCCATTATTAGCCACATAATTACTTTGTTTTGTGTGATGGACTGTCGGCGCTCCACGTGCCAACCCTATTCTACCGGACAGCCTAGCTGACCCTTGATGTTGCTGACGACTTTTGGTACAGTAGTACCCAACTGATCTGGCTTACCGATGTACCTGCGCAGAAGATGAATTTTTAAAGCGCGGGAAATGCTATTGACCAATCGGCACGCTCCACGCACCGCGCTTCTTGTTCCTGTGCCGCTATTGGTCCGCAGCTGCCGCCATGTTAGCGCGCGCCGCGTGGCATGTTAGTCAGCCGCCATACTTCTGATCGAGTGCACGCGCATTATGAACCTTATAGTAGTGATGAAGGTTAATTGTAAGTTTTAAGCATTCTTTCGTTAATCTTCGGAGCGATACTTTCTTTTCTGCGCGAACGAAGATTCACGACGCACCTTATCAGTTGGGTACTACTGTAGTGACCTCGGTGATCCGTGGTATTTTGCCCGGTATGCTGCCACCAACCGGTCACATTCAAGCCAGAAGCAAACGGCGCGCATCGCGCGCACATACCATAGGGCGTCTTTGGTGCCCCATACTTTAGTACACTGTCACCTATTTTAAATTGGAATAGTACGAAGATATCAACCCTTTGAAATTCTTGCCATCAGACGTCAAAAATGACGTAAATTGTACCAGCTTGACAGCTGTCAGCGGTCCCTTCCTATAAATGTATACTTAATAGTACTCGTATTTATTCTATATGTAAGTAAGAGATAAGACAAGATTACGATATCAGTTACTGTTTATTTTACTATCGATATCCAACTGATAGGCACTGGACAAGGTGCGAGCTGGAGTTTGAAACAGCATCTCTTTTATCAAATCTGGTACGTTGTTCTGGCAAGCAAACTCGACGAGAGGGTTCAAGTCCTCTGGTTTTATCGTCTGAACTAGCTTTACGATGCACTGGGTCTTCAGTGAGTCCATTGAATAACATGAAGCGACCAGCAGCAGGGATTCTAGGTCCTCATCGGGCAGAATTCCCAGGTACATGTAGGACTTTAGGTGCTGAAGAGTTTGCACAGTGAAAGCTTTCATGTGGATGGAGCTTTCTTCCGATGCCGTTGTCTCCTCAAGCTGCAGCATAGTCTTGAACGTGTCGCTCTGAAATGCGAGGACTGCTTTGTGAACTAGGACACTGCCATCTTTGGCCAACAATCGGCAATCCGCAATATTGGACTTATTATATAGTTGTTCCATTATTTTCAAGGGTATGGACCCCGGGATTCCCCGGCCTCTGCTGACGGTAACTTGTACGTCTACTTCAAAGCTATATGAAATGGTTGTAGGTTTTTTTACGGCACGGTCGGTTTCTGGTATAAATGAATCACACGTTATTACTTTTATCTGCGTTTCCGTCCATTCATCAGTGCAAGCGAATTGTTCTGCGAATTCCTCACAAACAATAGTTATTGGAAATCGGATTATTTTCGCCTCTGAGTCCCTTTTCGTTATTATTCCAATCCGAAGGTCTTCGTCGATGCCCTTGAACGTCATCATGGCTAAGACCAAATTGCCGACTCTAATGAAATCTGTGATAATTTCCCTGCTGTCAGATTTTTCCCTCTCAACTGAAAATATTAGCTTCACCTTCACCGTTGGACCGCGTTGATTCTTCTCGTTATTTAATTTTTCCACAGTGCTGTAAATACAATAAACCACAGTAGTTGTAGGTTAGGCAAATGCAACACAAAGCAAAATCAAATAAATACAGAGCGAAAGAAAACGCAAATACATCCCCTTATGCATAAACGTCAATCAAACCTTTATTAGTTAAATAGCCGCTAAAATTTGTCCTTGTCTAATACTTTAACATCTATGTTTGTGAGAAAGGTCAAAACAAATTTCAGTGAGAGGGGTTTGTTAAGTTTTATAAGGCCGGGTTTTATAAAGATCCGTTAGACCAAATTTCAGTAACTCGGTACATTTTTTGACATAACAAACATAAGGTCCAACGAATCTTTATAAAACCGAGCCTAAATAAGTCGGTTAAGGCTTAGACCTTATGTCGGTTTGTTTTGACAAAAAATGTACTGATTTACTGAAATTTGATCTGACATTTGGTCTAACGGATCCTTATAAAACCCGCGGGGCAATCACGTAACTTTTGTACTACCGTTAGGTAGATTTTAATGTCAAATTCTAATTGTCAGCTCGTACATTTATACTTCAAAATTCGCCTGCCGACAATTAAAATTTGACATTAAAATCTATCTAACGGTAGTACAAAAGTTACGTGATTACCCGGCCGGTCTAAATGTATTTAACATGAGATATTTGAGTTACAAAGACTTACTATTTCATTATAGAATTTTATTGCTTATATGTGGAATTATTCCGCTTGAGAATGCGTCAGTGCCGTCGAGCCGGTCTCGTTGTAAAATGCTAATCTACTCGTATTTTTTATCTCTACATTAATCTACCTGTGGTAAATCCCTCAATTCGTCGCTATCAGTGTTGCCAATCTTTGGCGCTTAAGGTAAAAAGTTTTTCGGGTAGGATTGCGTAGTTACGAAACTATTTGTGTAAAATAATTACACAAAATAGTTTACAGTGAGCGAAAAATAAAATATTTGCATTTCAGTTTTCATTAAAATGGGTTGGTTTTATGATTATGTTTAGACGAGTAATTAAACTGTAATTTATGAGTTTATCGTGTAAATGTGTGTAGTGTTGTGTTCCTGGAGGTGAGCGAGGTTGCCAGAGCTCCCGAGGATGCAGTGTTGAGAGCGAGGGACCTAAATGTGTTCCTTCTGCTGTCAACACAGTGCATCCTCAAATCTTATAAAGGGTCGGTAACGCGCACGTGACTCCTTTGGAGTTGCGGGCGTCTATAGGCTGCGGTGGCCGCTTACCATCAGGTGGACCGTACGCTTGTTTGCCACCGGCGTTGTATAAAAAAAATGTAGTGCCTGACTGTAGTGACTATTCGGCAGCTCTAGCACTAGGTATCTTAATATCCGTACTTCAGTTTACCACCTATTCAATTAGGTATATAATGTTGCATTGTCTCCGCTACCCAAAGGTTGTCTGGAATAGATCGTTAGAGATTTGAAACTTCGTAAATAGACTCTATGTTAAGTGAGAGATTTCAAACGTCGTAAATAGACTTTTTGTTTAAATCAACAAAATATACTTCAGCGTTTTTCTAAATTGTTTCCTCTAATGGGGTAAAAAGGGGGTTCCAAGTTTGTGCGGGGAGCAAATCTTTACTTCTCGTAAAAACGAGGTGCCGATTGCTAAAATGATATGGATTTTGAAATCCAAGATGGCGGACATTTATTTTTCATAAAAATCGATATGGGTGTCATCTTTGTGGTTTCTCGGGGTGCCGATTACGAAAATGGCATCTATTTTCAAATCCAAGATCGCGGGTAGTTATTTTTCTTAAAAATCAATATGGGGGTCATCTTCGAGGTTCCTTGGGGTGCAGTTTACAAAAATGACATTCATTTTCAAATTCATGATGGCGGACATTTATTTTTCTTAAAAATCCATATAGGTGTCATCGTCGAGGTTCATAGAGGTGCCGATTACGAAAATGACATGCATTTTCAAATCGAAGATGGCGCACATTTATTTTTCTTAATTATCGATATGGGTGTCATTCTCGAGGTTCCTCTAGGTGCCGATTACTAAAATGACATGGATTTTCAAATCCAAGATGGCGGAGATTTATTTTTCTTAAAAATCGATATGGGTGTCATCTTTGTGGTTTCTCGGGATGCCGATTACGAAAATGACATCCATTTTCAAATCCAAGATGGCGGGTATTTATTGTTCTTAAAAATCAATATGGGGGTCATCTTCGAGGTTCCTCTGGGTGCCGATTACGAAAATGGCATGCAGTTTCAAATTAAAGATGGCGGAGATTTTTTTTTTAACTATCAATGTGGGTGTCATCTTCGAGATTGCTCTGGGTGCCGATTACGAAAATGACATCCATTTTCAAATCAAAAATGGCAGACATTTATTTTTCTTAAAAATCGATATGGGTTTCATCTTTGCGATTCCTCGGGGTGCCGATTACGAAAATGACATCCAATACATATCTACATACAGATCAAACTGAGAACCTCCTTTTTTGTAGACGGTTAAAATTACTCTTAGTACGCGGGCGAAGCCGCGGGAAAAAGTTAGTTACATATAAATTGACTTCAAATCTGTATGAAAACGAATAATACGAATATGTATAGTATTGATAGTCTTCTAGGGGACAGGTGGAGCAAGTTTTTCAACTTTCGAATATTTTTTTTCAGGAAAAACATAATTAACGTTGACGAGTTTCAGAAAAATATAAGAAAGCTTGCTAATATTTTTTTGCTAAATTAAACGTTATTTAGCAAAAAATATTAGCAAGTTTAGAAATATACTTCAGACTTTGTTCTATCCTGACATTTTGACTGCTTAGATACGAGTGGTTTTCCAATAGCTAAGTTGTAAATAATTCGTAATGTGTGTAGAATTATTAGAATACTGACCGCTCAGACATTTGTAACGCTCTGAATCATTTTCACATGGTTGTTTCAATGTTTGCCGGCTCCAGTCTTATGCTTACTTCAGGGGTGTGCCCAGGCACGTATCCAGACTTGGTTCGGGGGGACAAAATCAACATTCTGCAAAATATTTGCAAGCCTCAAGGGCACTTTTACAAGTCAAAATGTATCTAGGTACATCAAATAAAAATAATACAATAATCAAAGTATCATTAATTAAATGTAGTGTTACAGTATGTCAAAAATAAGACTAAGAAACTAATACAAACATTGAAACATCTATATTTTTATTTACCTACTTATTAAAAGAACACGCAGGCGAATAAATAAACAGATGGCTAAAAACGTTTTGGGGGGGGGGGGGGGGGGGATAAATCCCAAGTATCCCCCCTTCTGTATACGTGCCTGGGTGCGCCCTCCCTTAATAGTTTAACACGCAATTTACATTATTTTTACTCTACTTACTGAGAGGAATCTCTGTTCGGTTTGTACATTGCGATCCAATCCAAATACTAACCCCCTTATTCATAAAACTTAACAAACCTCTGCTAACTAAAATGTCTGTTGTCACTGTCTTACAAGCACATGTGTCAAAGTGACAGATAAGGACGAACGAACTTTAGCGGCTAGTTAACTAATATAGGTTAGTTAGGCCGGGTTTTATAAAGATCCGTTTGACCAAATGTCAGATCAAATTTCAGTAACTCAATACGTTTTTTGACATAACAAACCAACATAAGGTCTAACGGATCTTTATCCTCCTGAGACCCACCATACAATAGTTATTTACGATACAAGTGCGGTAAGTAGGTTATTATAACATATAGCACGTGTATCGTACAACGTTTTACAATGCATAATGCGAGGAAATAAAAAATATTTATGAAAGTACTTTTTAATTCATATTCAATTATTGAAATTTCGGTAGCGGACATGACTTTAGATTTTTTTGGCTTGTAGCCACTATTTCGGCGTTTCAAAAATGCTGTTAGTTTTGTATAATTAGCTATATCTACGTTATTTTTAGTTTTGATAGTAGTTTTCAACATTGAATATATTGACCATAGGCTGGATGGTTTTTAATTCGCCATCATTAAACGCCATCAGCACATTTTCAGAGAATGAAGAAGCTTGTTTATTTTTCTTCCACTTAAGAAAATTGTCATATGTATTTAAATATCTATCGTTTGATTTTGCCGGCAAGAGGCTGTCAGTTGCAGCTTGTGCTTCTTGCAGAATATCAGGCGGGGTTAAATCTAATTCATCACTTGAACTTGACATATTATCCGATATTTATGACTATAAAACTCAAAACAAATACGAAAATGCATTAGGAAGTGAGGATGTAAACTGTGATGGCGGGTTTTTTAAGTCGGCGGGAAACAAGCAACTAATAGCGCAGCGTGCGCGCGCATATCCAGCAGTAGCATTTTTTAAGGCAATAGCTGTATTCGAACAGCCAAATTTTGTGTAAAATTGAATACCAATTTTTAAACTTTATTAGTAAAGTAATATTAATAATAGTCTGATTTTATGGTTAATATGGTTTTGAAGATAAAACTAAAGTAATTCATATGATATCTTATATATTTTAATTATTTATTCAAGATATGAAACCTCTTTTATGAAGACACTGGCATGCTAAAAAAAGTTAATACTTGTTGTGTAGCGCGTTGTCCAAACGAGAGTTGAGAAATTTTTGTGTAAAAATATTATACATAAGTATTATAAATCTTACTGGAAGATTACAAATAATATCTGTTTTTTACAACTCAAAATATTATGATCGAGACATTCCTACTTTTGTCCATTAATTTGAAACCTACTTTGACTCAAATTATATTGACACCCAGAGATTTTATCTTAGTTTGGACCATGTAGAATGTCAGATTTGAGAAAAATTTAAAAATTACTTTACCGCACGTGTGCGGTAAGTCGCACTTTACGTGTCTATGTTGGCCCATGCAAAGAGACACTTTCTGAGCATATGCATTGTAAATAAAAATACAATCGAATTTGAACCTAACAGTTCCGATTACAAATTTGAATTTTATTTCATGTCAAATCAATCAAACCAAAACAAATGCAACTCTATCACTTCAAAATTTAACTTATTTTCCGTTGACTATATTTTGTCCTTTATATAGGACGCGGGGTCTTAGGAGGATATAAAACCGAGCCTTAGACGTTTATGAATAAGGGGTTAAAAGTGTAGCTTGAACCGTTCGTGGGGTACATTACGGTGACGACTGATCACTGATGACTGTAGAACCTGCGCGCGATCAGCACGCACCTGCTGCGCGGCGCGGGCGCGGGCGCGGGGGGGCCGGCGGGGGCGGGGGCGGCGGGGGCGGGGGCGGGCGCGGGCGCGTGCGGCGCGGACGTGCACGCGGCGGCCACGCGCTACGTGTCCGCGCAGCTGGAGGCGGCGCGCGCGCTGTGCCGCGCCGTGTGCCGCGCGGTCGGCGCCGTCTGCCCGCAGCAGAGGGGATTCGCCTTCATGTACGGAGGTTCAGTGTTGCCGGAAACTTGATTAACGTCACCGGAGATACGTTAGTGGTGCTGCTGTGCCGAATGTCACGCTGCCATATTACATAACATTGATATCAATGTATGTTTTACAGGAAAAATATAACTGTAGCTCTATTCAAAAAAAAAAAAAATTATAGTCAACAAATGTTTCTTTTTAGCGCACTTACGCTACTTAAGTCTTAGGGTTTATCCAAAAATTACGCGATGTTTCAAAGAAAACCTCACGACTGATCACTTTGGAGGAGGGGGGGTAGGAAATTATAAATCATCGTTTCGCACGTCAAAAACAGCGAACATATTACATTTTTTGAAATTTTGGAGCGCTTGCATAACACATACGAAGATAAACACAATATCAATGAACACAATATCATTTCAGTCTAAATTTTTAATATGTGGGGTTTCGTGGGGAGGGGCTAAAACCTCACCAAAGATTACCAAGGGGGTGGGGGGGAGGGGGGGGGGGTCTAAAGATGGGCCAAAAAGCCTCATGATTTTTGAAATGAATTGAATTTATTCGTGACATAGAACCAGACAATATAATACATATTGAACTATTAACTAATAAAATTGCCACGAAATTTCTGGATAAGCCCTTAAGACATTTTTAAGATCGGCCATTTGCTATTTTTTATATTATGCAATAAAAATTAATTAAAAAATCCATATTAAAAAAACTGTCGTAAGATCTGAAACGTTAATCAAATTTCGAACACATCGTGGTCGTTTGTATTGTTTTGGGTTTTAGAAGCTTCGTCACGTGTTTTTTTTTTTGTGTGTGTTTTCATTTCATTTTCCAGGATTTTCGTTTCATTCACATTCGGTATTTTTTTTATAGCTATTCGGATTTTTTTTTCGTTTTGTGAGTCCGTTTATTTTGTTTTAGGATTTTTTTTTGCTTTTCAGTGTTTTTCATCCTCATTCGTTTTGTCTAATAATTGTTTCTGTTACGGATGGTGGTGGACCATTTTTTATTATTATTTATGTTGTGTGTTATTAATGTTATTTTCGTCTAGTTTGAGGAAAAAAAATTCGTTTGCTTATTTGTGGGCATAATTGGGAGCCTTAATTTTTTTGGAGGTCCATATTATATTTTTTATTGATTATATAGAATTATAGAGTTCAAAATTATTGCCGTTTTTTTTACTAAGTATCGTTTTTAAGAAACATTTTTTGAATCTTGTTTTTGACATACCACATTTTAGAAGGATTCATAGGATCGTGCCTTGGTCTGCCGCGAAACAAAAAAAAACCATCAACTTGACAGCTGACAGATGTCTATAATCATAGATGTAACAGCCACAGTTAACTGCAACTTAAGGTTCCCAATTATGTGTTTTTTTATTCGTGTTCAGTCGGCATCCAAATTAACTACATAAATGAAGAGCTCAAAAGCTCTTATTTCATTACAATAACGACTAGAATTATTTATATGCGTAGTTAGTTTTGATCCTGACTGTACATTAAAGCCGTGGTCATTATTTTAAATTATCAACGTGCTCGGAAATACTTTCCGCATGCGTCACGGGTAGAAACCCGACTGTATAGATGAATGACCCAATATTTTTTTTCCCCGGTATTTTTAGTCCCATTCGCGTTTTTCCCCATTTTCTTTATTCTCTATACATTATTTCTACCAACAGATAATTTCGCCACACGCATTTTTTTCTAGTCGTTATTTTGGCTACACGCATCTTTACCAATGCAATTTTTCAGCAATCTGTTTTTTTCACATGCGTTTGGTTACCCGTAGAATATATTTCCACTAGTTTATTTTTGTCATACGATTTAATATCTAATCTTTTTTTCGCAAGACGCAACTTTACCATGTTTTAGCATACATATAGAAAAAAATGCGTGTGGCGAAATTATCTGTTGGTAGAAATAATGTATAGAGAATAAAGAAAATGGGGAAAAACGCGAATGGAACTAAAAATATTGGGTCATTCATCTATACAGTCAGAAACCCGCAAAATTGTAGGTACGAAATTAGTTTTTTTTGGTGTCGTGAGTAAATAGAATGTCGGGTGAGTAGCAAAACTCACCATCTATTCTGTTTGTAACGGTGTCTTTTCGTGCAGTGAATAAATGCTTTCTTTCTTTTGTTTCTTTCATCAAATCTGTCACTACTCTTCGAAACCTCGTATCTCAGTACTGAAACGATGCTGATATACGAGCTTTATTTTAAGTAGGTATTTGTTACTTAGTGACTTTTGCTTGTAACCCGACGAATTGATTTTGTTTATGTATTTTAATAAGTATACTTGACTATTATTTCCGAGAACGTATATTTACCTGTACGCCTATACTATCCTCAAACCAAACTGAGGCCTGGGGTAATAAACGCCGGCGACGGTAGGGATGGCGGCATGTCGATGGGTGGATCAACTATTTTTTGTTGCTCGTTACCATGGTTACGTCTCCTGAGTCACTCTTTAAAACCGTGATTTTATAGGGCTTAAATCTACCAAAAATGAATTTTAACGATAAGCATAAATTCATTTGGACATGGATCATCTCTTGAACGTGCTTGAAGTCCATATTATGAACATTTTTCTAAGAAACTCTGTTACTGTTGTCTCCTCGCTGACGGGACAGAATAACAACAAGAAAAAGTTGAATGACCCCGATACAGGTTTTACTTAAACGTCAAGCGGTCAAATCAGAAAATACATTATAAAATTCATACTTAAGGCACATATTTTATCACTAATTCTATCGACATTCTTTGTTGCGGGTTTACTACCTGCATTATGGGTCTCGGCCCGCTCCGTGGAAAACAGTGAGAAAGAGATAACACGAGCCTAATGGTTTTATTGTTACAGTCCTCAGTTTGGTTTGAGGATAGTATAGCACAAGTGTAACTTCGAGATAGCTCGCGCAGGCGCGGATACAGGGGGGGGGGGGGGATAACAGGGGCAATTGCCCCCCCCTGAAGCCTGTGTCAGGGGAGGGCAATTGCCTATGTCCTGACGTAGGAAATATGTTCTGACAATAAAAACAGTTATCAAAAGTCAGTTTTGTTTCGGAAAGTTCGAAAGTGCCCCCCCTGAACAAAATCCTGGATCCGCGCCTGAGCTCGCGCGTCAAAAAGCGACTTAAAGCGCGACCGCAAATTCTTAGTAATACTTTCTGATCGGCAAGTCGTGTCTAAGGCTTCCAATATGTATACTTTATACACCTTATTCCATTGTAATGAGGTCCAAAAATGTATACATGTTTATGTCCTCGACTGTATGTATTTTTTTGATAATCTCGGAAATTTTCGGGAAATTACGTGCAAGTCTGATTGATAAGTAACAGTATACAGGGTGTAACAAAACTAGCGAGGATCCGTTTAAGGGCATTTTCGGTATTGTGTTCTGATTAGGAAAAAGTAGAAGAATTTTTTTTTGACAGTTGGCTGATTTGGACGAGCTGCCCCATAGAAAAAAAAATGTTTCGCGTCAAAAAAATTTTCTTCTACTTTTCTCTAATCCGAATACGATACCGAATATGCCTTCAAACGGATCCTAACTAGTTTTGTTACACCCTGTATATAGTTATGTATTTGAGAGGTAAAATGATTGCATTTGTGAAGATTTTGAAATGAAAAGAATGGCTTGTGACTCGCTAGCTGTGTCGGAACAGGTTTCGGAACAGGTTTATACTATTTTTGAAAATCTCGTGAAGTACTTTTCATATCTCCATTTTTTTTGTTAGCCTTGGTTACCTATCGCAAATTCGAAAATTATTATGCCGAATATTAAAAGTCCGAAAACGAAACGCCTTTTTTCGTTTTACTTTTTTTTTCATTTGTCCGAAGTTACAATTATTAGTCGATTTTGTCCAAACAAGTTTTTCTGGGCTTTTAAAAAAAAATAACATCGAAGATTAAGACGGGTTTTCGGACAAGTGAAATTCGGTAAATAAATTTTCGAAAGATCGATAGGTTACCGTTAGTCTTCATCTATGAAACAAATGATGATAAAATACGAAAAAATATCGTTAAACGCAATTACCGAAATTTGGAACCGGTTAATTGTATGAAGACGAACCCGGTTTCCTCGGCCTGCTCAGCAGTGAACACGCTATGATCTCCCAGTGAGGAGATGGAGCCGGCGCACGCGCTGGTGGCGTACAAGGCGCTGGAGCAGTACTCGCTGGCGTGCGCGCGCGCCGTGTTCCCGCCGCCCGGCGGCTTCGGCGCGTGGTTCGCGCGCCTGGCGCACCGCGCGCTGCCCTTCGCCGCGCTGGCGCCGCTCGCGCACCGCGGCGTGCTCGACCTGCAGGCCGACGTCTGCAAGGACATCATCGCCAGTTAATACACTATTCAACTTAATACATTATTGCCGTAGCCGGGGAGGAGAATCTTCTAACCTATCCGCATTACAGTCGGTTTTGCCCTAACTGGTCTTTCTGGGCTTATATAAAAAAATAACCCCGAAGGTTAAGACGGGAGCCAAACTCCCGTCTTAATCTCCTAACCTATCCGCATTACAGTTTTGCCCTAACAGGTCTTTTGTACATTTTAGGTTTTGGGTATTTTTGTTTTTGAGTATTTTTGTTTATGAGTACTTTTACAGAGTACACCAAGAATCTGAGAAAAAAACTAATTTTAGACTTACTTATATCAAGAATAGTAAACAGTGGTGAAATGATGTTGTAGGTAATAAGAATTTTGGGAACTGAAACCTTCGTTAAACCAAAATTATACTAAAGGCCATTCGATGAACGACTACGTCGATGAACAAATAAAATACTGAATTAAAATTCGATGAGTTGATTCTTGTGTAAAAGGTAATTCGAGCAAATGTTTGAGCGATCTAACGAAGTTCGATGAATGATTCCTAAGTGATAATAAAATTCTGCGAATAGTGTTATGGGAAATGATAATCGATGTAACGATTTTCGGTAAAATGATGGATCCCCGGAATTAATAATAAATAATAAAATAATAATAATAATAATGTATATACAGCGAAGAGTCTCGACCAACACCTCAAGAGACTCTCGCTAGATGGCTGGGTCAAGGGTCAGATACAGCGCGGCGGTACTCCTGGACACGGCGCGGATAGTCAGGAGGTTCCTCTCTCTGTCGCCCGACACCACCGGTAGCTTAGGCCCCGCCTCGCTGCCGGCGGCACTCTAGGTTAGGTTTTTATAACGATTTTATGTTTTGTAAGTGTATTTTTATATTTTACTTTTTATAAAGATATTGTAAAAACCTAGCCTAAGGCGAAAAATAAATAAAGATAATAATGTATATTGTACACAAAATTGCGACATACTAGAACTAGATAGTACAAGATATGCTAGGTCGAGACTTCCGACCCCAAAACTAGGTGTAACCTGTAAAATTAATTGCAGGCCGAGCGTTTGTTTAAACGGACGAGGTTGCGAGTCCGTTTAATTGTAATACGAAGCGTGCAATGTTATTCCGGCTGAGGCTAATAATGCTTTTTTCAAAAATGGAGGAAATAAGACTAAATTTGAATTAAGATTTCATAAACGTAAAACATTATGCTTTCCCGCCGTTTATTTTTTTTAACAGAATCGCAAATGTTCCACCGAAAAGCAGAAACTATTTGAGGCACATACAGAAATGTCGCGTTTCCATAAGAAAAATACGAGTTGAATTTGGTATACCTGTCTCTACTTTTTTAAAAGTTTGGAACTCAATAAGTAACAGTGGCGGAGCGTCCATACAACTCGATTCCCACCGGCTTGCCTAATTTTCAGATAGCCTATTTCTTTTACTACGGCTCATGAAAAGAATAAGAAAGGCAAATTATTTCCGGCTTCTCTAAAAATATTTTTGATGCGCCGCCTCTGATAAGTAAAGGAACTTATGTAACATTCCAAGCGGCCAGCAATGATTTTTTATTTTTTAAATTTTGATCTGACCTTAAATTATGCATTTTAACTGCCAATATGTACCGAGTAAGGTTCACTTTGCGGGCCAATTTCGAGAAAAATATCCTAAAATGACGTGTCAGTACGTTCCATGGTCGCCATGTAAGCTAGTATGTATATTGGCGACCGGTTTAGCCTAGTGGGTAGTGCACCTGCCTGTGAAGCTGACGGTCCTGGGTTCGAATCCCGGTCAGGGCAAATATTTGTGTGATGAGCATGAATATATGTTCCTGAGTCTTGGATGTTTTCTATGTATTTAAGTATTTATATCTATTAAATATATCGTCGTCTAGTACCCATAACACAAGCCTTCTTGAGCTTACTGTGGGGCTAGTTGATTTGTGTAAAATTGTCCTCTAATATTTATTTATTTATTTATTATTGCAGCGAAGGACGTGGACGCGCGCACGGTGAACAACAAGCTGCGGCTGATCCAGCTGATCGGCGAGGGCCGCGCGCGCCGCACGCTGGCCGCGTGGCCGCACAGGTCAGCCACCACCCACTACCTTATATTTACACAGCCCTTCACAGTTTCAAGCGTCTAAAGTTTGGAACGATTTGCCACCACCCTCAGTGTGTGAAACTAATGTTGTTTTTTCTCGTTTTGGTTTAAGCTGGCAGTTTAAAAAGTTAAACATATTTTTTAAGAAAGTATTTAAAAATAATTTGTAATTTACTTTTTTTTTTCATTTGGGTTAGTACAAATGTTTATATTGTTAAATGAAGAAGCTTAGTCAGTCAAGAGGCCGCAAACTGCCGCAGGCCGCGTAACTGGCCTAGCGACCGACCCTACTGTGGAATCGAGTCGCCTCATAATGATAAAAAGTAGCCTCTCATTTTGCTTTACTTTAAACCTTACTAGCGACCCGCCCCGGCTTCGCACGGGTGCAATGCTGATGCATGTATTATATATACATGTAAACCTTCCCCTTGAGTCACTCTATCTATTGAAAAAACCGCATCAAAATCCGTTGCGTAGTTTTAAAGATTTAAGCATACATAGAGATATAGGGACTTTGTTTTATGCTATGTAGTGATTAATAACAACTACCCAAAATGAGAGGCTAATATAGACATCCCGGTTTGTTCGAAAAAAAAAGAGAAGTAAGTTTCCAAAAGATAAAACTGTCTCAAAACACTGACAGTCATTGACCCGTGACTCATATTTGCCATAATCAAGCTCAGGTATTGCATAATAGTCACCATATTGTTCCAATTAGATATTAACTCGCGTAACGCAACCACAAAGAGTGACATTTGACATTTCGGAGACCTCGCGCTACACTAGCGCCTCTAGTGGCGAATTCATACGCGATAACCCTCATTATCAACTTTCAAGAAGCACTTGCTGGAACATCAGAAGCAATAATAAAACCCCCACCAAACATCTATTCCATCTCTTGTACACATGTAACAGTTATTACTTTCATACACATATTACACGCATTAAAAATCATATAAGTACATATCATCATCATACGTACCTATATTAGATATCTAAACTTCATTATTTTTTATTTATTTATTTTTGTTTTATATATTTATTTATTTTTTGGCATCACGCAACACAACAATAGTACAACAAATGGGTGACGACCTAGGGGAGGGGCTAGGGGCCAGACTGAAAATCAGCGCTTAGCTTGCAAGCTCCTATGCTGAGCCTGGTACCCATTGCCGCAGTCATAGTTTTTAAAATTGTTTTTTTTTGTGCTGTTTTTTTATTGTAATGTTTCTTTTTTCTTTCACGTTTTTTTTTAATATCCGCTTTTGTATTGTACTTTTCTCTATTTTTACGTGGCAATAAAGATTTATTATTATTATTAAGGATCTCAAAGTTTGAAATATCGTATGAAAAATGTGACTCAGAAATAATCGCACGGTTTGTCACTGTTATAAATTTATAAGAATACCAAGGCATCCAGTAAGGTCACCTGACCTGATCACCCAGGTTCTAGTGGACGAACTTATCCAGTAAGATCACCCAGGTGGTATCCTAGGCACAAATCTGTTGCATAAACCTCGTGCTCGTAAGGCGATGTACGGCAGAAATGTGTTCAACATAAATTTAATAACAAAAATAGTGAGGGTCCGTTTAAAGGCATATTCGGTTATGATTAGGAAAAATTAGAAGAATATTTTTTATGATGCAATAAATTTTCGTCCCTTGTGTGGACAGTTGGCTGACTTGGACGACCTGCCCCATAGAAAAAAAAATTTTCGCGTCAAAAAATTTTCTTCTATTTCATAATACCGAATATGCCCTTAAACCATAAACGGATCCTCACTATTTTTGTTACACCCTGTATGTAAAACCATTTAATATCTTACCTGACGAAATAAAGCTACTCTGGGGTAATAATTTTAATCAGCTAACACTTGGCTTCTGGACAAATGTTTCTATAGTAAAAAAATATTTAAATCAAAGTTGACATTAGAAACTGTAATTTTGAATAGTTACGTGGGTATTTGTTTTCATATTTATTTTGTAATTATTACCTTTTGTGAATTCTATTATTTCATTATTGTATTCTTTGCTTATTTATTATTGACATATAGTATCGTAACGTACCTCTCTCGTAAATGTCTGCATGCAGGCTGAATACATTTTATTTTATTTTTTTATTTTGTTTCATAGGCAAACTTACAGCTAAAGTAACAAAGTAGGTCACGACATAGAAACAGTAAGCGAATTACAAGTACCCACAGGTAGAAAGCTGCGTAAATTACATGACGTGCGAAATCACAATAATAATAATAAAACAAGAAACATGGAACTGAATTTTAATGTATAAGATAAGACCTGTACTAGTAGCTACTGTACTCGGCTGGCAGTCTCGGTGCCGGCTTGTTTGTCAATTCCCGGGATATCGTACGCCCCCCCCCCCTAGCACGGCACTAGCAGCAGTTGTCCCGCTTGCAGGGCGGCGCTGGTGCTGCGCGCGCGCGAGCACGCGGCGGCGCTGCTGTCGGGCGCCGGCGCCGCCCCCGCCCCCGCCGCGCGCCCCGCCCGCGCGCGCCTCGCCCACTCCGGTCAGTACCAGAGATCGCCTAAATGTATTCCAATGACGATTAACAATAACGTAACTATTCGCGAATGACGAACAAAATTATCCAATGATTATTTTTATTTGAATAATTTATTCGTCGAATGAATTGGCATGAATAACTAATAAATAGACTGTAGCAGAATAACAGCGTTGCAGTTTGCATGGCAAATAGCAACACATGCTAAGTCTCAGCCTTTTCTTTATGGCACATATTGCTGGACTCATTGTGTATCTTACACATATTTATTAAGACCGGTTGTGTGTGCTTTATTAAATAAATGGTTTTTCTTTCTTTCTTAATATAAATATCGTCAAAGATGTATAAGGTCTCTGAGCGTCAGTATATAAATAAAGTCAAATGAGAACAGAGCGAAGTTTCTTATATGATAAGTCCGCCCCCGTGGGCGGTGTTGGTGGCAGGCGTGGCGGGCCCGCGGCTGTCTCCGCTGGACACGTTCCTGGAGCTGCTGACGGCGAAGGCGGCGCTGCACGAGCTGGACTTCAACCTCATCATCGACGCCACGCTGGCGCTGCTGCAGCAGGAGGAGCCCCCGACGGGGACGGGGACGTGAGCAGAAGCGTATTTTTTAAATTTGGCGCCCCGGGCCAATAAGGTTCGCCGCCCCATAAACCAAGAAAAATAATGTATTTTTTTTAATAGTCTACATTTTTATTGTATGATAGTACATTACTGAAGGGGCAGCGAAATAGGGGATTGCCGGCCGAGTAGTTATAGATAGCCGAGTATTAACGAGGCCATCTAGAGATACGAGGCTGACAACTCCGGTACCGCAGAGGCTTTTATAGTGTTTTTTTCAAAAAAATGCTCATTGCATGCGTTTGAAAATTAAAAGAAAACTTGAAATTAAATTCTAAGGATTCTGTAATAAAAACACACGTTGCAGCTGACGGTCGGGGGCGGCTAGGCGGTTTCGCCGCCTTGGCGAATTGGTGCCTCGGGCCATGGCCCGGATGGCCCTAGGGTAAATACGCCCCTGGACGTGAGGCGCCAAATATCACTCCATCTCACCTTCATACCGCCATCTTGTAGGTGGTTCTCATTTCAAAATTTAACATTTTCTTAATTTGTCCTTACCGGGCCCGGATTGTTAACGACTCGTGAGCGATTATTTCTGACTTTAACTATTTTAACAATTAATAATACCGACCAATAATAATAATAATAATGACGACCGCTTTAGCCTAGTTGGTAACCCTGCCTTCGAAGCTGGAGGTCCCGGGTTCGAATCCCGGTCAGGGCTTGTATTTGTGTGATGAACACGAATATTTGTTCCTGAGTCTTGGATGTTTTCTATGTATTTAAGTATCTATTTATCTATATAAGTATGTATATCGTCACTTGGTACCCATAGTACAAGCTTTGCTTAGTTTGGGACTAGGTTGATTTGTGTAAGATTGTCCAAAAAAAAAAATTATTTATTTATTTGTATTTATATCTGTCGTTGCGGCCGCGCAGACTCTAATAGGCGATAGATTAAATGTCGAAAAGAATATTAAGTATTCTGCTTACCTCGGCACGTGTCTGGTTCGATGTCGGTAGATATGAAAAGACCTATCAGAAAAACCAATGTCTCTAAAAATTCTAGTCTATTTAATTCGATGTTTTGAAATTTCGGAGCGCTCGCATGCATGTACGAAAATTAACACAATATCAACTAACACACTAACACTTGGGGGTTTCTCCTAGAACCTTACCAAAGATCACCTAAGGGGAGGGGTGTATAAAAGTGGGCCAAAAAACTTCGCGTTTTTTCTGGATAAGCCCGAAGCTGTGTAATATCGCCTAGTCTATTTAATTCGATGTTTTGAAATTTCGGAGCGCTCGCATGCAAGTACGAAAATTAACACAATATCAACTAACACACTAACACTTGGTGGTTTCTCCTAGAACCTTACCAAAGATCACCTAAGGGGAGGGGTGTATAAAAGTGGGCCAAAAAACTTCGCGTTTTTTCTGGATAAGCCCGAAGCTGTGTAATATCGCCAGGCCTCCCGGGTGCGCTAGCAGTGGCCCTCCACCCGCCATCTGCTATAACACTGGGTTAACTAGCAGCCCAAATATTATTAACTAGCGACCCGCCCCGGCTTCGCACGCAATGCTGATGCATGTATTATACATATAAACCTTCCCCTTGAGTCACTCTATCTATTAAAAAAAACCGCATCAAAATCCGTTGCGTAGTTTTAAAGATTTAAGCATACATTGGGATATAGGGACATAGGGACAGAGAAAGCGACTTTGTTTTATACTATGTAGTGATTCGTGTATTTTTTTATAAGTAGTACAAATATGCAGAATACTGCATAAAATAGATTATAAGGCAATCTCAGCTGTTTTACCAAGGATTCGTTGTTATATTTATTACTAGCGACCCGCCCCGGCTTCGCACGGGTGCACTATTTAATGGATGTGATTATACATATAAACCTTCCCCTTGAGTCACTCTATCTATTAAAAAAAACGCATCAAAATCCGTTGCGTAGTTTTAAAGATTTAAGCATACATAGGGATATAGGGACAGAGAAAGCGACTTTGTTTTATACTATGTAGTGATATACCTTCTTATCGACAATCCGTTTGTGCTTTTCCAATATATATGAGGTGTTAGGATGATAGCACAAAATTGATATTATTATCATTGAAATTAATGTCGACGTTGGATATACTTTTTACATTTTGTATGTGCAATTTCTAGTGAAAATATTATTTATTGGTAATTTAAATAAATTAAAACAAACATTTAATTGTTTCATTTCATTATTATTCCATAATTGTTACATCAATTACAGCAAATCGCTAAACAAAAAGGTAATATTATTCAATAACGCGGTTGTATTTGCGTTCAAAATTCAGTTGTATAGTCTTTTTTTTTAACCTGACTGTGGCTTTATACTCTTTATAGGCCGGGCCCAATAAAGCGATAGGAGTGCGCTGTTGGAGAGTAGCCTGGGGAAATCCAGGGGATAACCTCCGACACGACCACGCGTGTGGTTTGGAACACTGGAATATTCTAAGTTTGCGCTCCAATGAGATTGGTCGAGTGAGTTGAGAGTTTTGTCGCTGGTTCACTAAACCTAACCTAGCTGAGAAGAGACCAGCAAGAAACTCAGCTAGGCTCGTTCTATAGTCGCCATCGATGTATAGGAGCGAACAAGGTGATCATAAATAACTAAACACGACTCTATTGTCAAAGCGTCAGAGTGCATCTTCAGATACAGAGATCACCGTCAGTACAGAATATATTTGAGTGATTGTACATTTTTACATCTGCGGGGTAATCACGTAACTTTTGTACTACCGTTAGGTAAATTTTAATGTCAAATTTTAGTTGTCAGCTCATAGATTCATGCTTCAAAATTGACAGTAAAATCTATCTACCGTTAGTACATAAAGTTACGTGATTCGCCTGCAGTTCTTATAAGTTTTGCAATTATCATTTTCTTTAAAAAATAAATTAATTATAACACAAGCCTTCTTGAGCTTACTGTGGGGCTAGTTCGATTTGTGTAAGATTGTCCTCTAATATTTATTTATTTATTATTTGTATGTCTTTCCTGTTCACGGGACAATGGTATCCCGGACCTTTGGGAGGCGTGCGCGGAGCCGAAGTACCGAGGCACCGAAGTACCAAACGAGTACCACATAGCCAACACGTAGCGGCCCTTTTGACACTTTAATGAAATGCAAGGGATACACCGAGCGGATACTGTCCCTGCCCGTGTCATGGGACGCACACAGAGACAGCACCCGCCAGGGTGTACAGGGACTATTTCTGGTTGATGGAGCCTAAATGAACTGGGTTATTGGGTGAAAATGATGAATTAATGGCTGGGCTATTGCGTGAGACAACGGACGCCTGCCTAATAAAACTGTCTCAGATATTTATTTCCGGCAGACGGTGACTCGCTCTCTGCTAGATGGGCCCCCATAAAATAGCGACATTATATTTATTATTATTATTATTAATTATAAAAGGGATTGTAAGTGACCCAGTGAGCCCTCTGCTGGTTCTGGTCACTCGCGTGCGACGTGAACAGCGACTTATACACCTCCGACGATTGCGGGTCCTTCGCTATGCTGTAGTCCTTCTTCGTCTTCTTGTAAGACGGGTCCTGAACAAGATCGTTGGAAAACGCTCGCTTCTGCGACCCAAAGTGACCTCTGGGTACTTTGTTCGGGTTATACTTTGGTAGTGACAGCGGTATCGTTTCAATATCTTTCTTGACCGCTTGACTTGATCCCGCTTCAGGCTCTTCCTTTACTTCTGTTTTAATGTCTGATGATGAGGCATCTGAGGTCACAGTGCAAGTAGTGGCAGTTTCTGTTTTGACAGGTTTGTCGGCTTTGGACTTTTTGGATTTCCGGTTAGCTACACGGGTGGCCATCTTGGCTTTCAGCAGCTCTATGTCATCCTCAGTTCCGTTGAGGACAATCACATCATTGTCTGTAAAGGGCGCCTGGCACTGAAAATGACATTGATTAATTGTATATTTTTTTGAATAAAGGAAAAATTGAATTTAGGCACCGAGCAGGATTCGAACCTGCGACCTCCCGGCACTCGCGGCCAGTCGCTCTAGCCAACTGAGCTATAGGTGCAATCGCTACTCAGTCATAAATTCATCAACCGTTCCTTCGTATTAAGCAGTACCGCTGCTAACGTAAACTATATTTTTATCCGTTAATGAAGTATGAGTCTTCTGGTAGATGTCGCTTTACGCCGCCCTTAAGGCGTTTGTATAAAAATATTGATTAATTGATAATTGTATGACTACTAAATGTATGTCTCCATGGCATGCTAACATAAATTCGAATACTCTCACTATCGATGCAATATTAGTAGAATTAATCATATTCCATTGAGTATTCAAATTTATATTGCCATGAACTAGTGTAGAAATTGAACGCCATGGGTACAGCGCCATCTATCGGCGACTTTTATTCCAATTTGAGCGACTGAATGAATTAGTATGTAAAGATAATTCTTTATCATGTGAACCACTTATTCCTAGTAGTATTAATTTGAAAATTCAATTTCCATGTACGAGGGGGAGGAAATCAAATTTCTGGTCCATGATTAAGGCTGTTATTCATACAATTTCATTGCAATTCCCTTGTGACGTTAAAGTTATCCAAATAAATTGTATGACAAATTTTGTGTCATAACGAGTCAATTAAACTGTTGATAAATTTTATAAGATAATATTTATTATCAGGGCCGTCTTTCCCACTGGGCACTAAGGGCACTTGCCCAGGGCCCCGCGATCGATAGGGGCCCACTACTTACTGCCAGATCACCAAACGATAACCAATATTTAGTGATCTGTCAAGGGCATAGGGGCCCCATTACCCTAGTGTGCCCAGGGCTTCCAATTGGTTAAAGTCGGCCTTGTTTATTATGATATCATAATAAACAAGGCTAAAGTTATAAACAAAACATACCATGTGGCAGAGATTCTGCTTGACCTCCTTGAGGGCCCTCTCCGCCAACACGCAGCCGCAGCTCCAGAGGAACACGAAGCGGAACTTGCCCGTCATCTCAATGCCGCTGATCGGGCAGATGTACGGGGCACTGCCATCTCCAACTGCTCCGTCTGTGAAATCGGTGGCCACATACGCTGGGTTCTTTACCAGTTTCAGGTCTTTGATGTCCTGGAACAGCAGATCAACGTATCAACTAGAAGGAACTAGTGGCAATATTATTTATTGTGTCACATTGTATGAGGGATGCCCTTTTTTCCCGGAATATCGGACATGCAAGGAAAAGAGGAGGATTTCGTAATCATAATCATAAATCTTTATTACACAAATATACAATTAGGTTCCGGATAAGTACAAACTTTACACTTAACCTATTAGGACTTAGGTCTAAATTGATATTGTGTACATGCGCAAACATTCATAAGAGAAACACTGGCCCCTACACTAGGCACAGCCTGTCCCGTAGGTAGCCAATTCGATTATGAGTTTACGTTTATTTATAAGTTATTATGTGTATATGTGTGTCTGTCTGTAGCATCATAGGTCCCTAATGGATGAACCAATTAGAGTGCAGTTTTTTTTTAATTTATTAATTAGCTTGTTATTGTAACTAACAATTTTGCAGGATGACTGCTTTTTCAGTCTACATTCCATGCACACTTATCACAAATCTACCCACTTTGTCCACAATGTTCATACACAACACTTGTGTTAGTCAAATATTTTATAAATGGATATAACAGTCTATTCTAGTCGACCGGTTTAGCCTAGAGGGTAGTGCACCTGCCTGTGAAGCTGACGGTCCTGGGTTCGAATCCCGGTCAGGGCAAATATTTGTGTGATGAGCATGAATATTTGTTTCTGAGTCTTTGTTTTCTATGTATTTAAGTATTTATATCTATTAAATATATCGTCGTCTAGTACCCATAACACAAGCCTCCTTGAGCTTACTGTGGGGCTAGTTCGATTTGTGTAAAATTGTCCTCTAATATTTATTTATTTATTTATTCTACTATTTGTTATTGTATATTAGTTACGATTATATGTATGTTTATTCTTTCGAAATTGTTTAACTTTTATGAATCATTTTCTCATTGCACCCACATTTGCTAGTTTCTGTTTGGTCCTATGGTTGACTGGTAGAGAATGCCTCATGGCATTAAGTCCGCCCTTTGTACTTATATTCTTTTTGTGCAATAAAGTTTAAATAAATAAATAAATAAATAAATATTTGTGGATAAACTTCGAATTCTCTTTTCTGAACCTTACCTTCATGTTTTTAATATGGCTGATGGATTCCGGCTTGGTTTCCTTGTCCAGCAGGGCCTCCAGCACGGAGCTCTTGCTGTAGAGGCGACCGCGCGGGCACGCCACCACCGGCGCCTGCAGCGGCTGCTGCGACAGCGCGCAGTTCCGCCACTTGAACGACCGCTCTGCATCTTTGTCTTTCTACAAAGTTCATACATATTACTCGTGATACTTTTACAAGACATGTTCAGGGCCGTCTTTCCCACTGGGCACTAAGGGCACTTGCCCAGGGCCCCGCGATCGATAGGGGCCCACTACTTACTGCCAGATCACCAAACGATAACCAATATTTAGTGATCTGTCAAGGGCATAGGGGCCCCATTACCCTAGTGTGCCCAGGGAATCCAATTGGTTAAAGTCGGCCTTGGACATGTTAAGAGAATAGGATGGTTAACAAATAGTCTACAATATTCTACACAAAACAAGAAAAGACTAGAATACAAAAATATTGTAAAAATACGTACTTGTTCTGGTTTCTTTTTCATTCGAACGAGTTCATCTCGTCGGGGTATGGTTCCGCCATCGCAACCCATTGTATTGTTAATATAATGTCTCGTTTAGGTCAATAAAAATGTCAGCGGGAATACGGGAATAGTGACTTATTAAGCTATCACAACATAAATATACGTGGTATAATAATACAAGCTAATATTTTATTTTCTGAAATTCTGACAATACAATGACATGACCAGTGTTGCCAACTCTGTACTTAGAAATAGAGCTACTGAGTTGTAAAAAAAAAGCTAAAAAGGAGCTACTTTTGTGCAAGAAAAGGAGCTAAATAAAAAAATATTCATAATCAGAATTTTAATGTTAATGCCGTTAATGGACACATTTTTATATGATTAAAGTTTAGGTAATAGGTACTAATACCTATCTGATAGGAATTCCCCGTCCCCGTGGGTGATTGATTCGGTGATTACTGGGGCGCTACCGCGAACAGCAAACGAAGATTCCCCTCTCTGTCGCACTTACAAGTTTGCATATAAGTGAGATAGAGAGGGAAAACTTCGTTTGTGGTCGCGGTAGCCCCTCTGATTCCCCAGCATTCATAGACAGAGCTAGTAATGATGGTTGCGTTCAATTTACAGTGGTCAAACAGGCGCGTTCGATGAAAAAATAAGAGATTTGAAATAGAGCTAAATATCGATAAAAAAGAGCTATGGAGCTAAATACATTTTATTAGAGCTGTCGAATTGCAAAAAGAGCTGTATTTGGCTCTAAAAGAGCTGAGTTGGCAACACTGGACATGACATGACACGGACTTGACAGCCATGACACCATAGATAAACAACTGGTAACATGACACACGCACCAAACAGTCCAAACACTCACGCAGCGCAGGCATGAGCGCAGAGACGAATTCATGGGCACGTTACACGGTGATTATTACTCACAGTACTCGGGTGCCAACATTATCGTGATATTGAAAATTGTATAGATTTTGCGGTTCTGCTTCAATATTCATGAACACAGGAGTGTATCGCGTAATAATAATCACCGTGTAACCAAAGAGTATAATAAGTATATTTATCGTGTAACTGGTGTAGCTGATATTAGATGCCATAGACTAGTTTTACTTTCTAAGTTCAGTGGTCAGAATCAAATATAATACTTAGAACGTAGTGGTTATATTCTCTTTGATAATACTTTCAGATTTTTCTGAACTGAA
Organism: Epiblema foenella; assembly: GCA_963556455.1. Taxonomy (NCBI): domain Eukaryota; kingdom Metazoa; phylum Arthropoda; class Insecta; order Lepidoptera; family Tortricidae; genus Epiblema; species Epiblema foenella. The sequence continues at coordinate 580,423 of OY747102.1, read as the reverse complement.
ATGTTATTAACGCCGCGGTTTTACCAAACAACCGAACAGTACTTTTGCTAAACGTCAAATTCACGTGTATACATGACATTACGTATCGTATCTACTTTGATTCATTCACTTTTCTTTAATTATTTAATACCCTGATGGTATTTGTTGTGTTATTAAAATGGTAGAGACGAAAATAGATCGTGTCCCTGAAAACGGTTCTGATGCTGAATCAACTACACAAAACAGCATAGACAACAACTCTGTTTCTAACGCTGGAAAGTTAATCAACAAGAAGAAAACTAGGAAACGTGGAATAATATTCCTGTCTACTATCCCTCCGTACATGAACGTAGCTAAAATACGAGAAATATTCAGTGAGTTTGGCGATGTTGGGAGAATTTATCTGCAGTCAAGTGCCAGTAAGTACTTTGAGGTTATGTTTATTTCAGCCGAAAAGTTGTCTGTTTGATGTAATTTCTGCATAATGTAATGATAGTCTCATTTCTAAAATCCTTCATATGAACATTTAGTGTGCCGCAAGTATGTATTTTAATTAAAATAAACATTGCAGCTATTTAAAGAAAGTATAATCATGTTCAAATATTATATGTTTCAGAGCCTGGAGAAAAGCGGAAACGTGTCCCTAACCAGTTCACTGAAGGCTGGGTAGAGTTCCAGAAGAAGAAAGTCGCAAAAGAAGTGGCTGTCAAACTGAATAACACTAAAATAGGCACAAGGAAAAAATCCCGATACTATGATATGATTTGGAACATAAAATATATACCAAGGTTTAAGTGGATTCATTTGAGCGAGAGACTAGCATATGAGAAAGCTGCCATGAAGCAGAGACTGCGGGCTGAGATCTCACAAGCGAAGAAGGAGGCAAATTACTTGCAGACCAATGTGGAAAAGAGCAAGAGGTTAAAGAAAAGGAAAGCAATGCAAGAGGACTAGGTTTAAGGTTCTTAATATACTTATCAATTGTTGAATTGTGTTTTATTTTAAGTGCTAATATATTAGAAATCTTAGGATTATGTTCAACAAAGACACAAGAAGCACTTGGGTAAATATCAGAAAATATTGCTTTCATGCTCCTAGAGTTATCCCAGTACAGTCGCATCCTGAGCAATGCCGGGGTCCGCTACCTAATCCCAAGATTTGGCGTAGGCACTAGTTAGAAATTATTGCTTTAATTTTACAATATGCTGTTTACGGGGGAGCGTGGCATTGAGCGGCGCAGCGCGTGGCAGAACACTGATTACAAGCACAGCAATATATAGAAGATGCGCGTTTTCATAGCCACTTGATGCCCTGAGTGCTATTGGCTATAAAATAGATGATAGCTGCCCCATAGGCAGGCACGTATCCAGAGAGGGGGATAGTTGGGATTTATCCCCCCCCCGAAAACGTTTTTAGCCGTCTGTTTATAAGTGTGTAACTAAACTACGGATGGTACTTCTTTAAGTTATTAAAAATTATAGTACAGTAATTACAGCGATTTTTACACAGTTCACATGGTTGTTTCAATGTTTGCCCCCCCTCGAACCAAGTCTTTTTTTTTATTTTAATTTATTTATCAAAAAAGTACATAACAGTTACAACCTTTTAATTACTCGCCAAACTGCCATAACAGTTTGTTGGCGAGATCGCGCTCATTTAACTAATGTTAGGTACTTACTATGCTATTATGAACTAAACTTAAACACTGAATATGACAATGCCTAAACATTTAACTGTAATATTTTTGGATATTTTTGTTTCTGGATACGTGCCTACCCATAGGTTTGACAAAAGTAATTTAATTTCATACTGTAATGTGTAATGTATGTACCTATGTTTCTCATATTTATTTCTGGCTAAAATTAACCCGTCCGCTGATAATCTCCTCAACCCGCATCCTCTGTTTGCTGTTGAGCGGGTCGGGCGTCAGCTTCTGTATGTACCGGCGCGGCGGGATCACGTGCGACAGGATGCCCTGCGAGAACTCGCGGTGCACGCGGACCCCGCCCAGGGCTAGTGGCTGCAGGCGTTCGAAGCTGTGTAGCTCCTTCATGAATTGCCGGCGCTGAGCGATTTTAGCCCAGTGGTAGCGGTGGCGGCAGACTACACGGCTGAAAAAGAATTATATATCTTGAAATGACCTGATCGGCCACGATTTATGTCTTGCCTAATCATAAAATAGGAGCAAACTAATTGTAATTAACACATTTTTTTTTTATAATGTTTCACTGTTCATTTATGCATGTTGTGTCCTTCTTTAATTAATAAGATACTTAGCATATATTTGTGAATCTAAGACTCTAATTATGTATTCTTGTTGTTGAAGGTCCTAATAAATAAATAAATAAAAAATTGTATTTATTTATTTATTGCATCCAATCCATGATATTACAGATCTTATATAATATTTTCGTTCCCACATGGGCCCTGTTAGGGTATAGCGTTAATATTATTAGAACTATTTACTATTTAGAACACAATTATTTTTTTTTGTTATATAATAATATAATGGTGCAAAGTTGTATTTTAATCGCGAGTGTGGAATTGAAACAATATAGCGAATGGATTCTAGGCTTGAACTAAAAGCTAGCGAATGGACTCTATGGTTGAACCGCGAGCGAAGCGAGTGGTTTGAAAATAGAATCCTGAGCGAAGCGAGTGGTTCAAAAATAGAATCCTGAGCGTAGCGAGTGCGAGCGACATAACAAATCTTTTCACCTCACTAGCACTCACAGCAAAGTTTGCTCCTCCTCGTCCTAGCGTTATTCCAGTACAGTTGCATCCTAAATATAGTTGGATGCCCTGGGTCCACTACTTAATCCCTAGATTAGGTAGTGGACTAGTACTTACGCCAGTAGCTACTAGTTTTTTTTAACACAATAGCACAATATAAAATTATTGTTGCTGGACTGTCTGGACTGGTCTTTACATGTTATTATATTTAAAAAAGTTACAAACAGCACGTTCAGATTTCAAATACTTATTCTTTGCACTCTTGTGGATAAAATGCAGTTTTGCTATCTGTTTTTAAAGAATAAAAAAGGGCTTTCCGAGGTGAAAATAACTATTTCACGACTTTTTTGAAGAGCCCCATGCTGCAGGTGATTGGAAAAACCTCCGCAGGAAGCTCATTCTATGTCTTTTTATACTAAGACAGTGGCAAATAAGCATACGAGTGATGAATGTAGGGAGCGGATACCGGTATTTTCTCGATAGAAAAATACCGGTATTATTACGGTCACCGGTTCATTATTTCGTTTTTCATGGGACAATCTAATAATACGACGTTGTTACCTAAATACACGATTCAGCCCTACGTAAAGAGCAAAAAATAATCCAAATTTTTGGGCTAATTCAGGGTTTTTAAAAAATACCGGTATCGGTCCCTGATGTAGACAGATGTCTGTAGGTACGAAAACTCCTAAATTATATAACAACTTGCCACAGAAGTTGTTTGATGAGAAAGTGAGAAAAAATACTTTTGTAACCAATGTTAAAAAATGCCTTATAGATAACTACTAGTATATTAACTAAGATTAAAATTGCATGCATCATAATTAGTAAGTAATAAATGGGGTAAACGTCCCAGTGATTGACGCCTCAATACCCAATAGTTGACACCTGTTTCTCACCTCTATTACTATGACATAAGATTGAAAGTGGTTGAGGTATTGGGTCAGTGTTGAGCACTGTGACATTTACCTTATTACAACGACCGCATGAATAATACTTAGATATAATGACACAAGTGTTACGCAGTTTGGCAGTGTAGTTAATTTTGTGTAAATTGATGTGTCTTTATGAAATAAACGATTAATACTAATAATAACACTTACTAAGCCAAAGCCAGCTTGGTGTAGCTGGGGTGGATGCTGACGTCGGAGCGCGCCAGCTCGGGGAACCCGGGGTACAGCGGCACCCGCCGCTTCTTCTCCGCCGCTGGAGCGTCCGGCATGCTTGCTGATGTTCTTTAAGAAAATAGGACCGTGGAGTCGAGATGCCCAGTCTCTGTTCCAAAACTTAAACAAGAGACTTGGAAACAACACGTGACCCTAGGGCTGGCTCATTCCTCGGACAAAGAATAGGCATCGCCATTCAACGGGGGAATGCAGCCAGCCTTATGGGCACCGTTCCGCAGGGATCAGACTTGGGGGACCTAACGTAGCCTTACCTGGGTTAGGTCTTAATTTATTTTTATTAGCTCTATGTTAATATAGATCTTGTATTTTTTATTAAATGTTAAGTTGGTTAATAAATAAATCAGACGTAAGAAAATACTAGTAAATAATGATTTTGTCAAAAAAAAATGGAATTGTTTACCTACAGTCACAGACCTGTCACAGACTACATTTGAATGGTGGTTTGTGTTTGTGACTGTTGCTATGGCGTGTTTAATCGTTATTTTCAGTTGGAAAAATATAATCACAGTTTGTTTCAGTCCAAAGAGTAATAATATGAGTAATAATGTTACCATGTGTTTAGCCCGATTAAATGGTTGACTGGTAGAGAATGCCTTATGGCATTAAGTGCGCCATTTTTACATACTAACTTGGAACAGCCCCAATAGACATACCCCCGCCCTACGGAGGTAGGTATAGGGCATGCAAACCGGCATCCAGAAAAACCGTGATTTTTTAAAATATTTCAATAGGTACTGGTATTGATTTGAAACAGACTAATACCGGATTGATGTTTTTGCATTAAGTTATTATAGAAAAATATGAATGTCTTACGTATTCGTATAATTATTAGAAAGAAACAATAATAGAGGTGAGTATTTATAATTATCTCGTTAGTATTTGTTATTATTCTCTGGTCGACTTCCGAGGCGTACCTACGGAACGGTATGGACGCGAGGAGCGGCGGGCAGTCTATGTCGGCTACGCAGATATTGCACATTATTTTTCTATTTACATGTACGAGTATATAACATATATAGTTACAATGTGACGGTAAATTGTCACTTTTATTTTCAAATAAAAAATCCCGGGATTGAGTTCCAATACCAATCCCGGTATTGAGAATCGTCCGGTATTGTATGTCCTAGTGGTGTTGTTCTAGGTAGTAATAAGGTCACTAAAGCTCCCGAGGATGCATATAAGTCTAGCTAACACAACAAACCCTGAACTCAATAAAAGGGTCAACGCACTTGTAATTCTTCTGAAGTCGCAAGACTACGGTTTCTAGTTACCATCAGGGAAGTGTACAAAAAACCGCCATCCATCCACGGATCGTATACCGGTATTTTCTCCATAGAAAAATGCCGGTATTATTACGATCACCGGTTCATTATTTCGTTTTTAATGGGACAATCTAATAATACGACGTTGTTACCTAAACACATGATTCAGCCCTACGTAAAGAGCAAAAAATAATCCAAAATATTGGGCTTTTTAAAAAAAATCAGGGTTTTTTAAAAATACCGGTATCGGTCCCTGCATCCATCACATAAAATCGGTAGGTTTTAAGTGTCTGATTCAAGAACAAGAAAATGAAAAGTCAGTATTAAATTAACAGTTTATTCATACAGCAGTATCATTTAAATTATTAAAACTACTCCCCAGCCTCCCTGAAGTGTTCACTTTACATACTTGGATTTGATAACTTCCAAGTTACAGCTAGGAATCTTCACTATAGCGGCCTCCCGCGGGACACGACTGATGTGGGACATTGGGTTCTAATACTATGACATTAAGATACGAAATCACTGGCAGTAAATGCTTAACGGCAAAGATCAGTAATGTATTTTTATACAATTCTTGTTATTCATTAAATAAAATGGTACATTTCTCATTGAATAAAATCAATCAATCGAACTCTTGGTCCATGGGGTCCCAGCGCGCACAGGTTATTTACTAAAATCGCGAAGCCTCTGGTTGACGTAACTGGTGACCGAAGGATCTGCAATGTGATACAGCATCCTCGTTGCAATGCCCCAAGGCAGGCCCTTTTAGATTTAAATTAGTTTTAATATTATTTAAGTCATTGTTATTTAACTATTACCGTTTGTAAATTCATAAAGGTTTTCAGACATCAAAATTTGTTCATACGGTTTGAGTCAAGGACTATTCTTTGGTTTGAGTATAAATATTATTAAAAAATATTCCTCCTTTTTTATCTGTGGTACCTGGGAGTGCTAGATCTTGAGAGCTAGGACATTAGTGACAAAATATTAATATATTTATATGCAGGTATTATATACTGAATAATTTTGATAAAACACCAAGATAGGTTATTTATAGTCGACGAGCGTTGTCGTGCCCACAGCGCCAATATTGATTATTATGTCATGGTGTAAGCCATCAATTGCTTTCGATATATTTCTACACATTATGTCATAAAAATAGTGAAAGTGGTAAATGTCAAAATGTTCAATACTGTTTGGGTGCTTAAGCACAAGCACACAACAGTACAATTATATGTATTATAACTCCCTAATGCTACCACAGATACTATAGGAGATAGTTGCTCATTTACATGGTCATCTTCTGCTGGTATTTGAAGAAAGTGGCGTCTCTCTCGACCACTCTCGATTATTCAAACTACCATAACTTACTACTAAGGGAGGGTTGCAAAGAGGTATGATTATAGACGAATCAACATTAAATAAAAACCCATAGAAACTTATCAACTTCTCCATAGAATCCCATTCTAACAAACAAAAGTTATGATTACAGACGGTTTGATGCAATTCACCCTTGTAAACTAAGAAGATAATTGCTCTCACACTGTGCTGATTAGAAAGATGATAATTTTTCTCGCTTTGCCGCATTAGTTGTGCTATCCTCGTTTTTCTAATTTAGTTACCGGAGATGCAGTAATATGCTGAAATGAGATGCTTAATTTTCTTTCTCATTTGAGATATTTATTATAGGAAGATGTACCCTGTCTAAGGCTCTATCTGATTTGTAGATTATCACTGAAGCATAGTATATAATAAATTGCGATAGTATCAGGCCCAATGCATGTCCAGCGGGAAGCATGTTTATACAAGAGCTCAAGAGGCGGAGACAGCAGCGACTCTGCTCCGGCACACGCAGTCATTGAAGTCGTTCACTAGCACCGCACACAGCAATGACTTGTTGGGGTTTGTGCTGTAGCATTGCAGGACCTGCAATTACAAAATGTGATGTAGTTGAAAGAGTTAATATCAACAAAATATGAAGTTAAAGCCCGATTCCGATTGAACATTACGGTACAGATGATGGTGATTTACAGCACCTAATAATGGATGAGTAAAAATCGTGGAAACCAAAAATAAAAATTGTTTTTTCATTGATGAAATTAATATCACCCATATCCAGTTCATATCCTGCTTAATTTTAAATGATAAAGAGGACTTAGGAGACAGAACAAAGAAAAAATTAAATTACTAAAAAAAATGCTTGAATAGTGACTCAAGAGCATAGGGATAATAAATAATAAATAAATATTAGAGGACAATCTTACACAAATCGAACTAGCCCCACAGTAAGCTCAAGAAGGCTTGTGTTATGGGTACTAGACGACGATATATTTAATAGATATAAATACTTAAATACATAGAAAACATCCAAGACTCAGAAACAGATATTCATGCTCATCACACAAATATATGCCCTGACCGGGATTCGAACCCAGGAGCGTCAGCTTCACAGGCAGGTGCACTACCCACTAGACTAAACCGGTCGTCTTAACTAGTAGGGATGAGATACAAGATAAAGTAGATAGACCCTTTTGCACTGATAAATAACTGTACTAATAAATAAAAAAAAATTAAAACATGCAAGATTCAGAGTGTATCAACACCTTATTTAATAAAGAGTCCATAAGGTTTATCAATATTTGGATTTATTCCTTAGAAACCTCTCCTTTGAAAACGGAGTATACCACCAAAATGTTAAAAAACTTTGACAAAAAATTATCTAAAAGAAGAAACACCAGACGCTGATATCAACTGGCATATAACTTGTGAGAAGATAGAGCAGGATACAACAAGAATAAGTGCCTAAAGTATTTACCTTAGCTTTCTCCTCTTGGCATGGTGGTAGCTTATTGGCGATTTTATCCTTTTGTGCTAACTCAAATAAGTCATTGGCTTCTTTCAATGTCTTCTGGTACTCAATATGCATTCCGCTGTTTATTTTCTCGTGTGCCCGCTTTAAACCTTCAATTCTACGAGTCCAGTAGGCCTCTTCTGATGCGTTATCTTGTTGCAGCCGTCGCGACTCGTAATACTGTGGCGGCACGAACTGAGGTGCTGCTGGCGGCGCCGCTGGCTGAGCTGCTTGCTGCAATGGTCATTGATAATATTAAAAAAAAAAGTTTAATAGCTATTGTTTTTTTTGCAAACCTTTACGATTTGACAAGTTATTGATTGAACTGCTTCCAACTAGTTTTGAACTAGATTTGATATATTCCTAGACTGAAAATAACCTACAAAATCCAAGGTTATCCAGTGTAATTTTACTTCACTCAGTTATTGATCTAAAAGCAATACGAGTGAAACAATAAGTATTAAGAAGTTTTTTAACAGTTCGGTAAACAAAACACTTGGCACAGTTTGTTTTATCGAGGCGACATTGATGTAAATTATGTAATTCAGAATCATCATCATACGTTTGCGGCGAGTTGTGCCTGTATCCTTTCTAACGCGTCCTGGGAAACTTGAATAGCATTCTCGTTATCCACGCTTAGTTTTCGTGTGCTTTGCGAGCCTCCCATGTTATTAAATAAAAAGAATTCAAGTAATTTAGGTTCGGCGAATCACGTCAGAAAGTCATTTTTTGACAACTGGCTCTGCTACCACAGAATAGATACACTGTACCACTATGATTCTCGAGTTATTTGCCTGTGGCAACATTACCTTTTTGGAGCAGTCCAAATTGAAGAGGGCAAACAAGCTTGTACATTATTTTAATTTTGGCACGGGTATTGGTGTTCAGGTTCAGGTTTATGAATTTTGGTTTATAAGCGTTTGTTATTTACTTTATAAGGGTTTGTTATGGAAATGCTGATAAATCATTAGGTATGTGGCAAACCAAGGCAGCCCGGATGTTATTCTAATTCCCCAAGTTTACACTAGATGGCGGGGAATACTACTTGCACTTGACAAAACTCCTTCCGTTTTTTAAAAGTTAAAAGCTTAGGTTTTATTAAAAGTATAGATAGTCTATTATGACTTTATTCGCGCCGAATTATATGATATTATTATATTGCGACTATTCGCCATGCAACCACACCTAATGGCAACTGTAGTACCTACCAAACAAAACAACCTACAAAAATATATACACTTATTAATTGCTTTGAAATATGTTAAAAATATATACATCTCACTGTAGTTGACTGTACTTACCTAAATATGTCTAAAGACCCATTATTTAACCTGCAACATAGAATCCCATGTAAGTTTGCGGAGTATTGATATGATAGATCTTCGGTAACCCGCAATGTAGGATGTATGTATACATACCTAGTTAAACTTGCATGAGATTTTTAGACGTGTGTAAATGGGGGTATGCCTTAGGGGTATGCTAGGTAGGTACTTAATGCCCTGGTGAGCTGCATAGCATAAGATGGTATTTCACAGTTTTCTAGAGTAACGCTTGCAAAATTACGATAGCTAAACATTTATACGTATAGTATTAAAAATGTGATATATATTAGTCTGGTTGAATTAGTCGCAGTAAGCGCGGTATATAACTTCGCTGCAAGAATGTAATATAGACATAGTACAAGTAATGATACATATGCCTTTTTTAGCGCACAATGGCAGTAAAACCGGTCGGGCCGGTTGCTATCTTCGCCGTGCTTTCTTCTGTCTGATCGCTGCGCGATCCGGCTCACGGAAACTTGTTGAACTTTTTTTTAACTAATCTCTGGGCTGCTAGCGCGAACCACAAACGAAGTTTTTCCTCTCTGTTGCACTTATGTGCAAACTTGCAAGTGGGACAGAGAGGGAAAATTTCGAATGCAGTTCGCGGCAGCAGCCCTGTTAGCTTTTTAAGACTCCGTGTCCAAATTGCTTTTTAAGAACACACGTCGCCCTAGTTTATGGAATGACTTCTGACACTTCTAATATATAATGTGGACTGTATAATCCAGATCAAAATAAACTATAGGTACGAGTAGGTAAATAAATAATAGACTTTGCTGTTTTGAAGGTGTGAAGCACCTCCAAGAAAACTAGAGCAGCGGATTTAAACTGACTTAATGAAGTTTAAGTAAGAGGCTTGTCGAATACTTAACGAACAATGTTGGACTCGGGCGGATTCGGGTTCCGAGTTGCTGGATTAACTCGCTGTGGAAACTCTTTAACTCAGCAAGTTAATTTGAAAGTATTTTTTTATTATTTATGCGTGGATAGTTAGGGAACGTACCCATGCTACGTGACCCTTTTTTACAATTTTTGACCCAGCTTCCCCAGTCGGTGACCACCTTTAGTACACGCCAAGGCCCCCCTTCTAGTTTTCACGTGGAAATTTGTACATGGTTTTAAATCATGTTTTGCAGAGAGAAAGTAAAAAAAATACGACGTCCATGGGTTATTGGTATAAGGTGCTGTGACTGCTGTGACATCGGAAAGGGCCGTTACTGTTGAGTTTAACAAGCGTTGAACGCTTCGTCATAATTTGACTGTAGATCGAAAAATCGCGAGATTTCCCTAAAGGATATTGACTAAAGACCTAAGACTCAAAGCCTAGTATATTGAGGATCCCCCTCCCACCCTTTAACGGGTCACGTAGTATGGATACGTTCCCTTATAGCCTAACTATCTTATTCATAAAACTTCCCCTTTTCTAATTCAAATTGTTTCAATGTTTCTATTGCGTCTATATGTTTGCGTTAGATGCGAGCGGAAAGTCCATGGAGGGGCGTTCAGTTTAAGACCGGTTTTACTATGAGCACAGTGCCTTTACTATGAGTTTATATGACCGTACTCACTAGCGACTGCGTAAAAATTGTACGGGCAAAAGTACAGCGCCTCTGGCGGTTACGCAATAGAACTAACAATCGGCATAAGTACTGAATCGTTTGCGCAGTCGCTAGCGAGTACGGTCATGCAAATTCATGGTAAAGGCACTGGTAAAAATAATAAATAAATAAATATTTGTGGACAATCTTACACAAATCGACCTAGTCCCAAACTAAGCAAAGCTTGTACTATGGGTACTGGGCGACGATATATATACATATATTATATTTAGATACATAGAAAACAAACAAAACTCAGAAAAAAATATTCGTGTTCATCACACAAATAAATGCCCTGACCGGGATCCTAATAATATTATAAACGTGAAAGTTTGTGCGGATGGATGTACGTTCCGCTTAATCTCGAAAACTACTGAACGGATCTCTATGAAACTTTCCAGTATTGTAGCTTAAACATCAGAATAGGACATAGGCTACCTTTTATCTGCGGGTAACACCGCAGGGCGCTGCTAGTAATATTATAAACGTGAAAGTTTGTGCGGATGGATGTACGTTCCGCTTAATCTCAAAAACCACTGAACGGATCTCTATGAAACTTTCCAGTATTGTAGCTTAAACATCAGAATAGGACATAGGCCTTTTATCCGCGGGTAACACCGCAGGGCGCTGCTAGTTAAGAATAACAAGGAAAAGCCGGCGTGTTCGCGAGCCGGATCGCGCAGCGCCAGCGCCCAGCCGCCTCGCATTATCAGCGCTGCTTCGAACTCCGAGCGTACCGGTAATCACCCATTACACTTCTATAACCGAGTACAGCACTATGCAATCTCGGGGCTTGGAAACGGTTATTTTTAAATTTGGAATTATTCACTTGTACAAAGTTTTAAACATAATAATCAGCCAGCAATTATTTATTTAAATATAAATAAATATTTGTGGACAATCTTACTCAACCTAATCTCAAACTAATCAAAGCTTGTACTATGGGTACTAGGTGACGATATACCTACTTATAAATATAGAGAAATAGATACTTAAATACATAGAAAACATCCAAGAGTCAGGAACAAATATTCATGTTACTCACACTAATGCCCTGACCGGGATTCGAACCCGGGACCTCCAGCTTCGTAGGCAGTGTCACTACCAACTAGTCTAAAGCGGTCGTCATCATTTAATTCGAATCTACTGGGTATATAGCAGTCGTTAAGCCAAATTAGAAGCCTTTAGGCGGCTTGAGTACTTCGAACAGTCAAGTTGCTTACTCATTTGACAAGCCTAGTTCCAAGTCTGGTTTCCGTTCAGGTTGGCAGGTCAGATCGCTTCCATAAAAACTACCTACGCCAAAATCTTGGGATTAGGTAGCGGACCCTGGGCATCCTTCAGGATGCAACTGTTAGATAGGCAGAGATAACGCTAGGAGGATGATGGTTCACTCACCGCATGATATGGAAACCTCTCTCATTTGACAACAGTATACACATTCGCAATCAACATCCAGCAAATAATATGAACTAGTGGCTCTGTGAGCTGGAGACCTCGTGAGTGAGTTTTTTTTATCATTTCCAAAATCTGACATTATAGAAAGATCAATTATGAATATCGAACCTGCTAACAAAATTTTACGAGAAGCATTTGAAAAATGAACCGAAATTCGCCCGCAGAAACTTACAAAATCATTGATAAAAAACTTGTTATTGAAAATTTCCAAAAACTGATTCGCCAAAAAAATTCTATATACTTAATTACCGGACCTGCTTACAAAATTTGACGAGAATCGTTTGCGAAATGCGACCTGTAGAGGAGAATAAACCGTTGAACAAATATTGTTTTTTTTTTAATTTCCAAAAACTTATTCGACAAAAAAAATCTGTATAATTATCCAACCTGCTCACAAAATTTCACGAGAATTGGTTGAGAAATGCGACCTATAGAGGAGAAATAACCGAAATTCGTCCGCAGAAACTTACGAAATCATTGATACAAAAATTGTTTTTGGAAATTTCCAAAAACCGTCTCCGTTCTTTGGAAATTTCCAAAAAATTCTATATAACTATTGAACCTGCTCACGAAATTTCACGAAAATAGGTTGAGAATTGCGACCTGTAGACGAGAACAAACGGAAATCCGGAAATACGAAAGCATTCTTGTCGAAGCTGAAGCAGAAACCTTCGTTTCACTCGGTCAATTAATAATTAGTATCTTCAATTAATATTGTTCACTCAGTCAAATTCTGATCACAAAAAGCTCACCCGCTTTCAAATCAAAACTTCAGAGGGATTGGGATTATTAATCTGAATACGACTGACTGAACCAACTTGTCTTGCCGTTAATTTTAGCGTAACAATTAGAGCAAATTTCATCAATTAAGAGGCCTTATAAGTTTTAAAATGTTTTGATTTCAAATTATGACATAAATATTGATAATACCAATAAAGTTATTAAAGGCTTCGATAAATTCATTAAAGTTTTAGATAGTAACATAGACATTTTTTGATTTTATTGTGTATAGTAGAATTTATGCGGAAAAAACATTTTTTTGGCTTGAAAATGGTCGATTTGGAGTGATGTTTGAAACGATATTTCTTAATGAAAAATACATAAAATGCATTTAAAGTTTATGGCATAAGGTCGCAATAGTCAGAGAAAATGTCAAGATACGTGTCAATTCAAACAGAAAATGCCGTAAATAGATGAGCCTTTTTTAACTGATAAGGACCCTTCATCTATACTTTATGTGGGTACTAGCTTTTGTCTGCGACTTTGTCCGCGTAAACTTCCGCTCGCTATTTCATCGCTTCAAGAGGCTATATCCAGTGGCGGATTAGCCATATAGAAAGAGTAGCAAATGTAATATTTATTAGACATCTTACCTTTCAAGTGCAATGATTAGCGGTATTGAATACAGGTATTTAATATCGTAAATAATCTATACATAGAGGTATAGATCAGTTTCAGTTTAAAGATATATATTCTCAAAAAAGACAATTGAAGTCACTTACCTATATGAGAACATGGATTTAGGAACATTTCAAGAAAAGTAGACATTTGTTAATTGTTTTGTGTGTTCTCGCTTAAGGTATTCTTAAAGAGGGTATTGTTCATAAATATGAACCGCTAATTTAATTTTGAAAACCTTAAGTGAGCCTACAGCTTTTAAAATAGATAAAAGCGGAATGACAACAATACCTCTAATTAGAATACTGGTATTCTTTTATTAGCGGTAATAGTTTGTCAATTTTTATACAGGTATTAAACCGGTTAAATAAAACCGGTTTTACAATCCCTGATTTAAACATCCAAACATCTGAACTTTCGTTACAATATAAGTAGGATTTCTGGGTCCATATTGGCTCACATAACATTACTTGTCATATTATTTTTCATAATAACGCTTTTTGATCATAGTAATCATTTGTCATAATTTTTTTGCCTACAAATTTGTTGCATATACATTTGTATTACCAACATCATTACTCATAATTATATTTAGGCAGATTTTTTAACAACATAATGTCATTTCCAACTATTCATCACAACTCATAATGATTTTTAAAATAAACTTAATAATTATAAACTTATATTGTATAAGTATTTGAAAGCATAACATATAAAGTATGGGTGTATTGGAACGTACAAACGTAAAATCATCTATTATGTCGATTATCCCCGCAACTTTTTTATTTTTCATGTACCTAGCTTATTAAGCGATTTCGGCCCGCCAAGGAGTCGACGGAGCCCCGCTTCGCGGGGCTCCTTTTTCCGCTCTGAGGAACAAAAGACACCTAACACTCCTCCTCGCTTCGCTCGTCGTCGTACCTATCCCGACTCTGGGACTGTATTTCTATTTTGATAGCAAGTTGAATGTGGTGTGGAAGATACCTGACAGTTTATAAATAAAACCAGGTAAAGTTTAAAATAAATATTATATAAATTTTTATTACTAATTTGTCGTTGTTAAAAAATAAATATGATTTAAAATTTTATTATTTAAAATCGTTATATTTTAAAAATAAATGAAAATTAACATTAGTATTACAGATATTTATTATGATTGACATTATTAACATGAATGATTCAGTGTTACGATAGTTATGCGCAAAGACAAATTATAAGCAATGATCATTATGATATAAAATTATATAACAAACATTTTCGGACTTCCAATAATCGAAGTAGCAATTTTATGTGAACTTTGGCGCACCCAGGATTTCTACAACTGTAAAATTAAGTTGGTTTCCGAATGTAGGTAGTAATAATGATAGATTTCTCTACCTGCTTGCCTCGGCCTTGTCAGTGGTCACATCTCACCCTTATAAAGAAGTTACTTTTGAAAATTAACACATATTGAACTTTATGTTTCAGTTATAAGGTTGGTTATAGTATGCTAATTACTTCTAAAAATGGTTTTATTTGTTCAAAATATCGAGTCATCGGATTGGAGCGCTTTTAGGCACAGGTGCTTCAATAAAAAATGTTATAAAAAACATCCCAATCTCGGCAATTAATGGCTGATATATAAAATGAGTCGCTTGCCTAAATTGTACCATAAAGATTGTAAAGCCTTTTGTATTGGTTACAAACTTAACATTTGCGGTGCAACGAACTTTTTCACATGCAAAATCATGTAACGACGTAACTGCAAAGTTAATTTGGTGCCGTTGCATTAGAAATATGTATAAAAAAGTTTGATTTTTATCGTTGGGTGTGAAATATCGTTTTGTGAATGACTTTGGAAGCATGACTGACCATGATTGAATCATTATGTTGAAATAACGGTATCGCCACCACAGTTCTGGGGTCAAAAAACTTAAGCAGCCCGAATTTACGAATGACGCAACACCCAAAACATGATTGACTAATAAGTATTGATAATAATCTGTTTTCTAATCTTAGTTTTAAAATAGGAATAATCGCAGACCTCGGAATATACGGGGCAAAACTAAGGGTTGGTTGCATCGTCAAATATGGCGCCGACAGCTGTCATCCCATAGAAACTTGACAAACGTTCCGTACAATCAGATTTTAAAGTACACCGCTTACGATTACAGACGGTTTGGTGCAACCCACCCTAAATGACAGGTTCCTATATCGATAAACTCTATATTCGATGCTTTTCCCATATACTAGTAACACCTCCAGTTTTTGTTTATAAAAAAAATGAAAGTACCTATATAAATTAAAGAAAATTGCAATTTAATTATTACAATACAATACAATACAATAATTCTTTATTGCACACCTCACATAATAAAATAGCACATACAGGGAGACAGAGGCAGAACAACAGGCGGTATTATCACTAACAATTCGATAATTATTTTAAAAAGATTTCAATTTTTACTCCTCATAATTTTTCTTCAATGTGTAGGTATTTCAGAATTACTGTCCCGTTTACTATTGTTAAATTCACTGGTTCCCGCTGTTCAGAGAGTGAGTCTAAAAAGGTGCGTTTACCTTGTTCTAATTTTTTTTACAACATATTAAAACAGCAGCGAACAAGCGGCCTGCCTTATGATAAACCGTAGCTCATGGACGCTTGTAATTTCTGAGTGACACGTGCGTTGCATACATAGTATACTGCGAAACAATAATATTATGTACTGCGCCAGTTATAGCAATCCGGTACATCGGTTAGTAGTGTGGGTGACACGACCTACGTCATCAGCCATCATAAGCATATCGATCGTATGCGGACTTTTTTTTTTGAACCTGACTGTGGCTTTATAGGCCGGGCCCAATAAAGCGATAGGAGTTGCGCGGTTGGAGAGTAGCCTGGGGAAAATTCGGGGGAAAACCTCCGGAACGACCACGCGTGTGGTTTGGAACACTGGAATACTCTAAGAGTTTGCACTCCAGTGAGATTGGTTGAGCGGTTTCAACCGAATCTGAGGTGTGAGTGGAATCGAGCTACTGGGAGTTTTGTCGCTGGTTCACTAAACCTAGCCTAGCTGAGAAGAGTCCAGCAAGAAACTCAGCTAGGCCGGACCTGGGTCGGACTGACTCTACCCGGTGTGCGGCGGTACCGGGACGAATAGGGACTATATGCGGACGTAAGTGTGTGTCGACAGTGGCGTATGGTCGTGTCACGATCCGGATAGTCAGTCCTTGTTTTCTTAGACCATGGTAGCCCCTTATCGATTTGCGTATTAGTTGTGTCGACTACTTAGGTATCTCCCGTTGATTACCCAATTCCTAACTCCAGAATCCAGACGTCCGTTTTTTTTTTATTTAAACCTGACTGTGGCTTTATAGGCCGGGCCCAATAAAGCGATAGGAGTTGCGCGGTTGGAGAGTAGCCTGGGGAAAATCCAGGGGAAAACCTCCGGCACGACCACGCGTGTGGTTTGGAACACTGGATTACTCTAAGAGTTTGCGCTCCAGTGAGATTGGTTGAGCGGTTTCAACCGAATCTGAGGTGTGAGTGGAATCGAGCTACTGGGAGTTTTGTTGCTGGTTCACTAAACCTAGCCTAGCTGAGAAGAGTCCAGCAAGAAACTCAGCTAGGCCCGACCTGGGTCGGACTGACTCTACTCGGTGTGCGGCGGTACCGGGACGAATAGGGACTATATGCGGCAGTAAGTGTGTGTCGACTACCTAGGTATCTCCCGTTGATTACCCAATTCCTAACTCCAGAATCCAGACGTCCGTCTTTATTGCGGCTCATAATATAACCATAACTACTTCAATACCCCACACAATATGAAACAATTCTAATTTACACCCTATTTACAAATAATTACGTTCAACTTCAAATGCAATATTGTACTTGGGACGTTTTGGTGCTAAGGGCTGCGCCGGCGCCGGTGCGCGTTGATGTCTTTTATATACAATCATAGCAGTATAATACTTAGTTTTTTAGTCGGCTTAGGAAAAAAATAAAACATGAAGTTTAGTACTTTAAATAGGAATAAATCATAATATTTTTAATTTGATAAATTCAGAGCATATTGAATTGAGAGAAACACTACTAATTTCAATTTTCGATGTTCTCGGCAATCACCTAGGAGTATCCGATAAATTGCATCGAAAGAGGCGAGTGTTGTAGGGCCTTAAATAATATCGATAAGAACAGCACTGGCCATACTGTGGCAACATTTGTGCATTCTGACTTGTCAAACATCTTCGCCTACAAAAGCTCCCAAGTCCACTTAAAGAAAAAAAAAACTTCGCCTAGAGGTGGACTTTACTGTAGTTTTCCCTCTGGGTCTGATAGTTAGATAGCAGTCGCTTCCATAAAACTAGTTCCTATGCTAAATTTTGGGACTTGAGGTGTTAAATCGGAGCCCTGGCTCCTCAGATCACAACCGGGAAACTCTAGGAGGATGTAAATATATATGTATTTTTCACACTTGCTATTCAGAAAAAAGTCATTGTTGCCTTCGAATGAGGGAAGAAAAATACGAAAAGTCAAATGAGTCATCTTTTCCTAATAGAAGGTTTGAAAAGCAGCATCTGCCACTTGGTAGCAAAATTATATGTACCTAAGAAATTTCATGTTTTTAGTAAAATTAGTTCTATAGTATAAATACATCAACTAATACCCAAAACGGAACGACAGCCTACCCAATTGCTCAAGAGATGGCGCTGCCGGTAAGATAGATCGCGCAAGCGTTTGTTCGTCGTAGAATGTATAAGACCCATAGATGATTTTTGTTATTTAATCTAATATCTGTAGAAACCTATATGGTAACAGGGCACACGGCTTTCTGTGATACTTGCTCTCTGTCTGCTTCCACTTGTGGGACGTTCGGAGACTAGTGCATATTAGCCAGCGGTTTTATTTACGCTTCGGCGGACGCTCCCGCTCCTGTGGGTCGGCGCTCGGACGTAGATAATATAAGTGTTGCCTTCCTTTTTGATATATTTCTATACCTTAGTTATCTCCTAATAAAACAACTACGTACTACTACTGCTGTTTCGCTGAAGTTACACTCTACGATCCTGCCCACTCTACAATCTGGCGTCCAACGCGGGCACTTCGAAGACGGAGTACGTTGTAACGAAGTCTGGACGTGTGACATCGACAAAAAGAAAGCCGAAAGTAGTACACAAAAGGAAGATGGGAGTTAACTTGTCCGAAGATCAGTTCCAGCAGCTGATTGGTGTTATTACGGGGGCGCGCGCTTCAGCTCCTGCTGCAACTACTGCGGTGCCGGCGCGTTCGACATCTTTTGCAATGGCCAACTTCAGCTACAATGGGGAGAGAGATCCTACGCTCGTCAAAACATTTTTAACTGCGGCGTCGTGTTTTAAACGAGTGGAGAATATGAGCGACGATGACGCGCTGAATAGTCTACCACTCGTGCTAAAGGACAATGCTGCAACATGGTGGAACGGGATATCAAACCACGTCACTACATGGGATGATTTTAAGGAGCGACTACATAGGGCGTTTGCACCAAAAAAACCAGCACCCTCAATCTACCAAGAGCTCATCCTAACACACCAAAAGGACAATGAGCTGACAGAGACTTTCGTAGCTGCAAAAAGAGATTTGATCGCTCAGTTGCCACTGCCACTTCACCCTGAATGCCATCAACTTGATATGGTGTATGGAACCCTGAACAAGAGGATCAAGGAGAAGGTTGCCAGGGAGTCCATCAAAACTTTCGATGCGCTCCTTAAGGCTGCCCGAAGTGCGGAAGAGCTTTTCGAAACCAACCCTCAACCTCAACCCTCCAAGGGACAGCGAGTTCGTTGCAGTCATTGCAAGAATCCGGGGCACACCGTAGAAGTCTGCCGAAAGAAGAAATGTGAAGAGAGCAAAGCAACTACAGCACTGTCCAAGCCGGCTAGTTCAATAGCTCAAACACAGATGCCCTCGCCATCGACACCGCGATTCTCTTGCTACGGCTGTGGTGCGCCCGGGGTAGTACGAACCAGCTGCCCTACCTGCACCAAACAACCACGCCAGCAGCCAATAAAAAATGAAAAGATTAGTTTCTGCAGCATGGATTACCCTAAAGACACCAGGTCTAGACCGGTGGTATGTATATCCATTAAGGACATCCATGGATATGCGTACATCGACACATGTGCCAGATCCAGCGTAGCGTCTTATCAGCTGTACTGTCAGTTGAAAGAAGAGGGGTATCAATTCAGAACTGAATCAGCACAGTTGACTTTGGCAGACGGCGTCCCCAAAACACAATATGTCATGAAGGTAACAGCAGAGGTAAACCTATGTGGCCGGAACATACTTACAACTTTTGTAGTGCTACCCGAATCACGAGATAACAGAACACTGCTGGGTTCCGGATTCCTACAAGATGCGTGCATGATTCTGGACATGGCACAATTTACTTGGTGGTACCTAGATGCTCCTGAAGATGTACATGAGATGTACCAGGAGGATTTTCTAAAATTCAACGCCCACGGAAAATCCACCGTGCACATCTCTAACGCTGCTATAGAAGACGAACCGAAGGATATTAACAGCCACCAGCACCGACATGTCACTACTATAACCAAAATCTGTAATACCAGGGATGAACAGAACCAGTCGTCCAAGATTCAAAAACAGGAAAATGGGTCTTCATATAGGTTACACCGTATAGAGGACACCAATACGGACAGAAAATATAAAACTTTTGAATATATGATGCGTGATGCACAGAGGGCTATAAACGAGCAGGAGGTGACTCTCTCTCCGCGGTCAGAGAATCTTTTCCCCGGATCTGTGGGACAAGAGGAGGAAGTAGATATATTCTCCCTGGATATTACACAAGCCAGCATAATGGATGACGCTCAGCAGAAACAGATGCAAGCCTTGCTGGATCAGTTCACGGATGTTTTCTCTCCAAAACCGCACGCAGCAAAGTACATGGAGCACCATATTGATACCTCCGACAGTTCACCCATAACTGTACCACCCTACCGGATGTCGGCGCCCAAGAAAGAAATCCTTAAGAAGGAAATTGACAGGATGCTACAAGAAGGGATCATAGAACCACAACAGACACCGTGGGCAGCACCGGTGGTCCTGGTCCCCAAACCAAATGGTGAGACCCGGGTATGCGTAGACTACCGGAGGCTTAATGCTATCACAGTTCCAGACCCATACCCGATCCCCAGAGTGGATGATTTGCTACATGATGCCAAACCAACCCCATATATGTCAACCCTGGACCTCAAGGCTGGCTATTGGCAAATCAGTGTTAAAGAAGAGGACCGGAAGAAAACTGGGTTCATAACACCATTTGGCATCTTTATCTTCAAAAGAATGCCTTTCGGCCTTCGTAATGCACCTGCGACATTTCAGCGTCTCATGGACAGATTCCGGGTAGATTTAAATCATGTCAAGATGTTAGTATATCTGGATGATCTGATTGTTTTCTCTACCTCATTTGAGGAACACTTACAAGACCTAGCCACAGTTTTCGAGAAGATGCGTGAGTACAATCTAACCGTAAATCGCCAAAAGTGCCGTTTTGGATGCTCCACCATAAAATACCTTGGACACTACATAACTCCCAACGGCTTACAGGTGGATCCAAACAAGGTATCTGCTATACTCGACCTTCCAGCTCCGAGGAATGTTCGTCACCTACTGAGTTTCCTTCAGACTTGTTCCTGGTATCGCAGGTTCATCCACAACTTCTCCAAAATAGCAGAGCCTCTTACGAGGCTCACTAAGAAAAACGCTGAATGGAAATGGGAGTCCGACCAAGAGACTGCATTTAAAACACTGAAGGAAATGCTCACTACATCGCCTGTCTTAAAACAAGCAGATGAGACGAAGCCATACGTAATAAAGACAGACGCAAGCGGTTATGCCCTCGGTGCAGTTTTGGTCCAGGGGGAGGGCGCTGAAGAACATCCCGTAGAGTATGCGAGCCGTTTGCTCACCCCAGCAGAACGAAACTACTCCACTACTGAGCGTGAGGCACTAGCCGTCGTCTGGGCCGTGACAAAGTTTAGAGGCTATATCGAAGGGCTACCCACTGCCATCAAAACAGATCACCACGCCTTAAAATGGCTGTTATCATTAAAATCACCAACGGGCAGGTTGGCTAGATGGGCTCTAATGCTACAAGCATACGACCTCACCATCCAATACACTCCAGGCCGAATCAATGTTGTAGCAGATGCACTGTCCCGACCCCCATGCTCGATAGATAGCCAGAATGACTGCAGCGTATGTGGAGTCACAATTGATATGCCTGTTCGCAGTTCAGCAGAAATACGAACCGAGCAAAGAAAAGACGCCTGGATAAGTAAGATCATAGACTCTCTAGAAGGCGCTGATAACGAAAATGCTATTTACTGGAGTGGAAAAGGCTATCTCATGAATAATGGACTGCTCTATCGCCATTCACCGTTCTCCGATTCAGAGGAAGCTCAATTGGTAGTGCCTGAACATGAGTGGGCTAACACACTAAGTGCATACCATGATGACCCCCTTGCAGGACATTACGGCGTTCAGAAAACTCTTGAAAGGATCGCGAAAAGATATTTCTGGAAGGGTATGCGAAAATATGTTGAGAGTTACGTTAAACAATGTGTACCTTGTCAGCGATATAAACCCAGTAATCAGAAACCTGCTGGCCTGCTCCAAACAACAGCCATGAACAAGAGATTTGAGGTGGTTTCCTTTGACCTTTTCGGTCCACTCCCGGCCTCGGCGCAAGGCAAGACTTGGATATTCATTGTTGAGGATGTGGCCACCCGTTGGGTGGAGTTATTTGCATTAGAAAGCGCAACTGCTGAGAATTATGCTGAGGTCTTACTCAACGAGATATTTCTGAGGTATGCCATACCCAGACGGGTCATAAGCGACAACGGGCCACAGTTCGTCAGCGCGGTATTACAACAAGTGGTGTATTGTCTCCAGGTCAAACACTCGCTTACTCCAGTATACCACCCAGAAGCAAATCCAGTAGAGCGCCGAAATCGCGACCTAAAAACCCAACTTGCTATCCTGGTAGAGGAAGATCATAGCAGCTGGCCTGATAAGTTGCCAAGTATTCGATTTGCAATAAACACGGCCCAATGTACATCCACGGGTTACAGCCCTGCCTATCTCACCTTTGGGAGAGAGTTAAGAACACCAGCAGATAACGAACATGACTTCCGTGAAATTGTACTTTCTGAGAACTTTATACCCGAGATTACCCCCAAACTACTCCTAATAGCAGATATCCTTAACAAAGCTCGAGAGACACAAGAAATGAAAGAGGAAACCCGTAAAGAGTACGTCGATAAGAAAAGAAGGGAAAGCCCCGCCTATTCTGTCGGAGATCTCGTCATGGTCAAGATCCATCCGGTGAGCAACGCCACCCGAGGGTTCAGTGCAAAATTCGCACCACGAAGGGACGGACCCTTTGTAATAAGCCAAAGAAGTGGTCCAGCCTCTTACAAAATCGCAAACTCTGATCAACCTGATAATCCAATTGGTACCTACCACGCCTCTGCTTTAGAACCCTTCAAAGGAGACGTGGAATCGATACCGAATCCCGTGCACCAGCTGCGAAGAAGAGGGCGGCCCCGGAAAAACACGGCCCAAGTCCTCAAGACACCGAAACGAGGTAGAGGCCGGCCCCGGAAACAATAAACTGCTCTTACAGTTTCTTGGTCGGGACGACTTCAAGAAACTGAGGGGGAGATTATAGTATAAATACATCAACTAATACCCAAAACGGAACGACAGCCTACCCAATTGCTCAAGAGATGGCGCTGCCGGTAAGATAGATCGCGCAAGCGTTTGTTCGTCGTAGAATGTATAAGACCCATAGATGATTTTTGTTATTTAATCTAATATCTGTAGAAACCTATATGGTAACAGGGCACACGGCTTTCTGTGATACTTGCTCTCTGTCTGCTTCCACTTGTGGGACGTTCGGGGACTAGTGCATATTAGCCAGCGGTTTTATTTACGCTTCGGCGGACGCTCCCGCTCCTGTGGGTCGGCGCTCGGACGTAGATAATATAAGTGTTGCCTTCCTTTTTGATATATTTCTATACCTTAGTTATCTCCTAATAAAACAACTACGTACTACTACTGCTGTTTCGCTGAAGTTACACTCTACGATCCTGCCCACTCTACAGTTCCATCTTGGCGTAATCACATGAGTCCTTCCCCACGCTCAAAATTTTACTTTAGAATTGTAGAGTCGCTTCACTCAGGATTCAATGTAGGTTACCGCCCTCGCCGTAAATATATCGTTTTTCTCCCTTGAGATACAATCTACTATTTATTTATTTATTTATTTATTTATTTGGGAAACAAACAGGCAAAAACATTACATCAAGTTAATCATAATAAACATAACATAAGCCAAACAGTTTCCACTACTGACTAATGCAAAATCTGTTGCTCAGACCAAAAAACGAAACTTCAAAATAACACAATATGCTAAGAATTGATAATTTACACAATGTGACACAAGAGAAACATGCATGTATTTAAAGAGTTAAGATACCTATAGATCATCATTCAAGACATAACACTTAAATTGTTAGTTTTTTTTAATTGCTTTTAATTTTTTTTGTTTTTGTTTTTTTTTTATTGCAGAAACAAAATTAAACACCAACACGACCGTAAGAAAGGTCTAAGAAGTTGTCGGGCTGTCGAGTGGCGAACAATAGCGTAGCACTCGAGCTCTCGAGCAGTGTTGCCAGATCCCCCGCGTTTTTGCCATCGTCCCCGCTATCCGCGTTAAGCAAACGAATCCGCTTTTTGAAATGTTAGAAAAAGGCAAGGCAATATCAAAATATCGAAATATTAGAACTAACTAGAACTGCAAGTAACGTTTATAACTTCCGTTATAGAGCATTTGATTGCATAGAGCACATTTCTTTCACTGGAACATAAAATAAAGAAAATTATTAACAAATAATATTTTCACACCTGCTATTCAGAAAAGAGTTATTGTTGCCGTCGAATGAGGGATCAAAGTTGTACTTTTCTTCCCTCATTTGAGGGCAACAATGACAAGGTGTGAAAAGCAGTATGTGACACTGTAGTAAAATCTTTTGTAAGATATTTCATGTTTTTAGCAGCGGGCCTCATAGACGGTGCGAAAAGCAGTATGTGTCACACGGTAGCAAAATTATTTTCGTCTTGGGCGTAAACACTTGAATCCCTCCTCGCTACGCTCAGGATTCTATTGTAGAATCTTTCGCTTCACTCAGAATTCAATATACCGCCCTCGCCGTAAATATATCATTTTGCTCCCTTGAGACACAATCTACTAATTCCGCGTTTTGATTCAGAAATCCGCTCTTTTAAAGCCTGCCGCTTTTTGTGTGTCGGCACCTGGCAACACTGCTCTCGAGGCAAGAGCCGCGCTCTGCCCGCGGCCTCCAGCCACTTGCAATGCACAATGTGAAGTGGGCTTCACAAGTTTGAGTATAATCCAATTTATTGTGGAAAATAGTACATTCCATTTTAAAGAATTCCTTTCGGTATTTTTCCATTTTCGTATTCTGTTTTTTTACCAGATTTTTTTAATGCAATCGCCATGGCTCGGTAACGGCGATATGGTAACGTTTGTAATTTTTAGGAAGGAAAATATTAAATGTAAATGTTATGTTATGTTAGGTTATTGAATAAGACGACCGGTTTAGCCTAGTGGGTAGTGCACCTGCCTGTGAAGCTGACGGTCCTGGGTTTGAATCCCGGTCAGGGTAAATATTTGTGTGATGAGCATGAATATTTGTTTCTGAGTCTTGGATGTTTTCTATGTATTTAAGTATTCATATCTATTAAATATATCGTCGTCTAGTACCCATAACACAAGCCTTCTTGAGCTTACTGTGGGGCTAGTTCGTATAAACTCCTATATCTTTAATTCATAAATTATTAGGGCCGATTGTTATTAGAGTGCAGAGTAATTATCCTACCTTGCCTCGGGAGGTTCTCGCCCAGGATACACACTGAGGTTCTTCTAAAAAGGAGGGTATACATTTAATATTAATGTTAATACTAATGTCTTTTTGTAGGGGATTGGCGAGAGACATCATCCTGTTGTGGATGTTCTTATTGTGTTTGTATTTATTATCAGTGACTCTTAGAGACCATATACATCTCTAACAATATTAAATTAGTGTTAATTCTGAGACCATGTACATCTCTAAGGACGTTAGAATAGTAACTATTAATTGTATTTGGATGCTCAGAGATCATGTACATCTCTGGAATATTACAGGAATTTCATTATACTCTTTGTTTAATCAGACTGAGACCTTATGCATCTCTAATTTTAATGATGTTGTAATATTTGTAATAGGTACTTTGCAAGTTTATTTTCACTATCGGTATGACATTAATCACTACATAGTATAAAACAAAGTCGCTTTCTCTGTCCCTATATCCCTATGTATGCCTAAATCTTTAAAACTACGCAACGGATTTTGATGCGGTTTTTTTTAATAGATAGAGTGATTGAAGAGGAAGGTTTATATGTATAACATCCATTAAATAGTGCACCCGTGCGAAGCCGGGGCGGGTCGCTAGTTTTGTTATATTTATAATCTCGAAATTATTATTCTTTCTTGAACTGTAAATTGATATTCTGACATGAAATGTATTCTTATAGTCAGACTTTCTTAAATTGTACATTAATATTTTGACATGTAAAAGTGCCCTTGTGGCCTATTTGCAGAATAAATGTTTGATTTTTTTGATTTTTGATATGTGACACCCCTGGAGTCAAACATCCAGAGGCTTCGATGGCTCATCAGGCATATCGTACGGTTATTCGCCACTGACGTACTTTATAAAAAAAAAACTTTTTTCTTTTTCCTTCTTGTATATGTGTCGGGACGTGTAAAGCCGTTATGCACGCGATGCGCCATTAGCACGTCGTTCGACATCCAAATAAGACGCGAAGCATTTATAATTGCTTGCTCGGACCTAGCTACGATGGCTTCTGACCATTTTCGTCTATTCACATAATCTAGATACACGCAGGATTGTAACTTTACGAAGGCACCTATTATAAGTATTATGCAGATGAAAAAATACGAGTCGCTTGTCTGTGGTCGATAAATCACTTAACTGTTTTATTAGGCATAAAAACAACTGTGTCAGTGTTTCTACTATTGTTGCAAATCCCCCAATAAAGAATAATAAGAATACCTGAGACTTGGTACTACAAAATATCTCACAAATCTAAAGGTGAATGTTCAACACATTTGTACACAGAGGATTACGTAGTATGAATGTTCGTTGAGAATATAATTTGAACATTCTTTATACGTTAGTGGGTACAAGTCAACGGCCAAGTCACACAACATTAACTATAAATAATAAAGAAATCGCAGTAAGGACCTTAGACTTGGCACGACTTTGTCTAGATTTCATTACTTTTTAGAGATAAACAAGCAGCTCCATCGCGACTTGGCTAGTTTTTTACAGAATGTTTTTGATGGGATACTCTTTCCTTTTCACTATTCTTCTTCTTTTCCACTTAAATATATGCTTCTCTTTATTTTCTTTTCTTCTTGCCTCAAAGGCCGAGTATTATTATTATTGTAACTTAAACCTTAACTTAATATATTATATATGCATGCTGCATGCTAAGCGCCATCCATACATTTGTACACCTACGCTAGAAGGTAAAACATAGAGAACTAACTTGTTACACACACCATCCTTATTGTACCTATGTTTTTACAAATAAAATTTCTGATTCTGAGAGTTTTTTACCCACAAAAAGAAACTGGCGCACAGAAGGCCAATCTGAAGTCTACAAAGAAAACCATTCTATATGTAGGTATTTCACACCAATCCCAATCAGAGCTACCATTTCTGTATTTACCAGGCGCCACTGTCAAGTAAGGTCCAGCTGTCAAAAATAATAAATGAATTATGAATTATGAAGTTCACATTTAAATCATATTTAATACTTTAAAACCGTACCGTAAAATCGAACATCGCGCATTGTAGCGCAGTCCCGTTTTGTTCGAAAAAAAAGGAGGACATAAGTTTCCAAAAGACAAAACTGTCTCAAAGCACTGAAAGTCATTGACCCGTAACTCATATTTGCCATAATCAAGCTCAGGTATTGCAAAATACTCACCATAATGTTCTAATTAGATGTTAACCCGCGTAGCGCAACCACAAAGAGTGACATTTGTGATTTCGGAGATCTCAAGCTATACTAGCGCCTCTAGCGGCGAATTCATACACGGTAGCCGTCATTAAAGCGGTCGTCTACAGGCATAAAAAATAAACAATAGAATTCTTTTGTTATGATCCCTGGGATCCCAGGGACCGGTAGACGAGTGGTTAAATATCAGTGCGTCACGCTCACACATTCCTGGCAATGCACTTCAAAAGATCACCTGAACCTAGACGATTCACATATAGTATATATATTTTTTGGTTGTCCTGAAAATCAGCGTCACGACACATCAGTCAACATCACTGAGCGACAACCTTTTTGGTGTATACCCACTTCTAATTTGGGGGATGCCTTGCAGTCGGTTGAGTACCTCCACCATTTATAAGAATTATAAGCTCTATATATAATTCATTTTTTAAATTAAATAATAGCCGCCACATGCTTGCGTCACGTCCAAGTCGTCGGAATATTTTATGTCTTTAAGATCTACTTAACATCTTTGAAAATTTGACGCGCTTGAGTATTTTTCCATCTTCTACCTGTTCGTACGATCACCCCTGGCATGCAAACCGGCAAATTAAGATGTTTCAATTATTGTTCGGCATATATATCACTAGCGACCCGCCCCGGGTTCGCACGGGTGCACTATTTAATGGATGTTATTATACATATAAACTTTCCTCTTCAATCACTCTATCTATTAAAAAAAATCATAAAAATCCGTTGCGTAGTTTTAAAGATTTAAGCATACATAGGAATATAGGGATTAGGGACAGAGAAAGCGACTTTGTTTTATACTATGTAGTGATTACGTCATATCTGGCGCCCTAGAGTACCTATGTTCGTGTATCTGTTTTTTTAACGTAATTTTTTTTGTAGACGCTCATCCCATGCACCGGCATATATCATACCTATAACCTTTTTTTCCCCTACCAGCCAATCTTCAAAATCCAATGCGTCTCAACGACGCTCGTATAAATTCCCATTTGGATCGTAGCCTACTCTAGGTACTATGTTAAGTACTAAAACCTTGCGTATTCTCGAAAGAATAGGTTATATAATGAAATGCATTGTGCAGAAACTTGACCAATAAAGCGCATAACAAAAATTCCGTGAAACGGAACGTCGAGATCACAGATAGCACAAAATACCACAGATAAGATCTGGCACGACAAACGCGTACGTACCTACGATTGCGCCACGAGCGGAACTTTACCGGTCGCCAAAATTGAATTACAAATCTACATAGACCCAATTTTAAACTAAATATCCTTCCAGTACGATTACGCTCACTGTTCTGATGTAAGCTTGATTATCATAAGCATACACGTTAAAACAATGCTTAGGCTAGGGATGGGGCGATCAGCTACTCTTACTCTACTGCGGTCATCCCCGGGTGACGGATATCTCCGGGCACATAACACAAAAATGCTATTGTTATTTTTTCTCCCGGAGAGGACGGGTATAGTCTGACCAGTTAAACATGTCAGTAGCGAGACAGCTGAACATTATAGGCCATCCCTTTCTTGAGATGATAATGCTATTATTTACATTTAGAGCTCAAAAACAGTGTGAGCGATCAGCGTGTGGTATGCAAACTATGCATTCATGTAAGCCTTGCAGATTTTAACTTTACCGTGTCTTAACATACTGTAACAGATCGACATCCGTCATTCGTGTAAAAAGTTCATGAAAGCTTCTAAGCTTCGGAAAAGCTTTAAATGTGCTTCTAAGCTTCAGTATAGCTTCTTAACTTCAGAGCAAGGCTTCTGGGAAGCTTCTCAGCTTCGAGAAAGCTTCTAAGCTTTCAGGAACGCTTCTTGGCTTCGTAAAAGCTGATTTATATATTCTAAATGTTCATCATCAATGAAGCCTCTCATTGTAAATAGATGGCGTTTAAATTAAGTCTAAAAAAGTTCGATTATTTATAATGAATATCACCAATCTTTTGAATTTCAAGTTATTTTCATTTTTCTAAGAGTAGTGCTACTTTTGTAATTTGAATAAGCTTGGACAATGGTTTCCTGCTTTATATTATTAGCATTTCTCAAGTTGCAAAGCTCAAGTATGAACATCTGGTGTCGAGTATTTAAACTATTAGTAAATAATCCGACCGCGTAGAAAGGTTGTCATTATGTCCATATAGTAGCGAAATACGTTGCCATCTGAAATTACACGGTCAATGTGAAACAGGGCTGTCATTCACAACGTTGAAACTAACGTGAACACCAATCCACCTTAGTCGAACCAGTGTAGGGCGGATCTCTAGTTGTGCATTGCTAATACGGGTCTCGACGTCAAGATATACTAGACGTGAGCGTTGAGCCTAGTTGACGCAAGTGGCTAATTGCAAAGCAGTAGCTGCATCGCTGCCTTTGGCGGGTATTTGAAAAAATGTTATGCGCGTGGCTACCCTACTAACATGAGGAATATTTAAGGACGAAACAATCTTGTTTGTGTAGGTGTCTATTTATTTTAGTCAAGTTTTAATGGGATAGACATCGGAGAGACATCTGGTGTTGAGTAGGAGATCGGAAAGTTATTCTAGACCAATGAGAAGCCAGATTTAGCTACATCAGTTGATCGCGTGATGTTAGGGGTTCTCATGATGAACGAGATGAGGTAATATAAGGAGATGCATAACGTTTTCGAGACTTTTTTCCCCTTCGACTTCTCTTGCGGGTAGATCTCACGAGAGCGACGTGCAACGAGGGGAACCTTCAGGAGTGCCCATGTGAGTCGTTTAAGGTTTATTTGCTGTGATAGACAGGATTCATGTAGGATTTCGTTGTGTTAGGATGAATTAGGGTGTTGTGTATTTAATCCTTTCTGTTCACAGGATTTATGTGCGTGTGTTTAGATTCCATATAGCAAACGATAGCGGTTTAGTTTTTCATAGACTATTATGCAAGCGCGTTACGCTGCTTATATAGGTACAATTACCTTTGTTGTTACCTATAGTGCTCAGCACCAAGTTAAAGTTAGATTGATAATACCTTTGCTTAAGTTGAATAACCTGCTTAAGGTAAAATCTACGTTAACAATATCGATGTGGAGTGGCGTATCTCATTTTAAATGGTTATGGCTTTAAAATGCAATTAAGTACGTTAATTGTTTAATTCTTGTTACGGATATAGTTTTACCATTAGTACAACAAATTTTAATTGATAATGTTTGCTAAATGGAATATAAATTATACGACCATCTGCAGCGTTGGAGTGCTACTACCTGATTTAATAAATACATTGTGTTTTATTATACCCATACTTATTGTGCATGTTAGTTATTAAGATTTATGGTGGTGTTTTGTGCATGCTATGTGAATTCGTGTCTATTTTTGATACTATTCAGTATTATTGAGATTTTCATGATCATGGGGGTAGGCGCTGTTCATACAGGCTGGATTTAATATTTGAGTATTATACTATATTTGACTATTGATTTCAATTAGTTTTAAATGACTATTTGATTTTAAGGAGATTATTTATTAGTAGACAAATCGTTAAAGGATTGTAATTTTACTATTAAACAGTAATTGAATTAATCTTTTGCTAATGTAGGTAGTCATTATATTCTTACACGTATTATTTAACGCATTAATTATTTCATTTCCATTAGGTTTGTTATCTTTCGTTGGTATTTTAAGTATGTTCTTATTGATTTAGTATAGTGTTGTAGGTGATAATAGTTACTTTAGGTTATTAAATGAGTATGTTTTATTTATGAATATATCTTAAGATTACAATGCCATAGTTTGGGTATTTGGAGGGTTTTGCGAAATCAAACCTTTATAAGAGAAGGATAGACGACATCGAATGACGTATCATCGCACTGGTGTCAAGAAGATGACCTTGTCAGCGCCTCCGCGCAATCACACTGTCAACGACGATATGCCTTCCACCTATCGTTTGGACCCAGGACATTTCTACGGGACGTGTACCTGCCAGCACTTTTGTACATGTGGGCAATCTACGACCAGAGCCAGGCCATTCTCAATCCATCGCTGTGCCATGACAATCTGAAATCCATCAACGGCGAAGATGATCACAGTTGCGGCGTTTGGACAACGAGGCTGTTCCTGCATGATTATCTCATAGCCTACCACTGTACACACGCAGATCAAGAGATCCTTAAATGGTTTTCTAAGTTTCGCAAAACTTTCTGACTGCGTTAACTATGGTACTTATTCACGTTCCCGTTCTATGTAAATGTCATAAATAATGTTACCTTTAATAGGCCGAAATGCTATCGTTGTGTTGTGTGATCTGACCAAGTTATTGCATTCTTTATTTGAAGTGATCTTGGCATATTTACCTCTTTATGGAACTTTGGTTCCTATTACAGTACCTAATAGTCTGTTGACTACGTAATTAATATTACGTCAATACCTTATCTTCGCCTGTGCGATAATTATATTTATTTTATTGGACAAGTAGATACTGTTCCAATATTTCACATGTATGTACCAACATACATACATTTACTAATCTATTGTAGTTGTTGAGACTGGTCGCAGTGGATGTGACTGTTCCAGCAATGAGGTAATGTCACAAGTTGGACTGCCAAATGTTTTATTACGATTTTGTATGGTATGTTCCAGCCTATGACGAAAGGTTTTGGTAGTACAATGTAGTACCCAAATATACCAAATATGCCTAATAACTATTACTGTTGCTATGCAATGGTTTTACTCCAGATCGATGAAATACGTTCATAAATGGGGTTTAGGGCTAGTCTCACAGATTCTTAACGACAGGCTTTCGTCTTTAGTCTCGATCCCAAGACGAGCTTTGAAAAGGGCTGCGGTCTTGTTTAGGCACGCGGTGCGCCTTTAGCTGCTTGTGGGAATCTTTGATTCAAACAAGACACTATAGTCCCGCTGAGACGAGAAATCTGTATTGCCGTTTGCTGAAGCTGAACATTAAAGACCCCAATATCTATGTACCCTTATATATTCTATTATATGGGCGAGATGGGATGTGAAAGTTCAATGGCGATATAGATTGATTGACGACTCGAGCAAAACTCCTTGCTGTCGTGAGAACGCTGGTCAATGCTGAGGTTTTGCGGTTGCATGGCTCAGTAGTGATATTCGCTAATGGGATGACCATATGACTCGATTTGGACATTAAACCTGAATAGCAGCAACTTGTTTGTTTGCATAATATTTGGGTACGAGGTAACTAACTCGTATTTAAGTCTACTTCAACGTAGATACATCACACGTGTATTATAATATACATATATATATAAATATAACAAGATCCTATTCCAACTGGCTTTTAAATAAGTTCAGTATTATTTACTTTTGCTGTATGCAATAAAATGGCTGGTCTCATAATATTATGGGCTACGCTCTTATTATTACCATGTATATGTTCATTCGTCAGGCGCTATTGTCACATATCACTTATAGTCTCGGCCCTGTGCCATTTGCGAGGATACTCTGTTTGCTCGTGTTAGGTGTTAGGTAGGGATATACCCAATGGGTTAGCATCAGGTATTCCTTCGCGAGACTGCTGCCTCGACATAGTCGCCTCATCATGTCCAGAAATGGCTTGGTGGTTTATATGACTTATGCATGGTACTTTTATGAGGTACTGTGGCTTTATGGTTGCTTGCAATCAGCTATTTTATTCTCACATCTTTTAGATTGAGAATTATATTATATTTTGTAATAAGCCAGACCTGTCCTATCCTACTTTGTAGGAAATATGATACGATATATCGATATCTCGACATACCAAACACTAGTTTTAAGGTTTTATAAATATATATATTATTCACGGTTTGTCCATGACTATACGCCTCGTTAACCGATAACTATAACCGCTTCTAAGCACTTACATTCTTCTGAATCAAATTAATGGAGTAATTATCTACTCCGTATCATATTTACAGCTATTACATCAATGACCACAAGGTAGAGGAAGTTGAAGGCATTCGGGATTTGGGAGTGTTATTCGATACTAAGCTCACTTTTATACCACATATCGAAAACACAGTCAAGAAGGCATCCAAAATGTTAGGGTTCGTTATTCGAAACGGGAAGTCCTTCAAAAAATGCAAAACAAAAGTTATGCTTTATAATACTCTAGTGCGGAGCATCATGGAATATTGTAGTGTCGTTTGGCGACCTCATTATGCTACTCATTCATTAAGACTTGAACGGATTCAAAAACGCTTCATCAGACACCTGGCATATCATGAACGAGCTGCGGCACTGGCTAAAAGAAAGACGTCTTACAAACGTAAATTGAAATATTTCAAAATTGACTCCCTTGACACACGTAGAAAAATTCTGGATGCATTATTTTTACACAAAATTCTCCGTCATAAAATTAATTGTCCGCAAATATTGGGTCTTTTTCAATTTCGCGCTCCGTCTAGATTTCCCCGCAATTGTATTACACCTTTATGCCCACCGATCAGAAGTTCAGTGTTAGGTAGGAATTCGCCAGTTAGTAGGTTATGTCAGATAGCTAACAGTTGCAGTGTTGATATTGATATCCACTTTGACCCACCTAGCAAGTTTCGCAAAACCGTAAGAAAACACACAAACCTTTAAGAGGCCCTACTAATAACATGTTACATACGTTAATCTCATTACAAGATTTCATTAAGGTCTTAGTTAGATAGTGATGAAGCCACTAAGTGCGCAGTAGATAGTAAACTGATATAAAAAAAAAAAAATTAAACTAACGTAAGTATATGCCATAGGCCGCAAAAGTAATGTATAATTGGAAATGAACACTTGTCGGTATAGTATTAACACATTTTTAATCCTGTTGTTTCTAACAATGTCGTTGTAGATTACACCTAGTACATTTAAATTTAGTTATACTTCACAGATTACGCACGCGGAGTTTACCTTTAAGTAACTGTTACACTACTCGTAGAAATAAGTATGCATGTACATAATCTTAAGCATTGGTGTAAACATTTGTTGGTAAACCTTGAATAAATAAATAAATAAAAATAAATAAAATATTACGTCATTATACGCTTACTCCTTTTAAGCTATAAACAACTTCTTTATGCTATGACTTATCACACAGCCAACGACGGTATTTTACAAGTAGGTTAGGCTCTAAACTGTTAGTTACTTTAGTATTGTGTTCATGATTAGTTTTCTATTAAACTTGTGTTTTAAGTTTTCTATATTTCTAGTAAATTAGGTTCTAGGTGCTTAATATTGTGTTCACGTTTAGTTATCCATTATAAATAAGATACTGTAGGAAATTGCTATGTTTATTTCTTTAGGTAGACTTATTTTAAGTTGTAATTACTTAGTTTAAGTTGTATTTGTCTAAACATTGTCCAATTCTCAATAGTTCATATGTTTCTCACACCTCAGAGAACTTAAGTTGCTACATTTCATAACTAGGTCTTTAAATTGCCACTATTCGATCACGCCATTAATATTTTATTTATTTAGTCATGGTTTATGTTTAATATTCTCCGATTGTGTAATTAACCTTTTCATTTGAATTAATTTCATTTCATTATAAATTGTAATAGGTTAAGTTGGCGGCAAGGGTTTTTGTTGAGTCCGCTTTGTTTTCCCTTGCTTAGGTCTTGGCCTAGGAATCAACGCGGATATCTAATAAAGTTCTCACCGGACTTTATTAGATAAAATAGTAAAAGTTTCGAGTAAAATCACTTTTATGAAATAAATGTATTGTTTCGTTTATTTTCTTTCTCAAAACCTTTTGTTTGATTTATTTTCTTTCCCTGTAGTTATTCCCATATCTTTTAGGTCTGCTGAACTTGATAGCTTTAGTAATGCTTTAGGAAAACGTTAGAAACTTTACGAAAGTCCTGGTTTTCAGACTTTCAGATGGTGTAAGTATTTGTAGTTAAAGCTTAGGTAGGCTTTAGGTTTCCATTTTCCGCTTTCCATTTATTAGACTAGGGAGGATGTTACAATATGTGTTACCGTGACCAGGACATATATGTGTGCATATATGTATGTATATATGAATATATACATATATATAATATAACATATATATGTACTTTTGTGGCCTTTGATAGGCACAATTTGATGTTCGTGCAAAGGTCTGGGGTTTTTGAAGTGAGGAATGTTGAATTGTCGTGTTGGACTTTGTTTGGACAAATTTTACAATTATTTAAGTTACTTATTGTTAATTAAGATGTACTTATTCAGCTTTTTGATTTGTATTACTCTTTAACTTTAAGTATTTCTTTATTTTATTTTACTCTTGATTGTTTTCGGCTTGAATAAACAGCGCTTATGAACCAATCTCCAGCTCGTGTGAATAGCATATCTATTAAAAGATAGGAGAATATAGCTAGTAGAATAGGTATATGCCTAACACTAAAAAATAGTAATGTATTTTTTTTGCATTTTAAGTAAATGTTGAATTTATAATCCTTTTTTCAGGTTGCTTTATATTTATATTTTTTATTTTGTTCCTCTAAAATTTCTTCTGATTCATATTTTAATAGCTTACAAAAGGTTAATTTGATTACATAATTACGTCATTATCATGATCATCATAACATAACGTGGGTTTTATTGTATTATTGTTTCAATTAAGTTGTAAAGTAAAATTTACTCGTGAATTAGTTTATTTGGACTTTAGAAAACTAACATTAAAATCTTGAAATATTTAGGTTTGAAATTCGTTTATTTGCTTTACATAGTTTTATTTCAATTATTTTGTGGGCGTTTCTTTATTACTTACATAATTTTGTGTGTATGAATTCCCGAAATCCGGAATAAAAGATTTAATTTAACTTCATTTAAATGTAATTGATTATTAGGCTCAAATAATTCATGTTAACTGACAAGGTTGTATAATTTATTCCGGTATATTTTAAAGAATTTTCGATTAAATTAAAATGATATAATATTGGTATTGATAACTCTCAGAAATCGGTGTCAGGTAATCATTCTTTGAATTATTATTTAATTGATTATTTCGTGTCGTGTCGTGTCTGCATGTGCATGTGTACGACGTGATTATTTCATTAATTTTATATATGTTTTTTTTTGTTGTAAATACTGTGATTTAGTACAGGATTTTTCCAGATAATTTTAGATAAGGTTATTTTCTCATTTAAATACTTGCTTCTAAATGTATTTCTTTATACTCGTAGGGTTATTTCTCGTTAGTAATTTTCTTCTAGGTTATGCATATGGTTCATCATCATCATCATCATCATTTCAGCCGAAAGACGTCCACTGCTGAACATAGGCCTCCCCCAATTTATTTTTCCCTTGGGGGGGATTTGCCATAGTCGCCACGCTTGGCAAGCGGGTTGGCGACCGCAGTTTGATGGTGGTAATGATCGAAGGATGCTGCTGCCCACCCTCCGATTTTCCCTTATTCGCCTCCTACGAAACCCACGGGAAGAGATGGGGTGGCGCAATTCTTACCCGGCAACCACACGGGCGTGTATATGCATATGGTTACTGTGTCTTTAGTGTATCTCGTTTCTCGGTTACATTTAGGATAGGTTTTACTTTCTCATTCTCTAGAATTTTGGAGTGGGTTAATTGCTCGCAGGTTATGCCTAAATGAAAGTGTACTAGCATAAACGTTACCCTATCCACTTTCATTTAGGGACATTTTGATGAAGATACTTTTTGTAGCATGTTTGTTTCTAGGATATATTAGGGCTTTGTACAAATTATTAATTTGAATTTTGACTTACTATACCATTAACTTACCTTCAAAGGCAAAACTTGATAACTTTTAGTGCTTAATGTGATTTAGTTTTTCAGCAAATTAATTAATAATTATTATCTTTTCCTAACATAACAGAATCACTGTATAATTTACATTTAACACACTTATATTTGCGATTAAATTATAAATAATTACAAAATAGTTCCCTTGTTTCTAATCTATTTCCAGCACTTTAGTTAATTTATAGTAAAAACATGATCCAATTTTCTATATTCGGTATAGGTAGATTGTATTTTATTTCATTATATTGACTTTTTTTTAAGATGTGAATAACTCGCGGTTTATAATATATTGAAAATTCAATTAATTTATAGGTACATAATAGGTATTAGTAATTTAACATAGATTTCAGTATTTATTTTATGCGAGCTCTATATTAATTCTGATTTGCATATCTTTTGAGTAATATAGGACGGCATATTTTATGTTGCGTGTTAAAGTATTTCTTTAACCTTTCTTATTCATGGTATAAATTCAATAGTCAATATTAGAGCTAAAATCAGATAGAAAAAAAAAGTTACTGTAATATTAAATTTCTACTATACATCTTTATTATTAAGAAATTAATTTATCTAGTGGGCGTAAAACTAGCATTTTTCTTTTACTTTAGTACATTTCATTAATATTGATGAGATATTGTTGGTGGCATTATTGAAGGCAGTTAAATTTGTTCCCGTTAGTTTGGGCGTAAACTAAATGTAGAATTCACATATTTCCTAGCGCGGTGTATTTTTTTTAATTATTTAAGTTAAACTTATTTTATTAATACTAATATATATAAATAACTTAAAATTGAGAGTTTTATTGCGAGGGCTATTCAAACTCTTTTGAACTAGTTGATAATGTTTCCGTAGGTTTGGCACATACAATACTGAAAATATTACTAATGTGCCATGATCGTCTAGTGGTTAGGACATTATTTCAGTTTACTTGGAATTTAACATTTATATTTGTCATTCAATATTTCATTTTAATATTTATTTTGGTACTAGGGCTAACTGAGTTAATTTATGATTTAATTCTCAATTGATAATATTACAACAACTTATTCATCTAATTATCGAGCCTCTATATTAAATAATACTATAAAAGGTTTAGATTCACTTGTTGGTTTAGTTCTTTTTTTCTTCTGTGCTTTCACTTCCCAAGATGTCTTCTGTTTTAGGGTTAGTTATTTTACTCCGGTAAACTGCGCTAAAATAACGTAGGGCGATTGTAACAGATCGACATCCGTCATTCGTGTAAAAAGTTCATGAAAGCTTCTAAGCTTCGGAAAAGCTTTAAATGTGCTTCTAAGCTTCAGTATAGCTTCTTAACTTCAGAGCAAGGCTTCTGGGAAGCTTCTCAGCTTCGAGAAAGCTTCTAAGCTTTCAGGAACGCTTCTTGGCTTCGTAAAAGCTGATTTATATATTCTAAATGTTCATCATCAATGAAGCCTCTCATTGTAAATAGATGGCGTTTAAATTAAGTCTAAAAAAGTTCGATTATTTATAATGAATATCACCAATCTTTTGAATTTCAAGTTATTTTCATTTTTCTAAGAGTAGTGCTACTTTTGTAATTTGAATAAGCTTGGACAATGGTTTCCTGCTTTATATTATTAGCATTTCTCAAGTTGCAAAGCTCAAGTATGAACATCTGGTGTCGAGTATTTAAACTATTAGTAAATAATCCGACCGCGTAGAAAGGTTGTCATTATGTCCATATAGTAGCGAAATACGTTGCCATCTGAAATTACACGGTCAATGTGAAACAGGGCTGTCATTCACAACGTTGAAACTAACGTGAACACCAATCCACCTTAGTCGAACCAGTGTAGGGCGGATCTCTAGTTGTGCATTGCTAATACGGGTCTCGACGTCAAGATATACTAGACGTGAGCGTTGAGCCTAGTTGACGCAAGTGGCTAATTGCAAAGCAGTAGCTGCATCGCTGCCTTTGGCGGGTATTTGAAAAAATGTTATGCGCGTGGCTACCCTACTAACATGAGGAATATTTAAGGACGAAACAATCTTGTTTGTGTAGGTGTCTATTTATTTTAGTCAAGTTTTAATGGGATAGACATCGGAGAGACATCTGGTGTTGAGTAGGAGATCGGAAAGTTATTCTAGACCAATGAGAAGCCAGATTTAGCTACATCAGTTGATCGCGTGATGTTAGGGGTTCTCATGATGAACGAGATGAGGTAATATAAGGAGATGCATAACGTTTTCGAGACTTTTTTCCCCTTCGACTTCTCTTGCGGGTAGATCTCACGAGAGCGACGTGCAACGAGGGGAACCTTCAGGAGTGCCCATGTGAGTCGTTTAAGGTTTATTTGCTGTGATAGACAGGATTCATGTAGGATTTCGTTGTGTTAGGATGAATTAGGGTGTTGTGTATTTAATCCTTTCTGTTCACAGGATTTATGTGCGTGTGTTTAGATTCCATATAGCAAACGATAGCGGTTTAGTTTTTCATAGACTATTATGCAAGCGCGTTACGCTGCTTATATAGGTACAATTACCTTTGTTGTTACCTATAGTGCTCAGCACCAAGTTAAAGTTAGATTGATAATACCTTTGCTTAAGTTGAATAACCTGCTTAAGGTAAAATCTACGTTAACAATATCGATGTGGAGTGGCGTATCTCATTTTAAATGGTTATGGCTTTAAAATGCAATTAAGTACGTTAATTGTTTAATTCTTGTTACGGATATAGTTTTACCATTAGTACAACAAATTTTAATTGATAATGTTTGCTAAATGGAATATAAATTATACGACCATCTGCAGCGTTGGAGTGCTACTACCTGATTTAATAAATACATTGTGTTTTATTATACCCATACTTATTGTGCATGTTAGTTATTAAGATTTATGGTGGTGTTTTGTGCATGCTATGTGAATTCGTGTCTATTTTTGATACTATTCAGTATTATTGAGATTTTCATGATCATGGGGGTAGGCGCTGTTCATACAGGCTGGATTTAATATTTGAGTATTATACTATATTTGACTATTGATTTCAATTAGTTTTAAATGACTATTTGATTTTAAGGAGATTATTTATTAGTAGACAAATCGTTAAAGGATTGTAATTTTACTATTAAACAGTAATTGAATTAATCTTTTGCTAATGTAGGTAGTCATTATATTCTTACACGTATTATTTAACGCATTAATTATTTCATTTCCATTAGGTTTGTTATCTTTCGTTGGTATTTTAAGTATGTTCTTATTGATTTAGTATAGTGTTGTAGGTGATAATAGTTACTTTAGGTTATTAAATGAGTATGTTTTATTTATGAATATATCTTAAGATTACAATGCCATAGTTTGGGTATTTGGAGGGTTTTGCGAAATCAAACCTTTATAAGAGAAGGATAGACGACATCGAATGACGTATCATCGCACTGGTGTCAAGAAGATGACCTTGTCAGCGCCTCCGCGCAATCACACTGTCAACGACGATATGCCTTCCACCTATCGTTTGGACCCAGGACATTTCTACGGGACGTGTACCTGCCAGCACTTTTGTACATGTGGGCAATCTACGACCAGAGCCAGGCCATTCTCAATCCATCGCTGTGCCATGACAATCTGAAATCCATCAACGGCGAAGATGATCACAGTTGCGGCGTTTGGACAACGAGGCTGTTCCTGCATGATTATCTCATAGCCTACCACTGTACACACGCAGATCAAGAGATCCTTAAATGGTTTTCTAAGTTTCGCAAAACTTTCTGACTGCGTTAACTATGGTACTTATTCACGTTCCCGTTCTATGTAAATGTCATAAATAATGTTACCTTTAATAGGCCGAAATGCTATCGTTGTGTTGTGTGATCTGACCAAGTTATTGCATTCTTTATTTGAAGTGATCTTGGCATATTTACCTCTTTATGGAACTTTGGTTCCTATTACAGTACCTAATAGTCTGTTGACTACGTAATTAATATTACGTCAATACCTTATCTTCGCCTGTGCGATAATTATATTTATTTTATTGGACAAGTAGATACTGTTCCAATATTTCACATGTATGTACCAACATACATACATTTACTAATCTATTGTAGTTGTTGAGACTGGTCGCAGTGGATGTGACTGTTCCAGCAATGAGGTAATGTCACAAGTTGGACTGCCAAATGTTTTATTACGATTTTGTATGGTATGTTCCAGCCTATGACGAAAGGTTTTGGTAGTACAATGTAGTACCCAAATATACCAAATATGCCTAATAACTATTACTGTTGCTATGCAATGGTTTTACTCCAGATCGATGAAATACGTTCATAAATGGGGTTTAGGGCTAGTCTCACAGATTCTTAACGACAGGCTTTCGTCTTTAGTCTCGATCCCAAGACGAGCTTTGAAAAGGGCTGCGGTCTTGTTTAGGCACGCGGTGCGCCTTTAGCTGCTTGTGGGAATCTTTGATTCAAACAAGACACTATAGTCCCGCTGAGACGAGAAATCTGTATTGCCGTTTGCTGAAGCTGAACATTAAAGACCCCAATATCTATGTACCCTTATATATTCTATTATATGGGCGAGATGGGATGTGAAAGTTCAATGGCGATATAGATTGATTGACGACTCGAGCAAAACTCCTTGCTGTCGTGAGAACGCTGGTCAATGCTGAGGTTTTGCGGTTGCATGGCTCAGTAGTGATATTCGCTAATGGGATGACCATATGACTCGATTTGGACATTAAACCTGAATAGCAGCAACTTGTTTGTTTGCATAATATTTGGGTACGAGGTAACTAACTCGTATTTAAGTCTACTTCAACGTAGATACATCACACGTGTATTATAATATACATATATATATAAATATAACAAGATCCTATTCCAACTGGCTTTTAAATAAGTTCAGTATTATTTACTTTTGCTGTATGCAATAAAATGGCTGGTCTCATAATATTATGGGCTACGCTCTTATTATTACCATGTATATGTTCATTCGTCAGGCGCTATTGTCACATATCACTTATAGTCTCGGCCCTGTGCCATTTGCGAGGATACTCTGTTTGCTCGTGTTAGGTGTTAGGTAGGGATATACCCAATGGGTTAGCATCAGGTATTCCTTCGCGAGACTGCTGCCTCGACATAGTCGCCTCATCATGTCCAGAAATGGCTTGGTGGTTTATATGACTTATGCATGGTACTTTTATGAGGTACTGTGGCTTTATGGTTGCTTGCAATCAGCTATTTTATTCTCACATCTTTTAGATTGAGAATTATATTATATTTTGTAATAAGCCAGACCTGTCCTATCCTACTTTGTAGGAAATATGATACGATATATCGATATCTCGACATACCAAACACTAGTTTTAAGGTTTTATAAATATATATATTATTCACGGTTTGTCCATGACTATACGCCTCGTTAACCGATAACTATAACCGCTTCTAAGCACTTACATTCTTCTGAATCAAATTAATGGAGTAATTATCTACTCCGTATCATATTACGTCATTATACGCTTACTCCTTTTAAGCTATAAACAACTTCTTTATGCTATGACTTATCACACAGCCAACGACGGTATTTTACAAGTAGGTTAGGCTCTAAACTGTTAGTTACTTTAGTATTGTGTTCATGATTAGTTTTCTATTAAACTTGTGTTTTAAGTTTTCTATATTTCTAGTAAATTAGGTTCTAGGTGCTTAATATTGTGTTCACGTTTAGTTATCCATTATAAATAAGATACTGTAGGAAATTGCTATGTTTATTTCTTTAGGTAGACTTATTTTAAGTTGTAATTACTTAGTTTAAGTTGTATTTGTCTAAACATTGTCCAATTCTCAATAGTTCATATGTTTCTCACACCTCAGAGAACTTAAGTTGCTACATTTCATAACTAGGTCTTTAAATTGCCACTATTCGATCACGCCATTAATATTTTATTTATTTAGTCATGGTTTATGTTTAATATTCTCCGATTGTGTAATTAACCTTTTCATTTGAATTAATTTCATTTCATTATAAATTGTAATAGGTTAAGTTGGCGGCAAGGGTTTTTGTTGAGTCCGCTTTGTTTTCCCTTGCTTAGGTCTTGGCCTAGGAATCAACGCGGATATCTAATAAAGTTCTCACCGGACTTTATTAGATAAAATAGTAAAAGTTTCGAGTAAAATCACTTTTATGAAATAAATGTATTGTTTCGTTTATTTTCTTTCTCAAAACCT
This sequence comes from Epiblema foenella, assembly GCA_963556455.1. Lineage (NCBI taxonomy): Eukaryota > Metazoa > Arthropoda > Insecta > Lepidoptera > Tortricidae > Epiblema > Epiblema foenella. The sequence goes on along the minus strand of OY747102.1, from coordinate 536,561 downwards.
TTTGTTTGATTTATTTTCTTTCCCTGTAGTTATTCCCATATCTTTTAGGTCTGCTGAACTTGATAGCTTTAGTAATGCTTTAGGAAAACGTTAGAAACTTTACGAAAGTCCTGGTTTTCAGACTTTCAGATGGTGTAAGTATTTGTAGTTAAAGCTTAGGTAGGCTTTAGGTTTCCATTTTCCGCTTTCCATTTATTAGACTAGGGAGGATGTTACAATACCTATACGAGGTCGCGTTGTATGTAAAACACAATATGGGACTATTTTCTAGATTTAATTGCCATAAAATAAACCAAAACATAAAATAAACCATTTATCATGTAGAACAGCGTTACTATCAAAAAGTATTTCTGGAATGGCATAAAATTTTATAATAAATGTAAACACTGTAACGCCCGCAACGCATATATGTTTTCTTATGCAATAGGGATGTTGACTCAAAATTTATTGGTATCTAAATTATATCCAAAAGAAAGAAGACATAAAACTATGCCAAATGGTGAAAATCCCATTAAAATATCTCAAAAAATAACGAAGCTACAACCGTTAGAATGTTGTTAATAAGAGTGAGAAAGCACTAATTTGTAGTGACGTCACTGACTTAAAGCGCCATAGTAAATGAAGATCGTTCCATACAGAGGTGCGTTTTGCGAAAAAGGGACAGAACATGCCCCCACTTAAAACTTTGATGACTTGTAATTATGTAATTATTTATTTTTTTGAGTTACTTTTTTCGCTATTTGGTTGAGAATTTGATCCTTTTTCGAGAAAATTTGAAGTAGTTGAGTTTCTTACTTAGTGTCAACATCCCTATTGAGATACCTATTTATTAATTTGTTAATATCTTGGCGTGTATAAGTATTTTGACATGCACTTACAATTAATGTGACATACGCGCAATTTACTTAATTTACTTGTGACATGCATGACTTGTTAGTCATATCATGAAAAAATATTTACACATGCCTCGAGGCCGAATATATTAAGGGTCAACAATGTATACCTATATTATCCTGCTGTACCATATGTTCTTGTGAATAAGCTTTCATTCATTCATTTCATTTCATTCATTCAATAAATTACCGCTAAATATATCGAATTTAAATGATTTGAGACAGTTTAAAATGAAATTACATGAATTTTTAATAACGAAAGCAACTCTCTAAATGAATTTCTATCGCAATCCTTTTAATATCTTGACATTTTTAAATCAATCATTTATATTCATATTCGTAAGTTATTAACTATTTAAATTAGTTTACAATTTTAATTTTTGTATTCTAATTTATTTTTGAATTCTAATTTATGTTGAACTAGCGACCCGCCCCGGCTTCGCACGGGTGCAATGCTGATGCATGTATTATACATAAACCTTATAATCTATACATATAAAGATTTAAGCATACATAGGGATATAGGGATATAGGGACATAGGGACAGAGAAAGCGACTTTGTTTTATGCTATGTAGTGATATTCCTTAAGTTTCGGTGGCAATATTTGAAACTAACGACTTTCGTACAGCGACTTGTGGTCGGCTGGGGTCACTGGCCTCGCTCACGACGGCCAAAAAAGTGGACCCGCCCGCGGCACTTTCGGCCGTACTCGGTATTGAGTTCGATTAAATGCTTTGTTCTCTGTTTTAATGAATAATGTTGTTTTTTCTAGACGCTGGTAGCTCTAGGAGGTCCATTTTTGTTCCACGCTTTTAGTGTGTTTCGCGTGTAACATATAAGTAGTGCACATAACATATTGAAATTCGATAGTCCTGTACAGAACAATTACGTTTCTTAACCGAACGAGCGAGGCAAAAATGCTTTCGTATCTCCGGCTGTTCGCTATGTATCACATTTCCCAACCGATTCTCGGGAAAATTTGTAGAGATTTTCTGTAGAATCACGACGCCAGTAGTTTAATTAAATGAATCCACACAAACTATTCACAGATTGTTCTGTCATAACACTGCATCCTGTCTAAAAGGAAACCTAACCAGTTTTCTAGTTAATTATCTTGATTACTAATAGGTTTAGACTGATGTATAACAAACATATATCATCAAGGTATGTGACCAAAGCCTCATTATACACATGCTAGAAGTTTCGCTACATGTACACGTTATAGTGCGTGTTTTTACGGGTTCCCTTCGAACAAGTACTCCACATTCGGAAATCAGCGCCATCTTTTAATGTATCGTTAGACATGTCTCCTGGACGTTTCGCTTCCCGACAGTTTCCCGAATAAAAGTGTCAATTACACCCCAAGTATGTTTCCGTAACAAAATGCACTATTACTGAGGGACATTGGGTCCAATCGATATATCAGCACCCGCAATGTAGTTACACTTGCGTGAGATTATTGCACGTGTGTAAATGGGACTTTAAACACTGCCTATGGTACAATGTCATATTGCTATTTTGAATTCTAATAATATTTGTTGACTGTTAATACTTACTGTCAATATCAAAAATATGCACTCATTTTGGGTCGTCGCGGCCCCACTTATTCACAAAATGTACGAACATGATTGAGTGTTCTGAATTATTTAGTCTCTTTGGGAATATACATATATTTATGACTTTACCGTCGTCGTCGTCTTCTAAGGTTTGGAATTCTCTGCCGGCGTTTGTGTTGTCGAGCTCATATAACCTAGACCTTTTTAAGGCACGAGTGAATAGGCACCTTCTGGGTGAGCTCGTTTCATCGTCGGCCACATCTTTGCCCCCTGGCTAGATGCTGGCCAAGAGCTATCCCATTCTTAATAATTAAAAAAAAAAGCTGAAAATCGGCTAAGTGCTTGTCGGGCTACGCGCAAATTAGAAAGGGTTCCGTTGTTGTACACCCGTTACATCATGTGGACCTAAAAGTTCGCAAACTTATACATATTATTATGGATAAATAGGCCTGAAATAAAAGCCTTTTATTTATACATTTATTTATTTGGGAACCAAACAGGCAAAAACATTACATCAAGTTAATCATAATAAACATAACATAAGCCAAACAGGTTCCACTACTGACTAATACAAAAACTCAGACCAAATTTATGTTTAGGTACTTTATTTTCTTATTATATTAGTAATCAATGGATGTTCGAAAGTTTGTTTTCATTTCTTAAGTTCAGCTATTACTCATTAACTAGCAAGGTCTACTTAGTTTTGAAAGTTTTCCTTTTAAATTCATTATATGTATATACTAACTAGGTTCCGTGATTTTTTTCATGTGCACAGTAGCCACCTTTTAGCTGTACTGGAAGGACACTTGACTATAACAAAAATTATCACTTAAAACCTAAATATATATCACGCAAACGGATATGTGATTTAAAAAATGATTGTAAAAACCCCATAATATTTTTATATGAGCTATTCAATGATATCTCACACAATCGGGGTTGGAAAGAACAAAAATTGCAACTCTACTTTACGTATAAGGTAAATTTTTAAAAGATTTTATTCTACTGTTTTCTCGGCGTAATTGACATGTATGCTCTGTAACGGTTACTGAGCTAAGCCGCGGACGGACGGACATGGCGAAACTTACAAGGTTTCCTTGATTATTACGGAACCCTAAAAAACCCTTTCGACATAAAGTAGAATTGAATAATACTAGTGTCTTTTTATAGGGGATTGACGAGAGACATCATCCTGTTGTGGATTCGTTTTTATTATCAGTGACTTAGAGACTATATACATCTCTAACAATATTAAATTAATTATAATTTTGACGCTCAGAGACCATGTACATCTCTAGGATATTATATTAATTTCATTATACTCCTTGTTTAATCTTGAGACCTTATACATCTCTAACTTTACTGATGTTGTAATATTTGTAATAGATAACTTTGCAAGTTTATCTTCACTGTATGACATTAATTTTGTTATAATTGTAAATTTCGAAATTATTATGCCTTCTTGAACTGTAAATTAATATTTTGACATGAAAAATGTATTACTTATAGTCAGACTTTCTTAAATTGTAAATTAATATTTTGACATGTAAAAGTACCGTTGTGGCCTATTTGCAGAATAAATGTTTGATTTTGATTTTTGATTGAAACAAAGAGACCACTAACAAATATTCGCAATTTCTCAGAATCAACATGAACTTTTACACCTCACTGACACAGATACAAAATGCTCCACGTGTAATAATTGCCACAACCCATTCTCGAATTTCACATAATTTCTTTAATTAAAATATTACTATCCTCAAGTACACTTACAAGTACACGACCTCAATCACAGCATCCACTCAATTGGCTGAAAAGGGCCGACTGTAAGGGATACCGTTAACAAGTTGATTCATTTCGTGTCTGCGAGCCTTGTAGCCTGCGGGGGTATTAAAGGGCTAGCATGACGACTGTCTCAATATTCTCCAGGTATTTTATGATTTTATTACTCATGGCTTGACGACCGGTTTAGCCTAGTGGGTAGTGCACCTGCCTGTGAAGCTGACGGTCCTGGGTTCGAATCCCGGTCAGGGCAAATATTTGTGTGATGAGCATGAATATTTGTTTCTGAGTCTTGGATGTTTTCTATGTATTTAAGTATTTATATCTATTAAATATATCGTCGTCTAGTACCCATAATACAAGCCTTCTTGAGCTTACTGTGGGGCTAGTTCGATTTGTTTAAGATTGTCCTCTAATATTTATTTATTTATTTATTTTATGGTCTCATGGGTAAAAGAATATATTTATTTTACAGTCTTGGGAAGAGTCACAGGACGCCATTGGAGTCTTCTGTGACCTTTCCAAGGCTTTTGATTGTGTAGGCCGTGGTACTTTAATTTGTAAGCTGCAATTTTTTTTATGACATTAGAGGACATGCATCAGATCTCATTAAGTCATACCTAACACAAATAAATCAAAGGGTAGCGACAAATGGAGCATTCATCAGATACAGTGGTAGAGATGGGAGTACCTCAGGGATCTATTCTATGCCCGTTCATATTCTTTGTTTTTCTAGTATTATGATACCGATATTTTCTATACATTGTATATTGTCTTGAAAAAATGACACATCGCCGAGTTTCTTACGCCGGTTCTTCTCGAGGCAGAAGTTTATTTTATGAACCGGTGCCGGTGGTAGTTTTTAAACATTTATAAGTGCATGTAATATGTCTAAATTGAAGAATATATGATTTCATTTCATTACATTTATATATTGAGTAAGGAATCTGCTTAACTATCCGCTAGTTAGAAAATCTTGCTCTTTCTTTAGATCCTGCGATTTCATGTTTTTCATTTTTATTTAATTTCGTGTCACCAAGCTGAGTGGCGACCATTTTAGCATGTATTAGTGGTATTTGATGTTTCCATTGTTTTATTATTATTTTAGGCTATTAATAATGTTTTCTTTCTTTCTTAATTTTCATGCTGCATTGCGTGCCAGCGTTAGAAAAAAATGTAACAAGTGTAGCAACCAAAGTGACTATATATATCCTAACAGATGTTTACTCCTGTGATGATAGATATTTGTCTAATTATGAAGACCGCAGCTGATAACTATTTGATGTTTACTGGACATGTTTTCAAAAACATTGTTTTTGTTTTTTTTTTACATAGTATAAGCTTTATTTCAACAACTTAAAAAAAAAAGAAAATTGCAAAAAAAAAACTAAAAATTACAAGCTACCTATAAATAAAAAATATCTTCCAAATCAGTGCCGATGGACAGTGTGCCCAGAAGGCCGGCCGCATTGCCATGCTGTATAGCAACGCTGACGCGTTGTGCAAAGTATTGGCCAGCCCTCATTTTGATAAAAATGGGTTCTTATATTTTACATCATAGATAGGTAGCTAACCACTCCCGAGATCTCTAGGCAATTCACTTATATGTATTTTTGTGTAGGTACTTCAGTCGAATTCAAATTATAATTATATGTATATCGTAAAAAAGTTCCTTCCAACCGAGCGTGCTAGCCATGCAGAAGACCGCATTCCTTGCTCCGCTCCCCCCACCTATCCCAACATGTTACAAATCCACCAACATACTAATACCGCACACTAAAACACGTATCACCCTTACATCCTGCACATAAGGCTCAATTTCAAACAAATGTTATTCATTGGAGTCGCAAGCGGAACCGATCGGTTAACTTTTTTTATAGGTGCCTGCCAGCGAAACTAAGGAACGAAATGATTTGGAGCAAAATTAAGTGTTTTTTATGAGCAATCGAGAGAGAATTTCGGTTTGACTGAGCTGTCAAGTGTTTTATAAAGAGTCATTGTTTTAATTATTTTTTATTTACAAGCCAGTATCCCAATTCTTTAATGATCGGATGTAGATGTAAGTATAGACTGCAATATTCTCATATGGAATCTGAGAGCAGGAAAAAGGGCTTTGGCCCAGCGACACACAAAAGACTTTATATATACGTTCCTACTAGCCATTGCCCGCGACATCGTTCGCGTAAACTCCCACTCCCTATTTCATCAGTTCGAGGGATTATTTTCGGGATAAAAAGTATCCTATATGTTAACTCATTGCAAATTAAGTTTCATTATAATCGGTTAAACAGTTTTTGCGTGATTGAGTAACAAACATCTAAACTGTCGCATTTATAATATTAGTAGGATAATAATTCAATATAGAAAATAAATATGTGTATTTAAAATTTCAAATTAACATGAAAAATTTGGCTCCAAGCAGGAATATTTCCCTTTAATTTGAAAGTTATAGTTTGCGTTAGCAGCGTTACTTCTTAATACAAAAAAATATTATATTTTTCTAAAAAAATATCATTTTCATCTCTTCTGTTCGGAAAGTTCGATTTTCATGAGTAGATAGCTGGCTTGAAAGTCGCTTTCCCGACCCTCGGGTGGAAAGCAATTTTTTTTAAAGTTCTATAGGTCGGCGGCGCCGACTGCTGGTTGCTGCAGCGCGTGTTTTTATTACTGAATCCTTAGAAATTCATTTACTGTTGCTTTTATTTCTTTTGTTTTAATGAAATGAAAAGTAGAGTATTAGAATTACGATTTGAAACGGGATATTTACCATGTATATTTGTATTTGTGAGTTCCCGATATTTCGCCGCTGTTGCAAGCGCCATTATCAAGGGTTAACTGACGTGCTGCGAGTTTTAGTGGTGGTCTACCCACACACCATAGCGATCTACCCTCTTCCTGTTTCGCTTTTACTGCTTGGTATTTTAATGTAAATGACCATGTAAGCTTGAAATCTTGAAAAGTAGAGTGTTTAAGAGCGCTTTAATAAAATGTAACAGGTCCACTAGCGCCACTCGTAAATAATTGTAATTATTTAAATTTAACGATATATAACTGAAAAAGGGGGCTGCTACGTACTGTAGTTTGTATTTAAGTACGTTTTGAATCCATCAAACTAATTTTTACGTTGCTAGATTGGTCTTAAAAATAAAACGGCCGTTTTAACTTTGGACGCATAGATTGACGAATCCAGCAACGTAATAACGAGTTTGATGGATTCAAAACGTACTTAAATACAAAATACAGTACGTAGCGGCCCCTTTTTAGATATCTATCGTTAAATTTAAACAATCACAATTATTTACGAGTGGCGCTAGTGGACGTGTTACATTAAACCGCTCTTAACTCGGGTGAAAGCATCCATCTTACCCTTGAACTATTCTCGGGTGAAATGGGTCACTTTCAACCCTTGGTTAACAATCTACTATGAGTTTCTTTAGGCGTTTCTTCTATAGTGATCTCAAGTAGCACGGATTTTAAACTTAATTTAACCTCCTGACGACTAGGTATCAAAACTTGGCAGAATAAATGTTACTCTGTCAAATTGACACAGATTCAAAACTTAATTGGGGCCTATGTACTATGTATAGGATGCCGGTTGTCAGGAAGTTAAGTATTTCACTCAGAGGGGCTACTGCGAACTTCGACATACGAACTTCGTATCGCGGCGTCCCTTTCACTCGCGTGTTATACACTGTATGAGGGAAAGGGACGGCACGATACGAAGTTCGGATTCCGAAGTTTGAGTAGCCCCTCAGACCCTTTTTTTAGATATGATACCTACCATTTATTAATCGCCAACAAACAGCATCAGTTTGGCGAAACTTTAAGTACACACTGTATTCTTTTATAAATAAATAAATAAAAATTAAATCATCATCAGTCTATATTCGCTGTCCACTACTGGGCACAGCCCTTTCAAATATTAGGTATACAATATTTTTCTATATATACAGTTAAATAAAATAAATAAATAAATAATAATCTTTCGACAATCTTACACAAATCAACCTAGTCCCAAACTAAGCAAAGCTTGTACTATGGGTACCAAGTGACGACATACTTATTTAGATAAATAGATACTTAAATACATAGAAAACATCCAAGACTCAAGAACAAATATTCGTGTTCATCCCACGAATACATGCCCTGACCGGGATTCGAATCCGGGACCTCCAGCTTCGAAGGCAGGGTCACTACCAACTAGGCTAAAGGGGTCGTTATCTATCGTTATTAGACGGCCATGAACATGGAATCTGTACAATATATCTAGATGCAGGATGAAATCGGCTCATCGGTAATTCTAATCTAGATATTATCTCTAGGGTATTCGATAACGCTTTATCGGATCAGCCTTTCTCTGGCAGTAGTTTAGATAAAAGACAATGACTGGGAGACATCGTTACAGCTAGATAAAGCAGCAGTCGCGCCACTAGGAACCACCAAAGACTACAAAGGAGGAGGCATTTCCAAAATCAACGTAGGTAGTTTGAGTCTAACGGAAGATGAGGGACACTTTTTATCCCTTTTTAATTAGTTACTTTTCTTTATTAATGTTGTTTAACCTTTTTTAGGGTTCCGTACCAAAATGGTAAAAAAGGAACCCTTATGGTTTCACTTTGTCTGTCTGTCACATCGCTAAATATCTCGAGAACTACTAATGCTATCGATTTGGAATAGTTATAAAGAAGGCTAACCTAGATACATAGAACATGATTAACGATTTCAAAATTTATTTTTTTATGTTCTGTAAAACATTGCAGATACAGGTGGTTCAAAATTTGAAAGTCTAGTGAATATGTCGAGTGGGGAGTCATATGAAAGGGCTTGGGTTGCATATTCTGAAACAATTTTTTTTACGTTGTCATTTTTGTTTTATGAGGGAAAATGAAAACCGTCAAAAAAATACCGTCCCCCCTTCTTATCTCCGAAGTTTACCAAGGAAAAAATATTAAATTATTACATAACATTGATAGCGCGAGTCTGACTCGCACTTGACCGGTTATATTTTATATAAAAAATGGTATTGCTCTTGGCCAGCATCTAGCTCGGGGGCAAAGATGAGACCGACGGTGAAGCGAGCTCACTCAGAAGATGCCTATTCACTCGTGCCTTAACTTAAACTAGTCTTTGTGAGCAGTAGACCTCGACCTGAAACTTCAAACCAAGCTTTTTGTATACAAGGCTATGGTGCTCCTATTCACTTATGTTACAGAGTCCTGGTGCCTGTACAAGGGAGACATCAAAAAGTTTGACACATTCCACATGCGTTGCTTGCGATGTATTCTTCGTATTCAGTGGCAAGATCGTATGAGAAAGACGGACGTTTTACGTCGTTCTATCTATTAAAAAAAAACCGCATCAAAATCCGTTGCGTAGTTTTAAAGATTTAAGCATTCATAGGGATATAGGGACAGAGAAAGCGACTTTGTTTTATACTATGTAGTGATAAGGTTCCGCTCTTGACTATGGTTTTGGGTTTTGGGTGTCTTGTCAATTATCATTTTATTTTCAACATTACTATTATTGGAATGAACACCGTAACTGTGACTCAGACAAGTGGCAACTGGCAACCATCATTAGAATTATTGCCAGTGTAAGAAATTAGTTGCAATGAAATTCCGCATCATGGCGCTGTCATATATTTCTGGTGGCTTTACAATAGGAACGAAAAGCGTGTATAGTCTGTGGCCGTGACGTCATAGGTCGCGTCGTGACCAGACGGGCGGTCGCGGCACGTCGGCGGACCTCCGCCGCGCATGGACAAACGTAGAAAGTGCTTTGTTTGACATGACTCGCAAAAAAGTTGTCTATGAATTTGAACTACGGGTTTATGTGTTGGTATTGCCAACCTTAGAGCGTGTTCACATTACGATACCAAAACAATACATGCTCAGTCTGTTCACAATAATAGATCCTACGCCGATATCGGATCGTATACTGTGAACACCGTAAAGATAATTCACACAGATTGGCCATTACAAAGGTGGCGCTGCAGTTGACTGAGGTGGACCAATAATTACTGCAGCGCCCCCTGGCGAGTTATCATCGTAACTCCTAGCTAAGTTTCTGCCCGACTAAACTACAAACCTATTACAGAAAACCGTTTCTAAGTCGGTCAAGCCGTTTCGAAGATATTGATGTGCACACATAAACAAACAAACAACCTCTGAACTATCCTACCAGATAGGTAACAAGATAGCTATTAAGATCTATTTTCTACGTTATAGGAGGCAAACGAGCAGTCGGATCGCCTGATGGTAAGCGATTACCGTCGCCCATAGAGACATGCAACACCAGATGAGTCGCAAGTGCGTTGCCGGCCTTTCAGAAGGGAGTACGCTCTTTCCTTGAAGGTTTCAAGGTCACATCCATCCGGAAATATCGCAGGCGGTTCATTCCATAGTTTGGTTGGGCGAGGCAGTAATTTCATGATAAACACACAGCTGTGGACACCAGCCATCTAAGTGGTGAAGAAATGCTGACGCGTAGTATGACGAAAAGATGCGCAGGGAACAATCCGAACAATTTCTCCGAGTACTCCCAGACAAATTAAAAAAAATCAGGTTCAAAGAGGGCTATCGTTTTTGTACTCACCAGTTGCCGCCACTGTCGAGTAAGGTCCAGCTGTCAAATTTTTTTATTGGTTATTATGGGCATGAGAACGAAGTTTACGTTTAAATCATATTTAATACCTTAAAACCGTACCGTAAAAATATCCAACATCCCCCATTGTAGCGCAGTTCCGTTTTGTTAGGAAATAAAGGAGGAAATAAGTTTCCGAAAGACAAAACTATCTCAAAGAACTGTCAGTCATTGACCCGTAACTCATATTTGCCATAATCAAGCTCAGGTATTGCAAAATACTCACCATATTGTTCCAATTAGATATTAACCCGCGTAGCGCAACTACAAAGAGTGACATTTGACATTTCGGAGACCTCGAGCTACACAAGCGCCTCTAGCGGCGAATTCATACGCGATAGCCCCCATTTAACTAAACCGTTTTATACTTAGACTAGATAATTCCCTAAAACAAAAGATTTCGTCACTAAAGTCTAGCCTTGCAAGCAACCTTGTCAACCCGAGTCACGTAGGTTTGTGTGTATTTACAATTGTAATTATGTTACGTGGTTATTTGGCAAAGGTTCCGATCTTCCTTGTTCTGGTGAGTATGCCTGAATGGACGGTACAAGCATACCAGTGAACAAATTACCATAGTTGAAATACTAAGTGTTTTTTTATTAATACTAAGTGTTTTTAAGGCGTTTGTATAAAAATAGTTTACGTTAGCAGCGGTACTGCTTAACACGAAGGAACGGTTGATGAATTTGGAACTGGGTAGCGATTGCACCTATAGCTCAGTTGGCTAGAGCGACTGGCCGCGAGTACCGGGAGGTCGCAGGTTCGAATCCTGCTCGGTGCCTAAATTTTTCAATTTTTCCTTCATTCTAGAATTTCTAAAATTTAAAATATTAAGGTAACCCAAATGGTTACTTGATTATGGCAAATATGAGTTACGGGTCAATGACTGTTAGTGCTTTGAGACAGTTTTGTCTTTCGGAAACTTATTTCCTCCTTATTTTTCGAACAAAACGCGACTGCGCTATAATGCGGGATGTTCAATATTTTTGCGGTACGGTTTTAAGGTATTAAATATGATTTAAATGTAAACTTCGTTCTTATGCTCATAATAAGTTATTATGAGCATAAGAACGAAGTTTGAGTTATTAATAATAACCTATCGGTCATTCTACTTTTTCATAACCAGTATTCTATTACCAAAAAATGTATGATATGTACTGAATTAGTGTACAAAAATAAGATTTCGAAATAGTACCTGAACCTAATAAAAGAAATTAATAGGTAAAAAATACTTAAATATTAACATATTGCTGTAAATGGCGCGTCACAAAGTGGTAAAAACCACTTTTTCATACAAATGGTGAGACATCCAAGGACCACTGAGTTACTAGATTTACAATATCCATAATAGTTGTGGTTCGTTAATTACCAAAACTATCGGAAGTGATACTGCAATTAAACGTCTTTCTAAATAACAATACAAAAATATGAAGTGAGGGCCAAGTATTCCAAAATCGGCATTAAAAAAGTGTCTGAAAATTCATCATCATCATCATATCAGCCGAAAGTCCACTGCTGAACATAGGCCTCCCCCAAGGCTCGCCATTTAGACCGGTCCTGTGCCGTTCGTTTCCACCGGATTCCCGCGACCTTCACCAGGTCATCACTCCACCTTGTCGGAGGCCTACCGACAGCTCGTCTTCCGGTGCGTGGACGCCACTCAAGCTGTTTCTGGCCCCATCGACCGTCAGTCCTGCGAGCAATCTCTGAAATTTATGTACATGAAAAAATAGAAAGGTCCCTTAACAATTTTTGACAGCTGGACCTTACTCGACAGTGGCGCCAACTGGTGAGCATAAAAACCCTCGTTGCCGTTCCCCTGCAGATGTCTTAATTCGCACTTAAGAAATTGCTTTTTATACTCATACGATAAGCAGACGCAGCGGCTCCAAATATTTCATCTTTACGACTCTCCAGCTCTGGCTCCGTGGGAACCGATGCCTCCATTCAATTGGACTAACAATTCAATTCATACACAATCTAAATACTGTTTAAAATATAATTGTCCATTTAATGGAATTAGGGTTGTCAAGTGAGTGGGCAACTTGACTGTTAGAAGTTCTCAAGCCGCCCGAAGGCCTTGAGGCAGGAGGCTTGGCTTAACGACTGTTATCATAGACAGCAGCCGGGATCAACGGCTTAGCGTGCCTTCGACCTATTATCGTGATTTTTTACCTTCCAAAAACAATTTGTATTAAATATTGCTATTCCTAAGGTATAATAAGAGGGAATACATGAAATTGAGCTTTTTCCTTGATATCAGTGGGTGAAAGTATAGAATCATACATAGCAGATTGTACAAGTCTTGAATTATAGAGGGATTAACTGGAGAATCCATAAAATTGGATACTCGGACCAGTCTACTTTTTCATGTACATAATTTTCAGACACTTTTTTTTAAATGCAGTTTTTGGCATACTTGGCCCTCACTTCATATTTTTGTACTGTTATTTAGAAAGAGGTTTAATTGCAGTATCAGTTCCGACAGTTTTGGTAATTAACGAACCACAGATAATATCAATAAATAGAGTAACTCAGTGGTCCTTGGATGTCTCAACATTTGTATGAAAAAAAAAATCTGAAAATTATGTACATAAAAAAGTAGAATGGCCCATTTATCTCATTCAATTTCTATGCGGTTTGTGCGGCGCGAGAATAGATCCACTGGCCGGTAGTCATTATGATAACTATAAATTTGAATTTCTATAAAAATATTAGAGACTGACTCATCCAATTTACATACAAACGAATTTATTTCATAGATATCAGTGATGTCATAAAATAGTAAATTAAAATTCGCCATTTTAAAACCTCCTGCCAAATGTTATGGGGGGCAAATGAGCAGACGGATCGCCTGATGGTAAGCAATTACCGTCGCGCATAAACACCTGCAACACCAGAGGAGTCGTAAGTGCGTTGCCGGCCTTTCAGAAGGGAATACGCTCTTTTCTTGAAGGTTTGAAGGTCATCGGTCCGGAAATACCGCAGGCGACAGTTCATTCCATAGTTTGGTTGTGCGAGGTAGGAAATTTCTTGAGAAACGCACAGTTTTGGACTGCCAACCATCTTCTCTTAATAAATTAAAATATTGATTTGAATATACTAGTATATGTTCTTATTGTTTATTTAAAATCATAACTCTAAAGAGTTCGGCACTGATGTTTCATACATTTTGTTTGATCATTATGACCTATAGTGAATGCAATAAAGTACTGAACTGTTGCAATAGATTCACACAGAATTACGGTTAAAGATTTATTTATTCTCAAAGAATACATTTCACTTACTGAGAATACAATTATTATCATGCCTTAAATTATTATGCCCGTGAGAGCTTACATGTGCAACGAACAATACAAGTAAACAAGTATAAAATATTTTTAGGTACCTGTAACAAATACAAAAGTGCGTAATTGTTGCAGTAATACACAAATAGCATGTTGGGTAGAATAGAATGTTGTCAAGCAAAGAAATACACGCATGCATCGCTCGCACAATGCATCCAACGATAAGGAGTCAGGGCCAGATTATAACTCAAATTAAATTACGGGAATATTATTGATGATATGGGTCTTAAGTTGTTTTTTTTTAATGTTTACTGATTCACTTTAACTTCTCAGAAATTAGTGTTAAAGTACTATAAAGGCCTTTGGATGCCCGCTGACTCATTGGAAAGTAGGTATACTTAGGCGTTCTAGCACAGCATGACATCACTCCCGGATCTTAAAGATGACGATTCGCCCAAATGCTGGGGCGTGTAGGATTCTACGCCATATGATGAATAATTCCACCAAACAGGAATAAGAACTTGATTTGAATCTTAGGTGCAACGTTAGAATAGCTCATGTTATTCTCGGTATAAAGTTTATTCTTGTGTGGTTGACGACCGCTTTAGCCTAGTTGGTTCCCCTGCTTCGAAGCTGGAGGTCCCGGGTTCGAATCCCGGTCAGGGCATTTATTTGTGTGATGAACACAAATATTTGTTCCTGAGTCATGGATGTTTTCTATGTATTTATTGGTAATAACACATTACAAGTCGAAAAGTAATAATGAAAAGAAAATAAAGTAGTAATTTAAGTATCTATTTATCTATATAAGTATGTATATCGTCACTTAGTACCCATAGTACAAGCTTTGCTTAGTTTGGGACTAGGTTGATTTGTGTAAGATTGTCTACAAATATTTATATTTAATTATTTATTTAAACCAGCGTAAACTTTCAAGAATCATACTCGCCTGTTTACATTTATCGAGAGGACGTCTTTATACGTCGATTTCGATTACAATCTCATTTCATACTATTAAAGGCCGTTTTATAAAGATCCGTTAGACCAAATGTCAGATCAAATTTCAGTAACTCAGTACATTTTTTGACACAACAAACCGACATAAGGTCTAACGGATCTTTATAAAAACGAGCCTTAATGTATCGAATTAATCATTTAATCTCATTAACTGGTACGAATCAAGAAATATATTAAGAAATAAATGTGTTAATTAAAACTCATACGCAAACATTTATTCTGCAAATATTAATTTACAATTTAAGAAAATCTGACTATAAGAATACATGTTTCATGTCAGAATATTAATTTACAGTTCAAGAAAGAATAATAATTTCGAGATTACAAATATAACAAAATTAATGCCATACCTACAGTGAAGCAAAGTTATCTATTACGAATATTACAACATCACTACACAACATCAGTAAAGTTAGAGATGTATAAGGTCTCAGTCTGATTAAACAAAAAGTATAATGAAATTCATATAATATCCCAGAGATGTACATGGTCTCTGACCGTCCAAATACAATCAATAGTTACTATTCTAACTTCCTTAGAGATGTATATGTATACTCGTATTTACAGTTCAAGAAGGAATAATAATTTCGAGTTTACAATTATAACAAAATTAATGTCATACAGTGAAGATAAACTTGCAAAGTCATCTATTATAAATATTACAACATCAGTAAAGTTAGAGATGTATAAGTTCTCAAGATTAAACAAGGAGTACAATGAAATTAATATAATATCCCAGAGATGTACATGGTCTCTGAGCGTCAAAATTAAAATTAATTTAATATTGTTGTACATGGTCTCTAAGAGTCACTGATAATAAAAACGAATCCAGAACAGGATTATGTCTTGTCAATCCCCTATAAAAATACACTAGTATTCAAAAATCAAAATCAAACATTTATTCTGCAAATAGGCCACAAGGGCACTTTTACATGTCAAAATATTAATTTACAATTTAAGAAAGTCTGACTATAATAAGTAATAGTAATACATTTTTAATGTCAAAGTATTAATTTACAGAACAGTTCAAGAAGGAATAATAATTTTGAGTTTACAATTATAACAAAATTAATGTCATACAGTGAAGATAATAAAATAGTCTCTAAGAGTCACTGATAATAAAAACGAATCCAGAACAGGATGATGTCTCGTCAATCTCCTATAAAAATACACTAGTATTAACGTAGTCACTATGTCCTTGCAAGAATCAGCAATTTGCTGTGCAGTCAAGAACCGGGAAGGTTGAGCTGCTTGCCTTATCCGTAATTTAGTCGTGTAATGAATGACAGATATTACTCGATGTCGTGTCAGTCCCGATTTGGATTACACGACCAAGTTGCGAACATTGTCTAGTCTCTACAACAACTGAATCAACATAACGGGGGCTATCGTTTTTGTGCTCACCAGTTGGCGCCACTGTCGACTAAGAGCCAGCTGTCAAAAATTGTCATTGGTTATTATGGACATGAGAACGAAGTTTACATTTAAATCATATTCAATACCTTAAAACCGTACCGTAAAAATATCGAACATCCCGCATTGTAGCGCAGTCAAAAAGGAGGAAATAAGTTTCCGAAAGACAAAACTGTCTAAAAGCACTGACAGTCATTGACCCTTAACTCATATTTGCCATAATCAAGCTCAGGTATTGCAAATAGTCACCATATTGTTCCAATTGGATATTAACCCGCATAGCTCAACCACAAAGAGTGACATTTGACGTTTCGACCCCACGCTACACTAGCGCCTCTAGCGGCGAATTCATACGCGATAGCTCTCATTGCATTTTAAATCGCATATATATGTATTATAATTCTATCAAACTTATTAGTGGGGCTACTTCGAAGTTCGAAATTCGAACTTCGTATCTTGCCGTCCCTTTCACCCATATAGTGAATAACACGAGAGTGAAAGGGACGACACGATATGAAGTTCGGACTACAGAACCAGGTCTTAAAAGGCGTACCGGACAGTTCACCAAAAAAATGAAATTAGATTTACAAAATTACCAAGTGTACGCCCAGAAAATAAACTTTTAATTGAAATATGATGATTGCATTATCTTGTTATGGACTTTGCCAGCAGCCCAACAAAAACACAATTTCTTCGTAATATATTACGAATTATATCTCTTGTTGAGTGATATTTCAAAAGCTATGTGCAACTAACATTGTAATATTTAAAAGAAAGAATCGTTAGAGCTTCTTAATCATTTAGTGCCTTTAGGTCTACGCATTCGTTTATCTTTCAGTTTCATTCATCCAATCATATTATTATTATTATTGTTAGTTGTGGGCCTTCTTTGCCGCCTCGACCAGGTGTGGTTGATCTATTGTGGCAGCCCTTAAAGTTCTTTGCTTATACCCGTTGCCTCCAGGAATTTCCAGATTCTTTGGGTCGCAATCTGTTGTATCTCCTCTGTGGGCATAATGTGCCTCCCTAGATAGATACTTCTTTTGCGCATAAGTGGTCCACAGGAGCAGAGGATATAGATGGCAGTTTCCTCCATCCAATCATAACCCAAGTCGCCTTTTTTAGACCTCATCGGTCATTATATTATACTCGTATTGAAGAAATTTGGCATAAGAGAGTCAAGTTTCACCTGGTGCAGCGTCGTGTAATATGCATCCAAGTTTCATTACATTGCGGCGCTACGAGCTACCGATGTACAACAAGTTCGATCAAACTTCAATGTAATGAAAATGGGCCTTAAACTTTATCTGTTTATCTTTCGTGTTTAAAATTAAATGAAAAATATAAATATCAAGCAAAAGGTCCCTGTTTGTCGTTACCCATACGGACGATCTCAAAGTAAGGCATGCAGGTTTATGAGCTCTATGAGCTCAAAATTAAAACGGCCGTTTTAACTTTGAATGCATAGGTTGACGAATCTAGCAACGCAATAACTAGTTTGATGGATCCAAAAAATACTTAAATAGAATCTACAGTACGTAGCGGCCCCCATTTTTAGTTATATATCGTTAAATTTAAATAATTACACTTATTTACGAGTGGCGCTAGTGGACCTGTTACATTTTATTAAAGCGCTGTGAATAAGGGTAGGTTGCACCAAACCGTCTGTAATCGGTGCTCGTTAAAATCTGATTATATGACAAGTTTGTCAAGTTTCTATGGGATGACAGCTGCCGGCGCCATATTTGACGATGACCGGCCTGTCATCGTATGTTGGTGCAACCGACCCTAAATGTTTTCTTTCTTTCTAACGTTCACTGCGGAAATCCTTGGGGACTTTATTCAGTAGGCTCTATATGTTAAGAGGCCTTATAAGTTTTATAATGTTTTGATTTCAAATTATGACAAAAGTATTGATAATATCAATAAAATTATTAAAGGCTACGATGACTTTATTAAAGTTTTAGATAGTAACATAGCCATTTTTTGATTTTATTGTGTGTAGTAGAATTTAAGCGGAAAAAACAAGTTTTTAGATTGAAAATGGTCGATTTGGAGTGATGTTTGAAAAGATATTTCTTAAAGAAAAATCGAAAAAATACATTTAAAGTTTATGACATAATGTCGCAATAGTCCTGTTCTAGATAGTAACATTGAGAAAATGTCAAGATACGTGTCAATTCAAACAGAAAATGGCGTAAATAGATGAGCGTTTTTTAACTGATAAGGACCCTTAAAACAAAGATGATTCTGGTACAGAAAACCCGCGCCATGTTTACACAAAGGCTTTCGCGGCAGTGTTGCCAGATGGTTACATTTCTTACATTTTTCGTAACTTTCGACCGGCTCGCGTAACATGTAAGTAACTTCTGTTATAAAGGATTTTTTTGTAACTTTTGAGGATAATGAGACTGTATTTAAAAAGAAAGGTAATATTATCTAACTGGGATCATGCGACACAATTTATAGGCTTCCATACAGAAAAGGTGACAAATTAACCTACATAGTACGACTGTCTGTCCGTCTCTTGCAACTTTGTGTGACATTTGAGACGCCGCCCATCAGCTTGGCGTAATTATGTTGTCGAACTCGCCGAATTGTAGCTGTATATGGCGACTCGTTTCTTAGAATCGAATGTTTTGATAAGTAATTATGAACATTTTGATAAGTAATTATGAAAAATATATAAAATGAAACTTTTGCATTAGAAATGTAACTTTTCAAGAAAAGATATGTAACTTTCGTCCCAACGGCCCTGGCAACACTGTTTCGCGGACTATATTACCCCCAGAGTTGCCCGTCGTGCCCCGTGGGCCCGTTATGCTAATGCGAACTATTTACAGCGAGTAGTGCCGCGTGTACATTGGGAACACGATCGCGGCTGGCTAGTTTAGTGTGGAACAGTGGTTTTAATTTTATTGGTTCAACTTTTCATACGGGAATTGAAATGGGCTACCGACTGAAATGTCCTGCTAATAAATGTTTTATTTAAGGAACAATGAATATAAAAAACAAGAACATACTAAACTAAGAATAAAAACCTACTTACAAATAAAAAATGGGCTCTAATTCAGAGCCCAGCGGTAGGGTGCCCAGAAGGCTGGCGGCATTGCCACGCTGCACAGCAAGACCGATGCGCTGAGCAAGGTACGCGCCAGCCTTTTGGTCACCCGTCGCGTCAACAAGGCGTTTCGCCAGCTCCTTATATGTGCTGTGAGCACCAGGTCCCCACGGCCCTAGTGTTTCCACCCCAAACGGCTCAAACATGTAGGCACTGTCAATGACTGCATATTTGCGCCGTTTGAGGTGTTCAGCCGCATCGGCGGCAGCTCCAGCCCTGCTAATTGAATGAATGAATGGTTTATTCATATTGAATATATGGTTTTACATCAGATCTTAGTACCTACATATTCTTTCTTCCCATAATATATTCAGCCAGATCAGGCATATGAAAACTTAGGTCAGTGATTTAATCACTCAGTCTATAAATAGGGATAAAATTACATGTAAATTAGGTCATTATATTAAACATATTAAATTGATTAAGGAACCTGTTGAAATTACGTTAGGTAGATCTGTCACTTTTAGTATGGAAAATGATATTAAGATCAACCTCACGCATGCTGAAACGTTACGTAATAATCTCTAACATCCGGATGTCAGTGTTTTTAATTAAGTATATTCTGAATTTCTGCCAATAATTTTATAATTTGGAATTTTATAACTTTCAAAGTGAATCTTGGACTATTCTACAATAAATTTCTTTTATCTGAGCAAGTGAGCATAAGACGATGTTATCTCTTGAACTGATAGCAGCAGTATCCTGCATAAAATCATACAAAATACTTAATCTTTCTATCTGCATATCACACAGTCAAAAATCAAAATCCAAACATTTATTCTGCAAATAGCCCACAAGGGCACTTTTACATGTCAAAATATTAATTTACAATTTAAGAATCTCTCTCAGGTCTCAAGATTAAACAAGGAGTGAAATTAATATATTATCCCAGAGATGTACATGGTCTCTGAGCATCAAAATTAAAATTAATTTAATATTGTTAGAGATGTATATGGTCTCTAAGTCACTGATAATAAAAACTAATCCACAACAGGATGATGTCTCTCGTCAATCCCCTATAAAAGACACTAGTATTAACATAGTCACTATGTCCTAGCAAGCATGAACAGACCGGAGTCCACAAACAGCACCCGATCACGAGTATGACAGTGTCGATTATTAGGTGCTATCTGACTAGAAATAAAATCATCTGCAGTTGGATAGTGGCGCTAATGGTTCAATCACTTAATAATTGAACAATGAACATGCAAGAACTCATTAAAAACCGGTTAAGTGCATGTCGAACTTCGCATATTAGGGCTAAGATCTAACCGATGTTGGTTTTAATAGGAAAAATAACGAAATTCTAAAGAAAAACTTTATTTTATCAATATTAGTATTTGTTGGTCAAATATAAATAAATAAATAAATATTAGAGGACAATCTTACACAAATCGAACTAGCCCCACAGTAAGCTCAAGAAGGCTTGTGTTATGGGTACTAGACGACGATATATTTAATAGATATAAATACTTAAATACATAGAAAACATCCAAGACTCAGAAACAAATATTCATGCTCATCACACAAATATTTGCTCTGACTGGAATTCGAACCCAGGACCGTCAGCTTCACAGGTAGGTGCACTACCCACTAGGCTAAGCCGGAATATACGTAATAATAAACATTAACACCAAATTTCAAGTTCATAGGTACAGGAAGTTAATAAAATATTCGGAACAAAATTTTGTAACAGACGACCGATGGACTCGAAAGTCTCGAAACTCGGCTCGACGCGAAATCACTAGAACGCGAGCTGATTTTAGAGATTAAATCTCATTGACGAGAATTATCGATTTCCATAATCTCGGTCTAGATCTCGGCTTCAATTTTCGTGATCTCGAATGAGATTACAGGAGTTGTATCATTGACCTTGTTTCCAACTTATGTTTGCTAAGACGTTATTTATAAAATTATTTTGTTTTATTATGAGCCATGTGTTCCATATTTAACATATTAGATAACTGGTTTGAATTTAGAATTACGATTTGAAACGGGATATTTACCATGTATATTTGTATTTTTGAGTTCCCGATATTTCGGCACTGTTGCAAGCGCCATTATCAAGGATTAACTGACGTGCTGCGAGTCGTAATTCTAATGTAAATGACCATGTAAGCTTGAAATCTTACATTGGTTTGAATTTAGTCTGGCGATGCTTAGGTACTTTTATTTATTACTCGTTATTTTTGTTTCAATATCGAAATAATACGGTCTTCTTTGCCAACAATATGTCTGCTGAAGGCACGCTGAGTATTTCGGCTTTTTTTTATAGAAGAGCACATACATTTGAAAAATATAAGAAATCTCGATATGGACGAGATTAACCGAGATCTCGAAGATTTGTCTGACGAGATATCGAATCTCAAATCTCGACCTCGGATTATTCACGCGAGATCTCGAATTGCCAATCTTGATTCGAGTTCGTATTCCTTAGATTTATCCAGGGACCGATACCGGTATTTTTAACAAACCCTGAATTAGCCCAATATTTTGGATTATTTTTTGCTCTTTACGTAGGGCTGAATCATGTATTTAGGTAGCAACGTCGTATTATTAGATTGTCCCATTAAAAACGAAATAATGATCCGGTGACCGTAATAATACCGGTATTTTTCCATGGAGAAAATACCCCTGGATGTATCCACTCAGAACAATTGTAAGCACTGTTTGCAGCTAGTTTGCGCTACCAGCCCTAATGCTTTCGGATTTATCCGCGGTTTGTTAGCAAACACGAATAAATTCCACCGCCACTATTACAAAGTCCCATCCTGTGTGCTAATTACATTAATGGAGGACCAGGTTACAGTAAACCGGAGACGACTTGCTTCAATAAACTTTTGTATCTGATGAGTATTTACCGTATTTAGTCTTGCGCGCTTTCATGTGGTTCCTCAGTAATGTTTAACGTTCGTCAAATTTTCTGGCTTATTTCTGCTTTTCATTTGTTTTCTCATTCTATTTGCCGACTGGGAAGGCATTAGAATATTTGATTGAATCCTAATTTACATACGTGCAGTAATAACATGCTGGTTTAACTAGATTGCGAGGTTTGATAGATAGATCAAACGGGTCATTCTACTTTTTCATGACCAGTTTCCTATTACAAAAAAACTCTATGATATGTATTGAATTAGTGTACAAAAATAGGATTTCAAAATAGTACCTGAACTTAATAACAGGAATATATAGGTAAAAATACTTAAATATTAACATATTGCTGTAGAAGGTGGGTAACACAGTAGTAAAAACCATTTTTTCATACAAATGGTGAGACATCCAAGGACCACTGAGTTACTCGATGTATGAATATTAGCTCTGGTTCGTTAATTGCTAAAACTATCGGAAGTGATACTGCAATAAAACCTCTTTCTAAATAACTATACAAAAATATAAAGCGAGGACCAAGTATTCCAAAATCTGCATTAAAAAAAAATTGTCTTAAAATTATGCACTTGAAAAAGTAGAATGGTCCAAACACCTTATTCCTCGGCAACCAGCAATGCGGTTAAACTTGCATTCTCACGTCATTTTGTATGATAACCAAAAACACTTGATGAACTTGAACATTTAGTGCTTTTCTATTTCTAATAAATAATCTGTTATGGATTATTAAATTGATTAGTTTTGATACAGTGGGTGAGGTAACATGTGTAGAGTTCGAAAATAAGTGCACGGATATAATTAATAAGACGTTTATTCAATGATTGTATACACTTACAGGTAACCAAGACAGGTACAATAAATCAAAGTATACAAAAACAATTGAAAGGGTAGGTGGCTCAGCTTGTGTCTGTATCAAGAGACCACTAATGACTCTTGTCTACAGACGCTGTTATTCTGCCACCCCCGTGGCTTAAAAACTATAGCATGTGAACTAAAATAAGCGTCACACGAAGCTAGTATAGTGGGACAAAACATGTAAACACGACTTTATTGACATAGGGTGCTCAGATAAGTTTGAATTATTATTTATTAACATGACTGAATTACTTGCTTGAATCTATAGACACTAACGCCGACGTTATATCTACAGCAAGAGAAAGTGTGGCCAGTCTAGAATCAGATGGGTTTTTTTATCCAACGCCGGTGGAAAACAAGCGTACGGTCCACCTGATGGTAAGCGGCCACCGCAGCCTATAGGCACCCACAACTCCATATAAGTCACGTACGCGTTGCCGACTCTTTATAAAGTTTGAGGATGCGTTGTGTTGACAGCAGAAGGGACAAATTTAGGTTCCTCGCTCTCAACACAGTGCATCCTCGGGAGCTCTGGCAACCTTGCTCATCTCTAGGAACACAACACTACATACTTGTATAGTAGATAATGTTATTATGGCTGTGGTCTTCTGCAAGGCGGAGGTACCTCCCCAGTTGGGCTGCTCCAAATTCGAGCAGGCTGAAATTTTGCTGTGCCCTACCTCTCTGATGGAATAATCGCATTTCGTATGAGCCCTGCTATCTGAGAGGATACATCGCCTGTCCTTTCGACCGTGTGCCAATTTGATAGCGAATTCGGTTGTATTTCATACTGTCAAGTTGCGGATTGCGATCGCTGGGCCGGGGTCAAACTAAGAACCACATTTATTTATTTGTTATCCGGATTTACAACTATTTTTACACGTACGAAGCCTAAGACAATAGTATAAATTACTATATATTGTACAATTATTTTCCTATACTAATAGTACGCTTATGGGCCATTCTACTTTTTCATGTACATAATTTTAAGACACTTTTTCTTAATGCAGATTTTGGGAATACTTGGCCCCCACTTCATATTTTTGTATTGTTATTTAGAAAGAGGTTTAATTGCAGTATTACTTCCGATAGTTTCGGTAATTAACGAACCACAGCTATAATATCCATAAATCGAGTAACTCAGTGGTCCTTAGATGTCTCACCATTTGTATGAAAAAATGGTTTTTACTACTGTGTTACCCACCTTTTACAGCAATATGTTAATATTTAAGTATTTATACACCTATAAATTGCTTTTATTAGGTCCAAGTACTATTTCCAAATCCTATTTTTGCACACTAACTCAATACATATCATATTATTTTTGTAACAGAAAACTGGTCATGAAAAAGTAGAATGACCCAGTGCCACATATAATTTTATCTAATCTTTATGCTTAGAGACCTTATACATCTCTATTAAATCTCGATTGTTATTAGTTTCTTAGTCTTATTTTTG
This sequence comes from Epiblema foenella, assembly GCA_963556455.1. Classification (NCBI taxonomy): domain Eukaryota; kingdom Metazoa; phylum Arthropoda; class Insecta; order Lepidoptera; family Tortricidae; genus Epiblema; species Epiblema foenella. The sequence continues at coordinate 511,650 of OY747102.1, read as the reverse complement.
ACATGTAACACTACATTTAATAATGATACTTTGATTATTGTATTATTTTTATTTGATATAGATAGATTTTGACTTGTAAAAGTGTCCTTAAACAACATTTGATTATTATTTCTTTTTTAATACAACGCCGGTGGCAAACATGCGTACGGCCCACCTGATGTTAAGCGGCCACCGCAGCCTATAGACGCCCGCAACGCCACAGGAGTCACGTGCGCGATGCTGACCCTTTATAGGATTTGAGGATGCACTGTGTTGACAGCAGAAGGAATACATTTAGGTCTCTCATTCTCAACTTAGTGCTATTATCTATAAAAAAGGCAAAATAATCACGTTTGTTGTATGGAAGCTCCCTTAAATATTTAATTCATCCTGTTTTTGAGTGTTTATTGTTATACCGGCAACAGAAATACATCATCTGTGAAAATTTCAACTGCCTAACTATCACGACCGGATTAGCCTAGTGGGTAGTGCACCTGCCTGTGAAGCTGACGGTCCTGGGTTCGAATCCCGGTCAGGGCAAATATTTGTGTGATGAGCATGAATATTTGTTTCTGAGTCTTGGATGTTTTCTATGTATTTAAGTATTTATATCTATTAAATGTATCGTCGTCTAGTACCCATAACACAAGCCTTCTTGAGCTTACTGTGGTTCTAGTTCGATTTGTGTAAGATTGTCCTCTAATATTTATTTATTTATTTATTTATCACGGTTCATGAGATACAGCCTGGTGACAGACGGACTGCGAAGTCTTAGTAATAGGGTCCCGTTTTACCCTCTGGGTACGGAACCCTAAAAAGTACCTAATAGCATCAGCATACAGGATTGGAGATCAGAGGGGCTTCCGAACCTCGAAATCCGAACTTCGTATCGTGCCGTCCCTCTCACTCATATAGTGAACAATACGGGAGTGAAAGGGACGGCAGGATATGAAGTTCGGATTTCGAAGTTCGGTATAGCCTCAGTTGTAAAAACAAAAGTTGTCCACCCGGTGGTCAATAGTTAACGGCTTATGTACATGTAAGTTATGTTTTTATTACATGGATTTATAGTTATGGAAACATCGTTTATGCGGGTTACTAGACCAATCCAAAATTAAGCTTTGTGGCCCTTAACTTTTGATATGTCCACCGAAAAGACGCGAACCTAAATCTGACAATGACCCAAACGCTCAGCTCGATCTCGAAACAGGTTATTAAATACGGAATATTACCGCTATTGGTTCCACGGTGATTAAGAGGCCTTATAAGTTTTAAATCAGAAATCAAAATCAAACATTTATTCTGCAAATAGGCCACAAGGGCACTTTTACATGTCAAAATATTAATTCACAATTTAAGAAAGTCAGACTATAATAAGTAATACATTTTTAATGTCAAAATATTAATTTACAGTTCAAGAAGGAATAACAATTTCGAGTTTACAATTAATAACATAATTAATGTCATACAGTGAAGATAAACTTGCAAAGTTATCTAATTACAAATATAAAATGTTTTGTTTTCAAATTATGACAAAAGTATTGATAATACCATTAAAGTGATTAAAGGATACGATATTTTTATTAAAGTTTTAGATAGTAACATGGTCATTATTTGATTTTATTGTTTGTATTAGAATTTAAGCGGAAAAAACACAGTTTTTAGATTGAAAATGGTCGATTTGGAGTGATGTTTGAAACGATATTTCTTAAAGAAAAATCCATAAAATACAAATACAAATACAATATTTATTTATTTACCAGATCGTTAATGTGTACATTCAGAAAGTTAACCATAACCTTAGTTTATAACATTACATTAGAGCAATCAGTGGTCTTCACACTAGGCCGAGCCTGTGTCGTGAAGGCCGAATCATATTACCGGAAGATTTAAACAGTAACATGACACAGATGATGAAAATACATTTAAATTTTGTGACATTAGGTCGCAATAGACCGGTTTAGCCTAGTGGGTAGTGCACCTGCCTGTGAAGCAACGGTCCTGGGTTGGAATCCCGGTCAGGACAAATATTTGTGTGATGAGCATGAATATTTGTTTCTGAGTCTTGGATGTTTTCTATGTATTTAAGTATATATATCTATTAAATATGTCGTCGTCTAGTACCCATAACACAAGCCTTCTTGAGCTTACTGTGGGGCTAGTTCGATTTGTGTAATATTGTCCTCTAATATTTATTTATTTATTTAATAGTCCTTTCCTAGATAGTAACACTGAGAAAATGTCAATTCGATCAGACAACCGTCTAAATAGATGAGCGTTTTTTAACTGATGAGGACCCTTAACTACGTGTTATTTGTCACTATTTAGTACAAGTTTTTAATGAGGTTCAGTTCTTAGCGGGGTTTAATTAATAATTGTTGTGTCAACGACACAACTCTAGTTAATGTATGCAGTTATGCGTGGAATACAAAGAGCAGTTAAGATGAAATGTAATTAGCCAGAGCTTGGCGTGTTGTATAGATTTAGAGGTAACAAGAAGATATTCGTATTTTAGAATGAAGGAAAAATTTAATAATTTAGGCAAAGAGCAGGATTCGAACCTGCGACCTCCCGGCACTCGCGGCCAGTCGCTCTAGCCAACTGTGCCTTTAACATGAGTTTACATGACAGATTGACCGTACTCGCTAGCGACTGCGTAAAAAATGTAAGGGCAAAGAACAGCGCCTCTGGCGGTTACGCAATAGAACTAAGAATCGGCATACTAAATCGTTTACGCAGTCGCTAGCGAGTACGGTCATGCAAACTCATGGTAAAGTCACTGAGATATAGGTGCAATCGCCACCCAGTCCCAAATTCATCAACCGTCCCTCCCTTAAGGCGTTTGAATAAAAATAGATATTCGTATATTCAACAAATTGTAGTACAAATTATAGAAAAACGCTATTTTAGGCAGTGTTGCCAGATGGTTACATTTCTTACATTTTTCGTAACTTTTGACCGGCTCGCGTAACATGTAAGTAACTTCTGTTGTAAAGCAGTTTTTTTGTAACTTTTGAGGATAATGAGACTGTATTTAAAAAAAAAGGTAATTTTATCTAACCGGCATCAAGCGACACAATTTATAGGCTTCCGTACAGAAAAGGTGACAAAATAACCTACATAGTACGACTCTGTCTGTACGTCTCTTGCAACTTTGTATGACATTTGAGACACCGCCCATCAGCTCGGCGTAATTCTGTCGCCGAACTCGCCTAATTGTAGCTGTATATGGCGACTCGTTTCTTAGAATCGAATGTTTTGATAAGTAATTATGAACGTTTTGATGAGTAATTATGAAAAATATATAAAATGTAACTTTTGCATTAAAAATGTAACTTTTCAAGAAAAGAAATATAACTTTCGTCTCAACGGCCCTGGCAACACTGATTTTAGGTTATAGCTTGTAACCGGTTTTTGATTGCGTTCGTCAGACAACATTTACCTGGGAGTTCGTTGTTTTCCGTTACGGCGCTTAATCTATTAATACCGGGTTTTATAGATCCGTTAGACCAAATGTCAGATCAAATTTGACACTCAGTACATTTTTTGACATAACAAACCGACATAAGGTCTAACGGATCTTTATAAAACTGAGCCTATGCCGTTTTATATAACTACAGGAAATTGCGATGGCAGCTAAAAAAACTTATTGGTAACTGTTAAACTAATTTTTTTAAAGTTACCTATATATCTTCGTATCGCTCTTTAGCGATAAGACCGCCTGTTGTTCTGCCTTTGTCTCCCTGTATCTTTGTTTTTTGTTTTTTATTTGCTATTTTATTATGTGAGGTGTGCAATAAAGAGTATTTGTATTGTTGTATTGTATTGTATATATTTATTTACAAATAAATGAAACATCATCATCATCCTAGCGTTATCCCGGTACAGTTGCATCCTGAAGGATGCCCGGGGTCCGCTACCTAATCCGAAGACTTGGCGTAGGCACTAGTTTTTAAGGAAGCGACTGCCGCCTGACCTTCCATCCCGAGGGGAAACCAGACCTTATTGGAATTGGGCTTGTCAAGTGAATAGGCAACTTGACTGTTAGAAGTTCTCAAGCCGCCCGGAGGCCTCTAACTGGGCTCAACGACTGATAACATAGACAGCAGCCGGGATCAACGGCTTAGCGTGCCTTCCAAAGCACGGGAGCGCTCAGTTAATAACCACTCAAGTCGGTCACCCATCCAATAACTGACCTGGGCCGACGTTGCTTAACCTCGCATACCGCACGCGGTACGCGGGCGCCGCTGGGCCACGAGCGCTCCAACAAGGAACAACACAACAGGGATGTTGCGGATGCAGATTTTTTGACATCCGCGGATGCGGATGCCTACATATACACATAGAAAAACCATTAAATATTACTTTTATTCATTTTTGTTTTTTAAAAAATAATCTTAATATTCGGAGAATAAGAATAAGAATACGAAATAATTTATTGCCATTACACAAACAACATGTGACACTGTTAAAAATCAGAAAATAATTAAATAGTAACCATAATAAGTAACATTTAAGGGCGAAGGCAAAAGGAGTACATTCAGCGACTGCTGGCGCCCATATATTCGAGACTCGTCGCTTTTTGTCATTGTAACTATCACGATTGACGAATCACAAAAACGGAACGAGATTATTATTGGTCGACGACGAAAATACCTAACACGAAACGTACCTACGTCGCACGCGCCGTTGCTGAGTCGTTCTTGTACCGACTTTTTCAACATAACATAAATATAAATAAATAAATAAATATTAGAGGACAATCTTACACAAATCGAGCTAGCCCCACAGTAAGCTCAAGAAGGTTTATGTAATGGGTACTAGACGACGATATATTTAATAGATATAAATACTTAAATACATAGAAAACATCCAAGACCCAGAAACAAATATTCATGCTCATCACACAAATATTTGCCCTGACCGGGATTCGAACCCAGGACCGAACATATAAGAATAACTTTGCTAATTATCTAAAACTAACTAGAATAATAACAAATAACCTACACCCGGTCTGTCCTGATTGGACCGAAGGTCCCCATAATGCTCGCGGCGTTACTAACTGTACAGCAATGGAGACCTGTTGGACCAGCCATGACCCAGAGCGGGGGTCATTACCCCTCTTCCTTATCAAATATCAAATAATTTATTTCACATAATTTCAGGCACAATGAGATCTTAGAAGTAGTCTTAGTATCACTAAAATTTACCATAAATGGCATGTGAAATTGAGAGGTATATACACCTGCAATACAGTATACTATGGTCATTAATCTCAAAATTCAGATAAAAATAAAGTCAAATAGAATGTCTATAAGTCAAAATTATAAAATCAATTACATCATTTATCGAGTTTAATGTCATACATTCGTTATTTTTAAAGTACCTGCATAACATTTCTATTACTTATAATCTAAATACTCCTGCACACTATAGAAGCACTTTTCCACAAGCCACTTTTTGAGGGCTCGTTTGAATTTTGCGAAGGGTAGGTCTTTTATTGTGTCAGGCAGCTTGTTAAATATTTTAATACACATAATATAACTATTCTTAGCAACTAATGATAATTTTGACATTGGAATGAATAATTTATTGCGATATTGTGAGCGTATGGGATTTTTGTAGATTTCTTTAGCACGAATAAACATCTGTTCGTTTTTGTACACAAATAAACATGCATCGAAAATATATAGGCTAACTTAGCTTTTTCCCAAAGGATTTAAAAAGCCCGAGAGCCTCGCTGCCCCAGGGTTTTGCCGTTTCAACTGCTATCGGGACGAAGTCGTACGCCGTCTACAAGGCAGAGTATTTGGCGTGTTTCAACTTGGCGACATTTTCTGCCGCTGAGCTTGCTGCCTTAGTTGTTTGTCTTAAGTGGGATGCCGCAAATGTGCTGACACAAGTGACATCCCATAAGAGACAATGCCCTCTCTGGCATGGAAACAGCGTCCACCCGTCCGGTCTTTTGCCGTCAGTGCGACAGGCCTGGCCCCTATTTCACCAAAGCTGAGGCGCGAAAATTGTCAAAAAACATTACAATTTTAGTTGGTGAAACAGTTTTCACATGAAAATTGTCTATTTGTCAGCCTACTATGTCAAATACATACGTATGTCAACTTGGTTAAATAGGGGCCTGGTAGTTTACCGTAGAACTGATCCTTAGTTCTATGAGTGACCGCCAGAGGCGCTGTACTAATGTACATACAAATCGTTTACGCAGACGCTAGCGAGTACGGTCACTGTCGACTCATGGTAGCGCTATAGTGAAATAGTTACTACACTCGATAGCGTATTGTTTGATAGCATCTGTCAAGTTTGTAACTCATGGTGCCGATTTTCTCCGGTAACAGCCATTTGACAGCTACAAAACGTCAGTCGCTAGCGTTTAGTTTTCGATAGGTAATTTACCGTAGAACTCATACTACCGATCCTTAGTTCTATGAGTGACCGCCAGAGGCGCTGTACTTTTGTGCGTACAAATCGTTTACGCAGACGCTAGCGAGTACGGTCATTGTAAACTCATGGTAGTGCTACTGGAAGTTCCAGAAGGCAGGGTAGGTACGATGGCCGTCACCAATTCAAAATTGATAGTTTTCGATCTAATTTTAGAGTTTAAAGTTATTCGTTCGATACGTGAAAACCAGCGCTTTCCCTGCGTTTATCCTCGGCTCGGGCACGCAATTGTAAACAGTTCTCTATAACTACGACTTTTTCGCGTGTCCATTAGAGTCATTATCACTGTTAAAATATTTTATACGAGCACGCAAGTTCAAGTTTCAATAAACCAACTAGTTAGGTACCTTTATAGAAAGTTTACCATTCAAAAATGCACCTTAGACTACCACGATATTAGGATGTCTATTTTGTTCATCGCTTCAGAGTTTATTCTCATTTGCAAAGCCCGAAGATGCATCTAATCTCAGTTAGTTAAAAGTTATACGTTATAGAAACGCTGCTATAGAGCATAAGGCATTGTTAATTTATATTGCACCTAGCATCTCAACAATAGAGTCCCATTTTAAATAATGCCATTTTATGCAGGATGATTGTATGCATCAAGTCTTTCAAAAATGGACCTAAGGTTATGCCTAATAAGGATTATTATGTCAAGTGTGAAACCGAAGTCGTGCTGGGCCGATGAGTGAACATTCATTAATTAGGTGTATTGACAAAGAATGATTAATCCTATTGGTCCGGCGCTTGGTTATGATTGAGTATTGGTGCATAATGATATCCAATTGTTAGCTATTATGCTTCAGAGTTTAGTGTTCAGTCAAACGTGGCAATGGAAAATGGCAGGAAAATAATATATCTTGATATTGACAGCCATTTGCGATCCTAGACTTACTTACGTATGATTATAAGCAATATTTGTGATAATCCATATTGAAAGGGACCTTATGGCGGCCGGCGCTTACGCCTTTATTGCCGCTGTTCCAATACAATAGGGAATAGGTGCAACGTAAGCGCCTGCCGCCATAAGGTCCCTTTCGATGTGGATTATCACATTTATTTAAAACAATAAAAAAAGAAGAAAAGAACAAACATAATGTCGATAATTCGCTGCTCTTCATATGTTTAATCAGTTTCCACATAGGTATATATATAGTATTAAGTTCAGACATAAATCTTTAAAAAATATATAATTAAAACGGCGCTTGATCGTTGCCGTGTCTAGTTGATATACCTTTTTTTTCCTCCTCCCGTGCCCGCACTCACCCCTCCCTCGTCCTGCTGGGTAAAGGTGGGCTTAGGCAGATAATAAAATAAAGACTTGTAAAAAAATGCCCTAAGTCTTCGGAGCTCGGTAGGGTTTGCAAAGGCTGGCCTAATTGCCACGCTGGAGCTATGCTAATGCTGGGCGAAATAGTGGTCAGCCCTCTGGTCACCAGAAGCCTCTATAAGGTGCGATGTTCTTATAGAGGCGACGAGCACTTGGACCCCATGGCCTCAGCGTCTCAACCCCAAACACCGCAAACAATAGATACTTTAAATAACATAAATGTCCGTACATAGAAAAAAAGAGGTAAAATTAGCGTAGCCATTCACTCACACACACAGACGCGCACACGCACACACGCACGCACGCACGCACGCACACACACACGCATGCACGCACACGCAGACATACACATACCATGGACCATTTATGGGCCGCCAGCAGTCGCTGAATGTACTCCTTTTGCCTTCGCCCTTAAATGTTACTTATTATGGTTACTATTTAATTATGTTCTGGTTTTTAAGGTTCAAGTGTCAGAAATTGTATTATGTTGTTGTGTAATGGCAATAAATTCTTTCTTATTCTTATACTGCCGAGAGTGGTATATTTGACAGATTTGAATTACGTAAATTCAATTCTTAAGTGTAAATCAAGAAATACCAGAACCGAATATGTTAGTACAGACAAGTCATGATTTGCTTATGACAATACCATGAGCTACAAATCATATCGCTGCCCGCATTAGTCTGTGTCGCTGTAGTGACACAGTCGTGCGCCGTGCTCGGGGCCCGCGGGTGGTCCTTATTCATCTGGTATAGTCTTTTTATCTCACAAACGCGAGTTAGCCATAGTTGTATACATACATATCTCTCGCCTGTGTTCCCAAAAAGCGTAGACAGAGCACATGGAATCTAATTCCACATTTGTTGAGAATTCATGGTAGGGATTACACAAAACACTTCACTCGTACTGCATTATTTATTTCATAGTAAAGTAAAGACGCTATATCTACGCGCCATGACAGCCACAGAATACAGGGCCACAGATAAGTGGTAGTGTTGTGACAAACTATTTTTGGTGTTTGTATGGACAGTTGGCTGACTTGGACGACCTGCCCCATAGAAAAAAAATAAAAATTTCCAGTCAAAAAAAATTCTTCTACTTTTCCCTTATCAGAACACGATATCGAATATGCCCTTAAAAGGATCCTCACTAGTTATGTTACACCCTGTATAAGTACACAACATAAAGTATGTTTTCCCTAATATTAGGTTTGTTCCAAATATGAGCGAGATGACCTGGTGAAGGTCGCGGGAATCCGGTGGAAACGAACGGCATAGGACCGGTTTAAATGGCGAGCCTTGGGGGAGGCCTATGTTCAGCAGTGGACGTCTTTCGGCTGAAATGATGATGATGATGATGATGATGATGTATGGACAGTTGGCTGACTTGGACGACCTGCCCCATAAAAAAAAAATTCCAGTCAAAAAAATTCTTCTACTTTTCCCTTATCAGAACACGATATCGAATATGCTCTTAAACGCATCCTCACTAGTTTTTTTACATCCTGTATAAGTACACAGCATAAAGTATGTTTTCCCTAATATTAGGTTTGTTCCAAATATGAGCGAGATGACCTGGTGAAGGTCGCGGGAATCCGGTGGAAACGAACGGCACAGGACCGGTCTAAATGGCGAGCCTTGGGGGAGGCCTATGTTCAGCAGTGGACGTCTTTCGGCTGAAATGATGATGATGATGATGATGATGATGATGATGATGATGATGATGATTATGATGAGCGAGATGATATTCCGCTATGCCCTAGGTATCTACCTCTCTGGAAACATACAAAGCTTGGTTATTGGTTAACTCTAAAAAAAATATGTACGTTGGTCGGCCGTGAGTGCCAACCCTGGTGTAACGTATTCTCAATCCGCCGATCATTAAGTTCTATTCAACCTAAGCCCGGATTAGCATATCGCGAGCCACGGTCTGTAGCCATCGCTCCACAGGGAGAAGGATTTTTCATGCTAAAATTCGGCATTCATGACTTATTTATACACTAATCGTTGCGTCGATCTGTGTTCAACTGTAATAAAAAAAATTTGATACAGGGGGCAAGCTGGCAGACGGATCACCTGATGATCGCTTTTAGCAGTGCCTCCGGCTCACACTGTGTCTTGTGAGACACCGCACCTCCGCGCCCTGACGCTGCTGAATGCCCTGTTGGTGTCAGCACCCGAGTGTAATCTGCTTGCGTGGCGATGGACGGCTGTGTGTAGGGAGTGTCTGAAGTTCTGTGAGATGAAGGATGATAGGCTTTCTAGTGTACCTACGTAGATAATTAGTATCATTGCTTTTGTTCCTTTAAGTTGATGTTTCGTTTCACAGTGTATTAGACTAAATCTGTAATGCTGTGTAAATATATTTAAATAAATAACTAAATGATAAGCGATTACCATCGCTCATAAATCTGCAACACCAGCGGAGACACAAATGCGTTGCCGGCCTTTCAAATTTCTTAAGGGATTGAAGGTCGTATCGGTCCGGAAAACCGCAGGCGACAGTTCATTCCACAATGTTGTGCGAGGCAGGAAAATTCTAGAAAAACGCACAGTTAATATTAGGAAAAGCGCCAGCAAAAATATTTTAAAATCTGAATTTAAAAAGCTTATGTTAAAACAATTTGAAAATACAACAATCTTAATTAGCCAATATTATTAGAATAGTTTATGTTATAACACTTATAATAAACTTACATTTGTAAGTTGCACTACTAGAGCAGTTGATGTACTTAACTAAATAGCTAACTTAAAACAGTAATATGAAGAAAGGGAGCTTATTTCTGCCAACAAACTGTTATACAGTTTGGCGGAAGTTATAACAAGTTGTAAAAGAGTACTGTTTTCGTGAATAAATGCTTTATTATTATATTTATAGACTGGCAATATAAGTGGTGAGGATAGAAATGCTGTCACGTAGAAAGATGGCGAAAAGATACAACAGGAATCAGACCGAGCCCCGTTAAACAAGCGATAGGAAATCTGACAACAAACGGATACACACATATATTAATTACATTTACATATCCAGGTGAACTGATGACGTGGTAAAGGTCGCGGGAGTCCGCTGGATGCGGGTGGCGTAGGACCGGTCATAATGGCACTCTTTGGGGGAGGCCTATGTCCAGCAGTGGTCTTTCGGTTGATATGATGATGATGATGATAATCTAAACACCTCGTCTATGCAGATGACACAATTTATAAAGCTGTATCCTCCGAAGCAGATTGCCGTGCATTGCAGCAGGACTTAGATTTTTTTTCCTTTCCAATAATCATCTTATGTTGAATACTGGAAAATGTTTCGTAATCAGCTTTAATCTTAAAAAAGATCCGTAAACTTTTAATTATAATTTAGCCGGGAATCACTTGGAGCGGGTATGTTCTACCAGGAACTTAGGTGTTTCTTTGGACTCACAATTAAATTTTAATATAAACATTGATAATTGATGTAAGCGAGCTTACCAAAAGGAAGTCGGATCAAATACTTACAAATTATTGTTTTATATTTTCGTTAGGAGTATCCTTGAATTTGGTTGTGTAGTTTGGACATCCCAGTCCATATTGACTTTTTTAAATTTGACTGTAGCTTTATAGGCCGGGTTCAATAAAGAGAGGAGTGCGCGGTTGGAGAGTAGGCTGGAAAAAAACAGGCGAAACCTCCGACACGACCATACGGGTGGTTTTGAACACTGGAAGACCCTAAGAGTTTGGGCTCCAGTGAGATTGGTTGAGCGGTTGCAACCGAATCTGAGGTATGAGTGGAATCGAGCTACCGGGAATTTTGTCACTGGTTCACTAAACATAGCCTAACTGAGAACAATCCAGCAAGAAACTCAGTTAGGTCCGAACCATATTGACCATCATCATCATCATTTCAGCCGAAAGACGTCCACTGCTGAACATAGGCCTCCCCCAAGGCTCGCCATTTAGACCGGTCCTGTGCCGTTCGTTTCCACCGGATTTCCGCGACCTTCACCAGGTCATCACTCCACCTTGTCGGAGGCCTACCGACAGCTCGTCTTCCGGTGCGTGGACGCCACTCAAGCAGTTTCTGGCCCCATCGACCGTCAGTCCTGCGAGGACCCATATTGACCGTTTGGAGAAAATTCAAAATGTTTTCCTGAATTCACTGCTATCGAACACGCAATTACTTCGAGCACACAGAGTCTGCTGCGAAGCATTTCTGTATTCCTTCCCTTAGGCGTAGGGAACCGGGGCGGTTCTGAGCCTTCCCCCCTCCACATACATAGAATAGAATCATCGGCAGATCCTTCTAATTCCCGAGTGTCTTACAAGGTGAGCGGCAAGGCCAGGCGAGAGAAAAGCGCCCGAAGCGCACTCTTTAGATTATATTAGATTTTTTATTTCATAATATACAATTACAATACAAATTAAAGCTAGCTTAATCTATACGAATTTATATTATGATCGTCAATAATAAAATAAAATGTTATTCAATTTCATAAACGGACAAACTAATGATTTTGAAATAATATTAATGTAGCCGAAATTTAATAAATGTCATCTAAGAATTATTTTACAAAAATTACATCACGTAAGTTCGTCAAATTAAAAACTAATGAATGTATATAGAAAAACACGAAATAATAATAATTGAAAACACGATTAACACTAAATTTTTTAATGTTAAAAACAGTTATAAAAATTATTTTGTTATGTCGATATATTCATTAATATTATATAGGTAACGGATTTTTCAATAAAAAGATTTTTTAGACTCTTCATATCCCAAACTGTCACAATCCGAAGGGCCGAAGTTCACCATCAGTTATTCACCCCCTTCCTCTCTCACAAGCAAGACGTACGAGTGCAACGAACGCTGACTCAAGTCTCTCTCCCGCTCTCCGCTTCCCCATAGCAGATTTTTACCGTCGTTTGTCACCTCTTGGCTCTTGGTACCGGGGGCGAACAGCCCGACTCGCCCCCCCATTACTCCGCCACTGAGTATTTAGATGTTCTTGTTTAAAATTCTTAAAGGTGTGATCCATTTTTCAAACCTCTTAAAACTAGTTTAATTTTAGTTGCCCGCATCATCCCTTACGTCCTAGATAATCAATCGCAAATACAAATTCTCCTCTCCCTGGAATTGTAAATAATATTGCAGTGCCCATCAGGGTTCACAAAGCTCTACCTTATAAGTTTACCACCTGCGCAACTACTTTGTGAAATTGCAATAAAGTATTGAGTATTGAGTAGATATCTATTTCACATCAGCGTTGCCCGCAAACAATATTCTTGGCTCACTTTTATGAGGGGAGTCAGAGTACCTAGGTTTAATCATAATAATTTGATCAATATTTATCCTTTTCACAGTTCAAGTTCTAGTTTTTAAAATGTTAATGATAATAATAAGGTAAATGTAACTTTTCAGGTCTACTAAAATTTCCAAATAAATAATGTCTAAAACAGTTTCTCTAAATTATGTAACCAAATTGAAGTATTTCCAATGATTGACATTCGCACTTGTTACGATCATTATTTCCCATCTTCTCTCATTCATTTTATGAAGTAGGTACTTATGTCAAATTCTAATACTGCGTCGAGGATCGGTACGTACAATTTGTTTCTGACAGCGCCAGTGAAGATAGAAGGGCTGTTCGGCTAAACCAATTGAATTTGAACAAATTTTGAAACTATTATTTAAACACACTAAGACGTTAAGCCAGAGAGAGCAAAACACATGAACACATACACACACACATCCTCTTAGCGTTTCCCCGAAAATAAATATTTTTAACGAAAATTGTTTCGAACCAGATGAGATGCGAAAAAGTATTTTGGGTATGGCACCGAAAATATTTAATAAAATTCCTGACTCAATTATATCGCTTGACATACATAATTTTAAAAAAACAGCTGACTTTATTCCTTGTTGACAAATGTTACTACACCATAAATGATTTTCTTAATGATACTAACAAAGCTTTATATTAATACGCAGTAGTTATTTTTATTTAATTTGCTTATTGTTGTATTAAATTAATGATAGTTGTATTAGTGAATGACATGTTTATTATAACCGCACGAAATGAGTTTTTGTACACCTGCATTGCGGGTAAAACATAGTGCTCAACCGTATCTGTCTATGTACCATCTTTTTCTACCAATGTTTAACAAAATAAATATTCTGATTCTGATTCTGAACCAGGTAAGTGTAACAGTTTTTCACAAGGTGTTTGACAACCAAACATGCCATCGAAGATGCGACCTTTTTTAATTAACAGCATAGGAAAGATGATATTTAAATGTGGACTAGTAGTAGAAGGCACGGAACCCTTCATGGTGCGTGGTCCGAAACTCGGGAATAACTCGGAAAACCGCGATCAGAAAGACCGAAACCGGAACAGAAAGTCCCCGTACCATGGAGTTTTAGCACCAACAAAATTAAGGGTCCTTATCAGTTAAAAAACGCTCATCTATTTAGACGATTTTCTTATTGAATTGACACGTATCTTGTCATTTTCTCAGTGTTACTATCTAGAAAAGGACTATTACGACCTAATGTCATAAATTTTAAAAGTATTTTCTAGATTTTTCTTTAAGAAATATCGTTTCGAACGTCACTCTAAATCGACTATTTTCAAGCTAAAACCTATGTTTATCCATTTAAATTCTACCACACACAATAAAAACAAAAAAGGGCTATGTTACTATCTAAAACTTTATAAAAATTATCGTATCCTTTAATCACTTTAATGTTATTATCAATACTTTTGTCATAATTTGAAATCAAAACATTTTAAAACTTATAAGGCCTCTTAATGAAGATTTCAAATAAAAAATCACAAATATCAATCTGAGACGTACGAGGATAAATACAAAAGCGATTTTAATTCAATAAGTTATTTCGAACATAGTCCCAGAGCCGCGGCTCTGCAGGCTGGCACGAGCAACCGCGTCACCGCGTGTCACCGCTAAGAAAGCCCGACGCTGCTACACGAGTTTCTACTTAGCTGATATTTTGCCGAATAAGTTGGATTGATTCCATCTTGGTTTCGCGTTAGAGTTACATCTACATTACGAGTCTATTGTCTTTACTATACAGGGTATCCCACGGCTATGCCACATAAATAAATAAATAAATAAATATTACAGGACAATCTTACACAAATCGAACTAGCCCCACAGTAAGCTCAAGAAGGCTTGTGTTATGGGTACTAGACGATGATATATTTAATAGATATAAATACTTAAATACATGGAGGGAAAGTACCTTGCATATTGTAGATGGAACATTTTACTGAAAGAAGACATTATTTTAATTATAAAAACAATTTAAACTGCATTCACAGATATTTAAATAGCAATTAAACCGTGAACCGGGAATCGAACCCGTTACACAAGAAAAATAATTACCCTGTAGCTTTATCATACCAATCGAAAGGCTTTATCATATGGATTATTATTTGCTAAATAACATAGTATCAGAAATAAAAGGAAGACCATGAATTTTAACATTTTTAATACAAAATTAATCAATTGATCACGTGTAAAGGGTTCGATTCCAGGTTCAACCACACAATTATTTAAATATCTGTGAATTCAGTTTACATATTTTTTTAAATTCAAATAATGTCTTCTTTCAGTAAAATGTTCCCCATCAATAATATTCAAGGTACTTTCCCTCCATGTGGCATAGCCGTAGGACGCCCTGTATAGCAATAAGAAGATATACGTAGATATCTCTACCGATATAAAAATAAAAACATTTATTGATTTACAAGCGGTAGTAATAGTTAAATAAATATTTATGTACCTTATTCTTTTCTGAATAACAATAACTTAAATAATATTACAACTAACTTAAATCTAAAACAGGCCCTTGGGGCATTGTACCGAGGATGCTGGCGGCATTTCCTCGCTGTATCGCAATACTGATACGTTGCGTGAGGAAGTCGCCAGCTCTTCCCTCACCAGTTACGTCAACCAAACCCTTAGCGATTTCAGTAAATAACTTGTGCGCGCTGGGACCCCATGGACCAAGAGTTAATAAAAATAAAATAAATTCCGGACTTAAGAACATCACTTGGACGGCACCTATTTAGTTTTTTAAGCAAATTTTTAGTAAAACTAGTTTATTTTCAACTAGCCCGCCCCGGCTTCGCACGGGTGCACTATTTAATGGATGTTATTATACATATAAACCTTCCTCTTCAATCACTCTATTAAAAAAACCGCATCAAAATCCGTTGCGTAGTTTTAAAGATTTAAGCATACATAGGGATATAGGGACAGAGAAAGCGACTTTGTTTTATACTATGTAGTGATAATAGACCATACAATTTTGACTTCCTTTCTCAGATTAAGATCACATTCAAGTGTGGTAAACTCGGGGTTTTGTTCTGGTGCAGCTCATCGGCCACCGCACCGCCACCGCTAAGCAGCTCAGCTCGCTCTGTACACGGTTTCCTACTTAAGGGATTAGCTGAATAAGTAGATTGAGTATTCCTTCACATACGAAAAGCTTGCCAGATATCCAAGGATAGGTTTTTATACCTTTCCTTTTTGAACCTGACTGTGGCTTTATAGGCCGGGCCCAATAAAGCGATAGGAGTGCGCGATTAGCCGGGTGAAAATCCAGGGGAAAACCTCCAAACTCAAACTCAAAATATTCTTTATTCAAATAGGCCTAGCAACAAGCACTTTTGAATCGTCATATATAAACATAAATTGAATCTAATTATTCAGAGCAATTTATTGATGGATAAGAAATTTTAAAAAAAGGCATGAATTACTGTAATGTATGTCAAAAGAGAGTATAATAAATTCACAAAAAGATCGTCAACATAAAAAATAGTATATTCTAGACAGTTTCTAGAATAAAATCTGAATGTCAAGAGGAAAATTTAACGTCAACATCTAATTCATAGTTATGAAAATAGTCATTAAGATGTAATGTCATAATTATTAAAATGTAATTAGTATTTCAACCACAATTATACCCACGGTGTTTTATTATCCATGTAGTCTTTTGTGCTATAATATGCCTTCAATATGAGTTTACGCTTTACATAAGTCTTGAATTTATTAATAGATAACCTCCGACATAACCATGCGTGTGGTTTAGTTAGAACACTGGAATACTCTAAGAGTTTGCGCTCCAGTGAGATTGGTTGAGCGGTTTCAACCGAATCTGAGGTGTGAGTGGAATCGAGCTACTGGGAGTTTTGTCGCTGGTTCACTAAACCTAGGCTAGCTGAGAAGAGTTCCAGCAAGAAACTCAGATAGGCCCGACCTGGGTCGGACTGACTCTTCCCGGTGTGCGGCGGTACCGGGACGAGCAGGGACTATTTTATATCTATTTTGAAATTTCGATGATCACGGTCTAAGAAAACAAGGTCTGACAATCTGGATCGTGACACCACATACGTCATTGTTGACGATACACACACGTCCGCATACCGTCGATAGGCTGACTCAAGGCTGATGACGTAGGTCGTGTCACCCACACTACCTTCCCTAACAGATGGTCGAGGGAGGCGATGGCTGAGATACGCGTCATACTCGTGGTCGGGTGCTGTTTGTGGAGTCCGGTCTGTTCATGCTTGCTAGGACATAGTGACTACGTTAATACTAGTGTCTTTTATACGGGATTGACGAGAGACATCATCCTGTTGTGGATTCGTTTTTATTATCAGTGACTTAGAGACCATATACATCTTTAACAATATTAAATTAATTTTAATTTTGACGCTCAGAGACCATGTACATCTCTGGGATATTATATTAATTTCATTATACTCCTTGTTTAATCTTGAGATCTTATACATCTCTAACTTTACTGATGTTATAATATTTGTAATAGATAGCTTTGCAAGTTTATCTTCACTGTATGACATTAATTTTGTTATAATTGTAAACTCGAAATTATTATTCCTTCTTGAACTGTAAATTAATATATTGACATGAAAAATGTGTTACTTATTATAGTCAGACTTTCTTAAATTGTAAATTAATATTTTGACATGTAAAAGTGCCCTTGTGGCCTATTTGCAGAATAAATGTTTGATTTTGATTTTGACTATTAACCAATATACCGGATTGTCATACCTGGCGCAGTATATTTTTGTATAATGATTTTGACCTAAGATCGAGGATAAGTGGTAATACAGTTAAATTGAAAACCAGCATTGAAATTAAGGGGGGCAATAGGGGCAATTTCTCCCAGTTAATCATTGAGCAATTTAGTGGAAGATAGGTAAAACGAGATAGATAAGACACCGGCACCGTGTACAAAAACGCGCAAAAAGTAACATAATATTACATAATTGCATTGTCATGCCATGGTACGCTGAGTAAAATAAAATCTATGCCTATTATTCTTAAACTTAACTACGGTACTACCTACATACTTGTCAGGACCTAAGAGCTTTAGGTAGAGAGCTTTAGATAAAATTCCATTATGATTATGAAGTGCAGAGCCATGTAAAAGCTCGGTATTCGAGCCAAGAGCTAAGCAAAGCTTGAAATCAAGCTAAAACCGCTTTCCTTAGGTTTGAAAGAGTCGTCATTGGACTAGGTTTAAGTATTAAAACGTAGGGTAAAACACCCTTTTATTAACACAATAAATAGTCTCTGTTTGACACGCGTAGCCTCAATTCAACTCGTGCATTTATTGACGACCGGTTTAGCCTAGTGGGTAGTGCACCTGCCTGTGAAGCTGACGGTCCTGGGTTCGAATCCCGGTCAGGGCAAATATTTGTGTGATGAGCATGAATATTTGTTTCTGAGTCTTGGATGTTTTCTATGTATTTAAGTATTTATATCTATTAAATATATCGTCGTCTAGTACCCATAACACAAGCCTTCTTGAGCTTACTGTGGGGCTAGTTCGATTTGTGTAAGATTGTCCTCTAATATTTATTTATTTATTTATTTATTTATTTATTTATTTATTATATTATTAATACGAAGAAGACATAAACATGAAACATGTTTTCACTTCTCATGCTCGAAAAGTGTATCATATTATGCTTATCAAGCGGGGCTAAAGTAGTACATTTAGCCCCTAGGGAAAAT
Source organism: Epiblema foenella (assembly GCA_963556455.1). Lineage (NCBI taxonomy): Eukaryota > Metazoa > Arthropoda > Insecta > Lepidoptera > Tortricidae > Epiblema > Epiblema foenella. The sequence goes on along the minus strand of OY747102.1, from coordinate 492,849 downwards.
ATGAATACATATTTATGATTTACAAAACATTCTAATTTGACCAATTAAAAAACTTCACCATATTTAATCCATCAATCAGAAAACACGTCGACAGCCAATGGGAACGTTGGGTTCTTTATGGTACATACTTTGATCAACTGATTCAACTATTAAAAACATTAGGTCTTTTTTTGTCCCTATTTCAACTACTTAGGTATGTATCTGAGTCAAAATAGTTAAAAAAGTTGCCGACATACTCATTGTATTTTGTTTAATTGTGGGTGGATAATCTTTGTTTATTTATTTTCTCGCAATCGAAGTGAAAAGTAGAGTGTATAACTCTGGTCTAAAAGCCATATTTTAGACCCTTGTCATACAAGGTACTATTTTAACGTAGACCGATATTGTAGACGCCGGTGCCGGTGATGATGGAACTCGACGACTCAAATAAAACTTCGATGTAAAGTTGACTGTATAATTTGAGTAGGTGCTGATTTACAAAATAGCTTGGCCAAAAGAGGTATGTGCAGAAGTGGTGGTATGTGAGAACAAAGAATAGGTAATGACGAGCAAGATTTGATAATTTGAGTTAACGTATGTTACAATGGTAGGGATAAAGCGTATGTGAAGCGTTGCTATTGGTGGCTTTAAAAAAGCCGCTCTTATACTAACCGTGCCCGATGGCCGCGTTTTGCTACTGCATACTAAGTTATTATATATGTATAAAATTAAATAAGTGTTGCGTTCGCAACAGATATTAAAACGAGAAAAAAATCTTAATAATTTAACTGATAAGTAGCTCGAAATGACCCCCCTCGTTCCGGTCACATAAACTTAGGCTCCGATAAAATTCATTTTGTGTAGTCCTCTCCAAAGTGTTGTGGTGTATGCACCTAATAACATGTTCTACCGCAACCATTAGTTTTTGTTCTATTTTTAATTGGTTCAATTCCCAGATGAGACAGGCGAATTTTAGATCTTTGAATGCAGTTTTGTTTCATTTCAAAAATAAAGGAATGTTTCCGTTCAGTAAGATAAATAAAATAAATAAATAAATATTAGAGGACAATCTTATACAAATCGAACTAGTCCCACAGTAAGCTCAAGAAGGCTTATGTTATGGGTACTAGACGACGATATATTTAATAGATATAAATACTTAAATACATAGAAAATATCCAAGACTCAGAAACAAATGAATGAATGAATGAATGAATGAATGAATGAATGAATGGTTTATTCATATTGAATATATGGTTTTACATCAGATCTTAGTACATATTTTTTCTTCCCATAATATATTCAGCCAGATCAGGCATATGAAAACTTAGGTCAGTGATTTAATCACTCAGTCTATAAATAGGGATAAAATTACATGTAAATTAGGTCATTATATTAAACATATTAAACATTAAACATGCATGCTTCATCAGCTAGGCTAAATTAAATTAAATTATTGTGTATAAATAACATTGATAAAATTTTAAGTCAATTGTGTAATAATAATAGTCAATTAATTATGTCACATATTTCGTTAAACCTGTAATTTAATTTCAATTTCAATTTATTCATTTGTATAAGTCATGTACATTTCAGTAGAGATGTTATAAAGTAATATTAGTCAGGCCATGACGCCCCGTAAGGGCACACAATGATAATACTTAATAATACATTAAAACAGAATTAATAACTAAAATTGATATTAATAGTAGTAAAATTACAATTCATCTTGTCAGGATTACTTATTATATTATTCAATTAATAAACATCAATTAATAAAATTACAATTAATGAAGCATGAAAATATTGAAATTACAATTATAATAATTAAGTCATATAGTAAATAAAGAGATAATAATAATAATAAAAATAGGATAATGGATGTCAATTAACATTTAAACTTATGGAATAAAAATTCATTTATACTGTAAAAACAATTGTCAACTAATATTTTATATAATGTCGTTTTGAACTCCTTTATAGGCAATATCTTTATTTCAGCTGGTATTTTATTAAATATATTAATACACATACAATAGGCGCTTTTATTCCTAAGTACTAACTTGCTAGTCGTTGGCAATGCTAACCTACAGCGTCTATGTGACCGTGTTGTTTCTTTATCTGCTATGAAGGTAAATAATTCAATATTCAGTTTCACAAAAGTACATATCTCATAAATATAGAGGCAGGGGAAGGATAGTAATTTATGCTTAATAAATAATGGTTTACAAGGCTCTAGTCTGTCTACTCCGCAAAGGGTACGGAAGCATTTTTTTTGAGCCACAAAAGCGCGATCGGCGTTAACAGAGTTACCCCACATAATTACACCATATCGTAGAATAGACATAATATAGCCGTGATAAATTAATAAGGCACTTTTGAACGAAACAGTTTGCTTAATGCGCCAAAGAGCAAATATGAATTTATTCAGTTTGGTACAGACCGTGTCTACATGCTCCTTCCAACTACAATGAGTATCAAGTGTCATACCGAGAAAAACAGTGCTAGCTACTTCTTCCACTTGTTGTAGATTATGTTTAACTACAACTTGGTGAATTTTAGATTTATATGATTTAAATAGCATAAATTTCGTTTTGTCGACATTAATTTGAAGGTTATTCAATTCTAACCACTCGATGATATCTCGCAGAGCTGTATTTATCTCATTTTCAAATGTATTTATGTCTGTTCCTTTAATTACTAATGTAGTGTCGTCAGCAAATAATATACAATTATGTTTTGTTGAATCAGGTAAATCGTTAATATAAGCAAGAAATAAGAGGGGGCCTAAAATACTGCCTTGTGGGACACCATACTTATTTATTGTATAACACGACTGAAAAATAGAACGCTGATCATTAATGATTTTTGCTATTTCCGTGCATTGCTCTCGATTATTTAGGTAGCTTTTAATCCAGGAGTAGGCTGGTCCGCGTATTCCGTATTTTTCTAGTTTTCCAAGGAGGCGTTTATGACAGACCCTGTCAAATGCCTTTGACATGTCAAGAAACAATACGCCAACAGGAATGCCTTTATCTATACAGTCTGTTATTTGATTGTTCAGTTCGAAACAAGCCAATGTTGTAGATTTATTTTTCCGAAAGCCATTTTGTTCCTGTTTTAGAACGTTGTTTTTTGTGAAGAAGTTATCTAGTCTAGTGTAATAAGCTTTCTCGTATATTTTTGATAAGACGGGAATTAGTGTTATTGGTCTGTAGTTATTAAGATGATTTGTCTCTCCTTTTTTAAAAATAGGTTTGACTATTGATTTCTTTAATCTAGTCGGGAATGTTCCTTTTTCAAATGAAAGATTAATAAGGTGAGATAAATGAATTGATAGTGGAAATGCAATGGTTTTTAATATTTTGGTAGGTAATTTATCGTAACCAGTTGCTTGTGTATTTTTGAGGGAAAGGATTATTTTGTAAATTTCTTGGGGAATAGTTGGCGATAAAAATATAGTGTTCTGTATAGATTTAACACTTTTTAGGGCATTTGCAGTTTTCTTGGTAGTTGGTTTATTACTAATTTCTATAAAATAGTTATTAAATTCTTCTGCTATGTCTTGTGGGGCGTGTAGATCTACTTTAGATCTGCTTGTTATATGGTTTATTTCCTTGATAGTTGATCGGTTGAATGTGTTTTTCACAACATTCCAAGCTGCTTGACATTTATTTTTTGAAAATACAATATAATTTGTGTTGTAGTTTTTTTGAGAATTCGATATACATTTTCTCAAAATACGTGAATAAGTAGTGAATTTAGTTTTTGTTATTATATTATTTTCTTTGCGATACTGATAATAGAGTTTTCTTTTTACAGTACAACATTTTTTTAAAGATTTTGTAAGCCAATGGTTTTTCCTATCTTTCTTTGTGATCTTGACTTTAATGATGGGAAAACAAAGATTATGAAATAGTATTAATTCATCGTGAAATAGTTCAAATGTATTTTCTAAAGATTTTTCTTCATATATTTCTGAAAAAGATAGCCTGTAGATACATTCTTTAAATTTTTTGATATTTTCATCACAATAGTCCCTTTTAGTAACGTACTTAGCACATTTAAGGGGTTCAATTTTAGTTTTAAATGTCACTGTTTGGGCTGTATCGTGATCGGATAGGCCGAGTGCATGGGTTTCACCTTTCGCATTTTTAATATTGCTAAAAATATGGTCGATACAATTATAATGGCGTGTAGGTGTATTGATATGGCTGTACATGTTATAGTTATAGAGTAAATTTAAATAATCTGTAGTAATTTTATTTTCATTTAAGATATTAATATTAAGGTCTCCACATACGATTATCTTTTTATTATTTTTCAAGCGTAGAGAGCGTAGAAGCTGATCTAAGTGTTCTAGAAACTTAATAACGTTGCTATCAGGAGTTCTATATAAACATACAACAATAACATTAGTATTTACAATTTCCATCCCACAGCATTCAAATTCTTTCTCAATTGCAAACTTTTTAACGGCTGGGAGTTCGTTATAATTTACGTTTCTTTTTACTAGTATGGCAACTCCTCCGCGCTTTTTGTTTTTCCGTGAGAAAAACGAGGCGAGCTCATAGTTGTCAAAATAAAGGTTTGTCTCTGAGCCTGATAGTAAAAACGTCTCGGAAAAGCACAAAGCTGTCGGAACATAGCCATTGCCTTTGAGTTCTTCTATTACTATTTCTATTTCGTCTCTTTTTGATAATATACCGGCTATATTTTGATGTAAGATACATAGCATATTATTTAAATTATTATTCACGAAAAAGAGTTTCAGGTGGTGCTGCTGCTATCGCTCCAAGTACAGAAGTCGACGAAGAAGTTGCGGCGAGGTTCGGTAACGTCTCTTGTGAGGTCGCTATCGGTTCTGTCGGTTGCGTACTGGAACTAGTGATAGTGTCGTTTATATTCTGACTTTTCTGCGGGGGTGACTCGGGTGGAATGAATTCTTCGCCGTTTATAAATAATTTGTTATTACGAATAATTGCATACTTTCCTTGTCTACGTGCATTTACCAGGCATTCTCTAATCTGTTGTCTGTTTTTTAGGGCTAACTCATCTAAGACTTCAGATACGGCATATCCAGTTTTATTAAAATAGTTCGCATTTTGTAGAACATATTTTTTCATTCGTTGACTTATGAGGTCTATGATAATAGGGCGGCGGCTACCTTTTTTCCCTATTCGCCTTGCAGATTCTATAAAACCATTAATATTAATATTTAATATGTCCTTGAACATGTTGTCAATGCGTCGATATAGGTCAGCCTCAGTTTCGCCGTAAAATTCATCGAGACCATATAACACAAACTGTTTTTGACTGGGTAAGGTATTTGTTGATTTTGTTGCTTGAATTTTATTATACTGCGACTTTAGGATGTTTAATTCCAGTTTAATAGTCTCATTTTCCCGTTGTAGGTTTTTAATTAAGACGTTTGTCGATTCAAGCTGTTTTGTTAATGTTTCATGTTGCAATATTATCGTGTTATTTTTTTGTAGGAATTCAGTTTTCAGGTTCTCAATTGCAGTGTTTATTTCAGCTTTTATTAGGCGTTCCATGTCCTTTATAATCATAGTGTTGTTTTTCGCCAGTTTTGATTCCAACAAAGATCCGATTTGTTCAATAGTAATTAATTGTTTTTGTTGTGAAATTAATGGCGGTTTAGTATTATAATGATTTTCATGTTTGTTATGTTGCGACTCGAGCTCAAGAGGGGCATCGATTGACATGTTGGTATCATCTAAAGAAGTAATATCAAATTGTTTTCGGACCGGTGTGTTATCATTTCTTCGCCGTATTGTTATATTCATGCACGACTGACACCGCCAGCCGCGCTCGAGGTGCTGTTTATTTTCATTAAAATATGTATCTGACATATTAAAACATTTGTAATGATAAACATCTTTACAGGAGACACAGGTCAACATTTCCAGGTGGTTGGTAATAGTAAGGTTACATGCGGGGCAGTGCATTTTAATTTTAATTAGCTACAATCCTTCTTAGAAACTTATGATGCGTAAAAGTAGGCCTATTTTTACGGCAAATTGCAATCGCCGAGATGCGCTAATGAGGCTGATGCTCTTATCAGTAACCGAAGTTAGGCACAGTGAAATATAGTTGTCTCGCTCGCTCTTTAGCGTTGTTACGGCTCCTTGTACCGCGTAGTGCATACGCTGTACTTGTTACACAGTCTCTTTGTTTATAGAATATGTTTAGAAATTAGTTTTAAATGTTACAGATTTATCGCACATAAAAACACTTTATAAGTCTTGTTAGGTATCTCCAGTTTAGTAAACACTTTAATCACTAAAAACTGTTATTATTGTTTTGAAAATAGTTCGTTACGGAGGTCAAAGTGTAGTGGTTTTATATACTAAAAATTAAAGGCTTTACTCCGTCTTTTTGGTTTTAAGAACATTGTCACACACACATAGGTCACTAACACAGTTATTTTCGTTATTGTTGACTTAAAAACTTGCTTTCAACTATTTTTTACGTAAAATAAATACAGATCCGATGTTTATGTGGCTAGTAGCGCCATCTATCTCTCAAATATTCTTCTTCTTCTTCTCAAATATTCATGCTCATCACATAAATATTTGCCCTGACCGGGATTCGAACCCAGGACCGTCAGCTTCACAGGCAGGTGCACTACCCACTAGGCTAAACCGGTCGTCAAAAGATGAGCCAACTGAAGGATTTAAATTTTAATTCCCCTGGAGGACCCATAGATTGTTTCCACCCTATAATCCCTATATTCAATGGGGCATTAAATTTTTCATGTATATAATTTTCAGACACTTTTTTAAAAATGCAGGTTTTGGAATACATGGCCCTCACTTTATATTTTTATATTGTTATTTAGAAAGTATCACTTTCGATAGTTTTGGTAATTAATGAACCACAACTAATATCCATAAATCGAGTAAAGCAGTGGTCCTTTCATGTCTCACCATTTGTATGAGAAAATGGTTTTTACCACTGTGTTACCAACCTTTTACAGCAACATGTTAATATTTAAGTATTTTTACCTATAAATTCCTTTTATTAGGTTCAGGTACTATCTCGAAATCCTATTTTTGTACACTAATTCAATACATATCATAGATTTTTTTTTTTATAGATAATTGGTCATGAAAAAGCAGAAAGAGAGATGAATAAGAGAGGTAGGGCACAGCAAAATATCATGTTGCTCGAATTTGCAGTAGCCCAACTAGGGAAGTACCTCCACCTTGTAGAAGACCACAGCCATAATAACATTATCTACTATACAAGTATGTAGTGTTGTGTTCCTGGAGGTGAGCAAGGTTGCCAGAGCTTCCGAGGATGCACTGTGTTGAGAGCGAGGGACCTAAATTTGTCCCTTCTGCTGTCAACACAGTGAATTCTCAAATTTCATAAAGGGTCGGCAACGCGTACGTGACTCCTTTGGAGTTGCCGGCGTCTATAGGCTGCGGTCGCTTACCATCAGGTGGACCGTACGCTTGTTTGCCACCGGCGTTGTATAAAAAAAAGTATGACCCCAATATATAAAATATGTTCAATTATTCAAAAAATGTCTGAAAGCATATCTACTTGATAAACAAGTTAATCCAGCATAGCCTTCCAGTTCGAGCCAGTGACTTTGTTTCTATTTGATACTTTACTATTGTTTAGAATTATATAAGTAGTTAACACGGAGCGCTTAATAGCAATTCTGAAACGAGCAGTTCTGTGGTGCACCACACGTGGATCCACAGAATATCCGCGTCGTTTCACCTGTGGATCGACATCATGCTGAGTAGACTCCTTTTTCGCATTAAGCCTTAATTTTAATATAAGTGTAAATGTACTATGTATTATGTGTAAAATGCGAAATAAAGCTTTTTCTATTCTATTCTATTCTAATACGTGCGAAACCTCGCACACAAGAGTACTTAGGGTTAGGTAGCAAGTGAATTCGGGGTCTTCCAGGGCGCAACCGCAATCATAATAGATGTAGATGTAGATGTAGTGTAGGGACGCCTGGCCGGAAGCAGGCAGGCTGTCGATCGCAGGTCAGGATCATTCAGCCCAAATCATAATAGGACTCCATGATCATACACCATACATTTTTGGGTACATACTTATGTAATGGTAGTACCGAGCAAACATCTTTACACACTCGTACATCAATAGCACCATGACTGCAGCAGTGAATTCTTGTTGACAAGGGACTTGCGAAGTTGGTGAAATTAGCGGTGACGGCGGACAGATTCTATGTTTTAAAATCGCCTCTTATTAGAAAGAAAGAAAAAAGAAACATTTATTCACTAACACAGAAGACACACATATTACAAAAAAAGCAACAGAAGAAAAACAAACCACAACAAGTGTGTCCCCGCGGCAGTGAAACGGACACTGGCTCAGCATTATGCTGAGGTGTCAGACACCTACAGCGGTGATTTTCAGCCAGTACCGTCGGTGAGTCACGGACCGCCATACATAATAATAGAGAAAAATAATAAAAAAATAATAATATTCACTTATATTTTTATGCAAATACATTAAGGGAGGCGTACAGCGACATCTACCAGAAGACTCATGCTTCATTAACGGCACTAACGTCGTCCCTTAAGGCGTTTGTATAAAAATGTATAGTTTACGTTAGCAGCGGTACTGCTTAATACGAAGGAACGGTTGATGAATTTAGGACTGGGTAGCGATTGCACCTATAGCTCAGTTGGCTAGAGCGACTGGCTGCGAGTGCCGGGAGGTCGCAGGTTCGAATCCTGCTCGGTGCCTAAATTTTTAAATTTTTCCCTTATTCTAAATATTCACTTATATATTAGGTTAGGTTAGGTGCGTCTTCTACAAATTGTACTTCGGAGAGTGTGCTCAGGACTCTCAGGAGCTCCATGAGCTGATACCGCCTTCCCCCTTCTTCTATCGGACATCCAGACGTACGGCTGGATACCATCCTTACTTGGTCGAAATTCCTCTTATTCGAACCAAGCGCTTTGCATCATCTTTTATAAAATAAATACGCACTTCTAAGGTTTGGAATTCTCTGCCGGCGTTTGTGTTTCCGAGCTCATATAACCTAGACCTTTTTAAGGCACGAGTGAATAGGCACCTTCTGGGTGAGCTCGCTTCATCGTCGGCCTCATCTTTGTCCCCTGGCTAGATGCTGGCCAAGAGCGATCCCATTTTTAATAAAAAAAAGGTACCTACTTATAATACGTGGTTTTACGAAACCAGAGTTCAAATTGCAGTATAGTGTGTTGGGTCCTGAGCCTGGGAGCCTGGGAAGCCGGGGCCTATAATTAATCTCTGTAACGGTTGCTGCATCATTAACGATTTCGGTGAACACGAAAATGCTATTCGTATTTTTGCCATTCGAGTTCGGGCGCCATTTTGGTGCAACGTGACTACTTTAAAGTCGTCGCTCTTGGTGAAATAAATGCAACCGTCATAATTTGGCAAACGGGGTGCTTATGGTAAGTTCACCCTTTACTGATCACCCATGATATTAGTTAGCTACCTATGGTCATATTTAACTTATTACCTAATACCTAAGTAATATGTGTTACCTAATTATTACTTAAGTTTCACCTATTGTTTTGAGACTGAGATTCGACTCCACAGTCAAACTCATAAATAGTTTTGTGGAGCGATATACTATATAAGTTTTATCGTTTGTCATTCAGTTAGTACCTAAGAATGTATACTTATCTCCTTTAATTAAACTTTTGCTACTAGTAATGTTCATGTTGATGCATCATTGGCTCGACTTGGCTGAAATAGAGTAGGGTAACTGTGTTATTGAATGCTGAACTTGATTAGATTTAACCATGTAATTAACCCTGCTCTGTGTTGGTCGACTTGACACTAGTGCTGTATGTGCACTTGGTCAATTATTCGCTTACTTATTGATCATGCTGTGTGCACTTGCTTTGGATGTCTTGCTGGTCTATAAACTACTGATTTTGTGCAAACTTAACTGTATCATTTATTGTGTGATGTCTGTAAAATGTACTTTTTTAAATAAATAAAAAATAAATAAATAATCAGAATAATTAATGGTAATTACTTATCGAACAAAACCGATGTTTGATAACTAAAAATTCCGAAACATGCTATGCCGCTCTGCCGCATGCATCCGCGTGAATTAACATACCGGAGTCACAATAAGCAAAAGGTCAGGTCTATGACAGGCCTGAACTTTTGCTCGAAATAAAGTGGCTTAGTATACAAATTTGAGTCACACCATGAGATCCGCGGGGTCGGCGGCAGAGTCGGCGGCCCGGGCGAAACATGTGAAGTACTCTGCCTTGGAACCAATGTACGACTTCGTGCCAGTGGCGGTGGAGACGGCGGGGCCGTGGGGCGCGGAGGCCAGGGACTTTGTCAGGGATTTGGGTCGACGGCTGAGGGAGAGGGGTTGCGATCCTCGGTCCGGTTCTTTCTTGGCTCAACAGATCTCTTTGGCCATTCAGCGTGGCAACGCCGCCGGGGTTATGGGAACTTTCGAGCCATTTACGATCCGGGGCGGTCCTTTATGTTAAGTTAATTTGACGAAGCATGTTGCGGATTTCATTTTTGGATTAATAGTACAAAAAAAAAGTATACAAATAAACATCTGAGAAAGACTCCGAGTGGCGCGCGCGCAGTGGTCAGGTTACAGGCGTATTTCGGCGCGACCGGTCCAGCGGCCAGTTTTTGCGGCCGCGCCCGCCGCTCGTTACGTTATCGAGACACGACCGACACACATACCCGTCTATATATATGAGGCTTGTAACCACGACGCGCCAGCTCGTGGTAGGTAGTTGTCTCGTGGCCAGGAGATAAACACCAAATTCAATATTTGTACTGCAAGTATGTCTCAAGGGCTCTTTTACATGTTAGAAGACAAATAGAGGTACAATTCCATATTTACGGCTACTTCCTGAGTTGTCGGATGTATATACGGGAGGTTCTACGTTACTTCGGCAGCCGGTTAACTATAGAATTAGGCTGAGCATGATGCTTTTGATAACTCCTCCTGGAGACGCTATTTATGCGGTTTCTAAGCCTAATCAAGGGTTTATAGCCCTTTTTTTTATTAAAAATGGGATCGCTCTTGGTCAGCATCTAGCCAGGGGGCAAAGATGAGGCCGGCGATGAAGCGAGCTCACCCAGAAGGTGCCTATTCACTCGTGCCTTAAAAAGGTCTAGGTTATATGAGCTCTGAAACACAAACGCCGGCAGACAATTCCAAACCTTAGAAGTGCGCATTATAAAAGATGATGCAAAGCGCTTGGTTCGAATAAGAGGAATTTCGACCAAGTAAGGATGGTATCCAGCCGTACATCTGGATGTCCGATAGAAGAAGGGCGAAGGCGGTATGTGCTCATGGAGCTCATGAGCACACTCTCCGAAGTACAATTTGTAGAAGACGCACAGACATGCTACTTTGCGTCTATGTGCTAGGCTCTGTAGCTTGTTTCCTACTACCTGACCGTCGCCAATAAGCCTCCTGGCTCTGCGGTCCACCGAGTCGAGTGCGGCAAGTTGGTACTTAGCCGAGCCATCCCAAAGGTGACTACAATACTCCATGCAAGATCGGACTTGGGCTTTGGCCCTTAACTTAGAAGTGCGAGAGTAGAATGTATATCTGCGTATGACCTTTTTGTCGGTCTATCCAAGTTAAGATGCTTAGTAACGTTCAAGAACAGAAGAAAATTGGCAAGTCTAATCTGACCATATGGTTCTAGCACGGGATGTCTGCGCCCGCGGCGGAGCGATGACTCCAGCTGGTCCATTTCGCTGGCGCGAGCGCACGGCACTATAGCCACTATTGCTATGACGAGTTCTTGCGCGTCTCCAATATACCATGTTACGTTTGAGGTTTTCGGTCGAAGTTCCTTATCGCGTGTTACTCCAGACACTGGACAAAAAAATGGAGTGCTGTCAGCGGGAATCTGACATATGTTGTTGTTCAATTCGTATTGAAAGCCGTGTCCGTTTCCCTAACCCCCAACCTGCACTGAGCCAGCGTAGATACATTAACGGGCATTAGCCCGTTCCCCATGAAATAAGGATAAGACTGGAGCCGGCAATACATACATACAAAGATGTGCGAAAGAGATGCAAGCATAGACACCAACACACGTGGGAACGAGATACAATGTGTCATCTCCTGTCCCTGGTGTTTTTGGCAAAATTCGATCCCCTCCCGCCAAAAATATCTCACGTAAATAATGGACGCCCTCTAACTGGGATTTTTATAAAAATTGAACCCAAGACGTCACTAGTCATCGTTTATCGATATCGATATCGTTAACCGTACTACATCAAAGTTACATCCCAATTGCGCTGTTATGTTGGCATTACCTATTTCCTTTTTTTTATTTTATTGTGGTATACAAAATGTTTGCCAAACTCTACGTCAATGTCATGCAATGACACTGTCACTGTCATCCAAAACCTAGTTCGAAGTCCCGTCTCTTAGAACGTAGTGGTTATATTCTCTTTGCCTATGGGCTTAATTTAAATTTGGCGCCAAGTACGTACAGCACGACTAATTATGAGATGTCAGAATTGTGCTACATCCATATCAGTCCTCTGATACTTCTCAATTTAGTCAGCCTATCATAAGTCCGTCCCCCTTGATTTGCCAATCCTCTTTCCACGCCGTTCCCTGATCAATGAAGGGAGATCAATGGAGGGGGGGGGCTGTGCCCTGCAGCTTTGAGGCTGATTATGACATATTAAAAGCAGTCATATTTCATAACATCACAGCCAGCATGGCCTGAAAACTGCAACATGATAACTAACCTCCGATCGCTATTTTTAAATCCCATCTTCGAAATCTGAAATCGATTGCTATTTTTAAATCCCAACTTAAAGAATATTATTTGTCTCTCCCTTAAAATTTCTAATTAATTATTATGGCTGACACTATTTTATTCTTACTATTCTATAGCAGTGATATATATAATTATATATTATTTAAGTATGTGTATTTATATTGAATAGTTGTTTTGGAATCTTTTTTTTTCTCTTTTTCTCATTGTAATAGTTTATGCACCACCTATTTTTCAGCTTTATATTTCGTTTCTTCACTACCCAAAGGTTGTATAGAAGAGATCGCTCTTTAGCGATAAGACCGCCTGTTGTTCTGCCTCTGTCTTCCTGTATCTTTGTTTTTTGTGTGCTACTTTATTGTGTGAGGTGTGCAATAAAGAGTTTTTTGTATTGTATTGTATTTTAACCTCCGGTAGAACACTTCAAGAAAAATATTACTTAGAGCATGCTCCGAGGAATAACAAAAAAGGGATTAAATTACAAGTACCCATGAAAGTTATGGACACAATTCAATACAAACGTAGTTCACCCACACCCACACACCCATCCAACACACAGACACACGGCCAGTCACGACCAAGATTGTCTTCTCATGTACCTACATTATATATAAACCATGTAACCTTTCCAAGCTCGCATCTAATTTAAATATATCAATGTAATACTAACCATGTCGCAAGGAGATACAATTTTGTATTGCTCGGAAAGATAGATGAAAAAGAGTGCATTTAGAAATTTGTTTAACTAGTCATTGTTAGACTCAGATGAGACGCTGCGCGCCTATTATGTTAATTCATTTTCGATTATCCATTGTCGATGTTATAAATAAAATAATAATCATATTGTTATAGATTTTAGAACAGATAGAGTTTGATCTAATGCCGTTATGAACTATTATCTGCTCTTAATTTAGTCATTGTTTTAATTTTTACGCCAGAGAAATCATCGATGATTATTTAAACAAAAACGATTAGTGTAATGTCTCACGTCGTGTTCTCGTGGTAGAACAAGTGCTAACAAACATCTAAATACTTTTGCGCAATACTTCTGAGCAATATTCAATATTCGCCGTAGGCGGGATCTCCACGTGCTTGCCCTTCTTTTTAATTCTCTTTTTAACCCCCTTTCTTCTCCCCAGTACCTTTCTGAAAAATTTCACTTTATGGCAGACGGTAGTGGCCATCGTTTGAGGTCTAGTGACAACCTGGCACTGTCTATTCCTCCTCACAAGTCGCGTGCATATGATAAATCGTTCGCGGTGCGCTCTGTGAAATTGTGGAATGAATTGCCTCCCTCCTTTAGGCAGTCGCAGTCTGTTGCGTCGCTCAAGGGGAAGTTGAAGAAACTGTGGCTTTGTGATTCTGGCTAATTTCATAAAATATTTACCTTTTATTTTGCTCAGGCTATAATTTCCTTCTCAATATCGTTTATTTGTGTATTTATACTTGTCCTTAATAAATTATATGTGTATGTATGTGTTATATCTTTTGTCTTTTTTATACCTTGTTGTACAGGTTGCTGAATTTGTCTACCTCCGTTCATTTCTTCTCTCATTTGCTCAAAGGCTAACTGGAAGAGATCCCTTAAAGGGATAAGTTCGCCTTTGTACATACCATTTTTTCTTGTATTTGTAATTTTTGTTATTGTGTACAATAAAGAGTTTTACTACTACTACTATTGCAGTAAACTAATCCTTGCTCTTAATGGGGTTCTGTGTTCCTCCTGGTAACTAACTGAGTGAGTTCACCAGAAGTCCAGAAAATGCGAGAGTGAAGGGCCTGTGTTTGTCTTCAATTCAACTCTTTAGCTGTCAACTCAGCAACGCCTCGATTCAATATGGGCTCGCCCAAAAATTTATAACTCTCTACTCTTTGAAACCGTCCCTCTGTACTCGCAGGCGTCCATAGGCTTACTAATTATATTTGCCCTAACAGGGTTCATGTCTCGAACCAAATTTTCTTGAGATGATTATTAGACTTTGACGACCGGTTTAGCCTAGTGGGTAGTGCACCTACCTGTGAAGCTGACGGTCCTGGGTTCGAATCCCGGTCAGGGCAAATATTTGTGTGATGAGCATGAATATTTGTGTCTGAGTCTTCGATGTTTTCTATGTATTTAAGTATTTATATCTATTAAATATATCGTCGTTTAGTACCCATAACACAAGCCTTCTTGAGCTTACTGTGTGGCTAGTTCGATTTGTGTAAGATTGTCCTCTAATATTTATTTATTTATTTATTAGACATATTAGACATAGACATGAATTATGAATGATGAATTATAGGCTACGGTGTCTGCTTTCCATCAGCGGCCTGTCGTGAATTAAAAAAAGAAGTAGTTCACCGCGTTAGAATTTTATTGTTTTTATTTTATATCAGGCGCTTACCCAGTTATTGCTCTTCCATGCAAACTTCCACCCCCTTAAGACATGGTTTCGGGGATAAAAAGTATCCTATGTCTTTCCCCGGGACTCAAATCTGCATACCAAATTTCATATCAATCGGTTTAGCGGTAGCGTGAAGAGGTAACAGATAGACAGACAGAAAGACAGACACTTTCGAATTTATAATATTAGTATGTAATTACCGAGGAATAAACCTTTTGAAATCCGCATTCTTGAACCACTACACAAGGCTATACCGTAGCACTCGTGGTTTCATTTAATTAATTAATTATTTCCATCTCTTTCGGACAGTCGAACTTTATAACCCTCAAAATTAAAATCCAAACATTTATTCTGCAAATAGGCCTCAAGGGCACTTTTACAAGTCAAAATCTATTAATCAAATAAAAATAATACAATAATCAAAGTACTATTAATTAAATGTAGTGTTACATGTCAAAAATAAGACTAAGAAACTAATAACAATCGAGATTTGTTAGAGATGTATAAGGTCTCTAAGCGTCAAGATAAAAGGTAATAAAGTAAGTACACGAATCATAATAAAATATTTTGAGCTATATCTATAACACGTCAATATGAAAATAATAAAATCTAATAAATAAATATCCTAATAAATAAAATCAACTTCAAAATATCAACTCCATCCCACGATCATGATAGGAACATAATCTACAATGTTAGGTACTTACGGCTAATAGACGATAGTTTATGTACGTGTGGTAGTATGTAAAAACTGTCTATCAATGTTGCGTCGATAAAAGCCAGGATATCGAAGAACCAGTCCCGATATCCGGGCATTCAACACGACAATAAAACAAACTAACACTACACTTAAGAAAACAGACAACTCGTTGCGAGTAGACACTCAACGTATTCAAGTGCCTTTACCATGAGTTTGCGTGACCGTACTCGCTAGCGACTACGTAAACGGTATTCTTAGTTCTATTGTGTAACCGCCAGAGGCGCTGTACTTTGCCGGTTCTTAGTTCTATTGCATAGTTTCTATAACCGCCAGAGGCGCTGTACTTTTGCACATACAAATTTTACGCAGTCGCTACTGTCGCTAGCGAGTACAGTCATGTAAACTCATGCTAAAGGCAAAGTTGGTGAAATAAGTCTTCGTTTATATGAGGTTGACTAGCGGCCGCCCGCGACTTCGTCCGCGTAGATGTTAATAGATAGTAACAAAGATATAAATAAGGTCTATTTTTTTCTGCCACTTGTCTGCTAATCTTTTATGAAAAATCACTGAAAAGAAACATAAATGTCCGCCATCTTGGATTTGAAAATGCATGTCATTTTCGTAATCGGCACCCCGAGGAACCTCAACGATGACACCCATATCGATTTTAAAGAAAAAATTATGTCCACCAATTTGCATTTGAAAATGGACGTCATTTTCTTAATTAGCACCCCGACGAACCACAAAGATGACACCCATATCGGAAAAATGAATGTCCGCCATCTTGGATTTGAAAATGCATGTCATTTTCTTAATCGCCACCAGGAGGAACCACGAAGACGACACCCATATCGAGTTTTAAGAAAAATTAATGTCCGCCATCTTGGATTTGAAAATGCATGTCATTTTCGTAATCGGCACTAGGAGGAACCACAAAGACGACACCCATATCGAGTTTTAAGAAAAATGAATGTTCGCCATCTTGGATTTGAAAATGCATGTCATTTTCGTAATCGATACCCCGAGGAACCTCGAAGATGTCACATCGATATCACCCATATCGATTTTTAAGATAAGTAAAGGTTTGCTTCCAGCACAAATTTGGAACTCCCTTTTCACCCCTTTAGAGGAGCAACTCAAAAAAACGATGAAATACGCCATTAATATATATAAACAGTCTATTTTAAAAATTTCAAATCTGTCACTTCAAAAAAGATTTGCTCCCCGTACAAACATTGGACCCCCTTTGCACCCCTTTAAGGGAGCAATTAAAAAAAAACTCTGATATACGCCATTAATATATTTAAACAGAGAGTCTATTTACAAAGTTTCAAAACTCTCACATCAATAAATACGTGTTTTCATACAAACTTTCATCCCTTGTTTTACCCCCTTAGGGGATGAATTTCGAAAAATGCTTTCTTATCCCTAGCCTACGTTATAATGTGCAAAATTAACTCTGTAGCGTTAGCAGTTTCGGCTGTGCGTTGATGACTCAGTCAGTCAGTCAGTCAGTCGAATCCTCGAGTAAATAGTCTAGTCAACATGCTTGTGATTTTTCTGGAATCGCAAGTATTTATAGGCTTCAAAAAACCGGCCAGACTTCGTACACTTAGGGTTCCAAATCAATCGCAAAATAAAGTTGGTTTTATTACGAAAAATAAAGAAATCCGGTTCAATTTAGTTTAGTTTCTTATTAGTCATAATATTATGTTTTGTTTAACAATTTGTACGGAAAAATGAAGCTCCAGATCTTTGTGTGAATGTTTCTATGTACACTACGTGTACAACATTTATAATTACAATATGCGACTGTTTGTGTTCTAAATAAATTAAAAAAACAAAAAAAATTGATGAAAAAATCTGATTTATCAACATATTAGTATTTGTTGGTAAAATATACGTAATAATAAACATTACCAACAATATTCAAGTTTATGGGTCAATGGAAAATAAAAATTCTACTGAAAAAAAAGCTGACTTTGGTGCCTTCTCATTCCTTTATTTTCCACAATTTAAATAAAAATATGGAATTTTTCTACTCAATGAACTATGAACAACGATACCCCTCTCGATGGGGGTAGGTCAACAATTTTATTCGCACCCCCTTTTAGCTGTATGGAAGCGCCCCTAAAAAACATAATTTTTTTGTTGACAATTTGTATGGCTTTAAGTCACTAAGATGCTTGTACTTTGAAAATGTGCTATAATTTTTCTTTTCAAAAATATTGTAAATCAAACTTGTTTTTTAATTTTTTTTAAATATTTTTTATTTACCGTTAAAATATAAACTTGAAATTTGGTGGTAATGTTTATTATTACGTATATTTGACCAACAAATACTAATATCATGATAAATCAGATTTTTTAATTGAAATCTTATTTTTTTCTTTTAAAACCAACTTCATTTTGCGCGTTGGTTCGGAACCATAAATGTGCGGAGTCCGACACACACTTGGCCGGTTTTTTATTGACTTTATCGCATACATACCTACACATACACAAGGGGATTTCCTTATTAATTTCCGAGAAACTCATAGGTCAAGTACAGAACCAAGATTCGAACCGACGACCCCCTTTTGAAAGTCTGCTCTTTACCACTAGGCTATCGTGATAGCCAACATATAGCGCTCACACATGTATGTATGTATATGTATGTAAAATTATTTATTGTACATGAGTAAAACATAACATAAATTACAAGAACAGTTGACATATATGTACAAAGGCGAGCTTATCCCTGTAAGGGATTTCTTCCAGCTAACATACATGTTTGTTGATACAAGAGTTAATTAATTTACCTCGCGGTCAAAGCTCGCGGTAAACTACATTGAAGAATAATTCCCCCTACAACGTAATATAATCCTGTTAACGCCGAAACATCATTTATATTTTAAATTAGTATGCTAATTTGAACTTTACGAATTCCGAATAAGGTTGACTTTTAAAAAATCAGTGCGTATAGATAGGAGTTTGTGTAAGCGGTCTCTGTGCTACAGTGACTGGCATAAAGGTGATAAAGGTTGAGGAGGAAATAATATTTGGATGGAGTTTTGAATGTCACTCGAGAGCTGAGTAATGTCCGTTGATTAATCACCTTAAATTGCTTCACAGGCCCTTTGCATGCCTTAGAGTAATAAGTATCACTTGCGCAATGAGGGCTATCGTTTTTGTGCTCACCAGTTGGCACCACCGTTGAGTAAGCTCCAGCTGTCAAAAATTATTATTGGTTATTATGGGCATGGGAACGAAGTTTGCATTTAAATCATGTTTAAAACCTTAAAACCGTACCGTAAAAATATCGAACATCCCGCATTGTAGTGCAGTCCCGATTTGTTCGGAAAAAAAGGAGGAAATAAGTTTACGAAAGACAAATCTGTCTCAAAGCCCCGACAGTCATTGACCCTTAATTCATGTTTGCCATAATCAAGCTCAGGTATTGCAAAATAGTCACCATATTGTTTCAATTAGATATTAACCCGCGTAGCGCAACCAAAAAGAGTGACATTTGACGTTTCGGAGGACCCCACGCTACACTAGCGCCTCTAGCGGTGAATTCATACGCGATAGCCCCCATTACGATGGCCGGGATTCTAATGGCCCACACTTATTTCATACAATCTTGAGTGTAGGTATTTATTATTGGTTTCTTCTATCAGAATACGACTACCAATTTTTAGGGTTCCGTACCCAAAATGGCAAAATCGGAACCCTTATAGATTCGTCACGTCTGTCCGTCCGCCCGTCCGTATGTCACAGCCGATTTACTCAAAGACTATAAGCACTACAATTATGAAATTTGGTAGGAAGGTGTATTCTATGAATCGCTATAAAAAAGTGAAATGAAATTACAAAAAAATCTTAAATTAGGGGGGGCACTCTATACATGTAACCGGTGGATGAAAAAAAAAAATTCAATGCATATAGTCGTGTGGGGTATCGATAGATAGGCCTTTAAAAATGATATGGAGGTTTCTGAAAAACTTGTCCATTTCAGTCAACTGTTGGTGAGATATTAGCTGTCAAAGTCATAGAAAGTGTCCCCCCCTCTAATGTCCAAACTATAAAGTTTAAAATTCTGAAAAAAATTGAGGTGGTGTGTATTACCAAATACTTTCAACGATTTTTAGTTTGATCAATATACGTTTTATGGTTTTTGAGTTTTCGCTTAAAAACTGTCTTGCCCAAACAAAAGGTCGTAAGTGCCGTGAGTTTCCTATGAAGATACGACTTTTTTAGATTCAATGTATTGGATAGTGATTTTAAATGTGGACTAGTAGGTGTTGGTACGGAACCCTTCATTGTGTCTTGGCCGGTTTATTTTTTAGCAATTAATAATAATTTTTGATTAATAATATACAATATAATGTATCAAAACGCACAGTTTATCAAAAATGTTTACACTATATACCGTATGTCCGGTATAATTATGTGCTCGTATTGAATTTACACATTGAATTAAACTCAGGAAATGACACAAAATATATAAGACATTAAAATAAATCAGAGTAAAATGTGCAATGAAAGTAAAATACATGTATAAGTACATTTTCCGCCTTATTACAACGGAATACGGTAACAACTGAACACATCTTTGACGACCGTACACCACTAACGACTTTGTACAAGTGAAATGTCAATAAACGAACGTTTAAATTAAAATACAAAGTAGTGGTGTAAAATAATCGGTGCGTCAATAAAGACGCAGAGATCATCACAGATGTGCTCAGATCAGGTTTACTCAGTTTTTATGGAGTATTAAATACAATGTCACAATAGCGCCAGCGTTCTTTGAGACTGGTTGATGTAATCGATATTAGCTATCATGGCGAATCCGATATCCCCCCTCTGTCGTTACTCGGCGATCACTGATTAGGGGCCGCACGGTCCGGCGTCCTAGGCACACACTTACGGACCCGGACGACGTAATCACAGCGTCTATCGAAAGATGGAACGCTGCGCTTACGGCGTCCAACTCTGACACGACGCGTACACTTAGGCATCCCCGCCGGCGGGGACGTCCACCGCGCGATCGCGACAACAGTGACACATATAGTCCCTATTCGTCCCGGTACCGCCGCATACCGGGTACAGTCAGTCCGACCCAGGTCGGGCCTGGCTGAGTTTCTTGCTGGACTCTTCTCAGGTAGGCTAGGTTTCGTGAACCAGCGACAAAACTCCCAGTAGCTCGATTCCACTCACACCTCAGATTCGGTTGAAACCGCTCAACCAATCTCACTGGAGCGCAAACTCTTAGAGTATTCCAGTGTTCCAAACCACACGCGTGGTCGTGCCGGAGGTTTTCCCCTGGATTTTCCCCAGGCTACTCTCCAACCGCGCACTCCTTGGGCCCGGCCTATAAAGCCACAGTCAGGTTCAAAAAAAAAAGAATCCGATATCACGATAAATATCGTGATATCGGATTCGCCATGATAGATAATATACTGAGCATACATCATCATCCTAGCGTTATACCGCTACAGTTGCATCCTGCAGGATGCCCGGGGTCCGCTACCTAATCGCAAGATTTGGCGTAGGCACTAGTTTTTACGGAAGCGACTGCCATCTGACCTTCCCACCCGAGGGGAAACCAGACCATATTGGAATTGGGCTTGTCAAGTGAGTGGGCAACTTGACTGTTAGAAGTTCTCAAGCCGCCCGAAGGCCTCTAACTTGGCTTAAATATTTCTATCATAGACAGCAGCCGGGATCAATGGCTTATCGTGCCTTCCAAAGCGCGGGAGCGCTCAGTTAATAACCACTCAAAGCGGTCATCCATTCAATAACTGACCTAGGCAGACGTTGCTTAACCTCGCATACCGCACGCGGTACGCGGGCGCCGCTGGGCACGAGCGCTCCTATACTAAGCATACACATCGACTTAAAATTTAAGGTATGCCAATATCGAACGATATCGTTAAATATTACACGTTGATTTTTTATTTATATCAATTTGAGCAATAGTAGTGATATTATTCCGAGTACACAAAAACACCGTTTGACATACCACACGTTTGGAGGGATTAAAAAATCGTGTCTTGGTCTGCCGCGAAATAAAAAAAAAACACTGACCTGTCATTATTGAGATCTGTGAGCTGTCAAGTTGTTGACATCTATGATTTTGTACATTACTACATGTAACTGCCACATTTGACACGTGTGGTATGTCAAAGATAAGATTCAAATGGGTGCTGTTTGTGGAGTCCGGTCTGTTCATGCTTGCTAGGACATAGTGACTACGTTAATACTAGTGTCTTTTTATAGGGGATTGACGAGAGACATCATCCTGTTGAGAATTCGTTTTTATTATCAGTGACTTAGAGACCATATACATCTCTAACAATATTAAATAAATAAATATTTGTGGACAGTCTTACACAAATCGACCTAGTCCCAAACTAAGCAAAGCTTGTACTATGGGTACTAGGCGACGATATACATACTTATATAAATAAATATATACTTAAATACATAGAAAACATCCAAGACTCAGGAACAAATATTCGTGTTCATCACACAAATAAATGCCCTGACCGGGATTCGAACCCGGGACCTCCAGCTTCGTAGGCAGCGTCACTACCAACTAGGCTAAAGCGGTCGTCGTAAATTAATCTTAATTTTGACGCTCAGAGACCATGTACATCTCTGGGATATTATATTAATTTCATTATACTCCTTGTTTAATCTTGAGACCTTATACATCTCTAACTTTACTGATGTTGTAATATTTGTAATAGATAACTTTGCAAGTTTATCTTCACTGTATGTTAATTTTGTTATAATTGTAAACTCGATATTATGTATGTATGTACGTATATGTAAATACTTTATTGTACACAAGACAAGTGAAATAAATTATACAGAAAAAAAACAGATCAATCATATACAAAGGCGAACTTATCCCTGTAAGGGATTTCTTCTAGTTAACCTTTGAGCAATTATTATTATTCTTTCTTAAACTGTAAATTAATATTTTGACATGAAAAATGTATTACTTATTATAGACTTTCTTAAATTGTAAATTAATATTTTGACATGTAAAAGTGCCCTTGTGGTCTATTTCCAGAATAAATGTTTGATTTTGATTTTTTGATTTGAAATAAATATTTCTTAAAAACGATACTTACTTACGATACTTACTTATTATATACCTACACTAAATAATAATCAACTACTAATAATATCCAACTGACATGTAAGATTTTTATGCTTTATGAATAAATGAATATGAATATAAAAAAACCCGCAAAAGTTTTGAACTATATAATAATAATTCTACTCTCAATAAGAAAAATAATATGGCCCATTCCAAATAGCTTAAGGTTCACAATTCTATTGGCCGGCGCCATATTTAACGTTGACCGGTCAGTAACCGTAACTTGGTGCAACCCGCCCTGAATAGTTAAAACAGTGGTGTAGTGGGCCAATCGCCCTACACAGAAATGTTATAGATACCGGTTATATCTGTTCCGTGGACTTGCTTAGAAATCTAGAGAATTGGAACTAGCTTTGATCTAATGGCCGCCCGGCGTGGCAGGGGCAGCTACAGGGTGCACTGGCTTATTTAAAAATACAAATACAAAAAGGTATATTTCTCAAAATTTTACAATGTTCAATCTATAGTAAGTATGGGTATTATAAATAAGACGTTGAAAAATCGGTGTGCGCACAGCGCTAAGCTGGTTTTAAGCCCACCCGTAGTGAGTTGGTTTCACACTATATAAGGGTTATAAAATTAAAAAAAATTGGGTTAATATTAAAATTAAATTAATTACAATAACAATATATTTACAAGTAATACTAGTATACATTACTTTTAGTGTTCCATACCAACATAAGCAAAAGTGAAGATTTAAATACTATTTGCACAACTTTCATGATAAACTAGAATCTACAATAGTTATTTGTTATACAAGGGTAAAAAGTTGTATTTTAATCGCGAGTGTGGAATTGAAACACGAGCTAACGAATGGATTCGAGGGTTAAGCTACGAGTTAGCGAATGGATTCTATGGTTGGAATGAAATATGGTGGTGGAAGCGAGTGGTTCAAATATAGAATCCTGCGTAGCGAGTGTTGCAACACATGAGATGTAAAATAACTTTGCAGCCGTGTATAAAACAAATCTTTTCACCTCACTAGAGCGAGGATTTTTTTTGCTCCTCCTCGTCCTAGCGTTATTCCAGTGCAGTTGCATACTAAATATAGTTGGATGCCCGGGCCCACTACCTAATCCCCAGATTTGGCGTCGGTACTAGTGTTTTAACACAACAGCACAATATTTTGCTATGTGTTTTTAAAGAAAAAAAAAAGAACTTTCCGATGTAGTGAGGTGAAAAATAATAAAGAAAGAGGTAAAACAATAACCGGTCTTCTCTATAAAGAGTTTTCTCTTCCAGACAACCTTTGGGCAGTGGAGAAATGAAATATATAATATTCATATATAACTGAGCAGTGCAGACACTATTGCATTGAAAAAATAAACATCATTTCACATCATTCACCACTACTTGATTTGTAAAATCAAGATAGTTCTTTACAAACCGTGAAATGATGTAGGTTATTTTTGTGACGAGGCCGCCAAGATTTTTTAAAATATACAACGCCGGTAGCAAACAAGCTTACGGTCCATCTGATGGTAAGCGGCCACCGCAGCCTATAGACGCCCGCAACTCCAAAGGAGTCACGTACGCGTTGCCGACCCTTTATGAAATTTGAGAATTCACTGTGTTGACAGCAGAAGGGACAAATTGAGGTCCCTCGCTCTCAACACAGTGCACCCTCGGGAGCTCTGACAACCTTGCTCACCTCCAGGAACACAACACTACATACTTGTATAGTATATAATGTTATTATGGCTATGGTCTTCTGCAAGGCTTCCCCAGTTGGGCTGCTCCAAATTCGAGCAAGATGACATTTTGCTGTGCCCTACCTCTCTTATAATGTTACCTATATGAAAATACCTCGGACTGTCGGCGTGTCTGTCTGTTTGTTGTCCTTTGACGTTCAGTGCGCCCATGACCTACGTTCTCTGCTTACCATTAGGTTTGTTTGCCACCGTATAAAAAGAATACATATATGGATTATGTTGATAATCAGGCATTTCTAAAACTAATCCTTCCTTTCGTCTTATTACAACCAGAAAACTCGTCATTAAGGCTCTATACAATGACAGCAAGCGCACACCAAGCGCGTCCACGATGGGCGGCAATCACCTATAAACTTTATACACAGTTAAGGGTCCTTAGCAGTTAAAAAGCGTTCATCTATTTACACCATTTACTGTTTGTATTGACACGCAACTTGACATTTTCTCAATGTTACTATCTAGAACAGGACTTAAGTGACCTTATAACATAAATTTTAAATGTATTTTTTGAATTTTTCATTGAGAAATATCGTTTCAAACATCACTCCAAATCGACAATTTTCAAGCTAAAAACTAGTTTTTTCCACTTAAATTCTACTATACACAATTAAATCAAAAAATAGCTATGTTACTGTCTAAAACATTAATAAAATCATCGTAACCTTTAATGACTTCATTGGTATTATCAATAGTTTTGTCATAATTTGAAATCAAAACATTTTAAAACTTATAATCTATATTGTATCCTCCATTCCAAATATATAAAGGACCCGACGACGTAGTGTACTTATTAGACTTAAGCAATTTAAATTTCTGTAATTTCTCTAATAATTTATGTTTCTATAATTGTAATTGTGATGAGATTATTGCCTAAATAAAGAATTATTTTATTATAAGGCCCCTTAAGTCCTTTCCACACCGCTTAAGTTAGCATCGATCATAACGGCCGGTCTACTTTCCACTCGATCGATGGGCGGCTCGGCTCGGTAATACGGGCCCTTAAAATAATGTACCCATTGCTGGTAATGAGTTTGATTGCGGGTCGATCTCTTCGGAGGCGTTTAGACCTGCGAGTGCTTATGGGATCACTGGGATTGCATAGTTTTCCGAGTTTAACTTCGCTTAAGTATATAAATACAAACATTTATTCTGCAAACAGGCCACAAGGGCACTTTTACATGTCAAATATTAATTTACAATTTAAGAAAGTCTGAATGAATGAATGAATGCATGAATGATTTATTTGCGTAAACATGGTAAATTGAAGTTGACATAGGTAATAAGTATAAGTAGTTTCACATGTTTAGCCTATAGCAGCATGCAAATACTAAATAAGTAATACATTTTTCATGTCAAAATATTAATTTACAGTTCAAGAAGGAATAATAATTTCGAGTTTACAATTATAACAAAGGCTTTATTACTAGATTGTAAAATGATTGCTATGCCCTAGCAGGGTCCATGAGGTTCAAATAAGTGTATTCCTAAGAACTGTATCTCACCATGGTTGCAATAAAGAATTATTATTATTATTATCTTTATTTATTTCTGGTCTTAGGTTAGGTTTTACAATATTTTTATAAAAAGTAAAATATAATAATACACTTACAAAACACAAAAATATTATAAAATCCTAACCTAGTGTGCCGCCGGCAGTGAGGCGGGGCCTAAGCTACCGGTGGTTAGGGCGACAGAGAGAGGATTATTATTATTATTAATGTCATACAGTGAAGATATGTAAACTTGCAAAGTTATCTATTACAAATATTACAATATCAGTAAAGTTAGAGATGTATAAGGTCTCAAGATTAAACAAGGAGTATAATGAAATTAATATAATATTCCAGAGATGTACATGGTCTCTGAGCGTCAAAATTAAAATTAATTTAATATTGTTAGAGATGTATGGTCTCTAAATCATTGATAATAAAAACGAATCCACAACAGGATGATGTCTCTCGTCATTCCCCTATAAAAAGACACTAGTATTAACGTAGTCACTATGTCCTAGCAAGCATGAACAGACCGGACTCTACAAACTTTAGTTACTTCCGCATTCGGCGGAGGAGTCGGTGCGGTATCGATACGAAATCGGTAATATTCCCGGCAACGGCACATCTTTACTTCGGCCCCTAAACGCCTTTTTTTGTACAACGATCGTGGCAAACTAGCTTACGGACTGCCTGATGGTAAGCTGACAAGCACGTTGCCGACCCTTTATCAACTTGGCGATTCCTTGAGGTATTTGAATGTGCCAGAATACACGTTAAACATATTGTATTTCTTTTGAAATATTTTTTTTTTTTAGTTTATTAAGAAAACAAACAGCCATGTACAAAAAAATTCAGTCAAAAATGGACGCAGATTAGGCCTAAAGTTTCATATATTACTAAGTAACAATTAACTGGAGCCTCTTTTTTACTTGTAAATATTTAGTTTTTAGTTTAGTTTATTTTAAGGTTAGTTTATATTCTATTTTATTTCATATGCCTGTTCATTATCAATAAATAACTAATAATAGTAACAATTATTGACTAAATAAGTTACAGGTGCCGTTATAATTAATTACCTATAAAGTTTTGTACTTATGCGAAGTAGTTTAACTAAAGTAAAAGAGATTATTAAAAACAATGTTTTCCCTCACTTCATATTAACTAGAAAACAAACACTGCCGAACTTTATTCTTGAAAGAGGACAAACTATGAGCAAAAATGTCTATGTCATTAAATAATAACTGAATTGGGTCCTTGTTCATTACCAGGCAGTCCCGCGGTGGAGCTCGTCAGTTACCGAAATTGAATCGGCGGCGGTATTGAAATGAAATCATTTATTCTTCAATTTAGGCATATTACATGCACTTATTAAAGTCAAATAACTACCATCGGTTCATAAAATAAACCTCTGCCTCGAGAAGAATCGGCGTAAGAAACTCGGCGAGGTGTCATTTTTTCAAAACAATATACAATGCATAAAAATAACAGTATCATAATACTACAGAATTCAATTGCTACAATATAAACATACATATATATTTTTTAATATTAAGGACAAAATATTTTTGTGTTAGATTACTTGTGCGGGACGCTATCACTGCCAAACATCCCTATCCTATTTAAAAGGGCAGTTCGTATCACGGTGGTGGCAAACAGGTATACTGCCTGCCCAGTGCGTAAGCCACAGCCTCTGAACACAAGCAGCTCAGCGGGTTGCCCCACACCATCCGGTTGTCCCTCATTACCAGCCAGTCGGCTGCATGTTTTATACCTAGGTGGCAAACCAGCATAGTCTGCCTGATTCTCAGCAGACTAAGTAGCCTATGGAAACCACGATGGTGGTAAATAAGTGTACGGCCTGCCCAGTGCGTAAGCCACAGTCTCGGAACACAACCAGCTCAGCACGTTGCCCTACACCATCCCGTTGTCCCTCATTACCAGCCAGTCGGCTGCATGTTTTATACCTAGGTGGCAAACCAGCATAGTTTGCCTGATTCTCAGACTATGTAGCCTATGGAAACTTGCAAATGCATAGGTGTTACACGTTGACCTCATTACCAGGCCGATATCGGTGCCGCCCGTCAGTTAATTGACGGTTGAATCGGCCGGTATTAATCGGCGGCGTGTTTATGGCGTGCGCGCAGCGCGGAGGGTGCGGGCAGGGCTGCCCCTTTAGTTTCAGTAGTTTGGTTGTTTTTTTATGCTACGATGGTAGCAAACAAGTATACAGCCTGATGATAACCAAACACTAGCCTATGGACGCTTGCCCGGGACCGGCGATTGATTTGACCCGGGCAGAACTGCTGTCGCTCTTTTAACAATATTTAATAACATTCAGATTTTATTCTAGAAACTGTCTAGATTATACAATTTTTTATGTTTTTATTTTACATATTGACGATCTTTTTGTGAATTTATTATACTCTCTTTTGACATACATTATAGTAATTCATGTCTTTTTTTAAATTTCATATGCATCAATAAATTGCTCTGAATAATTAGATTCAATTTATGTAAAATATAACTGACGATTCAAAAGTGCTTGTTGCTAGGCCTATTTGAATAAAGAATATTTGGAGTTTGAGTTTTGAGTTTAATGTCATTAGTTCGGTAATGACATCAAACCAAACTGTGGAGACGCACTCTGTAGTTCGATTAATGAAATGGTAAGATCAACTTAGTCATAGTTATAGGTATGAGCTATAGTGAATCCTCAAATTTTATAAAGGGTCGGCAACGAGCACGCGACTCCACTGGAGTTACGGGCGTCAATAGGCTGCGGTATCTGCTTGCCATCAAGTGGTCCGTACACTTGTTTGCCACCGGAATTGTATAAAAAAATGGCTTTAGAGGGAACTGCGGCAATGGGCCGGGCATATCGCAAGAATGAGTGACGACAGGTGGACAAAACTTACTACTCTCTGGAAGGGTCCATTAGGAAGCGAAGTCGCGGTCGACCACAGTCGAGATAGGTCGACGATATTAATAAACAAATCGCAAATAACTGGCACACAGAAGCCCAGAACCCAAAAAACTAGCGTAAACTTGGAGAGGCCTTTACTCATAAAGAGGTCCACTCATTAAATTAAGTTTTAGTTAATAAGTCACAAATATTTAGCAGTTTTAATTAATAGAACTAGTGTTTTTTATTTCTTTATATTGTAACTTTTGTAGATGAGTCGGAATAAAGACGCTTTTTTTTATTATATTATTATACGCTTAAAGTTTTCTGATACGCTTAAAGAACACAATAAAACCTACAATGCACCTAATAAAATTAAATCGATGGCACCCCTACGCATCGAAGGCTGCAGGGCGAGGAATGCAGCCTCTTGTTCCTTTTGGGCAGACGCAGGTAGGCGCGTCTCGTTGCTATGCGCGGGCGCCGAGCGCCGCGCCACCATACTCTTACGACTTTCTACGCGATCAGAAAAGAGGAAGACTCAGTGTTTAAAGGGAATAAGTTGTATGGGTTGCTGGCAACGTTAAGTTGTTTTTAAACTGCGAACAGTGCACAAAGTTACGAGTATATGAATGTTGGTTGTTTTACTCTCGCGCTTGTTGCTAAGTGGACTTGAGTTCGGAATAAGTTCAATACAGTATTTTATAAAATGTACTTGTTAGCGACTGGCTATGGTGCGACCTTTTTTATATACAAATGTCAATAGTTACTTTTCCTACTTATGTTTTTAGTTGTCACCTTGTGTCACGTTCGCCTGGTCAACTATATTGTGCTGATTGTTAAATAATATATTTTCTTTAAATAACTACGTATTTCCATCATCATTACGTCCCAATACAGTCCACTCTCGTCACTAGCTATCAGTACTGGTAGGCTGACCAGATGCACATGTCTGGATAGTGTCTGGCTTGGATTAAAAACCGTTTTTAAGACAGACATAGACGTAGACATAGAAATATTTTATTTAACATCACAAGGCATGTCCAAGGCATTAAAAATGTCCCTTTATGAAACTTCTATGAATTGGCCAATTTTCTAGTACCTACTTGAGGGTTTTTGGTTATTTAGTTTGTTTCTATATGCTTTGATACATTTGCAACGCTTCTAATAATTATATAAATAAATAAATAAATAAAATAAAATAAATATTAGAGGACAATCTTACACAAATCGAACTAGTCCCACAGTAAGCTCAAGAAGGCTTGTGTTATGGGTACTAGACGACGATATGTTTAATAGATATAAATACTTAAAAATACATAGAAAACATCCAAGACTCAGAAACAAATATTCATGCTCATCACACAAATATTTGCCCTGACCGGGATTCGAACCCAGGACCGTCAGCTTCACAGGCAGGTGCACTACCCACAAGGCTAAACCGGTCGACATAGACTTCATTCCTTGAATTGAAAAGCACACTAGCTATACCTTTTGAACATAATTTGAAACGTATTTATTGTGTAACACTCTCTGTTTTGAGACACTGAACCTTAAAGCGAAGTGAATTAGGAACTACTACTAGGTTAAGTAAATAAATAATCAGCAATAAAAAAATCTGCCCATTGGGGATTTGCGTCCCATTAGAACAGTTCAAATTGTGCCCTCGAATTACCTGATCAGTCAACACTAACCGAACACAAAAGGACGAATGCGAGAGAAAAAGTTCGTTGGTAAAGACCTTCTGTGAGAAATGAAGGGCAGTGTGTACCTTCCCAGGCCCTTTATTTTTTCCGTGGCCCTCCGGAGGTCAGACGGGCAATAAAAGTTAAAACTGACATATTTAAGTAGGTATTTGTAGGTTTTATGCGATTTCAATAAGACTTATTATTCAGTTTTAGTATGTTCTTCTTGGGTTATACTGGGTGTCCAAATAAGGGCATCCAGAGATTTAAAAACTATTCTTTCGATATTTTGCTATGTGGTAGAAATGGAAGCGAGGTGCCTATAACGCGACGTATTACCAGACCGATTTGTGGTTTTATAGATTCAATTTTCTGTCGATTAATTTAGTTTAGCTTAAGTTCCGAACTAAACAACTATATATTTATAATGTGTTTATACACTTATGGTAGGATATTGAAGTGGTCGAATAAAACTGTACTGAGTTGCTCTGAAAAGAGATCGGTTTTTTTATTATTTACGGACACTTAGGTTAGCACACTTGGTTTTTCTTATAGAATAAAATAACAAAAGCATCTTACCTGAAAGGAGAAACAACATTAAAGCCATTATTCCACTTATTCTTTTTATTCTATCTTAAGTAACTTACAATATTTTTATTTATATTAGAATTTTACAATATTTCTCCTTAGATTACTTGCATTTTTTCATAGTCACAAACGACCTTTGACCTGTCAACTGTCACTTGTCATGGACTGCCACAGATAAATCCAAACCGACACATAAGAGGTTTATGCACAGCAATAGTGCAATTATGAATGAAGTCAAACAGCCTTCATTTACATATTTTGTAAATATGATGTCTCCTCCAATCTGAGCATGTTGCGATCTAAGGGATTCCAATATATGTCCAGAAAAAGAAGCGCTGCAATAATTTAATATCACTCGCTATTCGTTATAAATAAGTCTGATTGACGTCTGTTAACTATTGGGTACGAAATCCCCATTAATAGTCCCTAATTTCGTTCCACAACACAACTTAATTCCACGTTATTTGTGATTGACTTATACGTATAAAGGACTTGACAATCAATGAACAAAATCCGATTATAAATCGCATTACTTTTTAAACGTATCAAGCAGACATTAAGTGCTTTTTCTGCCGTCGTATTCACAAATTGTACGTTTGTTTTTTTATTTGAAAAGTATTAGGATACTTTATCGTATACTGCAAGATTATATTACAGCATCTAAACATATCTTATATCTAAATATATAAAAGAAGAAGTCCTGATCTACCATCACCGCACAGCCGAAACTACTGGAACTAGAAATTTCAAATTAGGTCCAGAGCTTACTTTTATGAAGTATGCAAGGGATAAGAAAGGATTTTTCGAATTTTATCCCCTAAGGGGGTAAACAAGGGATGAAAGTTTGTATAGGAAACGTATTTTTTTTGTTAAATATAACAAAACTAAATTCTGCGATTTTCTCAATTCATCCCCTAAAGGGGTGAAAAGGGGCTTCAAAGTTTGTATGGGGAGCAAATCTTTTTTGAAGTGCAAGATTTAAAACTTCGTATACAGACTCTCTGTTTAAATACAATCATGTTTCAGTGTTTTTCTAAATTGTTCCCCTAATGGGGTAAAAAGGGATTCCAAGTTTGTGTTAGGAGCAAATCTTTACTTTTCTTATAAATCGATATAGGTGTCATCGTCGAGGTTCCTCAGGGTGCGGATTACGAAAATGACATGCACTTTCAAATCCAAGATGGCGGACATTTATTTTTCTTAAAAATGGACATGGGTGTCATCTTTGTGGTTCCTCGGGGTGCCGATTACGAAAATGACATCCATTTTCAAATCCAAGATGGCGGACATTAATTTTTCTTTTGAGTAACTTTTCACAAAAGATTTGTAGCATCAGACAACTGACAGAAACAAATAAACCTCATTTATATATTTGTTACCATCTAAAATCTACGCGGACGATGTCGCGGGCGGCCGCTAGTTTATAATGTAAACCCTCTTCACTTAGCCTTCGCACGAGTTTTGTGCCATATAAGAGTACTATGGTATTACATAAATAGTTGCAGTTATCACGATAATATGCATACAGCATCAAAAGCTATACGCATATGCCTATGCATAGGCGAAGGCCTTCTATGACATAGATGAATATGTAAATTAAATTTGTTGCATGCTTTTGTAATTGTAATTTTTTTTTGACATTTAAATTCACTATGTAATAATTTAAATAATGTACCTAATCTAATTGAAATTTTTATTTTTTATTTAATCGACATAATTAAATTATTGTAACAATCTTCTGACATGTAAAATTTTTGTATATTTTATGAATAAATAAATATGAATATGAATATATGAATATGAAGAGGTTAAAAAGCTCTAATTCCGTTATAAAACAGACTGGATCTGATCTTGATCATAAATCGTATTAAAATATTCTGTTCTCTGAAGCTGGTCAATTAAATACTTAGATACCAGTATAACTCTGAAAGAAATTGCTAGAAAAAGAAAAAAATAAAGAAAACATCCTGGTATTTGACACGTTAATTCATATTAATAGTGTTAAGGATGCTGTCATCGGGCGACTCAAAGTATTGGTCTAGAGGCGAGTACCGGGACGTTTACCATATTGGCTGATTCTTGTTAAAATAGTAGTCACATTACTTATACTTACTTATATAAGTAAGTGTTTCTGTTTGGCGTCGCATCGGTGTGAAATGGGAAAATTTATTCCAGTCACATCACTGATATTATTGAAAATTACGATGAAATAGGCGATGGTGAAGTTTTTGCTCGATACATCTCAAAAACACCATGATTCAAGAAATACAAGAACCTTATTACCGCATATAGAATAAGATAGTCAAGGGGTCAATCTGTCTCTTACATTTCGCATGTAAATTTCATATGAAATTATGAATTGTTTCATGCAATCGTTTTGACATTTCTAGGGCAGGTGGAAGTTAGCGCGCTAATGAACATTACATATATAGAATGCAAAATGTTAGTGAACGATTGACCCTTCAGGCGTAAATGCTCCAGTAGCCATAAATATTATATCGTCCGTTTGACAGTATAATAGCCTGTTCCAGATAGCTCATTATCGATGTCTTTACAACCGACGCAATTATAGAAATACGCTCAGGTATTCACTGGCAGTGGTGGCAGTGAACCCGCCTAGCTCATCATCATAATATTTAAGAGCTTGGCTCTTGTCGGTGGAGTAATTGCCAGCTTATTCTACATTCAGCTTTGTCCTTCACTTCTTTGTATGACGTAGCATTTATTTTATGTTTTATTTGCTCCATGTACGTCATTCTAGGTCTTCCCCTTTTCCTTTTTCCCTTCGTCATGTTCTGATCCATTCGTCATGGCGTATGAGATGTTCTATCATTTTTCCTCTTCTGTTTTCTATTATTTTCAATAAAGTCCTCTTCTCTTTAACTAAGTTTAAAACTACCCGCCTAGCTATGCAACATATTTTCTATCTTTGAATATATTTTTTTACAGCGGAGCAGTACTTAGCATAAAAAGTGTAGTAGGTGAAATACTCTCTTCCAAGTAGCTGAATTTCACTTACAACCCAGATTTAGTTGATGCTTCCTTAAGGCGTTTGTATAAAAAATAGTTTACGTTAGCAGCGGTACTGCTTAATACGAAGGAACGGTTGATGAATTTGGAACTGGGTAGCGATTGCACCTATATCTCAGTTGGCTAGAGCGACTGGCCGCGAGTGCCGGGAGGCCGCAGGTTCGAATCCTGCTCGGTGCCTAAATTTTTCCTTCATTCTAAATTTAGTTGATGCCGCTCAAGCAATCTCACAAGAGCGCAAACTTTTAGTATTCCAGTGTAAAAAAGTCCGCGTAGTCTTGCCGGAGATTTCCCCTGGATTTTCCCCAGGCTACTCTCTCACCGGGCATATCTTCCGCGTTTGGGCTAATGATTTTTATAGGGCTATAAAGCCGCAGTCAGGTTTTTTTTTAAATTCATTCACTGGGAGGATCGCGACCACATCATCAAACTGCGATATTAACCTCCTGACGACCGGCATCCTATACATAGTACATAGGCCCCAATTAAGTTTTGACTCTGTGTCAATTTGACAGAGTAACATTTATTCTGCCAAGTTTTGATACCTAGTCGTCAGGAGGTTAAGCCATTGGATGTCACATGGTGCTCCCAACCGACTGTGTATCAGAGTGGTATCTCCAAAGGCGTGACTACGTGACGATTTCGAGCGTCCGTGGGGTTGAACTAAATGTAATTTTCTATACTGGAAATGACAATTAGATCTACCTAACGTAAGTGTCACAGGTTACATATGATTACACTTCGGAGACCGCATAATGTGTCCAAAGAAGCCAAAGGGTTTGTTTATGGCTTATTGTACAGATACTTTTTTTTTGAGTTTTAAATTAGGTCCCCACTGAAAATCAGTGCCTCAGCTTGCTGTGTCTCGCCGTGGCTTAATGCTGAGTGGGGATCCTTTTTAACGTCTTTTATTTTTAAATTAATATGTTTCCTTATTTAATCGGCTGAATTGTGATGTTAAATAAACGTGTTTTCTTTCTTTCTTTCTTCTTTCTTTCTTTTTTTTATTCTCTTATTAACGTTATGTTTTTGTATTGTTTTAGCTTGGAGAAGAATTATGGAGAAACGGATAAAATTCATTCATCATTTCAGCCGAAAGACGTCCACTGCTGAACATAGGCCTCCCCCAAGGCTCGCCATTTAGACCGGTCCTTTGCCGTTCGTTTCCACCGGATTCCCGCGACCTTCACCAGGTCATCACTCCACCTTGTCGGAGGCCTACCGACAGCTCGTCTTCCGGTGCGTGGACGCCACTCAAGCAGTTTCTGGCCCCATCGACCGTCAGTCCTGCGAGCAATGTGCCCTGCCCACTGCCACTTAAGTCTCGCAATTTTGAAGGCTATGTCGGTGACCCCAGTTCTGCTACGGATAGCTTCATTCCGAATTCTATCACGCAGAGAAACCCCGGGCATAGCTCTTTCCATTGCTCTTTGGGTGACCTTGAGCTTTCTTATGAGGCCCATCGTTAGCGCCCATGTCTCGGATCCATATGTCATCACTGGCAACACACACTGGTCAAAGACTTTTGACTTGAGGCACTGCGGTAAATTGGACGAGAATACACTGCGAAGCTTCCCGAACGCTGCCCAGCCGAGTCGGATTCGACTAGTGATCTCTTTCTCGAAGTTGGACCTACCCAACTGGACTGTTTGTCCCAGGTATACGTACTCGTCAACAACTTCGAGCGCAGAGCCGCCGATTATTACGGGAGTTGGTACAACATGGGCATTAGACATGACCTTCGTCTTGTCCATGTTCATTTTCAGACCAACTCGATCGGAAACTCTGCTGAGATCAACGAGCATTGTACTGAGGTCCTCCATGGTCTCAGCCATGACTACAATGTCGTCAGCAAATCGAAGGTGAGTGATGTACTCGCCATTTACGTTGATGCCTCGTCCTTCCCAGTCCAGAAATTTGAAAGCATCCTCCAGTGCAGCGGTGAAGAGCTTCGGAGAGATCACATCTCCTTGTCTGACTCCCCGCTGCAGTGGAACAGGCTTTGTTTCCTGGTCCTGTAGTCGGACGGACATGGTGGCGTTTTTGTACAGGCACTTCAGGACTTCGATATACCGGTAGTCAACTTGGCACCTCTGGAGAGACTGCAGTACAGCCCAAGTCTCGATCGAATCGAAGGCTTTCTCGTAGTCCACAAATGCTAAACAAAGTGGCAAGTTATACTCTTCGGTCTTCTGTATAACCTGCCGCAAGGCATGTATGTGGTCTACGGTACTGTAGCCTTTTCGGAATCCGGCTTGTTCGGGAGGCTGGAAGTCGTCAAACCTGCGCGCGAGACGGTTCGTGATGACTCTCGAAAACAGTTTGTAAACATGGCTCAGAAGTGAGATGGGTCTGTAATTCTTCAGCAAAGTGTTATCGCCTTTTTTGAAGAAAAGCACCACCACACTTCTGTTCCATGCTTGCGGCGTTTTCCCCTCGTGAATTACAGAATTAAACAGCGTCTGAAGGGCTCTGAGGACAGGTTTACCGCCCGCCTTCAGGATTTCGGCTGTAATTCCGTCGTCACCCGGGGCTTTGCCGTTCTTCAACTGTTTGAGAGCCATACTAATCTCATACAGGCTGACGTCCGGGATATCTTCTTAAAAATTCATTCAATAAATGAATATTCTGTGAATTACATAATACTATTAACAACAAATTAGTTAAACCACTTAAACCGCTTCCCGCGCAAGCGCGTAATTATTCCGTAACTTAATGGAGCCTGCAATTGCGACTATTGAATTGCGTAATTCGATTAAATCGCTTATTATCTGAATTAATTATTCGGTCACGCCCAAACGCTGTCCTCTGTTTAATGGTGTTACTTTGTGGACCACCGAGGCTGAGTATGAGCCGATAATGTTTGAATATTTAGAAAATGTTTATTTTTTAATACAACGCCGGTGGCAAACAACGGTCCATCTGATAGTAAGCGGCCACCGCAGCCTATAGGCGCCCGCAACTCCAAAGGAGTAACGTACGCGTTGCCGACCCTTTATAAAATTTGAGGATGCATTAATGACAGCAGAAGGGACAAATTTAGGTCCCTCGCTCTCAACACAGTGCATCCTCGGGAGCTCTGGCAACCTTGCTTACCTCCAGGAACACAACACTACATACTTTATAGCAGATAATGTTATTATGGCTGTGGTCTTCTGCAAGGCGGAGGTACTTCCCCATTTGGGCTGCTCCAAATTCTAGCAAGATGACATTGATTGTAAGCATTTCTTAAATATACCATTAGCATTAGGTGGCTTTCATGCAATTGGATGTAGCATGTATTAAATTAGTTGTCGTTGTATAAAGTGGTGCGTTTTATAATTGTAATTGAATTGTAATTAAATTGGCAGTCTCAATCTCAACCCAATCCCCCTTCAATTTTAACTTAGGGAATATACACAAACTACGTGACCAATTTTTTTGCGTTTTTACCCCCCTCCCCCCCCTAGGTGACCAAGCGTAGTATATGCCAAACCCCCCCCTAGTTTTCACGTAGTATATTTTATAAAAAAAATTTTGCGGAAAGTTGAAAAAATAATGGCTTTTCTTTGTATTTTCTCATACGGCCCCTAAAAATGCATACTTCGAGAATGCAAGCGTGGTATGGCGTAGCTATTCAATTGTAATTGTATTTAGTAAAAAATATATCAAGAAGAAACAGTACAATTAGTGATGTGGCAAAACTGGACAAGTTTTAGTGATGGGGTTAAACCGTGGCGCGTGAGTCCGCTTCAATTAGAATGTTTCTCAAAAGTATTCGTGACAAGAAACCGAAACCCCCCCCTCCCCCCGGTGACCAAGAGGAAGGAATAGGAAGGAAGCTTTTAGGATCCTTGCTTCCTGAATGCGATTACACGTTCCTGAATCTGCTTCCTAGCTCAGTCAGGATTCTGAATTCAGGATGGTGTAATAAGCGCTTTAAGGCCGCGTCGGACAGCGGAGCAACGTGATCCACAAACAATGGTCTCGCCGGAAGACCAGCGCTGGCTTGTGAGTCAGCATTATGCTGAGGCGGGACCATTTCGTGGCAATTTTATTAGTTATTAGTTATAAATGTATTATCTTTTAGTGTATATGCCACGAATAAATTATTTTCATTTCATTTTTTTCAAGAGTGGTACTTTGGCGACCCCCCTCCCCCCCCTAAATGGGTCACGTAGTTTGTGTATGTTCCCTTACTGTTGATTCAAGTACACCAAAATCTCAAACCCGACTTTCATAAGTGGGTCACATCGTAAAACTTAAAGGCCAGAGTCGTGTTATCTACAGTACCAATAAAACTTTAAAATATATAAAGTTTAAAAGCATAATAAATGGTGGTTGGCTGCTATAAATTGCGGGGATAATATAAATTGCGTTTATGTCATTACTGATGTGTGGCCATTAAAAACCTGATCGGCTTTTCCTTTATTAACCTTTATTGTTATGAATATTATAATGTTATAAACCAGTATCTAATCAGGAAATAAGTACAATCACTTCATGATTATTATTAAAACTTTGGGTGGGTATCCTACATACAGCATATTATAAGATAAACGATTACCTCATGGATAGGGATGTTTGGCCAGTGATCGTCCCGCACAAGTAATCTAACACAGAAATATTCTGTCCTAAAAATTTTCAAAGCAAATATATATATATATATATATATATATATATGTTTTCTATTGTAGCAGTGTAATCCTGTGGTATTATGATACTGTTATTTTTATATTGTATATTGTTTTGAAAAAATGACACCTCGCCGAGTTTCTCACGCCGGTTCTACTCGAGGCAGAGGTTTATTTTATGAACCGGTGGTAGTTTTTTTTTGACATTCATAGGTGCATGTCATCATTATCATCATCATTTCAGCCGAAAGACGTCCACTGCTGAACATAGGCCTCCCCCAAGGC
The DNA here is from genome assembly GCA_963556455.1 of Epiblema foenella. Taxonomy (NCBI): domain Eukaryota; kingdom Metazoa; phylum Arthropoda; class Insecta; order Lepidoptera; family Tortricidae; genus Epiblema; species Epiblema foenella. Next base: position 453,516 of record OY747102.1, on the reverse strand, counting down.
TCGCCATTTAGACCGGTCCTGTGCCGTTTGTTTCCACCGGATTCCCGCGACCTTCACCAGGTCATCACTCCACCTTGTCGGAGCCCTATAGGTGCATGTAATATGCCTAAATTGAAGAATAAATAATTTCATTTCATTTCACGCACTCTGTCTCTCGCAATCTCTGGCCAATCTAGGTCATACTGCCATCCCCGCCTGGGCCTGCCTCGCCGCTGTGTCCGTCCTGTGGTAACTACCAAGTAGTCAAATAAGCCCACCTCTGTGGATGTATACGGCAAACATGGCCGCCCATTTTATTTCATATTTTTTATGTGTTTTTAAAAGCAAAAGAATGGCTGACGGGGGCTGGCAAGCACGCATTCTCTACATTATAATTCGAATGGGTACAATACAAATACTCTTTATTGCACACCTCACACAATAAAATAGCACACAAAAAACAAAGACACAGAGACAAATAATATTCTTTAAGATGGGATTTAAAAATAGCAATCGATTTAGCACGTAGGGTATTCCTTGAAAATAACATAGCTTCTGGCTACACATCCAATGATTTGTTTAAACAAAGAATCCTTCAATAAATTACAAGAAATAGTAATCGGAGTCAAAGCAAATCGTTTTTATGGAGTGTAAAATCGTTCTTGTAACGACCGGTCGCGGCAGTTAACCGGGCTTGTAGGTATCTACTGTAGTCTACGGCCCAAAACTGCAATAATAATAGCTGCCAGTTATGACGGTTGAGATGTATATCTTATACCTAATCTGTGGCAACACAAAGCTTTAAAATATGGATCGAGGAACAGTCGCCGTTTAGATAATATTGATATGACTAGAAAAAAATAAGTAACTAGTTGTGTTAGATGTAAACTTACACGATTTTCACACGTTGTTATTGGTAACATCGGGCAAACCTCATAGAAAGTTAATACATTTCTATCTAATTCTCCCACTTTCCTTCAACTGCTCAAAGGTTAGCTGGAAGAGTTCCCTTACTTAAATCTTATGTGACATTTATATTGTTTTACCTGTCATTGTGTACAATAAAGTGCTTACATACATACCTAACACACACTACTATAAGATAATACACACACTAAGAACCGAAAAGTGTCTTACTAGACGCATATGTCAAGCATATATCTCAATCTACGACTTGCGTAGTTTAAAGTTCAATAACACATAATTTATTATGTTACCTAAATTTAGCAGACACCCTATTAAAAGCTAAAAAATCGATCGAAGACAAATACAAAACGAAGCAGTAAAACAAAACAGTGCATCCAACATAAAATAACGAACCTATACGTCGGTACTGGCTCGCGAAAAGATAACCTTGGTCTTAAAAATATGTGAGTACGTGGCCGTGGTCCAGCCTTTTTTTTAACAGCGGTTTTTTCTGCTGCTCGTTTTTTCGCCGCCATGAGAGTCGGCCGTTAAGGCGCGTGACTGGCCACAGACGAAGCGGTGTAGACGCGACTATTGTTTTTTTCTCTTTCTGTCTGGTTGGATTCTATGAGTCTGTTGGCCATAATAATAATTACGAGTGAAATAGTTATGCTTCGATTCTAAAGATAATTTCACAATTTTTATCCTTTGTTAAGGCCAATTTAAATTATACTTGAATCGAATACGAAATACTATTATTTCGATTTTACTATTAAAATCCCGAATTATTAACAAATTTAGAACGTTACGTATGTTTACGTTTATTAACAAATTTAGAAATAATGGAAAAATTGATAAATATTGGCACCGAGCAGGATTTGAATCTAAATTTTTAAAAATTTTCCTTTATTCCTAAATTTACAATATGGTATATTGAAAATAACATTATTTTTTAAAGTGCATATGGTCTGAAATATAATCACGTGTATTGAAATAAAAACGTACGATTTTGTCCTCAAGACTGACAATAAATTGTTACTGCCATTTTGGTGCTAAAATATGGATCTGTAGCTTTAAATTTTGGCTTTAAAATTGAATAATCTTGATTAAACATATATATATTTTAAACATTTCTTATATTACGGGTGAGAATTGATTCCTGTGCACTTATTATCTTTTTTGGACTGGCTGGTGAAATAGCAAAGTGTTAAATGTCTTTTTTTATAGCTAAAGTTTTAAATTGCACCCAACCGACCACCATCATTGCCCTCCATAGACTAAACTTTAGTCTATGGAGGGCACTGACTTGTTTAGTCATTAAACAAAGACATGCGACGGGGCATATGTTGAGATGCACAAACATGTGCTGGAGGATGTCTGTTTTATTCATATAACTCTATAGACAGAGTACTATTTTTTAATAATAATAATGCTTTTAGATTATTTTTGTCTTAAAGGGGCCTCTGCGCTGTTGACTTCGGCCCCACGCATGCCTTCCAAAAGCCCGGGGCCCCATGGTCCAGAGATATGGAAAAGACATATAACCTAGTCCTAGTCTACCATGGTGGTTATTTCATGGTTCTTATATGGTCTTTATATGGGTATTGGTACCAACAGTTACCCTTTGCGAGCCTACAATATTTCGTTTACCTAACTTAAACTTAACCTACTACATTTTTTACTACTGTGCATAACATTCACTTAAATTATAAAAGACTATCAATTAGCCAGGTTTTAGCCTCCGCTTAAAAGTAATTCCTTTAAAATGTTTCAAGTCAAGCGGAAGGTGATCGTGTTTTATTCTGTGGCAATACTTAATCTTTGGTCAGCTTGACGCAGAGGCCACCTTTGCTCCCATGTAGCGTGTTCTGTAAAGAAATGTGCAACCTTATTGGACACACCTCGCAATCTTTCATTGAAAGCAAAGATTATGAAGTACAAGTACTATTTAAATAAGATGACGACCGGTACAAGTACTATTTAAATAAGATGACGACCGGTTTAGCCTAGTGGGTAGTACACCTGCCTGTGAAGCTGACGGTCCTGGGTTCGAATCCCGGTCAGGGCAAATATTTGTGTGATGAGCATGAATATTTGTTTCTGAGTCTTGGATGTTTTCTATGTATTTAAGTATTTATATCTATTAAATATATCGTCGTCTAGTACCCATAATACAAGCCTTCTTGAGCTTACTGTGGGGCTAGTTCGATTTGTGTAAGATTGTCCTCTAATATTTATTTATTTATTTTATTTTAAGATAAATATTTTTGGACAATCTTACACAAATCAACCTGGTCCCAAACTAAGCAAAGCTTGTACTGTGAGTACCAAGTGACGATATACATACTTATATAGATAAATAGATACTTAAATACATAGAAAACATCCAAGACTCAGGAACAAATATTCGTGTTCATCACACAAATAAATGCCCTGACCGGGATTCGCACCCGGGACCTCCAGCTTCGAAGGCAGGGTCACTACCAACTAGGCTAAAGCGGTCGTCAAAGCGATGTTCCTAAATATCCCGAATTATTACATACATGCCGGTCCCGAGACTGCAAAGTCTAGTTCAATTGTTTCGTCTTCGCTATCATCAAATTTAAGGGGCTGTGGTACCCTCCTCACGTATGTCCCGGTCACATCCTAAAGCAGACCGGGATTCGCTACCTACTATATCTATTTCAGATTGCTTGGGTACGATGAGTCTTGTCATTTGGCTGGCATATCGGTGGAGTATTAGGGAGGTAGCTGATGCGGCATTTTAGAAATTCGCGGATTCGGTTTTCGGAGTAAAACTCCCAAAAACATGAAATATGCAGCATCCATATAATATCAGAATATCACGCATAACAAAGTCATAGACGAGTCATGTCTATCACTTGAGTGAATGTGGTGTATCGGCATATTACCGAATCGAAATAATAAAATCATATTGAATACGTACCTACAAACAAGTTACGAGAAATTACAATTTTGGAATTCTTAAAGGCGAATTTGGGTTATACACGGATTTAGGTTCGCGTCTTTTCTGTGGACATGCCAAAAGTTAAGGGCTACAAAGCTTAATTTTGGATTGGACCAGTAACCCGCATAAACAGTGTCTCCGTTTCTATAAATCCCTGTAATAAAAACATAGCTAACATGCACATAAGCCGTTAACTATTGACCACAGGAGGGACGAAATTTGTCGATATCGATAAAAATGAGACCTGGAAAATTATGTGTTGGACATAGCTACGCAAGTAAACTAAAGTATTACTCGGAATTGGATAATTTGATCCAAAATTCAAAAGTTCGGTTTACACAGACACTCATGCACTCAAAAAATATTTAATTACGTTTCCAGATTATTCCCCCGTCAAGAGTTTATACCGATATTGGTTCTCATATCGAATAGTTTAATAAATTTAAAAAATAAATATGAAAACAGTTAACATGTTAATACAGTTATATATATGCACCTTTTTGCCTTTTAATCGTGAAATCACGGTTTTTGTAAGAGATCAGAGGTGAATTTTACGCCGACCTTTATGATACTAGTCTAGTATCAATTAAAACAAAGCCAATCAAGCTCTTACAACTGTGTTGGGAAAGTTACATCGGTATCTAGGCCAGGTAGTCCGGACAACTAACCATGCCTTAAACTCTGGTTAATAGATAACCCGTTAACAGCAAACTAACTGTCCGCAGAGATACACTTTACATCGTGATAACGGAGTTCGTATTCACAAAGCATGCGATATTATTTATTTACATTTTGTTTACTTACTTATGAAATAGTATTTTTCTGGGTATTTTAATGAAACAAGAGTTATAACAAGTCGTTTATTTCCCACCATAGACTACTGTGGACTAAATCTTTACCCGGCACGGGCTTATAACTTATTAACTTATTTTACTTAGGGTTTAATGACGCTTTTGGTCGATTGCGCTAACACCTATGGGTCAGACCCGATTAATAACGACTGAAAGCTTAGCTGCATTATGTCCTGGGCGAAGTTCCACAGGATTCGCTCACAGGGGGGCTGGCCCGGCTGATCCCGGAGGCCTCGGGCACAGCAAGCCCCGACCAAACACCTCCTGAAATTACCAGTTATTGCAGTAAGAGTGCGGCCAAGTCCAGCACGTCCATAGCAAGAAGGAGTAAGGATGGAATAACTCGTCCTGAGACCAGTCACCGGTTAATTACCGGTCGGAGCGTTCATATCACACTAAGCCTGGCAGGGCAGTGCGCTCGGGCTTCAAGGCCAACACTGACGGGGAGAGAATAAGTGGGCTGACGTTTAATATAGGGACTCGATACCACGGCAAGGTTTAGGAAAACGATTAGGAAAAGTCGGCCACTCACCTTTTGGAGGAAAATTGTCCCGCTTAAGCCCCAGTGTTGACAAATGTCGACCCCAGCCACGTCGGCAGTACGCCCGCCGCGAGCGGAAAGGTTTGGCTGTAATAATAACAAGGTAACATTAGGACTTCCGTCAACAAGGAAGATGTCTGAGGGCAGCATTTATGGAGCCACGCTTACCGGAATGGAAGCTAGCCGTAGAATAGCGGGACCTCGGGCCACGCCCGTCTGTCTCACTTGTTCGCCGTCGACACCAGCAATCCGCGGCCGACACTGTAAGAAACACCACGTTAACAACTCGGCCCACTCTAGAGAGGTTCAACACGGCCCGGAAGGCGATACTCACATTGAAAATCACTGCATTCGCTTGGCCACGATCCCGTTCAGGGCTGAAGGCAAAGGTCGAATGTGGCGTCTCATCGTTCGGTGTTGCCAGCTCCCCGAAATTGGATACCAAAGTTATGTGAGGGCGGCGGTTTTAAACCGCGTCAACCCATACGAAAATGGCAGCATGTAGACGTCGATATCGAGCAGGTGTGGACTCCCACACCGCTGAAACGCAAAAGAACGAAGCCTCCGTGACGATAACATCGCCTAATCAATTATTTGCACACTTCATCCGCGTTAGTTACCCGCCCGCGGGTAGCTCGCGAGTACTCTGGCAACACACGGCGCACAGATAAGCTAACTAATGGAATAGGTTACTCTCCAACAAATTGCTAAATGGTTAGGAACACTTTGCCAACATCACAAATGGATTAGTAGGCCTTAAAAGAACGAAAATAAACCCAGTCCATGGGTTTATATATTACACACCCCCTCACCCAGAAGAATTTTCCGTGGGAAGGAAACTGAGAGAGGAAAATTCCAGCTCGCCCTCGAGCTGCAATGTCACCAAGATACGGCTATCGTCCCTGGAACAAAGAAACTAAAACTAAAACAAGGATTCTCGGCCTACACTCTGAGGCAGCAGTGCAGCACCTCGTACAAGAAAATATGGGGTTCATCGTATAGCGTTTGGGGACACCGGCTTGCAATCCTTTACATGCCATTTTCCCAAACGCTTGCCGTTTTCGTCTACTAGTTCGTACACTAACCGCGATACTTTCCTTATGACGCGGCATTTTTCATATTTGGGGGCTAGCTTGGCCGCAAAGTATTTGCTGGCCTTGCTTTGTTTAAAGGTGCGTTTCCACACTTCGTCTCCTACTTCAAATTCGATGTCCCGACGTCTGTCGTTGTAATATTTTATGTTGCGGTCATGAGATTTTTGTAACAGATCTTTTACCGTTGAATAGACCTCTCTTAAGATCTTGATCTTATCCAAGTAATCGTGTCTAGATGAAAAAACAATTTCGTCAACCTCCTCTGGTTCACCATAGATCGTACCATCGGGGACCGCTTCCCGTCCGTGGACTAGTAGGAACGGAGTATGTAAAGTAGACTCATTAACTGAGGTATTTAGTGCGAACTGAATCCGTGAAATGTTGACATCCCACATGCGGTGATCTGACTCGATGAACGTGGAAATGGCTGTGACGAGGGTCTTATTATAACGTTCTACCGTGTTCACTTGCGGGCAGTACACAGGTGTGTAATGCAGCTGTGGTATGTTATAACTCGTGAACAACCTTTGAACGTCGCCGCCGGTAAAATAGGATGCGTTATCTGCAATAATGGTTTGAGGTATTCCGTGAATCATGAATACGTGGTCCTCTAGCCTTTGGGAGATTACTGCTCCGGTGGCGCGTCGCATAGGGAACAGCATGCAATACTTAGTGAAACAGCATACAACCACCAATAAGTAAGTATTTAACTTTCGCGAAGGGGGTAGGGGTCCGACGAGGTCCAGGCTCAGACACTGGAATGGGCGGCAGCAATCCTTCGCGCTTCCCATAAAGCCCGGGGTGGGGAGCTGACTGTGCTTATGTGCCGCACACGCAGAGCAATTTGCCACGTACCGGACGACATCTTGGTACATACCCGGCCAAAAGTAGCGCAGTTTTAACCTTTTATAAGTTTTTGCTGTGCCCAAATGCGCGGCGGTTGGGACTGAATGATTATCCCTAATGATTTCTAACCGGAACTCTTCGGGTATAACCTCTTTCCACTCAAAATCCGATGTCAACGAGTTCCTTGGTTTGGTGTAGCGGTACAAGCGACCGTTTTTTAACTGAAAATTGGGAACGGAGCCTGGTCTGGACTCGCACCTCTTATATAATTCTAAGTACCATGTATCGTTAATAGCGTTCGTATCGACCAAGTATACTGGAATGGCTCTAGACAAGGCGTCCGGTACGATATTTTCGGATCCTCGACGGTGTTCGACCACAAAGTTGTAAGGTGATAGTCGACAACCCCATCTCTCGAGGCGTCCTGTAGGGTTTTTAAGGTTGAGGAACCATTTCAAGCTGGAATGGTCCGTTATAATTTTAAATTGGCGGTCCCCCTCCAAATACGGTCTGAAATGCTCAACGATGTTGACCACTGCCAAGGCTTCCCTCTCAGTGGCTGAGTAGTTCCTCTCCTGGGGCGTGAGGGAACGACTGTAATATGCCAAAGGGTGTTCCTCCCCCTCGAACACTTGTGTTAAGGTACCACCAATTCCGAAATCCGAGGCGTCGCAATGTACAGCGAATGGTTTAGAAAAATCAGGGCAGGCTAGAACCGGCGCCGTGGTTAAAGCGACTTTAAGGTCGTTGAATGCTCTGTCTGCCTCCGGAGACCAGCGAAAGGGTGGAGCACCTCTTCGTGTAGATGTCAATTGGTTGAGAGGCCCGGCTATGTTGCTGAAGTTCTTAATAAAGCGGCGGTAATACGAAGCCGTACCGAGGAAGCGTTTAACGTCTTTACGACACGACGGAACTGGGAAATCAATAATCGCCTTTACCTTGTCGGGGTCGGTACGTAGGCCGTATTCATCCACCACAAAACCTAAGTACTTTAGCTGTCTGCGGAAGAATTTGCATTTAGACAAGTTAATAGTAAGGTTAGCGTAACGTAGTCGCTCAAACACCGTACGCAGTAGGGACAAATGCTCAGTAAACGACTCCGAAACAACAATAATGTCGTCCAAGTAGATAAATATGCGCCCATTATACTCCGGGCCGAACAGGATGTCCATGAGGCGCTGTTGCGTTGCCGGGGCTGAAGTTAGGCCAAAACACATTACTTTAAATTGAAATAAACCTCGACCCGGCACCGTAAAAGCAGTTTTCTCCCTAGACGCCTGTGAGTCTAGACCGATCTGCCAAAATGCTGATTTTAAGTCTAAAGACGACAAAAATTTGGCGTTCCCGAGTTGATCTAGAATCTGGTTAATTAGCGGCAGTGGGTAAGCATCGTGCTTGGATATCTCGTTGAGCTTTCTGCTGTCCAGACAGAATCGGAGGGTTCCATCCGACTTAGGTGCCATGGTTACTGGGTTGTTCCATGGGCTGCAACTCGGTTCAACTACGTCGAGTTGGAGCATTTCATCCAACTGTTTGTTCAGCTCCGCGAGCTTTAAAGGAGATAACATGTAATGGCGCTGCTTTATTGGCCTCGCGTCACCCGTGTCGATAGTATGCGTAAGGAGATGAGTTCGACCCAAACCCTTTTGCTCAGCAGATATGGATTCGAATTCCCGTAATATAACTTCCGCTTGGCGTTGTTCGTCCGACGAGAGGGACTCAAAGCCTTGTATAAATCGAACCTCTGATGTAACGGTATTTATATGTTCTTCATCAGACAAGGAACAGTCATTCGGTAATAAAGACAGTACGTCCGGGCCGATATTGAATGCTTTCCAAAAATTGATGCCAAATAAAAGCTTAGTTGGTACCTCCGGTATCACGTAGAACTTCACTATTGCCGTCTTACCATCGACCGTGACTGGCAAGAATATATGACCCAAAATAGGTGAAGAGGAGCCGTTTGCCGTTACTATATGGCTCAAGTCCTGCGATTTATGAAGGGTTACCTGCGCTTCAAAATATTTCCAGGCCTGGCCGCCAATAATAGATAATTCCGAACCGGAATCTAATAGGCCCGTATAAGAAAGACCGTAAATTTGCACAGTCAGGTAAGGACGCAAGTCTGAGCCATCTATGTAACTGTTTAGTTTTATAGCCGCTCTGCCACTTTCGAAAAACGCGCGTATCGTTGCTAGCCAGGACTGCCACTCTTCACGATTAAACTTTGATGGAGGTAAGTCTGCCGCGGTGTGTTGGCATAATTTTGTCGATCTACTCGTGTTACCATTTAACGCTACAGGGTCTTGTAACTCATGAGGTCTATCAGATAAGACAAGCGCGTTGTTACTGGGTGGTTGATCGCTAATGGCATGCAAGGCAGCAGTATCGTTGGGGTTATCCGTATCAGAGTAAGGCATATGATTTGTGCGACTCTCACTAGGCTGTTCGGTCGTTTGGTTATCGAACGGGTAAGTTGTGTCTACCAGGTTAGCGGAAGGCTCAAAACACGGATTCACGTTTTGGTAATTTTCGGTGAACCGGTTATTTGGGTAAACTGCGGTAATTGGGTTAATAATGTTTGCGGAAGGCATGGTAGGTTGCTCTAAACATGAATTCACGTTTTGGTAATTTTCGGTGAACCGGTTATTTGGGTAAACTGCGGTAATGGGGTAAGTAGTGGTTGCGGAAGGCACGGTAAGTAGTTGTGGACACGGATTCACGTTTTGGTAATTTTCGGTGAACCGGTTATTTGGGTAAACTGCGGTAATGGGGTAAGTAGTGGTTGCGGAAGGCACGGTAAGTAGTTGTGGACACGGATTCACGTTTTGGTAATTTTCGGTGAACCGGTTATTTGGGTAAACTGCGGTAATTGGGTTAATAATGGTTGCGGAAGGCATGGTAGGTTGCTCTAAACATGAATTCACGTTTTGGTAATTTTCGGTGAACCGGTTATTTGGGTAAACTGCGGTAATGGGGTAAGTAGTGGTTGCGGAAGGCACGGTAAGTAGTTGTGGACACGGATTTACGTTTTGGTAATTTTCGGTGAACCGGTTATTTGGGTAAACTGCGGTAATTGGGTTAATAATGGTTGCGGAAGGCATGGTAGGTTGCTCTAAACATGAATTCACGTTTTGGTAATTTTCGGTGAACCGGTTATTTGGGTAAACCGTGGTAATTGGGTTAATAATGGTTGCGGAAGGTATGGTAGGTTGCTGTAAACATGAATTCACGTTTTGGTAATTTTCGGTGAACCGGTTATTTAGGTAAACTTCGTTATCTGGGTATATAGTTGTTGCAGAAGGCACGGTAGGTATTGTTGTTGGTACTGAACGTGTAGTTGGGTGCTGGTTTTCTTCTGTGAAATGGTTATTTGGGTAAGTAGTGTTAATTACATGGGGAATGGTTACATCATTTGAGTATGTTCGGTTACAATATACACGGGTCAGTGAGTTCATAAGAGTCGGGGAGGGGTAACGGGAGCATGCAGGCAGGATAGGGTAGGGGTATTCGTTAGTAATATGGGCAGAAGCGTTAATAAGCGGGGGGGGGAGGGTGTTATATTTGTTAGTGGGGTTGGGGATGGGACGCAGGGTTTTAGCGGGGAGTGGTTCGTACGTTGTGTTAGTGGGGTCGTAAGCATTAGTAGGCGTGGGTAGGTCAGGGTTATATTTGTTAGTTCGGGTGGGGATAGGGTGCAGGGAAGCGGGGGGGGTGGTCAAGTACGCGGTATTAGTAGGAGTGTGGGAGTTAGTAGGGGGAGGGTGTAAACTGGTCAGTGTGTGCATAGTAGTAGGGTGGCTATTGTCAGTGCAGGGTAGGTATGTATGGCTTTTGCGGATAGTTTTTTTTTTATTCAAATTTATTCTCGAAGTCGGTAAGAATATTCTACTGTTATACATTTTATTTGTTTCTGTTACTACCGGATCAGCCATACTCTGATTCGGTATTACTCGTTTTTTGAAGTACTAGGTCCGGGGGTGCATTTAGGGCAAGTGCGTGCTGTTACGTTACTCTCGCCACAGCGATAACAAACTAGTCTCGGTGTCGCCTTACATGCCTTTAACGAATGCCCCTCTACTCGACAGCGTACGCAAAAATCAGTAGGGGTTTGTATGATTGATACCGGTTTTGTTGAATTTGGTTTATATACTAAGTCCTGAGCGAGAGACTTGGATAAGTCTCTGTTGGGCTCTGCGAAGCGCTTGGCACGTTGGGCCGCAGCCTCCAGCTGGCGACAGCGGTCCTTAAGGTCATTAATTGAATCGATTTGAAATAAGGCTAACTGTTTTGAATAAAACGGTCTAATATTTTGCATCATAAGACTCAACTTTTCTACCTCGGGTAAAGGAGTCTCTAATCGCGAGTAGTAGTTAAGCATTACACTGACGTAATTAACAATGGATTCGTCGAAACCTTGCGTCCTCGCCCTAATCTCACAAAGTAGACGTTCGTTATAATCTACCGGCAAATAATCGCGAAGCAACACCCTCCTGAGGTCCGGCCAGCAGTGTACCTGGTCACAAACACCGTCAAACCACGACGATGCCTCGTCGGTGAAGAGCTCGCAAGCCGAGCGGAACAATGTCGAGTCCGTAATTTCTCGAGAGACACGCACCTGCTCGAGTTTCCGTAAGAATGCCTTAACGCAGGACTTGCCGTCATATTTAAGATTTAATTTTTGAACCGCATTCGTGCTGTGGGGCGCAGCACAAATGGGCGTAGCGGGTGGTGCGGCAGCCTGGGCGGCATCCTTCGTTAATGCGCTTCTGAAGGTTATCATGATATTGTCTAATCGTAATAGTAATTTATCCAATTGGTCGCTGAGCTCGGTGTGCTTAGCAATGTCTGAACCCGAGGGCGTGAGCCGAGTTAGGCGATGGTATAGATGGTGGGCGGCCGCCTGCACGCGATTCAGTACCTTTAATGAGGTGTGGCGTTGTGTTGATGTTTGTAGCAGGGTGCGCAGTTCATCCATCTTCGCCGAGATGACGTCCAGTTCGTCGGCGACGCTCCCATCATAGTCCGCGACTTCGTCGGTGGGAATCTCCTGGTTCAACTTCCGGAGCTGGCATCGAAGGTCTGAGACTGTAGTTAATGGCGTTGCTGAACGTACCCTGACTTCATACTCCAGCTCATCTTTTTTTAATAGGTTGAACGCGATAGGACGCTCCTCCAACGACGAGCTTGACGACATGGTTAGGTATAAGTATAGGTATGATTGTATTCAATGGTGTAGGTAAATAAATTAAAAAAAAAAGAGAGACCGGCCAATGGGTACCCGTCAGCCTGAGCACGCTATATCTGCGAGGAGAGTGTTTAGCCGTGGACAGCTGGTACTGGATTTAACCGGTAGTAATTAAATATTTTAAATAGTTTTAGGTATAAGTTATGATCACTTGACCCCCGGATCAAAGACCTAACTCTTCGCTAGTGCCCTGGGTAAAGCGCGATCGACCAATTACAAACACGTCTGTATCCGTCATATGGCCCTTGGGCCCTTCCAGTTATCAATGTATGGTAGCAAGTTTTACAGATATATAAATTTTTGTTTTACTATATAACGATGAATGTTATTTAATAACAAAGTTAACAACTGTTCAGTGGATGAGCTAGATGTAATTGTTAAGGACACATGTCCGGGTAATACTCATTTTGTTTTAACCTTTTAGTAGAAAACTCCGGCCTTAAACAGTAAGGCTGGTGAGTTATAACGATCACTATGTAAATATGGATAAGTGTAAATAATAGAGAAAAAAAAAATGCATATAAAAATGAATGTAAAAATAAAGAGTAAAATCTTGGGTGTAAAGTGCCGCTACTTGAAATGCAGTAATTCTCATTTGCCAGCCACGGAGCAAAATGTTCAATGTTACAGTACTGTTATAGTGGCACTGACCCTAGAGTAGGTAATTAGTGTGGTTAACAATAATCCAAATGCAGTTAAGGGCAGCTTAATCATTAATAGTAAAACTAGAACGCCAAACTAATCTTATTGCCTATTTATCACTATCACGCTGACTGGGCGTGCGGTAGTATATGTATTACTTGTTTACAATTAAACAACAACAACGTGCAACAAGGTCAATGTTGTTTGTTCCGTATAAGTAAATTTAAAAGGAAATTGCTGGTGTTAACTGACTATAAATCCAGGCATTAGTAATGTACATACATCCCTAGGTATAGCGCAAGCGACCAGACTCAGTCCTTCACTGAAATGTAGGTTTAGCTATAGGTATTGGAGGGAACTAAGAGTGAGCGACATTAACTGTTCGGGCGCCATGAAATAGTATTTTTCTGGGTATTTTAATGAAACAAGAGTTATAACAAGTCGTTTATTTCCCACCATAGACTACTGTGGACTAAATCTTTACCCGGCACGGGCTTATAACTTATTAACTTATTTTACTTAGGGTTTAATGACGCTTTTGGTCGATTGCGCTAACACCTATGGGTCAGACCCGATTAATAACGACTGAAAGCTTAGCTGCATTATGTCCTGGGCGAAGTTCCACAGGATTCGCTCACAGGGGGGCTGGCCCGGCTGATCCCGGAGGCCTCGGGCACAGCAAGCCCCGACCAAACACCTCCTGAAATTACCAGTTATTGCAGTAAGAGTGCGGCCAAGTCCAGCACGTCCATAGCAAGAAGGAGTAAGGATGGAATAACTCGTCCTGAGACCAGTCACCGGTTAATTACCGGTCGGAGCGTTCATATCACACTAAGCCTGGCAGGGCAGTGCGCTCGGGCTTCAAGGCCAACACTGACGGGGAGAGAATAAGTGGGCTGACGTTTAATATAGGGACTCGATACCACGGCAAGGTTTAGGAAAACGATTAGGAAAAGTCGGCCACTCACCTTTTGGAGGAAAATTGTCCCGCTTAAGCCCCAGTGTTGACAAATGTCGACCCCAGCCACGTCGGCAGTACGCCCGCCGCGAGCGGAAAGGTTTGGCTGTAATAATAACAAGGTAACATTAGGACTTCCGTCAACAAGGAAGATGTCTGAGGGCAGCATTTATGGAGCCACGCTTACCGGAATGGAAGCTAGCCGTAGAATAGCGGGACCTCGGGCCACGCCCGTCTGTCTCACTTGTTCGCCGTCGACACCAGCAATCCGCGGCCGACACTGTAAGAAACACCACGTTAACAACTCGGCCCACTCTAGAGAGGTTCAACACGGCCCGGAAGGCGATACTCACATTGAAAATCACTGCATTCGCTTGGCCACGATCCCGTTCAGGGCTGAAGGCAAAGGTCGAATGTGGCGTCTCATCGTTCGGTGTTGCCAGCTCCCCGAAATTGGATACCAAAGTTATGTGAGGGCGGCGGTTTTAAACCGCGTCAACCCATACGAAAATGGCAGCATGTAGACGTCGATATCGAGCAGGTGTGGACTCCCACACCGCTGAAACGCAAAAGAACGAAGCCTCCGTGACGATAACATCGCCTAATCAATTATTTGCACACTTCATCCGCGTTAGTTACCCGCCCGCGGGTAGCTCGCGAGTACTCTGGCAACACACGGCGCACAGATAAGCTAACTAATGGAATAGGTTACTCTCCAACAAATTGCTAAATGGTTAGGAACACTTTGCCAACATCACAAATGGATTAGTAGGCCTTAAAAGAACGAAAATAAACCCAGTCCATGGGTTTATATATTACACTTATATGTATACTGATACTTATACTCATTTATTCGTAAAGCAAATTTACATGTCAAAAGAATTTTAAGCAATATCAATATTTCATTGTAATATCAAAATCAAATTATTACGTCACATTATTAAAAATACGATAGATTATTTAAAAAATGGTAATTAAAATTGCTCAATATAAAGATCATAATAATACATACGTGGTCAAATTCCAATAAGTTCATTAAAGTTTAATATCATTGCCTATGTAATTTAAAATTGATTTTACCGTACCGTGTTGTCAATAAATTCCCTATACGTGTAGAACGGGCGCTCAACAAGCCAACAAGCCAAGTATAAAAATTACACTTTATTTTTCTCTCTGTTTACTGCCTTATTTGTCACTCTTCCTGTTATGTTTGTATTTTATTTCTTTGAATAAATGAATATTTCGGCACAATAACAGCAACTAATTAAAATAATTAAGCTCTTACACAGAACACGATTACATAACACTAAAACAAATACATATTCAAACTGCAAGTGCTGAATGTACGCTGATTTTCATTGAGAAATAAAGACCTACGTTTAATGATTTCAGTCAAATACAGTCTCGAGTACAGTACAGCTAGTAAAATATTTTTCAAGTCTTCTTCATTTTCGTGCTCCATCTAGAATCCCTCGTAACCCTATCACGCCTTTTAGCCCTCCGGTTCGTAGAACGGTTTCTGGCAGAAACTCCCCAATATGCACGCTGTGCAAAGTTAGCAACAGCTGCAGCGATGTTACGGATATGCACTTCGACCCCCCACGTAAAATTATGTCAGCTCTCCACAGCGTTATTTTGTAGTAATTTTCTATACTGTTTTCTGATCAATTATTTAAATTAATATGCCCTCACTAATGTAAACAAGCAAGTTATGGCCTAAGGTATAACACTGTATTTCTATATGTTTAACTTTAACTTCACTATAATTATTGCATGTGGAGTTTACCTTTAAGTAGTTGTTACATTACTCCAAGATTATTCGCTTGTATGTTTTACCAAATATAAGGATGTAGGCAACTGTTGGTGAACCTTAATAAATAAATAAAAAAAAAATGCAACCTTTGAACATAATTCGTGAAGTCCTTTAGAGTCTGGCATTCATCTCTGTTTACAAAATTCTCACCGAAGCTCACGTTGCAATGTCGCACGCTTAGTGAATAACCCATCGACATTGTCCCCAATCCAACCTACTTATTCACTAATAATTACTGTGAGTTCCTTTCTAGGACAAGACCTCTAGATTCCTAAATACTATGCATGTTCAAGGATCAGACTTATGCTGGTTATTTATGTAGTTCTTCTTTGTTTTGACGACCGGTTTAGCCTAGTGGGTAGTGCATCTGCCTGTGAAGCTGACGGTCCTGGGTTCGAATCCCGGTCAGGGCAAATATTTGTGTGATCAGCATGAATATTTGTTTCTGAGTCTTGGATGTTTTCTATGTATTTAAGTATTTATATCTATTAAATATATCGTCGTCTAGTACCCATAACACAAGCCTTCTTGAGCTTACTGTGGGGCTAGTTCGATTTGTAAGATTGTCCTGTAATATTTATTTATTTATTCTTCTTTGTCGATGTCAATAAAGACAATTTCAAATTGCCTCACTTAAGCAATAGCACCTTATTGACGCAGCCAGTAAAGGGCACCGCTTCGGTTGAAAACGACAAATGTTATTCTAATCAGTGCTGCAGTTTATAGATTATAGTTACGGGCTGTTCCCATTCAGATATTATCTAGATGTATCGTAAGCTATTCATAGCTTTCCTATTAAATGTCTGTCGGCCACGTTACGGTGCTTTAGATAAACTATTGTCCGTAAAGCTCCGCCTGCGTTTAAGAGGCCTTATAAGTTTTAAAATGTTTTAATTTCAAATTATGATGTGCGTCGATACGTTCGCTCTGTCCCACATTCAGGCAACCCGTTCCCAGGCCGGCGCGGCGGCTGATCAGGCCCAAATACTCAAGCGCCGCAAATACTCCTCTCTAGTAGAGAGCTACGGGTTTGCGGCGCTTGCAGTGGAATCTATGGGACCCTGGTCAGCCGACATGAAAACCTTCATGAAGACCTTGTCGTCACGGCTGGCCCACGCCTCAGGGGACCCCAGAGCTGGCGCGTACCTCTCCCAACGGATTGCTCTTGCGGTTGAGAGGGGTAACGCCGCCAGCGTTTTGGGGTCCATGCCGCAGGCAGAACTTTTAGATGGAGTGTTTTTTTTGTAATTGGTTTTATTTGTTTCTTTGTTGTAGTTGTAAGTATGTATCTTGTGTTTATTTAATGATTAATTGATTATATATGTACTTGGTATATACACATAACTAGTCAGCAAAGTGAAATTAAAAGTGATTAATTATGACAAAAGTATTGATAATACAAGTAAAGTGATTAAAGGCTAAGATGATTTTATTAAAGCTTTAGATAGTAACATAGCCATTTTTATATTTTATTGCGTGTAGTAGAATTTAAATGGAAAAAAAACGTTTTTAACTTGAAAATGGTTGATTTAGAGTGATGTTTGAAACGATATTTCTTAATGAAAATTCCAAAAAATACATCTAAAATTTATGACATTAGGTCGCAAAAGTCCGGTTCTGGATAGCAACTCTGAGAAAATGTCAAGATACGTGTCAATTCAATCAGAAAATAGTAGAAATAGATGAGGGTTTTTTAAACTGATAAGGACTCTTAAAGCGGGACGTAGGCGTCGTGGGAGACGTATCGAAGAATTTAAGACTCATAACCGCTGGTTTAGTTAGCATACTATGATTTTCGGATCACGATAATAGAACTATTGTTTGCACATAAAAAACCTATGAACATAATTTCTTTATATTGTTTTATTTATTAATTACTTTCTGCAGTGATGAGCTCAATGGTATTTAGAATACCTAGATTTTTAGTTAGACGATACGACACGAGTTAAGATTGTTGTTTCATAACTAGTTGTTAAAGCAGAATCATATTTCTTCTTTCTTAACTTAAATAATTTGGAATGACAGTTATGAAAGGCCACTTTTTATTCCATTTTAATAACTAGTTATCAAAGAAGGAATAAAAAGTGTTCATTCTTAACTAGTTGTGAAAAGTAGTTGTGAAGGTGGACTAAAGGAAACTCACGCCTGTTCTGTTCCGAAAAGGGGTAGGCAAAGCACATGAAATTTAAATCCATTGTCATATTTAGCAATTGTAGACTATGAACGCCTGCCCAGCGAGCATGATAGGTTATAGTCAAGGTTTACGGCTGAAATGTACTAAAACGTCACATAAAACATGTCAATAAATCCTGTCGCGCCAGCTGGATTGATTGTTCCCGTGGGTTCGGAGGACGTCGCTAGCCTCACTCGCTCGTTTAATAAAATCTCTTAGGCCCGGTTTTATAAAGATCCGTTAGACCTTATGTCGATTTGTTATGTCAAAAAATGTACTGAGTTACTGAAATTTGATCTGACATTTGGTCTAACGGATCTTTATAAAACCCGGCCTTAGAAGTTGTTACGAAGTTAGCAATAGCGAATCTCGCGTTTGCGCTGTATGTCGCATATGGCGGCCCATGCGCAGCTACAGCTCGGAGCAGACGAAATAACATATTCCGATTAATATGCATATTATTTATTTACTTAAACTTTATTGCACAAAACAAATGTGTACAAATGGCGGAAGAATACAAGGTATTCTCTACCAGTCAACCATTGGGCCAAACAGAAACTTGCAAAGGTGGGTGCAGGAGACAGACTAATAAGCAAAATCTATTATCTATATTTTTATACAAACGCCTTAAGGGAGGCGTACAGCGACATCTACCAGAAGACTCATGCTTCATTAACGGCACTAAATTATATTCAGAATCGTCAGTTGCGATGCGCCATCCCATACCCAAATTTAGGATAAAGGAAAAATTGAAAAATTTAGGCACCGAGCAGGATTCGAACCTGCGACCTCCCGGCACTCGCGGCCAGTCGCTCTAGCCAACCGAGTTATAGGTGCAATCGCTACCCAGTCCTAAATTCATCAACCGTTCCTTCGTATTAAGCAGTGCCGCTGCTAACGTAAACTATATTTTATACAAACGCCTTAAGGGAGGCGTACAGCGCCATCTACCAGAAGACTCGTGCTTCATTAACGGCACTAACGTCTCAAATAAAAAAAAAATCCTTTATTCTATCTTATCTTATCTTATCTTATTTAGATGAGGGCCCTAGCGGATGAACTTCGACCCAGTGGGATCTTTTGTGCAATTGCCCCCTCCTTTATGCCTACTCCAAGCTGCTCTCCAGCATTTCCACAAACCGAATGATGGAGTTCAGCGGAAGTACTCTAAATTCCTTTGGTTCAGGGTAACCATTGCCAAAGTCATTCATTCTTTGTCTGGCAAGGGCGTGACATTCACACAGTAAGTGTTCCATTGTCTCGTCATCCTCGCCACACATCCTACATTCTGTGTCGTCTGCTAGTCCCATCTTGGCCAATCCTTTATTCTAAATTTATTATCTCATTTAAAGAAGTTTAACAAATGGAAAAAATATGTAATTATCGAATATTCCTAACGTTGTTACAGAAAGTTACATGATTGCAAGGCTCACAAAATTTCACGAGAATCGGTTGAGAAATGCGACCTGCGGAGAACATTACATTACAGCCAGTCAGTCGCCGGACATGGACATTGTTAGGTTGAGGCTAGCTCAAGGCATTGTTCTGTCGGGAAATTATTTGTTTGTTATTTGAGACGATTTCTTCGATGATTTTATGGCCGTTGTACGAGTATATACGTGTGTATCTTGGATCTCAGTCTGAAAGCATAAACCTAAAGTTTAACTTCGTTCATCGACTCCGATAAGATGAATGAGACTTGTTCAAATTGTGCAAGATTCAGATTCAGATTCATTTCACATTCATTTATTTCATAGATGTAAATTACAATATAAATTTGCATTCATGTCAAAAGTATACGAATTCACATCATGATCGTCAATTAAGATATAAATAATAATAATGGAATAGGATTTAAACATATTCACCGAATAAGGATCGTCATAACATATTTGGACACACAGAAAATATAAATAAAATACAAATGTAATTTAAGACAACAATATGGTGGCAATTATATCAATGGTTAATTCGAATGTAATTACACAATTTTAAACAAATGTCAAAAAATAATTAATCACATAATTTATAATAAAACAGTTTATCAGCAAAATGTCCGTAAGTATTATCAATTAAAAATTTAAAATGTAATTCCATGTACTCATTTACCGAGTACAGAGGGTTATCCAACAAAAGCTTTCTCAGTTGATGTTTAAACGTTTTGTCAGATGACTCATTCCTTAGACTTGCAGGTAACCGTTCGAAGTAGGTCGGACCGATTACCCGGGGGTTTTTTCTTGAGAGAGCCATGCGACGGAAGACAGTTCGAAGGCGCCCCGAGGAACGCAGTTCTCTTCCCGGAATATTCACCCGAGCAAATTGAGAAATATTATTTCGGACATATAGCAATAAATCATACATATGCTGTGAATAGTGTGTCATTATGCGTTGAGAAATGAAAAGAGGCCTACAAGGGTGCCTGTGTTTCACTCCGGAGAGTATACGGATAGCTCGTTTTTGCAAGGTTAAGACCCTTTTTGCAAGGAAGGTTTTAAATACTAGACTGGCGTAGTAGCTATAGAGTCATAGTCTTTCAAACTTTAGCCTTAGGTAGTTATCGCCGATCACAGGAAAATGTCCTGTTGTGCGCTTCAGTCTTCAGAAAAACAGAATACTGTAACCACAACGTTTGCTCAAACAGATCCTTTTCTTTTCTTAATTTATGAATGGAATTTTGGTTAACCGATCATAAACTGATCGCCTCTCCGCTGTGCTGATGTAACGTGTGAGCGAAAAGCGGAAGGGCGACGTGTGTGTATTGCGCCTTAGAGCTCATCTCCTAGAAGGAGGCCTACATTTTAAAAACTTATTTTCTAATGTCATTTACGCACTGGACGATCCCTTGCGGGTGGGATACTCTGCAAAATGAAATAGTGATATTTATATCAAGTGGACACGTTGTCAGTTAGTTAATTAATCATTCTATATGACAAACTGGTTATGACGCGGTTAACTGACTGCAATATTTTAAAAGCTGTAGGCTCACTTAAGGTTTTCAAAAGTAAATTAGCGGTTCATATTTATGAACAATACCCTCTTTAAGAATACCTTAAGCGAGAACACACAAAACAATTAACAAATGTCTACTTTTCTTGAAATGTTCCTAAATCCATGTTCTCATATAAGTGACTTCAATTGTCTTTTTTGAGAATAAATATCTTTAAACTGAAACTGAACTGACTGCAATATCACATTTTCTCCATCTTTAAACCTACAATTGCTAAATGTGGCACTGGAATTAAATTTTATGAGCTCTGCCTACTCTATTTGGGACTACAGGGGTGAGTTTATACTGTACCTATGTATGTAACTAACTGTTAAATATCTCTCTCTGTGTGTTGCCAGCGATGGCCGATGGGCTAGCAACCTATCACTCCAATATCACATTTGCTGCTACAATTGCTAAATGTGGCATTGGAATTAAATTTCATGTGCTCTGCCTGCCCCTTTTGGGAATACAGGCTTGAGTGTATGTATGTGTATATATGTATGTAAATATCTCTCTCTCTGTTCTCAGTCGTATACTCTTGTCAGACTGGGCGTGGCTGCTTGGATGCTGTACACGGCTGATTATCATTTCTGGATTTATAATTGGCATTGGACTCCAGACGTCTCCCCATTCCTGACGGCTGCTAGTATTGCGTGTGCGCTCGACCACAGATGACTACGTCACTGCAAGGTCCGTCCATAGGCGAGGACATCCTCCTCTGCATCTTTTCCCTTCGACCTTGTACCTGCCAGTCTTTCCAATGATTCCACATTACTGGATATATGGCCAAAGTACTTAATAATTCGTAATTGCACGTTCTGCCGTTAAATCTCTCAGTGTTCCAAAATCGTGCAAGTTATAGCTATAGCCCACTTAAGATACGATAAGTGTATTTTTTAAGTAAAGTAAGGTAAAGTATAGTTTATTATATACTAGCGACCCGCCCCGGCTTCGCACGGGTGCACTATTTAATTGATGTTATTATACATATAAACCTTCCTCTTCAATCACTCTATCTATTAAAAAAAAACCACATCAAAATCCGTTGCGTAGTTTTAAAGATTTAAGCATACACAGGGATATAGGGATATAGGGACAGAGAAAGCGACTTTGTTTTATACTATGTAGTGAAGCGTTTACAAGAAGAGTCTGTGTGATTAATATAACATAGTTTTCAGCACTTTAACATAAGTTCCAGAACATCTTTAATTGGCTCCTGCACTAGGCGTAGCCTGTCTCACAGGTAACTAACTTAAAATGCAGAAAAATTGACGCGCTATAAATTAACAGTTGTAGAAAGAGAAACCTATCCTCTTTATTGAATTAAATATTAAATGAATGAATTAAATGTTATTTAATTTGCTGGCTCTATGAATGAAGCTGTATCGTTCTGTTAAAGTTTGTAAGCAGTCGCACAGAATAGGCCCCGATTCGGCTGGAGATTGGTCGGGGTGATCGAACTTTGCTAGCCGCTACTGTTTACGCGAAAATCGCCGTTTTCTCGCGATTTCCATATTTGCACAATTATTTAGTTGAAGCTAGTACAAAGACTCCTTCAGTTATTGACGACAGTTAACAGTATTAGTTCGCTTTTAACCTCGGTGGGTCCGTTTGGATGACATTTGACCTACTCGTAGGTATAGCTGCTTATGTAATTCTTATTTCTCGCACAACGTATCAGCATTGCGATACAGCGAGGAAATGCCGCCAGCATCCTCGGTACAATGCCCCAAGAGCCTGTTTTATATTTAAATTAGTTGTAATATTATTTAAGTTATTTTTATTTAACTATTAACGCCTGTAAATCAATAAATGTAAAAAAATATTCTCTTTATTGGTAATATTAATACAGGTCAGGTTTTTACAAATTAAATTTCATAACATTAAATAGCACGAAATAACACATTCCAATTAAATAACACTGAATTCAAATATGTATAATAATATTCCTGCCTACGAAGCTGGAGGTCCCGGGTTCGAATCCCGGTCAGGTATTTGTGTGATGAATACGAATATTTGTTCCTGAGTCTTGGATGTTTTTTATGTATTTAAGTATCTATTTATCTATATAAGTATGTATGTATATCGTCATTTGGTACCCATAGTACAAACTTTGCTTAGTTTGAGACTAGGTTATATTTATTTGTTTATTTTTTTATTTTTATTTAATATTAAGTATAAAACATGTATTAATTTGCTTAAATATCAAAAGTTAAGCATAACATAGATGTTACACATCTCTAGACGTGTCTGTTTCAAGGAATTCTTTATGGCTATAGAAGGCTTGCTCGACTAGCCAACTTTTCAATTTTCTTTTAAATATATATTAATTTTATGCTACAATAATTTTACTTGGGAGGTGATTGTACACTTGTGGACCCATGATGTGTATGAGCTTGGTTGACTTGATTGTAATAGTCCTAAAACGCTAAAACCAAATAAGAAACTGACTTAACTCCAAATGAAGGTCCAGGTTGAAGAAGATCGATACGAATCATGTTGATCGATACAAACGCAACTTTGTTAGCTTGTTCTATTTCCAAGATTAAACCGCTGAGCTGTACCATTTGAGATCACGTACCTTTTTTTTATGAACCTGACTGTGGCTTTATAGGCCGGGCCCAATAAAGCGATAGGAGTGCACGGTTGGAGAGTAGCCTGGGGAAAACCCAGGGGAAAACTTCCTGCATGACCACGCGTGTGGTTTGGATCACTGGAATACTCTAAGAGTTTGCGCTCCAGTGAGATTGGTTGAGCGGTTTCAACCGAATCTGAGGTGTGAGTGGAATCGAGCTACTGGGAGTTTTGTCGCTGGTTCACTAAACCTAGCCTAGCTGAGAAGAGTCCAGCAAGAAACTAAGCTAGGTCCGACCTGGGTCGGACTGACTCTACCCGGTGTGCGGCGGTACCGGGACGAATAGGGACTATATGTGTCACTGATGTCGCGATCGCGCGGTGGACGTCCCCGCCATCACGTACCTATGGTATGGAAAGTGTACACGTTGGAGCGAGATGGGTCCAGCAGAATATTTAGTAGAAATACGTATTATCCTCGAAATTTTAAAGGGAAAAGTGAACTTGGGCGGAAGTTTGTATACGAGAGGCGATCAATATCACCTCGTAGACGAACGCAACAAATAAAAGCTGTTTGAATCTTGTCACTTATAAATTGGTTGATATGAACCGGTCTGACCACGTTCTGAACGTTGTCAGTGAACATATCCACATTAGGTAGATACATCAGTTATTTTTCTTAACTATAACAGTACGAGTACCTTGGTGGTCGTACTTCAAGACAAATACGTAACTTTGGACAAATGTTAGGACCTATGATCTGACAATGTCAACTTCATAATTTTACAGTTGAAATGTTTAACACATTTTATATACTTTCTAGAAAAAATACTTAATATATATAACTAAACGCTTAAATAATGTCAAAAAGCGCACAAGTTATTTACTGAAATCGCGAAGCATTTGGTTGACGTAATTGGTGACCGAAGAGCAGTGCCTTTACCATGAGTTTACATGACCCTACTCGCTAGCGACTGCGTAAAAATTTGTAAGGGCAAAAGTACAGCGCCTCTGGCGGTTACGCAATAGAACTAAGAATCGGCATACTAAATCGTTTACGCAGTCACTAGCGAGTACGGTCATGCAAACTCGTGGTAAAGGCACTGGCGACTTCCTCGCACAACGTATCAGCGTTGCGATACAGCGAGGAAATGCCGCCAGCATCCTCGGTACAATGCCCAAATGGCCTGCTTTAGATGTAAGTTAGTTGTAATATTATTTAAATTATTGTTATTACCATCTGTAAAGCATTAAAAAAAATATATCAAAAAATAAACCCCAATTACAAAAAGAATATGCCGTCCAGTAGTTCTGCCTGCGGCATGGTGCTCAAAATGCTGGCTGCGTTACCTATCTGTATAGCGAGAGAAATTCTCTGAAACTCGTACGAGTTAACTACATTAAAGGGTCTACTAATCATACCTAAGTACTGTAGTGTAGGTACTAAAAAAATCGGTAGCTAAAAATCAGGGGCACATTAATTAAGGAATGTAAAAAACGCTTATGGGGACAAACACAATTAGATAAGTGTTTTTTGTGTGTTTGCTCACAGGCGATATTTGCGTTTTTGCTGGTTTGCTTTCATGTCTACTGATTCTGAATTGAATGAATTTGCTAATTTGTCTCGTGAATAAGACAAAAAAGCACTGAACATTTCTAAAAAAACCGGTCATGTGCGAGTCGGACTCGCGCACGAAGGGATCCATACCATTATCTATAAAAACGACAAAAAAATCACGCGTGATGTATGGGAGTCCCCTTATTCATTCATCGCTGAAGTAATTTTTTTTTTACTAACCGATTTATTTATTGATAATGAACAGGCGTATGAAATAAAATAGAATATAAACTAAGCTTAAAATAAACTAAAGAAAAAAAAATTGATAAATTTTATTATTTTCATATCGCTTAGAGATATATATCACAATATTTCAATATGATTAGTGTACCTACCTTATCACTTTTTATCTTGACGCTTAGGGACCCTATACATCTCTTACAAATCTGGACTGTTACTAGTTTCTTAGTCTTATTTTTGACACACTACATTTAATTAATGATATTTTGATTATTGTATTATTATTAATTGATATAGATATATTTTGACTTGTAAAAGTGTCCTTGAGGCCTATATGCAGAATAAATGTTTTGATTTTAATTTTGCATGGCAGTGCCCCCGCCAAGTCTTAATACATTCAGATGTTATTTAATATAATAAGTGATATAAATAATTAAAGAGTTAAAGTTTATTTCTTAGTTAACTGTTTAATACTTTTTAACGTTCAACGTTCTCACTGGAACAGTTGCTGAAAGATGCTGTGCCTATGCTAGCTTGCTTATAAAAAAACCGGTTAATAAAAAAAATCATTTATTTCAGACCAAACTGATCCATATTGTGGTTAGTTAACAATCTTACAAACTATGTTAGAGGTACTATAAGAATAATAGAATAAAAATAAAATAAAATAGAACAGTGTTAAGTGCGTGTCGGAATCCTACATTGAGGGTTCCGAATCAACACCAAAATTAAGTTGGTTTTAATAGGATAAAAGAGATAATAAGAGCTCAACAAATATTTATTAGAAAAATGTTACTATCAGGGACCGATACCGGTATTTTTTAAAATCCCATGAATTAGCCCAATATTTTGTATTTAGGTAACAACGTCGTATTATTAGATTGTCCCATTAAAAACGAAATAATGAACCGGTGACCGTAATAATACCGGTATTTTTCTATGGAGAAAATACCGGTATCCGATCCCTGGTTACTATACATTACAGGAATTCCTAAATGAATCAAAGATAATCGTAGATTAGATGTATTTAGTTTAGTGATATGTTAGTATTAAGTAGATTTTTAATTAATTGTTGTGCCCTTGTAGGGTGCATATTATAATGTGTATTTTTGTACTACATTGTAATATATTTTTAAATTAAATATGGGATCGCTCTTGGCCAGCATCTAGCCAGGAGGCAAAGATGAGGCCGACGATGAAGCGAGCTCACCCAGAAGGTGCCTATTCATTCGTGCCTTAAAAAGGTCTAGGTTATGTGAGCTCGGAAACACAAACGCCGGCAGAGAATTCCAAACCTTAGAAGTGCGCATTATAAAAGATGATGCAAAGCGCTTGGTTCGAATAAGAGGAATATGTGTGCAATAAACAGTTTGAGTTTGAGTTTAAGGCGCGTAATAGAGTGAAATACCACATTTTGGTCGAGTTCAAAGGCCTAAAACTCAAAACTGGCCCGAAATATAGGTCTCGAAAAGTTATACTTGAACAATTGATATGTCCTCTTCAATCTCAGTGATGGAAATTGCAACACGCCTAGATTGTCCTAACAAAAAAGAAATATCAAATAAGGCATTTTTCAACCTTTTAAATCGCTACTGCTCACTATCTAGACATGTTTTTTACACGGGATATTCAGAAAATAAAACTTAATTCAGTTTTTCATAATCTCTGTGTTGGATATTGTAAAATAATCATTACTTTTGTCAAAAACCTGGAATAACTACCACACCGTCATAAAAGTTGGGGCGGATACGTGCGCGGGCGACGGGCGGCAGTCTGCCACCGGCTCTCGGACGGGAAGGCTGTGTCGCTTTGCGCGCGACGCTAAAATATAAGAGTTCGGTTCTGAGACAATATACCTACTTAACTATTTTATATATTTAATTACTTCAAACATTCCTACGTATTTAGAAAATAATAATATAAAAAATACATACACACATACAAAAAATCTGCAAAAACCTGTTACAGCGGGGGGGCGCGGGTAGTGCGGCGGGAAAGGCTAAGCCACGCCCCAACGCGCAAGGTCGTTCGCGGGTATAGGCGCCTTAAATAAGGAAATTTCATATTTTTTGGTAAAACATACGTAATAACAAACATTATTAGCCAATTGGATGTTCATAGGTCAAACGGAAGTTAAACCATTCTTCGGAACAAAATTTTGTAAAAAAGCTGACTTTGTTGGCTTCTCATTCCTTTTTTCAATTTTTATTAAATAAAAAATACTGTATTTATCTACTCAACGAGTTTTAAACAACGCCACCCCTTCCTTCCCGATGGGGTACATCAAAAGAAAAAAAATCGCGCTTTTAGCTGTATGGGAGCTCCCCTTCATTTTGAAAATAAGTTTTGACATTTGTATGGCTTGGGGTCAACAAGTTACGTATACTGTGAAAATTTGAAGACTGTAGATCTAAGTTTGTAAAATCTGTGTGACAGACGACGGACGGAGGGACGCGCGAGTGACAGCAATAGGGTTCCGTTTGGATCCTTCGGGTGCGGGACCATAAAAAAACCGGCCAAGTGTGTGTCGGACCACGTAAAATGAAGAGTTCCATACCAACACCTACTAGTCCACATTTAAAACCACTACATTAAATCTAAAAAAGTTGTATATTCATAGGGCACTTGAGGTACTTTTTTTTTCATCCACCGGTTACATGTATGGAGTGCTTCCCTAATTTAATATTTTTTTACAATTTCATATTATTTTTATGTAGCGGTTCATAGAATACACCTTCCTACCCAATTTCATAATTGTGGCGCTTATAGTCTCCGAGCAAATCGGCTGTGACATACCGACTGACGGACGGACAGATATGACGAAACTATAAGGGTTCCGTTTTTGCCATTTTGGCTACGGAACCCTAAAAACGTACGAAAACGTGGCAACCTGCTGTGCGTGGGTTCCTTCTAGTCTCGTCTTCGTACATCTGGCGCTGTGCCTGAAGTTCAGTTATTACAGTTTCGTAGACACGCGACGTGAGCTATAACGAATTCTCAAGTCAATAAAGGGTCGTTAACGCGCTTGTGATTCTGGAGTCACAAGCGTCTATAGACTATACTGTGAAGCTGACGGTCCTGGGTTCGAATCCCGGTCAGGGCAAATATTTGTGTGATGAGCATGAATATTTGTTTCTGAGTCTTGAATGTTTTCTATGTATTTAAGTATTTATATCTATTAAATATATCGTCGTCTAGTACCCATAACACAAGCCTTCTTGAGCTTACTGTGGGGCTAGTTCGATTTGTGTAAGATTGTCCTCTAATATTTATTTATTTATTTATTACCATCCGGTAGGCTTTTTTATACCACGTCGGTTGGAAAGCAAGCTCGCGGCCTACCTGATAAGTGGTCATCGTCTCCGCAGCCTATGGACACTAGCAACTCCAGGGGTGTCACATGTTGCCGACCCTTTAAAAAATTTAGCACACCTTTCTTGAGAACCCCATACTGTACTGTAGAGCGAGGGACCTACATGTGTTCCTTCTGCTGTCAACAGTGCATCCTCCAATCTTATAAAGGGTCGGCAACGCGCACGTGACTCCTTTGGAGTTGCGGGCGTCTATAGGCTGCGTTGGCCGCTTACCATCAGGTGGACTGTACGCTTGTTTGCCACCGGCGTTGTATAGGCGTTATACTCGTGAACGGGTGCTGTTTGTGGGGTCCGGTCTGTTCATGTTTGCAAGGACTAGTAACTTCGTACTAGTGTTCAGTGGAATTGACATGATGAGAGACTTCACTGTTCTCATTTGATTTTATTTTTTAGACTGGCGCTCAGAGACCTTATACATCTCTGAGGATATTTATTTATTAGATTTTATTACTTTCATGTTGACGTGTTATAGATATAGCTCAAAATATTTTATTATGATTAGTGTACCTACTTTATTACCTTTCATCTTGACGCTTAGAGACCTTATACATCTCTAATAAATCTCGATTGTTATTAGTTTCTTAGTCTTATTTTTGACATGTAACACTACATTTAATTAATGATACTTTGATTAATGTATTATTTTTATTTGATGTACCTAGATAGATTTTGACTTGTAAAAGTGCCCTTGAGGCCTATTTGCAGAATAAATGTTTTGATTTTGATTTATAAAAAAAAAAACTGTAGTCCCTGGGGTAACTTCACCAGGGAGCTCATTATACAACCGGAGGGTCTGCGTCTGGGTGGCTGTGAGTAGGGAATGCAATCCCGATCCCGCGAGATCTCGGGTAATTTTTCGGGATCAATCCCGACGCATCATATGACGAGATCCCGTTCGAGATTGACGGGATTGGGATACTATTAATACCCTTTGTTTTTTAAGGAGTCATTTTCAAAATCACTCGTCTTAGGTAACTACTTCCTAATTCCTTTGAAATATGTTTATTGTTTTGATTACCTAATTTACCTATGTTAATTTCCTTAAAACCTGATAATTATTTTTGGTTGGTAAGATTAAAGAATAAAGGTTTTTATTTTCTTTCGAGTAATATGTTATTTTACTTAACCTCACTATCACAAACAAGCAGTTTTTAGCTTTTTTAGTCATCCAAATTTATTATTTTTTTAAAACTAGACGGGATCTCGAAAATTCCGGGATCCCGCGGGATTGATATTTCTAATCCCGCGGGATCTAGAATTTGCAATCTCGAGTCGGGATTGCATTCCCTAGCTGTGAGCTTGTTTAAAAAAACCCTAAACAACCGAACAAGATACGCAGAAAGCCAGGTAAGGCTGAGATTGTGCTAGACATGTTCGAGCTGAGGCACATAATGGGAGTTATTACTAATCTGATTCGGGGGGTCAGTGACCCGGCCTCGCCATTCGAGTACGAACTAGTTTGTGGCCGTCACTTTGTAACATCGGATAGTTTGAAAAGTGCCCCAATGTGTGTGATACGTACACTAGTAGCGTTGTGAGCATGATACAACAATATACTCCCTTCCAGTTGAATTAAGACGTGCTAAATCGATTGCTATTTTTAAATCCCATCTTAATAGTAGTTTATGCAATCGTTATATAATGTATGCTTTTTTAGTCGAGAACTGCGTTTAGACCACGAGGCTTGCCGAATGGTCTAATTAAGGTTCGAGACTTAAAAAGCTAATTATATAACTATTGCATACACTACTTTTTCTACGAGTCAACGGAAATTAATTAAACGAACCGAAACGATCAAACAAACTAGTCCTGCGGCAATGAACATTAGGCACATGGGTCGGACGCTCGTTGGTCTTTTGTTCTATGTCCGCGACGTCACGTGAGTTGTCAATTTCATAAGAGTACTGTAATGGTGACACGTGATTGGTCTATTCCATAAGAGTTCACTTGAAGGGAACCAATAGAGAAATGTATGTGATTTTAGTTTTGTCTACTATATCGTAATTCAAACATTAAAGTCGACGAGTAGTAAAAGAATATTATTTGTCTCTCCCTTAAAATTTTTAATTAATTATTATGACTGACACTATTTTATTCTTACTATTCTGTAGCAGTGACATATATAATTATATTGATATATTATTTAAGTATGTGTATTTATATTGAATAGTTGTTTTGGAATCTTTTTTTTTTCTTTTCTTCTCATTGTAATAGTTTATGCACCACCTAATTTTCAGCTTTATATTTCATTTCTCCACTATCCAAAGGTTGTCTAGAACAGGGACTGATACCTGTATTTTTAAAAAACCCTGAATTAGCCCAATATTTTGGATTATTTTTTGCTCTTTACGTAGGGCTGACTCATGCATTTAGGTAACAACGTCGTATTATTAGATTGTCCCATTAAAAACGAAATAATGAACCGGTGACCGTAATAATCCCTGACCATAATAAAATCCCTGGTCTAGAAGAGATGGCTCTTTAGCGATAAGACCGCCTGTTGTTCTGCCTCTGTCTCCCTGTATCTTTGTTTTTTATGTGCTATTTTATTATGTGAGGTGTGCAATAAAGAGTATTTGTATTGTATTGTATTGTATACTGCGTTAGGTATGGTAATCCGGTACATCGATTAGTAGTGTGTGTGACACGAGCTACGTCATCAGCCTATCGATGGTTTGCGGACGTGTGAGTGTGTCGTTGACAGTGACTTCACTGGTGTCACGGATCGGATTGTCAGACCTTGTTAGGTTTCCGTACCCAAAGGGTAACACGGGACCCTATTAAGACTTCGCTGTCCGTCTGTCACCAGGCTGTATCTCATGAACCATTATAATAAGACCGTAGAAATTTACATAGATGATGTTGCGGCTATAACAACAAATACTAAAATATACTCGTACTCTACTAATACTCGTCTGAAAATCAGCGCAAAGCCTAAAGCCCTGCATATGCTGAGACGAGCACCCATTGCCCAACCTAATACAAATAAATGTGTATTGTAAGTGTCTAATTTAAGTTATGTTATAAGAGATCCTTTGTACTGTACACATTTTGTTTCTTTTTTGGCAATAAATCATTTTGAATTTGAATTATGAATTTAAAAAAACAGAATAAAATAAATATTTAAGGGGGCTCCCATACAACAAACGTGATTTTTTTGCTGTTTTTATAGATAATGGCACGGAACCCTTCGTGCGTGAGTCCGACTCGCACTTGCCCGGTTTTCTTTCTTAGAGCATGCTTTATGCGTGATACTTTTACGTCTTCAACGCCCGTGGCTCCACCATTGCGGACAACATCTAAAAATGGACTCGATAAAATAATTTAAAGTTTAACTCCTTTTTTAACTCCCTTGCGTTAACTGGTAATAATACCGTTTCCCGCACACACTCACACGTTTGCGCACTCACGAATGCCCTTACACACGCACACTCACACGTATATATACACACACACACACGCACACACATACAGACACACACACATATAAGGTTAAAATTAGATTAGATTAGATGCCAGTAGCTGTCTTAAATTTTGTTTTCCTTCTCTTTGTGTTTAGAGGTAAATACCTAATCCTTTGTTATCTGTACACGCATCTGCTTATTGTGTAATCCCTACTGCTTTCTTTCTGTCCTCACGACACAGGCTGGACCTAGTGAGTGGGCCACTGATAATGTATCTATTGTTTTGCTGTTTTGGTAAATAAATAATTTTGTATTTTTTTTGTATTTTAGTTTTTAAAGTATATAAGTTAAGTCAATTTGGATTGCCCTTGCAGGGTTTAAGTATGTTGAAAGCATGTGATATAGTTTTAAGACCTTATTAGACAACATAACGCAATCAATGTATATGACTAGGTCTTTGACTATGAAAAAAAACAACAAATGATAATGGTAACTCTCTGTCACTCTTATACAAAAATGTATACGACTGTCTCTCTCGGTTGTGGTATTATTATTTGCGTGTCGCGTCTGGAAGTCTGTGGCCTGAACAGACAATACTCGTACATATTTTAAACAAAGTGAAAAACCATTGTTCCCCAAACTCCCACTCATGTTGATTAATTTTAAATAAATTGAAACTTTTATAAATGTCTGAAGCTGTAATAATGCCAGTAACATTATGTATAGAAAAGGTGAACCTATTAGAGTTACTGTTGAGGAGTGGGACGGAGATTGTCAATTAAACAGTTATGTGTTTTTTTATCTCTTTTTGTCGATTCTCTCGCTCTTAATCTTTCTTTTTGATCTTTAATCTTTACATTGCCATATAATTGAGGTTGCAAAATGAATATGTTAAACGAAGAAATATTGTAGTAAGTCACAAAGTGCTCCATTTATTTATGATCAGAAATTTAAAGCAAATTATCACACTGTTAACGACATATGTCATGGTTAGGCAAGATGTTATTTTTAAAACGAACATTTTCATTAATAAAATGTTTTTAGGTACGTTTATCGTTTCAAAGTTTCAACTTCTTCTTTCCAAGTTCCAACTCAATTACTGATTGCAGAAAAAAAAGAGTTTATTTTGCTAAAACAAGATTTATTTTATAAAATAAATGAATTACTAGTTAGTATCCTAGAAATATGTTACATTCTGTTTGTTTTGTTATTAAAATTAGAAACCAACACATCTTACCAACACAATTCAGTTGCTATATTTTAGAGTTCGCCATACGATCTATAGATCCATTTAGTATCTGTATTGTGCAGCCTCCCTCGCCCAAAACATCCTGTATACATTTCTCGTTTGTATATACTTAAGACCTTTCGGCTTTAGGTTATAGTCTGGCTAACCGGACCAACCGGGCCGACCTGTTCCATCGAACTTATACAAAGACATCTTTGCCGTCAGTTAAAGCGCTTTTCAAGACGGTTACATTCAAGCTAGTATAGGATAGTATTAGTTCTGTATTTGGCCACATGTATCGGTTAGTTTGCGGTGAGATTACGAGTCCTAAAGAAGGGTAATGTATTCTAAATCTATCGCCGTGTCGTTTTTTAATATATGGGTGGCTCTGAAGTTATAGGAGGTTGCATTTGCTGTCTAAAATTGTATCAAACTTTACTGAATGGCTATTTCTTAAATCAATACCAGATAAATTTAGAATAAAGGAAAAATTGAAAAATTTAGGCACCGAGCAGGATTCAACCTGCGATCTCCCGGCACTCGCGGCCGGTCGCTCTAGCCAACTAAGCTATAGGTGCAAACGCTACCCAGTCTTAAATTCATCAACCGTTCCTTCGTATTAAGCAGTACCGCTGCTAAAGTAAACTATATTTTTAATACAAACGCCTTAAGGCCAGATAATGCCCGCATCACAGTAGAAAAGCCATGTAAAAAATACTGACATTGGAAACCTTACTTGACATTATTGGGCCGATGTCTCAACGCCGACAAAATTCACATTATGTTATTTAAACTGAACTCCAAGACATCAGGCAAGCTAAAAATTTCAAGAGTAATTTTAGCCCAAACCTAAAAGTGACTAAGAACTGTGCTAGGAATAAAATTAATAAACTACCGACCGATTTGAAAGGTATAAAAAACATTTCGGAATTCGAAGAAAATTTAAAAGCTTTTTACTGAAGGGCTTTTACAGTGTGGAGGAAGTATTTAGAGATATAATGTGATCTTTATTATTTATTTACCCCTATTATTTACTCAATATATTATTTTTATGACATTGTCTTATTTAGTTTGTCATATTTCAATCTATAGGGCATAATTTTTTTGTCCCTCACACCGAAAAAATGTGATGTTTGTTTTGTATTTTTATTATTTTTGACATTGATATTAATTTGTACGTCAGATATCAAAAAAAATTTTTTCGAATACAATGTGTATTGTTATAGTACATTACTTACCAAGGGCGGTAAAACAAAGAATGTCTCAGATCGCAGGTATTTGACGCCCGAGCCGAAGGCAAGGGCGATAATTATGCGATCTGAGGCTTTCTTAATTACCGCCCGAGATAAGTACAAAATTTTATGTCACCCCCTGGCCAGGAAGTGGGATTTTCCGCGCGCGGAGCGTGCGGTAATTGTCATTTTATGGCCAGGTGTGACATAAACAAATAAATGAAATGAAATGATGTGGTGGAAGCAGATCTTCGCGACCTCCAAACTGGTGACAGGCAGGAACCACTCGTAGACCGTCAGCGGCGTGCACTCTTATTGGAGGCCAAAAACCAGCTTGCTTCATCGCGCTTGGGGAGTAAGTAATGTCAATCTGTTCCCACCACTTAGGTTATATAATATAAACTATACACCGCCGATTACGAGGCGCGATGCTTCTGAACTGGACTTATAACGTGTCTCAATTCAATTCAATTCAATTTATTTTGCAACCATGTACATACAGTAAACACATGCAACTTAATGCTAGGTAAAAGTACAAGTACATACAGGACCCTGTTAGGGCGCAGCAAATAGTAATCACGATTTAAGTTTAATTACAATTCGAAACATTGGGTAAAAAAAAAGAACTTCATAAAATAATTTGATAGCACAATTTCGTAAAATAATTCGATAAAAATAAATTGGTAAAAATAATGTTATAAAATTAATTAGTTAAGTGACAATATTGCAACTAATAATAATTATTGTATATAATTGAATAATTCGTTGAATAATTGCACTACAGATTATTTGACTAGAGATAAAGGTAGACCTGCGTAGTTAAATATGTAATGTATATGATTAGAGGGGATTTAGATATTTACTAACAGCATAATATGCTTTCTCTATTAAATATGTTTTATGTCATACCTGGCCATAAAGTGGCAACTACCGCACGCTCCGCGCGCGGAAAATCCCACTTCGTGGCCAGGGGTTGACATAAAATTTTGTACTTACCTCGGGCGGTAATTAAGAAAGCCTCAGATCGCATAATTATCGCCCTTGCCTTCGGCTCGGGCGTCAAATACCTGCGATCTGAGACATTCTTTGTTTTACCGCCCTTGGTAAGTAATGTACTATTAAGCTTTTTTATATATATTTTATAGTTTTCCTCATTATTAATCTCGCGTGGCAAATTATTGTAAAGGCGTACATAAGTTGGATAAGGTCCACTGCTATGTAGTTTTAATTTTGAAGATCTCTAAGAAGGTTAAAACGAAATTTAATCCCAAATAGCCTATTTGACTATATAAAACTGCATTCTAATATTATGAACATAATTCCCGCAGACATCGCCAGTTCTGCATACAATGGCCGTGCTATTGAAAAAGGTCGTAAGCGCTATTGGTTTTCGTATACAGTTAAGTTGTTTTGCTAAGACGATGGATATGCGTGGGCTGGTTGAGTCAGGCGGATGTCTTGAGTTAAGCCCCTATTGTGTGTAGTGAAGTCTAGTGTAGGTATTACTTAAATACTTGAATATATGTGTGCTTAAATGCTTTCCTTTGACTTTCATGAAGATAGCTGTGCTCGTGCGCCTCGTGGTCTGCAGAAGTGTTTGTTCGCCCTTCTATTCAAACTTCTACCATCTTCTAGACACTTCCAAAACACTACTACTAAACTCAATTTTTTAAAGGGTCGGCAGCGAGGGACCTAAATGTGTTCCTTCTGCTGTCATGCTGTCAACACAGTGCATCCTCGAATCTTATGAAGGGTCGGCAACGAGCACGTGACTTCTTTGGAGTTGCGGGCGTCTATAGGCTGCGGTGGCCGCTCACCATCGGGTGGACCGTAGGCTTGTTTGCCACCGGCGTTGTATAAAAAACCTCCTTTCTATTCAAACATTAGCATTGATGATCGATATAACCATGTCCTCCATAACTTGAATTTTATTCAAACCAATTTGCGAAACTATAGTTACTACAAACTATAATACAATGCAAATACTTCTATTACATACCTACGTCAATGGGAAAAAACATTACAAAATACAAAAAATAGATGAAGAGGCAAAAATAGGCAGCCCGTCGTCTGCCAGGATCTCCCTGGGATTCCAGCGCTCATTACAAAAGAATGCTATTTTTTTTTTCAACGGGGGACGACGGCTTAATCGCTATAAACAAGGACTTTTTCCAGGCAACCTTACTTAGGTTAGCAAATATCAGACCAAATAAGAAAATAAATAAATATTTGTGGGCACAAATACAGTATAATCTTATAAATATATCCACAAACATAAACATATACATTCATACCTATATTATTTTCTACACAAACTATAATGTCTTAGCGATACAGTTTCCGACAAGCAGCAAGCAAATCCGTATTGTACGAAGGGTCGGCCTGAAAACCAGCGTTGTAGTAGGTAAGCCTGCTGTAACACATGCTGAGGTTCGCTCCTTTTTAGCATCATAATTTTAAGTCTTTATTTCTACATGTAAACAGATCAATTTGTGCCTATTTAAGTTTTATTGTAAGGCTTGTAATGTTTTAATGCATTGTAAACACTTATCAATTTGGTGTTAAATAAAAATTTTCTATGTCTATGTCTAAATCGACTTAGTCCCAAACTAAGCAATGCTTGTACTACGGGTACTAAGTGGGGTGGGAGTGAGTGAGTGATGTAAAATATGTGTTGGCTCACTCTGGAGCTTGATGCGATGACACACCTGCGTCAAGACTTTGACAAACACTCCTGGAGACGCTAGCGTCGATAATGAAGATATACAGGTTGTCACACGGCTATGCCACTTGGAGGGAAAGTACCTTGAATATTGTAGATGGAACATTTTACTGAAAGAAGACATTATTTTAATCTTAAAAACAATTTAAACTGCATTCACAAATATTTAAATAATAATTAAACCGTGAACCGGGAATCGAACCCGTTACACAATAAAAATAATTATCCTGTAGCTTTATCATACCAATCGAAAGGCTTCATCATATGGATTATTTTTTGCTAAATAACATAGTATCAGAAATAAAAGGAAGACCATGAATTTTAACATTTTTAATACAAAATTAATCAATTGATCACGTGTAAAGGGATTCCCGGTTCAACCACAAAATTATTTAAATATCTGTGAATTCAGTTTAAATTGTTTTTTAAATTCAAATAATGTCTTCTTTCAGTAAAATGTTCCACCTACAATATTTAGGGTACTTTGCCTCCATGTGGCATAGCCGTGAGACGCCCTGTATAATCGGTGTCGTCGAGAGTTGGCAAAGACGACTGGTCAAAAAAGGTTTGCTTTCGTGCTAGTGACCAAGATGCTCTTTGGATCATCATCATCATCCTAGCGTTATCCCGGTACAGTTTCATCCTGAAGGATGCCCGGGGTCCGCTACCTAATCCCATGATTTTGGCGTAAGCACTAGTTTTTACGGAAGCGACTGCCATTTGACCTTCCAACCCGAGGGGAAACCAGGCCTTATTGGAATTGGGCTTGTCAAGTGAGTGGCAACATGACTGTTAGTTCTCAAGTCGTCCGAAGGCCTCTAACTTGGCTTAACGACTGCTATTATAGACAGCAGCCGGGATCAACGGCTTAACGTGCCTTCCAAAGCATGGGAGCGTTCAGTTAATAAGTCAAAGCGGTCACCCATCAAAGAACTGACCTGGGCTGACGTTGCTTAACCTCGCATACCGCACGCGATACGCGAGCGCCGCTGGGCCACGAGCGCTTCTCTTGAATGAAATTTCTCTTTGGATGACTCACAATAATTAGACGGTGTCGTTGATCCTTGAATTGAAAATCAACTTCCATCCCAACTACATTTAACATTAAATAAATAAATAAAATAAATAAATATTAGAAGACAATCTTACACAAATCGAACTAGCCCCACAGTAAGCTCAAGAAGGCTTGTGTTATGGGTACTAGACGACGATATATTTAATAATCATAATCATAATCATCATTTATTCATAATACCATATTATATGTCAATTTTATAATTATTATAGTTAATTAAATTAGAATAAGATATATTATACCTACTACATGTAGGATAACATATAGGTAATAAATAATTATTAACAACAATGTAACAATTTAAAGAATTAGTACAATGTCATAATTAAAGAAATTACACAATGTCATAATAATAAAGTAAAAATCAATGTCAAGAGTAAAATATACAATAAAGTAGGTGCAATGTCATAATAATACTATAAAACACAATAAAACAATGTCAACAAATAAATTGAATAATAACCTAAGTACCACACTTATACTTTTAGTGAATTCTGTAAAACTATAAAAAGTGTAAAAATAGATATAAATACTTAAATACATTACGTCTTGACCCAAAATTTCCGAGCAAAGACTGCCCTATTATTTAAAGTAGTCTCGTATCATAGACCCTCGTGCGAACGGTCGGCGCCGGCGCGCCCTAGCGTTGAGGTCGCGCTACACTTGTCACTGATTCGGCAGGTGAGCAGGGCGCAGCGAGCTGCCAACGGTTCCGTATGTTTTTTTGGCGTGAATCCAAACTATACTATATTACTAAATCCATAGTGCTATAAATACAAATACAAATACAAATTTTATTTATTTACCAGATTGTATATGTGTACATTCAGAAAGTTAACCATAACCTTAGTTTATAACATTACATTAGAGCAATCAGTGGTCTTCACACTAGGCCGAGCCTGTGTCGCGAAAGTATGCCTGTCTGTCTATGATCTCTTCACGCTTAAATCGCTTTAGATGAATTTTGGCGTGGAAATAGATTTAGTCCCGGGGAACATAGGATACTAACTTATTTACCGGTAAATTATCCCTTAAGGGGTGGAAGTTTGTATGGAATAGCGTTAACTAGCAGTGGCGGAGCGTTCATACAACTCGATTCCCACCGGCTTGCCTAATTTCCAGCCAGAGGGGCTACTCCGAACTACGTATCGTGTTGTCCCTCTCACGTATATAGAGAATAACACGAGAGTGAAAGGGACGGCACGATACGAAGTTCAGATTTCGAAGTTCGGAGTACAGGCTCCAGTCCAGTTATTTTATTACAGCTCATGAAAAATAAGAAATGCTTATTATTTTCGGCTTCTCTAAGAATATTCTTGACGCGCAGCCACTGTTAACTAGGTAATATAAAAGAATTGCTTTAACCTCCTGACGACTAGGTATCAAAACTTGGCAGAATAAATGTTACTCTGTCAAATTGACACAGAGTCTAAACTTAATTGGGGCCTATGTACTATGTATATGCCGGTCGTCAGGAGGATAAAGTTCTAACGCGGTGAACGAGTTCTATATTTACCAGAAGACTTTAGTCATGGATACAACAGGGAAGAAAACTTGGTGGCATATATCCTTATACTTGAAGATTTTATGCGGAGAAAACCTATTCTCGCTTTAGGATAGTATAGTCGGCTACAGAAAGAAGAATCCATTTTTTAACTATATGTCCTTGTAATAAAGTAAAATAATATGACACAATAGTCGAATGTACGAGAAGAGTCATGCGATTTTTTGATTTCCTCCGTTATTATCACTGCTTTCGTAATGGTTGGTACGTATCGTGTCGTTCCAATAAGCTTATATTACACTTCTTAGGGAATTGTTGATATCAATCAACTGGAGACAGAATTGTTTTCGTGTTTTCAAGTGTCAACCAGGCATATAGCCTCCTTTGGATCACCATAAAATACTAGGGCTACATCTTCAGCATCAAGCCAACAATTGTAAGTAGCTGTGGTATTCGAGATTAAAAACATGACATTGTCCCCTGTTAAATGGGGATATATCCTTACATGTATTTGACTTTTTAAAGTCAGAATAACAAGAACAGGAAATCAAAACAATACCTATCCTAAGAATATCCCTTTCTGTGAATGACAGATGAAATTGCGGCCCTGTATGAATAAAATATAATGAAGCAACAATGACAGGTTGATCACAGTTCATCGCTCTCAATACATGTCTCTCGTCGCCCACACCTGCGGCGCGAGGAGTGGCACTCGACACTGATTACCGGTACATAACACAAGGCACGCGTGCTCACCGGCATCTACTTGAAATAGGTTTGTAACATGTGGGTTTGTACATAACAGGGTTGTTCGCTCTGTAAATACGAGAAATCAAAGGAAATGCTCACCAACATCACAGCTGTGTTAGCTAAAGTATAGATCTTATCCAATATTCAAGTATCAACAAACACGTAACAAATATTTGAATAATGAACTTGATATTGTAGGCTACCGAGAGATCCATCTGATTTAACATTATGAAAAAGAAAACGACGACCATATACATAATAACATGTTTCACTTTTAACGTACAGTATCTGATAATCAACATTTCCTAGAGTGAACTCGAATGTGTTTTCAAAATCCCAATAGCATAGTTGCTACGGACCAACTTCCTCTCTCAGCACCAACTGAAAAGTCCAAGCTGTAGTGTTCCTTAATATATAACTGCCTCCACCAACTCTCACCTTGTCATCTGAACCAAATCGACCAAAGCACTCGGCTAACAACCTCAAGAAATACGGCGAATTAGAATAGTTAGATATTGCTGTGCGATTACTTCAGTGCATTTATTTTCAGATCACGAAGTGCCATGCATAGAAACCCAAATGGCGGCCGCCGTGGAGTTTTTTGTAGGTAAAAATACCTCATTTTAAACCAATCCCTCAACGTACCTGGTTCGCAGGTTTACTTCGTCAAAAAAGGGTCTTTAAGTGTCGTCTTGAAATGTACGGATCTCTAAATCGCGCCGAAATTCGAGACCAAAATGGCGGCGTGGGATTGTAATGAGCTAATAAAACAATGCTCGTTCCGGTACCAGGCTCCATTACTGGCTCCAGTCCTGGTTTACCGCGGAACTGCTTAAGGAGCTGGGCCAAGGATGGGTGGACGTGTCTGATGTAGAAGAGGATTTAACGGGTGTATGTTTTTTTTTTTTAATTTATTTCTTACAAAAAAAGTTTACATTCGTTTACACTATAACTTCGCCAAACTGCATCACAGTTTGTTGGCGAAATAAACACTCTTTATTTTTTACTCAGCCATCTAAATATGTTAGTAACATTATTTTACCTACTTATTTCACCTTACTTAAAAAATACATATTTTTTATTTATTTTTTTATCATGCGGGTATTCTTAGTAATTAATGAATCACAACATAGCAGTTGAGGGTTGATCTACGCTAATTAATAATCTCGGCCTGCGCGAGCGCTGACACATAAACATGAAAGATACATATAGCTACAATAACTAACCTAAAGTTAAGTTAGTAATTAGTTCGTCTGACGAAGGCGACAAATATAGCTATTAGCTTAAGACAATGGTTTCACAATTTTGCCGAAATGGGATGAAATAGAGGGGTGAGTTCTTATTTCAAAAAACAATTATCTCGATTTATCGGGTTTGACCACGCACCCCTCGAAATGAAACCAAAAACCTTTGATTATAAGTTTCAATGTGTGAGTTTATTTTTCCTGCGCTGTATTCTCACGTCAGTATTCTGCTTATGATTAGTTTTAGGTACTCTAATTGCTTCTTTACATACATTACAACTACAAAATCATATAGATATATAAGACTTTTAGTAGCTGTGTTAGGAGCGATCCCGCTTAATTATCATTTTTGATATTTGACCGAGTGAAACGAAGGTCTCTGCTTCAGCTTCGACAAAAATGCTTTCGTACGTCCAGATTTCCGTTTGTTCTCGTCTGCAGGTCGCAATTCTCAACCGATTCTCGTGAAATTTCGTGTGCAGGTTCAATAGTTAAATTGTATTTTTTTGTCGAGACGGGTTTTGTAAATTTCCAAAAACAATTTTTTTATCAATGATTTTGTAAATTTCTGCGTCCGAATTTCGGTTTGTTATCCTCTACAGGTCGCATTTTTCAACCGCTTCTCGTGAAATTTTGTTAGCAGGTTCGATATTCATAATTGATCTTTTTTATAATGTCAGATTTTGAAAATGATGAAAAAACTCACTCACGGTCTACAGCTCACAGAGCCATGAGTAATATAATTATGGCTTAGCATAGTCATGACATCACAAAGGCATACGTTCACATTACTTACCCGTGACTAGGTATTACTTAGTATATTATTATATTAGTATATACGACCGGTTTAGCCTAGTGGGTAGTGCACCTGCCTGTGAAGCTGACGGTCCTGGGTTCGAATCCCGGTCAGGGCAAATATTTGTGTGATGAGCATGAATATTTGTTTCTGAGTCTTGGATGTTTTCTATGTATTTAAGTATTTATATCTTTTAAATATATCGTCGTCTAGTACCCATAACACAAGCCTTCTTGAGCTTACTGTGGGGCTAGTTCGATTTGTGTAAGATTGTCCACTAATATTTATTTAATATTTATTTATTATTCGACATGTCCGAATCCGAGACATCATTTTCATAAAAGTAGCCATGTCACAAACGATCTGTAAACCGAGTGGAATGGCGCCCGCTAAGGAGCGGGCGTCACAACAGAGCGAATCACGCGTGCCTAATACTAAGAACACATTATGCGGACGTTGTCGCCGGCGTATTTTGACAGAAATAAAATAACGGGCCCGACTACGGCCGCCACACAAACACGTGAATAACATTCTACTTTTAGGGGATTAAGTTTGATTCCATATTAGACTCGATTAGAATTACGATTTGAAACGGGATATTTACCATGTAGCGAACCAGGAAGAGGGTAGATCGCTATGGTGTGTGGGTAGACCACAACTAAAACTCGCAGCACGTCAGTTAATCCTTGATAATGGCGCTTGCAACAGTGCCGAAATATCGGGAACTCAAAAATACAAATATACATGGTAAATATCCCGTTTCAAATCGTAATTCTAATGTAAATGACCATGTAAGCTTGAAATCTTATAAGGGTCGATTTTTCAATAGCCAGATAGAATTCTCGCTGTCAATTTCCAATGGATTATGAAAGAAAAGGACAGAACTGTAATTTATCTGACAGTATATACTTTTATTTGGGGAATTGCGGATTGAAAATTCGACCCTAAAACTAACGAACCCCGGCTCGAACCACTAAAGAAAAATACTTATATACAAAATATAATTTAAGTTCGCCTTTGTACTCTAATCTTATGTGACCTGTATATTGTTTTAACCTGTTATTGTGTACAATAAAGTGCTTACATAAATACATACATACATTTATTAAAAACGTCGTGGGAATCCCAAAAATATCTACTTATCCCTATGGATTGGAAGGTCAGATGGCGTTCGCTTTCGTAAAAGAAGTGCCTACGCCAAATTTGGGACTAGGTGCCTAAGGGGATCCGGGCTCGTTTAGAATATAGCTAAGAGAATGATGTTAGACCCAGCACATGAAATAAGGTTTGAATACATCAGACAGAAGGCATGTTTTTATAATACTCGTCGGTCTGCCCGTACCGACAGTCTTCACGGCCAATTTTATAGAGGTGTCGAATTGACAGTTAACGGAGACGTGACATCCGTTTACCAATTAGGCAATTACGCTGCTGGCGTCTATAAATCTGAAAAGCTCATTATTTTTCAATTTAGGGATATTACAATGCAACTATCAATAATGAACAGTTAGGAAATATAAACCCCAGCCACGAGAAGAACCGCGTAAGAAACTGTGACATATTGCAACTAAAATGTATCCAATATTAAAGAAAGAATTCTGAAAAT
The DNA here is from genome assembly GCA_963556455.1 of Epiblema foenella. NCBI lineage: Eukaryota > Metazoa > Arthropoda > Insecta > Lepidoptera > Tortricidae > Epiblema > Epiblema foenella. The sequence continues at coordinate 409,201 of OY747102.1, read as the reverse complement.
CAGCGCAAGGCCTAAAGCCCTGCATATGCTGAGACGAGCACCCATTGCCCAACCTAATACAATAAATATGTATTTTAAGTGTCTATTTTAAGTTATGTCATAAGAGATCCGTTGTACTGTACACATTTTGTTTCTTTTTTGGCAATAAATAATTTTGAATTTGATTTTTGAATTTGAAGAAGATTTTAGGAGGAGGTTGCTTCTACGTGGGGTAGGATTGCTTTTTTTTTGAACCTGGCTGTGGCTTTATAGGCCGGGTCCAATAAAGCGATAGGATTGCGCGGTTGGAGAGTAGCCTGGGGAAAATCCAGGGGAAAACCTCCGGCACGACCACGCGTGTGGTTTGGAACACTGGAATACTCTAAGAGTTTGCGCTCCAGTGAGATTGGTTGTGCGGTTTCAACGGAATCTGAGGTGTGAGTGGAATGGAGCTACTGGGAGTTTTGACACTAAACCTAGCCTAGCTGAGAAGAGTCCAGCAAGAAACTCAGCTAGGCCCGACCTGGGCCGGAGTAGGATTGTGAGTGTGACAAATCATTCACAGTAAACGCTGTCAAATTATGGAATTCGTTGCCCCCGTCACTCAGGAAGTGTCAATCTGTGGCCTCGCTGAAGGGGAAGTTGAAGGAATTGTGTTTGTCGAGTAGTAATATATGACTGGATATTTTATTTTATTTTGACATTTGCTTATTACATATATGTGCGTATCTATTTATATATACCTATATTCGATATTTATATATTTATATACATTTGTTTTTTTACGTTTATATATATACATATATCTATATATTATTGTGATGTCATTAAGATCATTTTGTGTTCGAATTGTACATGTTTCTCGGTTTGCCTATTAATCTTAATCTCAACTCAATTGCTCAAAGGTTAGCTGGAAGAAATCCCTTACAGGGATAAGCTCGCCTTTGTACATGTATGTTCTTGTAATTTATGTTATGTTTTACTCATGTACAATAAAGAATTTTACATACATACCAGTGGCGGCGCGTTTAAAATATTCTTAGGTAAGCCGGAAATAATTTGCATATATTTATTTTCATGAACCTTAGTAAAAGAATTGGATTGGGTGAAAATTAGGCAAGCCGGTGGGAATCGAGTTTTATGGAAGCTCCGCCACTGATACATACATACATCATTTGTATGGCTAGTGGCAGTGAACGGCGGCTGACAGTGGTGTAAGGTAACCGCGGCCTTGCCCGGCCGTGACTCCGCCGACGGTTTCACACCTAGCTCACATTCTAAACACTAATCGTTAAATGTACTTTATAACAAAGACTCACTGGCTGTGCTAAACGCGCCGTCAATTCGAGCGCTCATACTTAAGGCCACTTACGGAACGCTCGATTCACATAGAGTTTTAGAATCCGCGCGCAGTCGAAAATATCCACCTTTTTTAATTTGGGATTTATTTATTGTAATGGGAAACAAAGAGAGTTATTTAACACATAAGTTTTAAAATACAAATAATTACAGGCCTACAAACTAAACTTAATTAAAAATAAGGGGTTCCCCCGCGTCATAGTGCCAAAGATGCTGGCAGCATTTCCTCGCTGTATAGCAATGCTTATTAGTAATTACTGTTCCATATTTTGTAATTTCTTTGCACGGTCATCTTACTCTGGTATTTGTAAAGTTTATCTGTTAAATCTCTATCTTCGGTTCCCAAGATACAGGCTGTGCCTAGTTTGGGGCTGACGGATATCCTCATCTGATTTGAAATATTGCATGCTAATGGTAATTTAGTTTAAACTATACTGATGTAATGTGGTGTTATGGTAAATAAAGAATTTATTATATTATTATGCGTTGAGCGAGGAAGCTGCCAGCCCTTTGGTCACCAGTAGTGTCCACTAACATTTTAGCAAGTTCCTTGAAGAACTCTTGGGCCCTGGGACCACTATTTTAGTTATTGAAAACCATAATTTTTTGAGTTGACTTTAATGTGCCTGACTGCCTGTTTCTTGTTTCTTCTTCTTGTGTGTGTGTTCCTTCTTTAGCTTCACACCATCTTAATCCCGGAGCGACCATTTGCCGATATAAATATGAACCTTTGTGCACTTTCAGCCTCCAATCAGACTTGCGTTCTTCGTCAAAGATGATCATCTCTTACTACGACTATTTATGCACTTTTTTATTGAGGTGTGCAATGACAATGATGTTTATTTGTATTGGATTGTAACATTTAATACCGATATTTTAAAAAGGGCCCCAAAAACGTATTCGAAACATTAGGATCATAATTTATGTTATGCGAGAAACATATATTTTCTATGTGCTTTTACATGTTAGGTTAACTGTGAGCGCAACTAGTTACTCAATAAATTGCCCGATGCCCATAAATGTATGACAAATCTTTGACAGATCTATCAAGCTTCAATGTTACATGAAATATGAAGGCACAGAACAAAATAATACACACATTAAAGTCATTAATCAATCACACCACAGTTACAAGTCAAAGTGAAGTGTCAAGTCACGTGAAATATTTACATTAATAAGGTAAATGCCTAACGATTTTTTTTATTTTTTTATTTTTATTATAAATGGGATCGCTCTTGGCCAGCATCTAGCCAGGGGGCAAAGATGAGGCCGACGATGAAGCGAGCTCACCCAGAAGGTGCCTATTCACTCGTGCCTTAATAAGGTCTAGGTTATATGAGCTACGATTGACTTAATAATAATATTTGCCACAAATTCCTAGGACTGGAACGCTTATCTTCATATGAATAGACAATCATTCATATCATAAGGTATTGCCATTTTTATGTGCGTATGCATTATCACCGTTCTTATCAGTTCGGTCAAAACTAAGAACTAAGGATCTAAAATCAATGCTACAAGTAAACTAGTAATTAATCTGCTTTATTATACTCGTATAATTCGACACCAAAACGTACGACCTCGAGGTTTGTTAGTCAAAATAAAACTTGCCAACTTAACACATGCCGGTGACAAGCGCCGTTTCACACACAATCTACTGAATTAGCGAGTACTTATTTCAGTATTTTTTTTATCCACACGCATTCGTAATTTTGCAGAAATCGCGTCATAACAAACGCACCGGTTCACCTGATCCCTGAGCGCACGGAATTTCCTTAAAACACATGCACTTTCAGTGAAGCTTGGGGATCTTCTTATAACGGTTGGGATAAGGCACGAAAAAATCCAGTTAACGGTATTGTATCGTGTAATAAATCAGTGTTTGCATGAGGTGTAATGAGAGCCGGGTTATGAGAGGTCAATTGTTAAAAACCGTTTCTCATTGGAGATTATTGGCGAGGCGAAGGAAAGGAATGTACTCCGGGCCGCGATTCTACCTGTCTCAGTTGTAAAAAAGTGATTTCTCTAGGATATCGCTTTTGTTTTATGTCTCATTCCGATTTTCAAACTCTAGATTCTAGAGAAATTAAGTGGGGCATTAGTGATATCCCCCGGCAGGGGACATGATATGGAGGGCCCGCGGCCGTATAAATGATGGGTTAATGTGTTACAAACAGTGAAGCATACCTTACTAGCCAGCATAATCGCGTTTATATATGTCCGACATATAGCATGCGTCCCTTACCAACAAGTATATCAGTGCGAGAGAGACGTTTGCTGTATGTCCGACATAATCGCGATCATGCTAGCTAGGAAGGATTCTACATATTTTTTAAACATTTGTGAACAATCATGCACAAATTGACTTAGTCCCAAACAAGCAAAGCTTGTACTATAGATAGGTACCAGGCGGCGATAGATATTTAATGTATAGATAATTACACAGTGTAGAGGTTGTTACGGTATGAGGCTGGCTGTGTAGGCCCAGAGTCATAACGTATACAAATTTAATTTTGAATTGTATTCTAGAATGCCTGTCAAAGCGGCATTCTTTTGACGATTTAGCCTAGTGGGTAGTGCATCTGCCTGTGAAGCTGACGGTCCTGGCTTCGAATCCCGGTCAGGGCAAATATTTGTGTGATGAGCATGAATATTTGTTTCTGAGTCTTGGATGTTTTCTATGTATTTAAGTATTTATATCTATTAAATATATCGTCGTCTAGTACCCATAACACAAGCCTTCTTGAGCTTACTGTGGGGCTAGTTCGATTTGTGTAAGTTTGTCCTCTAATATTTATTTATTTATTTTATTTTACACAAATTGACTTAGTCCCAAACAAGCAAAGCTTGTACTATAGGTAGGTATCAGGCGACGATAGATATATAATATATAAATAAATACACAGTGTAGAGGTTGTTACGGTATGAGGCTGGCCGCATAGGCCCAGAGTCATAACGTATACAAATTTAATTTTGAATTGTATTCTAGAATGCCTGTCAAAGCGGCATTCTTTTGAAACAAGTGGCTTTCCAGAGACTGCTTCACGACTCCCTCGGAGTCACATGTGCTGTGAATTATTTAAAATATAATTGTGATTCCAGTCTTATCCTTCAGCTAAGATCTCCTCCTAGTTCCTCTAAACCCGTACCTCTTTAGCAAAAAAGTGAGAGCATAATTAAATAAGAAATCAAATGTAAATCGAATATTTTAACTAATTTTAACGAATATTTTAGTTGGTAGATAGATAGATTGATAGATTCATTTATTTCCTTTAGAAAATAACATTATTATTTTACATCAAAATAAAATAAAATGGATTCATTAAAGGATCGGTAGTGACACTATCTACAAAATAGGTGATATTGAGTTTGAATCCCGGTCAGGACATTTATTTTTGTGGTGAACACAAATGAATTTTGCTGAGTCTTAGATGATTTATATTATTATTATTATCGAAACAGTAAAACCCTTACGATATCGTCACACCTATCATGTGCGTGGGTACTCGTATGTCCCAAGCATACTCAGAAACTTAGGCTTATTTAATCTTGCCCAACGCTAGATCTATCAGCGGTATTTCTATTCAATCGGCTTGCGCAAGCGCCCCCGAGCGGCTTAGTCACCGACCGCGCAGACGCACCTAATTGGCTACATGTTTATGGTTGTCGACCTTACATGTGTATTGACAGGCTTGGAAAACGTCCCGTGTTACTTTGTACATGGCGCGGGACGAGTAGCCTACCGATCTTTCGAATATCTATTTACCGAATTTCACTTGTCCGAAAACTGTTCACCGAATCTTTCCAATCCAAATACTTTGTTTCGCAACTGTTTGAAATACCACAGATTCATTTTACCACACTGTCATTTGTCCGCAATTCAAAAGCCCGCTTTACAGTTCCCATTTTTTACATTTGACAACTTATACGTTAGCCACATTTTTATAATTTCGATGATACGGAAAGTCGACGTGACATTTTCCATAATTTCGTTATGTAAGACTAAGCGGGAAATATTCGGCATAAAAAATTTCGAATTTGCGATAGGTAACCCGCGGGACGAGATAAATCTACCCTCCACTTTCTATATTTGAAGCTATAGCGTCGATGGACATTTGCGACTACAGAAGAATCACTGCGCGATGCCGACCCTTTATTGATTGCGGATTTCTTATATTGACAGCCTCTCAATCACAGCGCATTCTCTGGAGCTCTGGCTCTTAGAGATGATGGTGATGTTCCGTTGTGCTCAACCTCTCGAAAATATTCATATTCATATTCATATTCATAGTGTTTATAACTTGAGAATAATATTGTAATTAATTAAGTGGTGAGCGCGCCACCGGCGAAACGTTTAACCGGCCGTTTGTGAACCTTACTGCAACGAGATAAGGACTTTAAATAAACAAGAGGCTGACCGGTACGGCGTAGCGTCGTTGGTGCACACACTACGTATTAGGTAGTTATTGTTAGATTTGTTAGTCTGTCATTAGCATTGCATGATTTAGTTTATAGGAAAGAAGTAGGTGTAAGTTCCGAACCTGTAAGTGAGAGAGCGCAACACTCGCCAACAAACTGCATATACAGTTTGGCGAGGTAAAATCATATGCCTACTGTAATTTATATTTTTGAGTTAAATAAATAAATAATAAACAGAAGGTTACTAAAGCGCAGTAGGAGCTACGGTAGCCTAGTGGTTCAAGCGTGCGGCCGTCAAGCGGCGGTCGTGGATTCGAATTCCAGCTCGTACCAATACTTATGTACGCAATATCATTTGATATTTACCGTCAGCTTTTCGGCTAAGGAAAACATCGCGCGAAAAGCTAAATACATCTGCGAATAAATTCAAAGTTGTGGGCGAAGTCCCAACCAAGGACTACTGCCCAATCCCCCTCATCTATGAGAGGAGGCCTGTGCCCAGGAGAACGTATATAATCAAAAATCAAAATCAAACATTTATTCTGCAAATAGGCCGCAAGGACACTTTTACATGTCAAAATATTAATTTACAATTTAAGAAATTCTGACTATAATAATACATTTTTCATGTCAAAATATTAATTTACAGTTCAAGAAGGAATAATAATTACGAGTTTACAATTATAACAAAATTAATGTCATACAGTGAAGATAAACTTGCAAAGTTGTAATATTACAAATATTACAACATCAGTAAAGTTAGAGATGTATAAGGTCTCAGTCTGATTAAACAAGGTGTATAATGAAATTAATATAATATCCCGTGTGAGTTTATGGGCATTTGTAGTTGCATCGCATCTCACTTGGCTCGTGAAACACAGTATTATCAATACAGTTTATATTAAAGTTAGAATTTTGTTGTCTAAGAATAGAACTCTGTTATGGTGTTATGTAATAAGCATAACAAAATATGGTCTCATCATAAAACTTTGTAAAGTATGGTAAACAGGGTTGGCGGAACTGAATTTGCATACCTTTGTATCACTTTGTCCAATATCATAGGCATTGCAATGTTAATTTGCGCATGTAAATTTAGTTTCGACTCAAAGTAATGGGGTTGCATAAAATGTCCCTAAAGCGTCTTTATCTGAAGTGGGATCAAATTGAGTACGTTGAAATACGGGTCTTTGTGAAAGCGATATATTTATATCATATGTCGTTCTGAGATAGGTATGGTATATTCATACTTGTAAGTGACAGAAGTACCTAGTCATTCATTTATGTATTTTATCTACACCCATAGTAAATTCTCTTTTCTGTGCTCAAAAAGTTTAGGTAAGGACAAGCTTTATAATATCGCGCCGGCTGGGGCGGAGATGGTCATTACAGCATCAAAAACGGTATCGTAATGGCCATCTTCGCCCATTACGATACAGTCTCGTGCTCAAAAAGACTTCAACGAGCTCATGAACTCGAGCTCCTGCACTTTCAACGCAATCGTGCCTGAATACATGCAAGGGGATTTAATATACATGTATGTAGATAAAGATAAATGCAAGTTTGTACAACTAAGTCAAAAAACTCTCGTGGCGTCTTTATTTACGACGTTCACCTTCGGCTCACATCATAACCCACGTCACTCGCCTGTTTTTGGCCTGATTCCAATATAGCGTAAACAAATTAGAAAGTAGGTACTGCTTTTTGCCTTCTGGTAAAATTTATACACATCACATAGTGATACGATACCAAAATAATGTACTTCTATCTTGTACAAGTACCATACAATAATAGATTGTATACCAAGGGGATAAATCACTGTTTTATGTCATGGGCGCGATATTGAATCCTAAACGTAACGAAGTACTCCAGAATTTACTCCCGAGCGTAGCGAGGGTGTTATGAGCTAATAGTGAGGGAAATAAGATCGAGTCCTGAGTACAGTGAGGGACTTAAGCGCGGCCAAGACAACAGCTTTATTCATTCCCGAGGAGTACTCTACTTCTCTCATCTCTTGCGAGACAGTAAAGAAACCAAGGCTACTAGAAACAAAATCAAATGACTCAGTCAAAGTCACTTTCATGATTCGAATTTTTTTTTTAAATGATTTTAAATAATTTGCAGTTTCACTCCGTATCCTTGTAACACTCGCGGTTCTTTTAGGGATTTAATTAAGTACCCACGAAGTAGCCGGAGTCGCGGCTTTTGTTTTAGGTAGTGTAGTGTAGTAGAAGTCTATAGGCGTCTATAGGCTGCGGTGTCCGCTTACCATCAGGTGGACCGTAAACTTGTTTGCCACCGGCGTTGTATAAAAAAATTGTCCTTGTGACCAAACATGTAGTTCCTTCCATTTTTAGATTGTGACCTATTTAACAGTTTTTTATTTGCTAAAAAATGGTACCATGTTTTAGAAAATAAAAGACTGATTATTGATAGACAGGAATGTGCATAATGAGGGCTATCGCTTATGAAATCACGAGTGAGGTCTCCGAAATATAAAATGTCACTCTTTGTGGTTGAGCTACGCGGGTTAATATCTAATTGGAACCTGAGCTCGATTATGGCAAATATGAGTTACGGGTCGATGACTGTCATTGCTTTGAGACACTTTTGTCTTTCGGAAACTTATTTCCTCCTTTTTTCCGAACAAAACGGGACTATGCTACAATGCCGGATGTTCAATATTTTTACGGTACGCTTTTAAGGTATTAAATTTGATTTAAATGTAAACTTCGTTTACATTTAACCAATAACGCCCATAATAACCAATAACAATTTTTGACAGCTGGACCTTACTTGATAGTGGCGCCAACTGGTGAGCACAAAAACGATAGCTCTCATTTGGATACACGCAACTACATACCAAATTTAAATACAAATCATTAAAGGCACATCGACACGACACAAAACAACGCTTGTAAGATCCCTGATTATAGCTGCTAGCTTGTAAAATCGACCACAAGTAACTGACCATATGTCAACTTTATCACAACGGCATAAAGTCGATCAATGGTCAGTGTATAGTGTCAACTGTACACAGTCACTCACCATTCCTACACCTTATTACACAGACATAAGGTCTATTAATGGTCAGCGCTGTTGCTGCTTGAACAAAGTAATGTCTCTAATGAACCAGGTAAAGGTAGACGGGAATCATCTATCTTAGGCACAAATAGCTAAATTAATTTAAATTCTCTTTGTTCACTCTAATAAGATTTAATTATTCCTTTAGGTGTTTTGTTTTCCTTTGTGTGTTAGAAATCAGAAATTATTTATTTGCGTAGACACAGTATAGGGATGTTACAATGTACAATACATAGTGTCATGTATCTAGCCGTCTGTCTTTTTTAATTAATTAATTTATTATTACAAAAAGGTAATTTTACAATTAGTGTCTGTCCCACAAAACGGTTTACACAGTTTTATCGGAGTCTCTTCGGTAACTAAATTCACATACATGACTATTAATATGCATGGAAACGTGCAAATACATAAAATATCAAAAATATAAAAAAAGATAATAAATATAGAATGTCAAATTGAAATACTAATAAAGTTAACATAATAGGCATATCACAGTCAAAGAGGCACAATAAAATCATAAAATAACAACAATTGTATAACAAAACATTACTAAATCTAATGCTGGTGTTCGAGATACGCCTTTACGCTGTAAAAACAATGCTCCAAAAGCCAGTTTGTTAGACTGCTTTTAAAGGCGTGTCCCGCCAACAGCTTTAGTTCCTCCGGGAGATGATTATAAATGATAATACACATACTGAAGACGTCCCTCTTGTATATCATCTTGTGACTTCGAGGGTGATATAAAAGGTTCATTATTTTTACCCCGGCTGGCCTTTCAAGTACTTCACCACGTGTTTTAAAGTAAGAGTGATGTGATCTGACAAAATTACATATGTCTTAGGTATAGGCATGGCAAAGGAAGGATTTTAAGTTTTTTGAAAAGAGGTACGCAACTTTCGTCCCACCACGAGCTTCTAATGACCCTGATACACTTTTTTGTATTTTAAAGACTCTGTCCACTTCCACTGCGTTTCCCCACAATATTAAGCCATAACCAAGTATAGATGAAACGTATCCATGATAAGCGGTTAATGCTGCTTCAACTGAGATAGTGTCTCTCAGCCTTTTGAGCTATTTAAATAATGCTGGATATTATTTGTCAAGGTGAATATATAGTCTTGGTGAATTTGTAGTAAATACATTGTTTTTATGGGGGTTTGATTTTTCCCATTGACGCTAAAACATAACTAGAATAAATACGAGTAACCTATGTGTACTGACATCGCCAGTGATATCGTGACGCAATGTTTATAAAAACATAGAATCACTACAACGGTGACATTACGAATTATAACTGAAATGTGTGATTAACCTTTTGGCCGCCATTGATTTGATATAAAGACAGTTTCTTTAGGACCCCACCCGCTATGACTTCATATCAAGTCGATGTAAAGATTGTAAAGGCAACCTACGTGCAATCAAGTAAGGTTTATTTTCAGTTTTTTGCTACAAAGAATTTAGTGTCAGATGTAACATACGGAATCTACTACTGTAACGGTGAAGAGGTTAATAAAATAGTTACAAAGTATATTGTAATAAAGCACAAATTTGTCATAAACAGGCTTCGTCAGGAGGATACAAATGCAAATCAGCAACACTCTTCGTGACATCCAAAGCAGTGATGACGATATCCGCAGCAGGCCTCGTGGTGATAAAATAACATGCAAGTAAAACAACTCAACTTCAATACTGCAGTCCACAAAGAAAATATCAAACACCATAATACGAGTATCTAGAGAACCACAAACCGGTTATTGAATACTCGTAATCATCCAATAAGCAAGTCATTAACCAATGTAACATTAGCAGTAAGATTTTTTGAATAAATTATTATTATTCTCTTTATTTATTTTCCTTCTTAAGTTTTTACAGTATCTATAAAAAGTCAAATATTTATATTTATACTATAATACACTTACAAAATATTATAAAATCCTAAACTAGGGTGCCGCCGGCAGCGAGGCGGGGACTAAGCTACCGGTGGTTAGGGCGACAGAGAGGAACCTCCTGACTATCCGCGCCGTGTCCAGGAGTACCGCCGCGCTGTACCTGACCCTTGACCCAGCCATCTAGCGAATCTCTTGAGGTGTTGGTCGAGACTCTTCGCTATTAGACCGTCCGCAGAGACGACTATCGGGACAATGATCGTTGAATCAACATTTCACTTGGCGGTCACTATTATTATTATTAATAGTTAAAACATCATCGTCAAACTGAACCCTAAAAAGAAGTCAATTTTAAACTGGCAACCTTAATTTCAATTTATTTCCGTTGAATCCGCGACTATGTTTCCAAACTCAAGAAAATTCTTTACAATCCGTTGCAATTCGAATTCCAAATCAACGGTTTATTTTGCTCGACGTATTGATATGATGTCATATCAATCTTTCTGCATATACGTAAGGGCTTAACCAAGGGCTTAAGGGTTTTTTGGGCCACTTGACCCCCCTCCCCCTTAGTGATCATTGGTCTAGGCGACCCCCCCACGAAACCTCAGGTGTATTTTTGTGATTTCTTTGCTGTTTTTGACGTGCGAAATGAAGATTTATAATTTCCTAAGTGAGTAAATATATTTCACGGTTTTGCAGGTACAGTAAAAAACTACACGTGAGGTCACCTTCTACCCCCCCTCCCTCAACGTGAACAGGTTTTCGTAAGCTCCCCCCCCTTAGGAGCTTCGTGTGATTTCTAGATAAACCCTAAAGCTGGATTCATACTTATATGAAGTGGCTCTCTGATGCGGTCCGACGCCTGATAGACTGGGCCGCCCCCTCATAACCCTACAAAATGTATGACCGAACATCGTTCTATCGCGTCACAACATGTCACCTTAGACAAATGTAAAGCCGGCTTTAGCACTTGTAGAAGCCAGGGGATACGTCGAGAGAAATAGACCTCTTGCGATCAAACAGACCTATTTTATTTTGATTTCATTTCAATGTGCGCGCTATTTACACGTCAACCGAGCACGCGGATGCGCGAGTTCACAAAACAAACAAATGAAATCAAAATTAATTTGGAATGAGTAAATTCGACTTTCAAACAGGGACCGATACCGGTATTTTTAAAAAACCGTGAATTAGCCCAATATTTTGGATTATTTTTAGCTCTTTACGTAGGGCTGAATCATGTATTTATTGAAAAGGTTAGGGTATACAAGGATTTATCGTCAATTAAATACAGAATAACGGTTAGATTAATTTCATTTATTTTAATTTTATTTTTATATTTGGAAGCTAGAACACGTCTATCTACGAGTAAAGTCTTGATCAAAGAGAGGCAAGGCGAAGGAGTGACTAAAACATCTGAACAGAGAATGAATTGAACTAAACATTCACTCAATCAATCGGTCGTTCATTCCTTTAACAAAGTAGTCAAATCAGTTACCTTTTATTTACAGGATATGTTAATTTTTGTATATTAAAATATAATAAAATCAACAGTATTTAGGTAACAACGTCGTATTATTAGATTGTCCCATTAAAAACGAAATAATGAACCGGTGACCGTAATAATACCGGTATTTTTCTATGGAGAAAATACCGGTATCCGATCCCTGCTTTCAAAGCGACCCCCTTGGTAGGATTCGCAGTCGAAACGTGACCTTCTACGGGGGCGACGACCGCGAGTAATGCAGATGCGTCGGCCGCGGCCGCTCACACGTAAGTGCCTCCCGCCCACGCGAGGCGCGCCAGCGGGCGTGGCTGCTTCTAGCATGTTCAACTACAGCACTACGCTTTTTTCTTCTTTTTATCTAAAGCACTGCTGAGTAGGTACTGAGAATTGTGATAGTCATCTGCATAGTGCATATAAAGGTAGTGGAGTTAGTTTGCGTTAGAATTGCGATTTGAAACGGGATATTTACCATGTATATTTGTATTTGTGAGTTCCCGATATTTCGCTATGGTGTGTGGGTAGACAACTAAAACTCGCAGCACGTCAGTTAATGTGCCGAAATATCGGGAACTCACAAATACATATATACATAGTAAATATCCCGTTTCAAATCGTAATTCTAATGTAAATGACCATGTGAGCTTGAAATCTTATATTAGTTTGCGTTGCATTTACGGCATAATAACCACGTGTTGTGTGGGTGTTACTGGTAAGCACGATTGCCAGAGGTTTAGAATTTTGTATGTTTGACTACCAACGTGGCCTCAAAAAAAAAACTAGTTACATGAAAATAAAGAAGACGTAGTGAAAAATGAAAACTGTCTAATGCAGAAGATATAGCCTTCGGAGCAACTTTGAATGCGTGTTCATAATAATAGATCATTGACTTCAGCAACAGTTAAGAGCCGAGCGAATATTCAGCGTTTTTACGGCGGTTATTTAACGTCATTGTCGTTTCATTAAATATTGTTAAAATAGACGATGATCTGAGTAAACTTTTGTCAAAAGTGTAAACCAATGTCGGGTCCGAGTCTTATTTGATCAATGTTTTCGCCGGTTTATCCCAACTTTAGGTAGATAATCTTGAGTCGACAATGACTTTAGAAACGAGCGTCTCAAACGTTCGGTGAATCGCCCAGCCCATAGATAAATACCTTATAGCTAACATATACTAATAATATTTAGGCAACAAAACGGTGGCAACAAAAAGAAAGGTGCATGAGACACGGTGTCACTCAAGCTGCCCATCATGGTAGTTAGTGTTAAATCGGCAGGTTTGTAGAACGCTTGTGATGAGACCTCGTGCCGCTCGTGCCCTGCGCCTGCGACGAAAAGAGGTCCAACCACAGACGGAACGAGCGCGGACCAAATCCGAGCCGATTTGGGAACTTTTTTGTTTGTATTCAAATCGACTCGTTAATGTAATAGTTTAGAACATGATACGATTTAAGGAAGTGTATGCGTAGGGGTTTCTCACGTTAAGTTTACAGTTTTAATAAGCTGTTGTTTCGTAAAGTTTGTTCATGCGTTTTAGTCCTTAAGAGTTAACCCAAATTGATCCAATGTTGAATTTTATTTGCTATAGTATCTGCCTATATATTTAAAACGGAATCTCCATGTATAGCGTAGCGTAACTTATGCTTAGTTCTATTTATACGTCATTGAGACGTGATCGCGACAACACAGACACATATAGTCCCTATTCGTCCCGGTACCGCCGCATATCGGGTAGAGTTAGTCCGACCCAGGTTGGGCCTAGCTGAGTTTCTTGCTGAACTCTTCTCGGCTAGCCTAGGTTTAGTGAACTAGCGACAAAACTCCCAGTAGCTCAATTCCACTCACACCTCAGATTCGGTTGAATCCACTCAAATAATCTCACTGGAGCGCAAATTCTTAGAGTATTCCAGTGTTTTAATGGCCGTGTCGGTGGTTTTCCCCTGGATTTTCCTAAGGCCACTTTCCAACCGCGCACTCCTATCGCTTAATTAAAAAAAAGTCACTGAGAGTGTTTGTTCATTCACACACGACTGGAGAGAATATAAAATTACTACCTCATATATTTGAATGGTAGACAAACAATATAAGATACATGACAACTAGGAGGGGAAACTCATTCTGTTGGAAACAAACAGCTCATTCAAACGTAATGGCCGCTTCAGTGAGACCGAACGAACGAATGACGAATGAACATTCTCGCCTTTACGATGGACTTTTCTCTAAGAAATGACAGATCGTAACTAAACTCCATGCACTTAGTCTATCAGTGATATTACCTACTTATTATTCATGTGATTTCGTTATGTTATGTGCATGTTCACTATAATCTTTACCTCTCGGATTCGAAGCAACATTCCTATGTATATTGGCAAGTTTCTTAAGAACACATCATCTGGTTTTCCTTGTATTAAATCCACATTCTTATCTTAGCGTGGCTAGGTTCAAAACTCCCAGTAGTTTGAATCCACTCACACCCTCAGAGTCGGTTGTAACCGCTCAACCAATCTCACTGGAGCGCAAACTCTTAGAATATTCCAGTGTTTCAAACCACACGCGTGGTCGTGTCGGAGGTTTTCCTCTGAATTCCTATCGGTTTATTGGGCCCGGGCTATAGCGCCACAGTCAGGTTCAAAAAAAACTTGTGTGACGTCGATTGCATCCCAGAGGAGCTTGCGTTTCGCCCCGGTTTATCCTTCTAAGAACACACGTAACCTCCAATTTAATTGATAAATATTAAATGTTGTTGCATAATCGCCAAATAGCCGTTGCTAGGTGCTGGATTATCTAGTAGTTTTTTTTTTATTATTTCTAAGAAAAATAGAAAAAACAAAACGAGGCAGTTTATTGGCGATGCGCTTATCTAATTTATTTAAATTAGGAGGTAACACCAGAAATACCAGTTTTGAATTTTCTTTCGGATTTTGTTATTCTTATGTGTTTTATTTCCCAATAAAATCGATTTCTGGCCTTGTAAATAAAATAAATTTGTTAACGGTCCATTTATTTTTAAATTCCTATGAATATTATAGATAGGGAAAAAATTTGCATCTTAATATGGAAGATAAATCCATTCGGACTCAAACCATAACTTAATCGCGTTTAGATCCAAAATTGATTAACTCAAATACCAATTTTATTTTACGCGTGTCCGTAAAGTCAAGCTAGCCAGACGAGTTCTTTGTTTTTCGTCCAGAAAACAATTCCCATGGCTGTTACTCACAACGCTAACTTACCTCGTCGCCACAGACCAACCAATATGTCTGATCTATTCTTACGGACCTAGAGGTCAAGTTAGACTAGAGAAGAGCACGAATGAACGCAAAACGATATGTGAATAGGTGTTAGACAGGTCATTAGTAGTTTTTTGACCGGCTGTGGTCGCGAAACTGACCGAATGTGGTTACCGTTACTTCCCGGATTGGTGTGTGTTATCTCGATACATTCTAAATTTTAATTAAACTAGACAGAATATTAAACTAGATATAATACTAGTGTCTTTTTATAGGAGTTTGACGAGAGACATAATCCTGTTCTGGATTCGTTTTTATTATCAGTGACTCTTAGAAACCATATACATCTCTAACAATATTAAATTAGTCTTGATTTTCACGCTCTGAGACCTATCTCTGGGATATTATATGAATTTCATTATACTCTTTGTTTAATCAGACTGAGACCTTATACATCTCTAACTTTACTGATGTTGTAATATTCGTTATAGATAACTTTGCAAGTTTATTTTCACTGTCGGTATGACATTAATTTTGTTATATTTGTAATCCCGAAATTATTATTCATTCTTGAACTGTAAATTAATATTCTGACATGAAAAATGTATTCTTATAGTCAGACTCTCTAAAATAGTAAATTAATATTTTGACATGTAAAAGTGCCCTTGTGGCCTATTTGCAGAATAAATGTTTGATTTAAGAGCATAAATTATGTCCAAACCTGTGGAAGTTATTGAGAAGTTGCAATAGAGGAAGTGCAGGCTGTATTGGTGTTCATGAGATAATGAACCATTACATTAAAATGAAACCGGTGTCTAATAAAAAATCTCTCGAAACCCTGCCACCGTAAGGGGTTGTAAAATTCATGTTTAAAATTGTAAATTTTCCTTATCAAGAACCTCAAGTACCTACACACACACAGCTTAAAGTTCACTATTTGTCTCTCTCATGACACTTAAGACTTAGCTCCTTTAGACTATGTGGCTGACTATATATTTGTATATGTTTATGTACGTATATTGTTATACTATATTTATGTATGTTTCTTTATCCTTAATTAAATGTTATTGTTGTAATTATTAGTAGGCTTCATATCTATTAACTCTGCACCACCTGCTATGAATCGTTCTGTTTAGATTTCCGCTACCCTAAGGTTGTCTGGAAGAAATCGCTCTTTAGCGATAAGACCGCCTGTTGTTTGCCTCTTCTCATTGTGTTTTTTGTACTGTACTGTATCCTTTGATTGAGGTGTGCAATAAAGAGTATTTGTATTGTATTGTATTGTACCTACCTGGTCGCCCTCTGTAAGGCCTCCTCTCGTTGGGTTTCTTCATTCAACTCACATGCCGCTATACCTACTCGTACCTAATTTAACTCGTCATTATTGATCTTGTTAAAATCTCTTCGACTTTTTAGTCTTATTTCTTCATGTGATTAAAGCCTGTGTCGTCCCACCAGAAAAAGGATATGTTGACCACTTTTATTTCTTTCAAGTTTTCATTTGCTTCTCATTTAGCTGTCACAGTTTTTTTTATAAGACAGAGAACATGATAAAGTTGTTAAAATCTCTTCATCTTTTTATTTCTTTATGTCATTAAAGCCTATGTCATCCCACCAGAAAAAGGATATGTTGACCACTTTTATTCCTTTCAAGTTTTCATTTGCTTCTAATTTAGCTGTCACAGTATTTTTGTAAGACAGAGAACATGAAAAATCTGATGCACGTTATGTTTGATTAGCACGTGGAGGTTATGCTAGTGATAGGAAAAAGGGTATTTCGACCACTTTTATTCCCTTCAAGTTTTCATTCGCTTGACATTTAGCTGTCTCAGTTCAGAATCAGAATCAGAATATATTTATTGCCTCAAATTAATATAAATAGATACGAACTCTTTACAGACTAAACATAAACAGTAGTACTTAATATCTACAGTTAAAATTGAAAACAAAACATTGGTTGGGCAAAGGGTTCCAGTCTCAGCTTGTGCCAAGCACAGGGACTGACGCTGGTTTTCAGAAAGGACCCTAGAGAGATCGGTTGGTCGATCACTGGTTAACAAATTACCGTGCTTATAAGTTACAGTGCTTATAATAATAATATATTAATAAAATAAAATGTGAAAGACAATACAGATTACAGTGCTTATATTATATCTACAGTGCTTAACTAGGTATAGTTTCTTTTTTTCTTTGTCAAACAGAGAACCTGATAAAGCTGATGCACGTCGGTCAACTGGAGTGCAAGAAAAACTGAGAAAGCATACCCACTACCATTAGCACGTGGAAGTTATGCTAGTAATAGGGATGTTGACCACAAATAAGAAAATCAATAACTTGAAATTTTCTCGAAAAAGGGTCATATTCTCAATCAAATGGAGAAAAAAGGAACTCAAAAGAATAAATATATATTTTTTTTTTATACCACGTCGGTGGCAAACAAGCTGACAGCCCACCTGATGGTAAATGGTTACCGTCGCCTATAGACGCTTGCAACACCAGAGGCGTTACTCGCGCGTTGCCGACCCGTAAGAAACCTTTCCACGCCTTTTTTAAAGAGTCTCATAGTAATATAATTAATTACAAGTGTTCAAAGTTTTAAATGGGGGCATGTTCTGTCCCTTTTCCGCAAAACGCACCTCTGTATTGAACGATCGTCGATTGCTATGGCACTTTAGGTCAGCGACGTGACGTAACGCGCGGGTTTGTAACGCTTTTCTCTCTCTAATTCAAAATGTTTTAACGGTTGTAGCTTCGTTCATATTTGAGATTATTTCATGGAATTTTCACCATTTGGCACAGTTTTATGTCTTCTATGTTTAGGACAATAATTTGGATACTAATAAATTTTAAGTCTACACCCCTATTGTAAAAATCTAGGACCAAAACTAGAAATATTTTCTTTATGGGCGAAAGTTAGAAACGTATTAAAATGATGGCATATCATTATCATAATACTTACCTGCTCCAAAACCGCCCACAAACTGGACAATCCATCGCTTGAAGCCGATTAATCATTTGAATTAAACATTTTTGTCACTTAGCTTACTCAAGAATGGCGTATGCTGTTGGTAAAACACAGTGAGTTATGTCCTTTTGGTTCTGCGTGATGTGAGGAGTTTGAGCGCGGGTGGCATTTATCTAACATCGGGGCGATAACCGCAGGTATGGTGCCACTGTATGCATGGTGCCATCATCCTGTTGTGGATTCATTTTTATTATCAGTGACTTAGAGACCATATACATCCCTAACAACATTAAATTAATTTTAATTTTGACGCTCACAGACATGTACATCTCTGGAATATTATATTAATTTCATTATACTCCTTGTTTAATCTTGAGACCTTATACATCTCTAACTTTACTGATGGTGTAATATTTGTAATAGATAACTTTGCAACATCTTCACTGTATGACATTAATTTTGTTATAATTGTAAACTCGGAATTATTATTCCTTCTTGAACTGTAAATTAATATTTTGACATGATAAATGTATTACTTATTATAGTCAGACTTTCTGAAATTGTAAATTAATATTTTGACATGTAAAAGTGCCCTTGTGGCCTATTTGCAGAATAAATGTTTGATTTTTTTTTTAACAATTAGGTCGTAGTCGTTCATATATTTTACAATACACTTATTTTCTAATTCGACTGTACATAAAAGGGAACGAAAAATTTCTTGACACTTGAGATGCTTCTTCGGAGACGTGTTTATTGAAGCAAAAAGATTAATTACTGAACTAGAGGACGTCTAATTGGAATCTAGTGACGGAACTCGAACGAGTTATTAAATTACGCTCTGTCTCACACAACGATGTTTGACAGCAAATTCATCCAACAAGCATCTCTTTCGCACGCACTCGCCGGATATCATGTGCTCTTTCGTTCCTAGCGTGATCGGGTATGTTGACACCTCGGAGGTGCGCTAGAGCCGAGTTTAGTCAAAGCGGCAACATGAACAGTGACTTTACTATGAGTTTACATGACCGTACTCGCTAGCGACTGCGTAAAAAATGTATGGGCAAACGTACAGCGCCTCTGGCGGTAACGCAGTAGAACTAAGAATCGGCATACTAAATCGTTTACGCAGTCGCTAGCGAGTATGGTCATGTAAACTCATGGTAAAGTCACTGTTCATGCGGCAACATGACTAGACTCGGCTCTAGCGCACTTCCGAGGTGTCAACATACCCGATCACGCTAGCAACAAAAGAGCACATGATATCCGGCGAGTGCGTGCGAAAGGGATGCTTGTTGGATGAATTTGCTGTCGAACATCGTTGTGTGAGACAGAGCGTAATTTAATAACTCGTTCGAATTCCGTCACTAGATTCCAATTAGAGGTCCTCTAGTTCAGTAATTAATCCTATGGTAAAGGTACAGACCTGACAGTACCAAGTGAGAGTACTGTTTTAAAACTAAACTGCGCACGGGTCAAAATGGCGGCGCAGAGGCCGAGGCACGCCGACTTTATTATTTTTCGAACAGTGTCTGTGAAAAATGGCCGCCGTGAAAAAGGTCCGTTCCGATCACGCGGGAATGCATTCATTCACGCATTCTTGCCACGGGATGTTTCAAGGTTTTGTAATTTTTGCGAGTATCCATTTACTAGCGACTGTGAGCTGTGGACCTCGACAGTGTTATTTTTTAAATTTTTAATAACTGTTTCGGCGAAATAATTCTATATAATTATTGAAAGTGCTAGCAAAAATTCACAAGAATCGGTGGAAATAGGGGAGAACAAACCGAAATCTACACGCAGGAACATACGAAAATATTGAAAAAAAAAAAAAATTTTTTTTTGTAAATTTCCAGAAACTAACTCGAAAAAATCTCTCCTTGAGGAAGAACTCCTGAAAGTTCGAAACATGTCGCCCGGAGTGTTTTTTTTTCTTCTTGGTCGTATCGTATTCTCATGTCTGCGGGACGTGGCGGCGATGGGCGACTCTTCCCAACACTTTTATCAATTATCACTTGGTCCATGGGGTCCCAGCCCGCACAATTTATTTCCTGAAATCGCAATGCGTCTGGTTGACGTAACTGGTGCCCGAAGAGCTGGCGACTTCCTCGCACAACGTCGAAGAATGCCGCCAGCATCGATACCATGCCCCAAGCGTCTGTTTTAAATTTAAGTTAGTTGTAATATTATTTAAGTTATCGTTATTTAACTATTATTATTAGTCCTATGAGAGGCCAGGCATGCTTGTCATTTATATGGTCCTCAATAGTGTAATAAGCCTTTTTCATTAAGACAGTCTTTAAATATGTTTCTATTCTAGGAAAGGGTAACTCTAGCGCTTCCTGATGGGGTAGTTTGTTATAATAGCGTATGCATTCACCCAAAAAGGATTTGCTGATCCTCCTAACGCAAAATTTGGCTATCGCAATTTTGTGCCTATGTCTCGCACTGTGCATTTTTTGAAACGTATCTATATTATTCAGGGCATACAGAATGTTATCATAAATGTACTGCTGCTTGTTAAAATATTTATGTTTTTGAAATGCTCTCTCAGTGATACACGTGAGCTCATTTTATATATAGACCGTATTGCTCGCTTTTGCAAAACGAAGATGGTCTGAATGTCCGCAGCTGTTTATTATCATGTATATTTTACCCACAAATACTAATATCCCTATTATTTAAGACAAGGTACAGACAAGAAGTTCTATCATTCAAAACGATTTTCCTCAGAATTGAATTTCAATTTCATGGCGGACCGAATTCGATTTCATTGAAACACAAATGTGAAGCACGTCCAGATCACAGTGCGGTTCGTAACCAGTACCTCATCTCTGTCGTACGCGACAGCAACGAATCGCAATTGGTGATTCTCATTCCAAAATTTAACATTTTCTTATTATTTTTTATACAACGCCGGTGGCAAACAAGCGTACGGTCCACCTGATGGTAAGCGGCCACCGCAGCCTATAGACGCCCGCAACTCCAAAGGAGTCACGTGCGCGTTGCCGACCCTTAATAAGATTTGAGGATGCACTGTGTTGACAGCAGAAGGAACACATTTAGGTCTCTCGCTCTCAACACAGTGCATCCTCGGGAGCTCTGGCAACCTTGCTGACCTCCAGGAACACAACACTACATACTTGTATAGTAAATAACGTTATTATGGCTGTCTTCTGCAAGGCGGAGGTACTTCCCTAGTTGGGCTGCTCCAAATTCCAGCAAGAACTTCCCTTGCCCGGATTGTTAACGACTCGTGAGTGTTTATTTCTGACCTTAACTTTCACTTAACGTTCGGCCCGGTAAGGACATCAATTAACTTTAACGATGAGAATCACCCATTTGACAGCATGTAAACACCACTGGCTGACTACCTTCGAAATTCTTGTATAGGGTTTGTGTTTTTCTCGAGTTCAATTCATTGTCCTATTCTGCGGTTTGCTACAGTATTATCGTCCACCATAAAAGATAAGCATAATTCGTAAATAAAGACTGCATGTGCTAACATTTTACCGGATTATCAACTCTAGGGTCTTTGCCAAAAGTTTTAGCAATGTGACGTTATACGAATTGGCCAATACACCCGGCCGCGTTTACCTGAATACCTGAGAATGGTACGAATTATTCATAAGGAATAAAAGGCACCTGATCCGCTATTTTTCTATTGGTGCACTCCTAATCTTTTGCTTTCGTCGATAGGACTTCTATGCAATAGTAAGGAAGAAGACAGCATCTGGTTTTGCAGATGAGGGGGAGCACAAATAGTATTCTGAAAATGATAGCAGAGAGGTGGGATTCGGATATTCTCTGCCGATACACCGACCTGCATGTCTTACGGCCTTAAAATAAGTAGGTAACTATAGTTTTAGTTTACTAACGTATTAGTTTTATAAGTGTTTTATAACTAACAATCTCTATGGATCTTGGAAATCTGAAAATATTTTTTTTTTTATTTTTTTTTATAATCAATTGAAGATTCAAGGCGGTTGTTATGACTTTCTGCGACGTGGTAATTAGTGTTTTTTGCGGTTACCCCAACAATAGTATTGTTTTCTTTAAGTGAATCAGCCAAAATTTAAAAGTTGACTTCGAAATTCCAGATTTGAGACGTTAGTGCCGTTAATGAAGCCCGAGTCTTCTGGTAGATGTCGCTGTACGCCTCCCTTAAGGCGTTTGTATAAATGAAGGAACGATTGAGGAATTTCGGGTGGCAGTTGCACCTATAGCTCAGTTGGCTAGAGCGACTGGCCACGAGTGCCGGGAGATCGCAGGATCAAATCCTGCTCGGTACCTGAATTTTTCAATTTTCCTTTATTGACGACCGGTTTAGCCTAGTGGGTAGTGCACCTGCCTGTGAAGCTGATGGTCCTGGGTTCGAATCCCGGTCAGGGCAAATATTTGTGTGATGAGCATGAATATTTGTTTCTGAGTCTTGGATGTTTTCTATCTATTTAAGTATTTATATCTATTAAATATATCGTCGTCTAGTATCCATAACACAAGCCTTCTTGAGCTTACTGTGGGGCTAGTTCGATTTGTGTAAGATTGTCCTCTAATATTTATTTATTTATTTATTATTCTAAAAATTTGTAGTTTACGTTAGCAGCGGTACTGCTTAATACAAAATTTAATTCTTGTAACAGATTAATTTTCTAAGAGGTTTGTGTAAAAATGGATTTCACTGGAAGTTTCGTCAGTTGTCAAGTGTAGTCAAGATACTGTTCGTCCTTGCCTGTGCTCGTCAAGTTTACATTGCGTAGGTACGTGAGCCACATTCGTATGCGGTGTCTCATCGCGCCGGCATTGTTCGCGAAACAAGGTTTAGGCTCTAAGGTTATTTACTTAACTGGGCCGCCAGCAGAGTTTTATCGTCTCTTAATATCAGCGGTATCGAATGTATATTCGTTTTTATTTTCAGTGACTTAGAGACCATATACATCTCTAACAATATTAAATTAATTTTAATTTTGACGCTCAGAGACCATGTACATCTCTGGGATAATATATTAATTTCACTCCTTGTTTAATCTTGAGACCTTATACATCTCTAACTTAATATTTGTAATAGATAACTTTGCAAGTTTATCTTCACTGTATGACATTAATTTTGTTATAATTGTTAAACTCGAAATTATTATTCCTTCTTGAACTGTAAATTAATATTTTGTCATGAAAAATGTATTACTTATTATAGTCAGACTTTCTTAAATTGTAAATTAATATTTTGACATGTAAAAGTGCCCTTGTGGCCTATTTGCAGAATAAATGTTTGTATTTGTATTTGTATACCACGTACAGTACATAGGTGAGTAACAAACCTTGGTGGATCTAGAGCCATAATAGATAGATAGATACTCACACCTCAGATTCGGTTGAAACCACTTAACCAATCTCACTGGAGCGCAAACCCTTAGAGTATTCCAGTGTTCCAAACCACACGCGTGGTCACGCCGGAGGTTTTCCCCTGGATTTTCCCCAGGCTACTCTCCAACCGCGCACTCCTATCGCTTTATTGGGCCCGGCCTATAAAGCCACAGTCAGGTTCAAAAAAAAGATAGATATATTTATTTATTTCCATACAAACGCCTTAAGGGAGGCGTTTGTATAAAAGAATAGTTTACGTTAGTAGCGGTACTGCTTAATACGACGGAACGGTTGATGAATTTGGAACT
Source organism: Epiblema foenella (assembly GCA_963556455.1). Classification (NCBI taxonomy): domain Eukaryota; kingdom Metazoa; phylum Arthropoda; class Insecta; order Lepidoptera; family Tortricidae; genus Epiblema; species Epiblema foenella. The sequence goes on along the minus strand of OY747102.1, from coordinate 385,106 downwards.
GGGTAGTGATTGGACCTATAGCTCAGTTGGCTAGAGCGACTGGCCGCGAGTGCCGGGAAATCGCAGGTTCGAATCCTGCTCGGTGCCTAAATCTTTCAATTTTTCCTTCATTCTAAATTCATTAAAATGTAACTGATACGAGTACTAAAAACCGGCCAAGTACCAACACTTGAAACAACCGCAAAATTAAGTTGGTTTTAATAATTATGAAAATAAGGGAATTTCATTAAAAAAATTCAGTATTTGTTGGTAAAATAAACATTATCACCAAATTTGAAGACTAGCTTCAACCGTTTGGCTGTAAACCTGTGTGACAGACGACGGACGGACGGACGCGTGGGTGACAGCAATAGGGTTCCGTTTGGACCCTTCGGGTACGGGACCTTAGAAAAAGCATAACTTAATAAATACTAGCGACCCGCCCCGGCTTCGCACGGGTGCACTATTTAATGGACGTTATTATACATATAAACCTTCCTCTTCAATCACTCTATCTATTAAAAAAAACCGCATCAAAATCCGTTGCGTAGTTTTAAAGATTTAAGCATACATAGGGATATAGGGATATAGGGACAGAGAAAGCGACTTTGTTTTATACTATGTAGTGAAGTTGCGGATTTAACTTAGTTGTCATCTTCATTTATATTACTTAGTATCATTCGTTCCTCCTACGATGCTAGCCACGCCGCGCTGCGGCCCAGTGGGGGAGCTCCTTCATAGAGATAAGCGACAAGACTGTGGAATATAATAGGTTTCTGTTACGGTCGTGCCATCTTTGGACAGGCTTTATTATAAACTATTCTGAATTGTTACATTATGCTTCCGTACTTTGAAAAGCACGTTAAGCCGTTGATCCCGGCTGCAGTCGTTAAGCCAAGTTGGAGGCCTTCGGTGCCTTTACCATGAGTTTACATGACCGAATTGGCTAACGACTGCGTAAAAATTTGTATGGGCAAAAGCACAATGCCTCTGGCGGTTACGCAGTAGAACTAAGAATCGGCATACTTAATCGTTTACGCAGTCGCTAGCGAGTACGGTCATGCAAACCGATGGTAAAGGCATGGGTGGCATGAGAAATTCTAACAGTCAAGTCGCCCACTCACTTGACAAAGTCAAAGTTGCACTACGGCCGTAGGGAGTACCCTCCAGAGACCCATCGCTTCCCTACACGTGACCCTCGGATGATGCTAGAAGTGCAACAAAACTGGTAACCGTACTGTGTTCTCGATGATCTCACGGTTCGAAATAATTGCAATACGATAAATAACGTTATCTCAGACTTTTTACATTTTATTATTTTTTTCAATATTTGATAGTCTTCTATACCATTACCTACTTAGAACGATAGGTCACGTTTTGTGGCAAAAACGTAGGTACTGTAGAGGTTGTTACCGTATGAGGTGTGTGTATGAGAGGTATGTGTGTGTATACGGTATGGCCGTGTAGCTCCAGAATCATAACGTATACAAATTGAATTTAAACTATGGTTCGAGAATGCATCAAACTGGCATTCTTCTGGAAGCAATTGGTTTTCCAGGGACTTATCTTCACGACACCATCGGAATCACATGTTCTGTAAATCATTTAAGAGATTGTTGTAAGTATATTTCAGTACAGTAAGAAATATACTAGTTTCATATGTGCTTCCAGTGTTATATTTTAGCTACGATCTCCTCCCAGTGCCTCTAAACCCGTACCTCTCGTACAACATACCCCAGTATTAATATATTATACCACAGTACATATAAACGTGATATAAAACATGACGGTATATCCTATCGTGTTAGCAGCTGTGTAGATGAAAAGAAAATATAAGCATAACATTTTGATAGATTTAAGCCAATATATAAATAATGCTGTTTAGAGAACCCTGCACCACACGCCGTACTGCAATAGTTTATAGTAGCCGTAGTTTATTAATAATTATCACAATTTCTCATTCTTTAAACCTGTAATTAGTAAAAATGGGAAATATCATGACCTCTCTGTATCCTCGGAATAGGTGGTTTGTACACGTATTTAGAGGGACTTGATATACTTTTAAGATCAAATCAGTTTGAACAATTACGCACTATCTCCATGGCATTATTCCGTGTTTTTTTTTTAAACAACGCCGGTGGCAAACAAGCTTACGGTCCACCTGATGGTAAGCGGCCACCGCAGCCTATAGACGCTCGCAACTCACAAGGGAGTCATGTACGCGTTGCTGACCCTTTATGAAATTTGAGATTTCACTGTGTTGACAGCAGAAGGGATAAATTTAGGTCCCTCGCTCTCAACACAGTGCGTCCTCGGGAGCTCTGGTAACCTTGCTCACCTCCAGGAATACAACAGTAACTTGTATAGTAGATAATGTTATTATGGCTGTGGTCTTCTGCGAGGTGGAGATACTTCCCCAGTTGGGCTGCAAAATTATCTATTCTTAGCATATTGTGTTATTTTGAAGTTTCGTTTTTTGGTCTGAGCAACAGATTTTGCATTAGTCAGTAGTGGAAACTGTTTGGCGTATGTTATGTTTATTATGATTAACTTGATGTAATGTTTTTGCCTGTTTGTTCGCCAAATAAATAAATAAATATCACGTCTCTGTATTCTCGGAATAGGTGGCTTCACGTATTTGACGACCGGTTTAGCCTAGTGGGTAGTACACCTGCCTGTGAAGCTGACGGTCCTGGGTTCGAATCCCGGTCAGGGCAAATGTTTGTGTGATGACCATGAATATTTGTTTCTGAGTCTTGGATGTTTTCTATGTATTTAAGTATTTATATCTATTAAATATATCGTCGTCTAGTACCCATAACACAAGCCTTCTTGAGCTTACTGTGGGGCTAGTTCGATTTGTGTAAGATTGTCCTCTAATATTTATTTATTATTTATTTTATTTATTATTAGAGGGACTTGATACTTTTAAGCTTAAATCAGTTCGAACAAGTACACACTATCTATTCGTAGCATTATCCCGTGTTTGGCCACTGTCCGTCTTTTTGCTCACTTTCCACCATTTTGCACGACCCTGGGCGCCCTTTTGTACTCCCTCTTTCCCCTTATGTCTTTCCCTAAATCAATCGCTTCGGGGTCGAAAGCCATCGACTCGAGGGCTAGGTTAAGGCATTTATTCGCAACGCAGAAGCGTGTAACAAATGCAGATCTGATTTCAATTCAATGTGCCAGTTTGATAGACTCCCTGTAAAGTTAAAAAACCGGCCAAGTGCGAGTCGGACTCGTGCATGAAGGGTTCCGTTTCATTATCCATAAAAACGGCAAAAAAACACGTTTTTAGTATTTGTTGTTACAGCGGCAACAGAAATAGATCATGTGTGAAAATTTTAACTGTCTAACTATCAAGGTTCATGAGATACAGCCTGGTGACAGAGGAACGGACAGCGAAGTCTTAGGGTTCCTTTTTGCCCTTTGGGTACGGAACCTTAAAATGTATTCAATATTCTTTCTTCCTTAAGTTTTACAATGTATGAGTGTTTAGGGCGGGTCGAGTCAATTTACGATTATACGATCAACATATATTACCCAAATATCGTTACAAGCAAAAGTCACTAAGCAACAAATACCTACTTAAAATAAAGCTAGTATATTAGCATCGTTTCAGTACTGAGATACGAGGTTTCGAAGAGTAGTGACACATTTGATAGTGGGTTTTGCTTCTTACCCGACGATATGTACTATCTCATCATCATCATCATCATCATTTCAGCCGAAAGACGTGCACTGCTGAACATAGGCCTCCCCCAAGGCTCGCCATTTAGACCGGTCCTGTGCCGTTCGTTTCCACCGGATTCCCGCGACCTTCACCAGGTCATCACTCCACCTTGTCGGAGGCCTACCGACAGCTCGTCTTCCGGTGCGTGGACGCCACTCAAGCAGTTTCTAGCCCCATCGACCGTCAGTCCTGCGAGCAATGTGCCCTGCCCAATAAAGTCGTGTTCACATTTATTGACATTTTGTCCGTGCAGATATTTTAGAACTCAACCGTACATGAGAGTGTAGTGACTAAGCTAACTGTAACACTGACATTTGAGCATCACGCGCCGACGCGTCGACGCCTTTTGTCAGACCGTCAATCTGACATGTTTGACGGCCGGGACGTGAACGCAGCGTCGATCCAGTTGGAGCTTGCGACAGCTGTTGAGTTGACCGTCTTATAATAACGATTTGAAATGATTTGAATTCGATTTTATTATTTTCATGTTGTCGTGTTATAGATATAGCTCAACATATTTTATTATGATTAGTGTACCTACTTTATTACATTTTCTCTTGACGCTTAGAGACCTTATACATCTCTAACAAATCTCGATTGTTATTAGTTTCTTAGTCTTATTTTTGACATGTAACACTACATTTAATTAATGATACTTTGATTATTGTATTAATTTTATTTGACTTACCTAGATAGATTTTGACTTGTAAAAGTGCCCTTGAGGCCTATTTGCAGAATAAATGTTTTGATTTTGAAACGGGATGTTTACCATGTATATTTGTATTTTTGAGCACGTCAGTTAATCCTTGATAATGGCGCTTGCAACAGTGCCGAAATATCGGGAACTCAAAAATACAAATATACATGGTAAATATCCCGTTTCAAATCGTAATTCTAATGTAAATGACCATGTAAGCTTGAAATCTTATATTGTCTTATAATAAGTACTTATCACATACATTATTTGATCTTCGCCTAACATTAAGACTAACAAACGTTAATAAAATAATTTTATTCGATGATATAGTAGAACTAGTCGTGGGTTCGCACTAAAACTCAAAGCAAGCTAATCCAAAAGACCTATTATTCCGTAGCTGAATTTACTTCAGAATAGCTTGTTATTATTATTTTTTTCGTTTTTTTTTTAAATCTACTCTGCCGATATTACTTTAATTCTACTTCATTATTATTGTCATTTGCTAAAATGAACTTTAATTTTATTATATTATTACTAGCGACCCGCCCCGGCTTCGCACGGGTGTAATGCTGATGCATGTATTATACATATAAACCTTCCCCCTCTATCTATTAAAAAAAAACCGCTTCAAAATCCGTTGCGTAGTTTTAAAGATTTAAGCATACATAGGGATATAGGGACAGAGAAAGCGACTTTGTTTTATACTATGTAGTGATTATAAATTGACATGTAATACTGACATCTGAATACCACTACATTATTATTTGATAGAAATTTAGTGTAATTTAATTTTTATTCCATTACCTTAAATTACATGTTATCTCTTCTATAATGACAGTGTACGATTAATACCAATAAATTAATATGATTGAATATGAATATGATCCAGCTCTCGTTATCACTCTCAAAGGACTTGAAGAGAGAAGTTTTAAAATGTTTTGGTTTCAAATTATGACAAAAGTATTGATAATACCATTAAAGTGATGAAAGGATACGATAATTTTATTAAAGTTTTAGATAGTAACATGGCCATTATTTGATTTTATTGTTTGTATTAGAATTTAAGCGGAATAACACAGTTTTTAGCTTGAAAATGGTCGATTTGGAGTGATGTTTGAAACGATATTTCTTAACGAAAAATCCAAAAAATACATTTAAATTTTGTGACATACGGTCGCAATAGTCCTTTTCTAGATAGTAACACTGAGAAAATGTCAAGATACGCGTCAATTGGATCAGACAACCATCTAAATAGATGAGCGTTTTTTAACTGATATAGAATAGAATAGTAACAGGGGCGGCCCACTCCGTGATTGCGTCGTGTCGCTATAAGTATATGCAGCCGGCACCCCGGGCCTGTTGATAGAAAGTGATGTAACGACTGTAGCGAGTAGAAGTGCGTACGATAGAAAGAGATAACCACTTTTAAGCACTGGCATACCTTAACGGTGGGCCTCCTGCACGTAGTACTATTATTAACTTTGCATTATCTTCACTGTATGACATTAATTTTGCTATAATTGTAAACTCGAAATTATTATTCCTTCTTGAACTGTAAATTAATATAATGACATTAAAAATGTATTACTTATTATAGTCAGACTTTCTTAAATTGTAAATTAATATTTTGACATGTAAAAGTGCCCTTGATTTTTGATTTTTTTTTTGATTACTTATTGTGACTGTAAGCAGTTTACTGGTAAGTCGTGTCGCGTATGAATTATTATGGGAGACCCACTTTAAATAAAAAGTCGCAAGAGGAGTAAATCATCGTCTGACTCACACGATCTAGCAGCCATCTCGGGTCCTCACGCCGCGCCCTCGCGAGAAAGCGCACACGATACATGAGGGATTTAATTTAGTCTGCAGTGTGCAAAGGTTCACTGTTACCGTCAGAAGTATTATTATTATTTATTATTATTAGTTGTGGGCCTTCTTTGCCGCCTCGACCAGTATTGATCTATTGTGGCAGCCCTTAAAGTTCTTTGCTTATACCCGTTACCTCCAGGAATTTCCAGATTCTTTGGGTCACAATCTGTTGTATCTCCTCTGTGGGCATGATGTGCCTCCCTAGATAGATACTTCTTTTGCGCATAAGTGGTCCACAGGAGCAGAGGATATGGATGGCAGTTTCCTCCGACTCTTGGCAGAACCTGCATACTGCACTTTGTTTTATACCCATTTGGGATAGATGTGTGTTAAGTTTGCAGTGACCAGTGAGTATTCTTGTCACTGCGCTGGTTTTGTGTCTTTTGAGTTGTAATAGCTCTTTAGACAACTTGGCATTGTAGCCTTTTATTAAAGCTTTTGATTGTTTTAGTCCTTACCGTCAGAAGTAACACAAATATTAGTTGCGATGCAAGCTGGAAGTGGCAAGGGAAGTGTATCGTCTGATTCACACGATCTCGCGGCTATCTCGGGTCCTCACGATGCGCCCGCGCGGTTCGCGAGAAAGCTCAAGCGGCCGTACACGCGACAAGTTTGCTGGCTCTGCCAAAGGTTCAGAATACTTTACAACGAATCGGTAGACGATGTGGCTAATCTAACCGCTTAAAGAAAGAAAGAAAGAAAGCATTTATTCACTGCACCAAAAGACACACCGTTACAAATATAATATACTCAGTACATGAACAATATGAACATACAGTTAAAAGGTGCGTCTTCGCGGCAGTGAATCGGTCGCTGTCTCAGCATTATGCCGAGGTGTTAGACACCTGCAGCGCTGGTTTTCAGACAGCACCGTACGTGATCCACGGAACGCAACACAACATACTATACATATAGGAAAGGTATACATATAATGAATAAAATCATAGGTGTTATATATATGAATGAGACTACCGCAAAACAGGGCAAACTGGTGTGAACATGAGGAGGAATTTACTCAACAGTGGGGGGGATACAGACCGAAATGAAAAAAATAAAAACAAGGAACAGCTTTAAAACAATTAAAATTAATTAAAAACGCATGAAAAAAAGGCGACACAATTGGGACTTAGAGTAAAACTAATCATATACCGTAAGCTGGGGTGATTTTAGGAAAAAACGGGGCCACATTGATAGATTAATATAATCGGCACTAAGTATTTCTAATTTGATTCAGTTCAGTAAATAGTTAGAAAATATACCAAGGACAACACCGACTCAGGTTAACCCAGTGGTGGGCAAAGTACGGCCCGCGGGCCAACTGCGGCCCGCGAAAGCATTTTATGCGGCCCGCCGCCGATACATCGAATTACAGTACATGGCCCGCGATGATTATATTTTGACGGTTCAGCCTAAAACCAGAGCAGCGGTTTTATACAAAAGTGCAGTTTTGCTGCAATTATGGCCCTCCTCCGAAATTTCTCAAGCTTACTGGCCCGCCATGAAAAAAGTTTGCCCACCCCTGGGTTAACCAAATAAAAAATCAAAATACGGGTTAAAAACTTGATTTTAAAAGTCGCCCCCGAATATGAACCCACAAGGATCGCCTAGGAGACGAGCGTCAATTTAAAATTGAGAGAATTTGAATTGTAAGAGAGGTCAGGGCACAGCAAAATGTCATCTTGCTCGAATTTGGAGCAGCCCAACTGGGGAAGTACCTCCACCTTGCAGAAGACCACAGCCATAATAACATTATCTACTATACAAGTATGTAGTGTTGTGTTCCTGGAGGTGAGCAAGGTTGCCAGAGCTCCCGAGGATGCACTGTGTTGAGAGCGAGGAACCTAAATTTGTCCCTTCTGCTGTCAATGCATACCCATATTTTATAAAGGGTCGGCAACGCGTACGGGACTTCTTTGGAGGCGGGCGCTTATAGGCTGCGGTGGCCGCCTACCATCAAGTGGATCGTACGCTTGTTTGCCACCGGCGTTGTATAAAAAAAATGTTTTACGCTACTTTCTGCAGGCGCAACGACCCGAAGTGGATTTTGATCTCCGACATTAAAGACTTGTGTTTTTGTACTGTACTGTATCCTTTGATTGAGGTGTGCAATAAAGAGTATTTGTATTGTATTGTATTGTAAAGACCGCCAGGCTTCCCTGTCCAGTCCTGTTTCAGTTCACTCGACGATGGAGTATAAACTAACCAAGATAACTTTAATTTCATATGAATTCCAATGTAGTATCAACGACATAATGTTACTCACTTATTCTTTAGCCATCTAGCAAACCGGTCCCATTGGCAATATTTATAATTGGCTTGTTTCGAACAATACAGAGAGGATATGAGTGTGTTTATTAACAAGAATAGGTACAGTCGCCATCAGATATATCGGAGCGAACAAGGTGCTCACAAATATCTGAACAAGACTCTATTGTCAAGGCGTTAAAGTGCATGTTTAGATATTTTTGAGCACCCTGAAGAGTATAGATATATTTGATGGCGACTGTACCTCCAGACTTCCTTCAGAAAAACCGCAACACTAACATTATTAGTCAGTCAGAAAGCTGTCACAAACACTCAATTATTAACGCGACAACGATTATAATAAGTAAGTATTGAACCTCAATATTTGAACCTCAATTTTTTATATTACGTCGGTGGCAAACAAGATGACAGCCCACTTGATAGTAAGTGGTTATCATTGCCTATAGACGCTTGCAACACCAAAGGCGTTACTCGCGCGTTGCTGACCCGTAAGAAACCTTTTCTTTCACGCCTTTTTTGAAGAGTCCCATTCAAATTATAAACTGTTATACCGAATTATATTTCGTACATACGTTTTAAAGGTTCCGTACCCAAACGGTTAAACGGGACCCTATTACTTAGACTTCGCTGTCCGTTCGTCTGTAACCAGGCTGTATCTCATGAACCGTGATAGTCAGACAGTTGAAATTTTCACAGATGATGTATTTCTGTTGCTGCTGTAACAACAAATTCTAAAAACAGACTAAAATAAACATTTAAGGGGGCTCCCATACAACAAACGTGTTTTAAATAATAATAAATAATAAATATAATAATAAATATTTGTGGACAATCTTACACAAATCAACCTGCTCCCAAACTAAGCTAAGCTTGTACTATGGGTATGGGTGTTTTTTTGCAGTTTTTAAAGATAGATGGAAAGAAAGAAAGAAGAAAGAAAGAAAAATGTTTATTTGCATTGGCACACAATTCAGAATTAAAAAAAAAACAAACAGAAACAGAAACAAAAATAATATAAATAGATACGGAACCCTTCGTGCGCGAGTCCGACTCGCACTTCCGCTTTTTAGTGGTATAAGCCGAAGTTTGAACCCACAACCTGCATATAGCCTTACCGCTCGGCTACAGTGACAGTGGCTCACAAATTGGTATAACGCTTTCTGACAAAGTCCACCAGATTTTGATTAAGAGGCCTTATAAGTTTCAAAATGTTTTGATTTCAAATTATGACAAAAGTATTGATAGGTTTGGATTGATCGGGTCTGTTCATGCTTGCTAGGACATAGTGACTACGTTAATACTAGTGTCTTTTTATAAGGGACCGACGAGAGACATCATCCTGTTGCGGATTCATTTTTATTATCAGTGACTCTTAGAGATCATATACATCTCTAACAATATTAGATTAGTCTTAATTTTGACGTTCTGAGACCATGTACGTTACAATAGTAACTATTAATTGTATTTGGATATTATATAAATTCATTATACTCTTTGTTTATATTGTTATATTTGTGATCTCGAAATTATTATTTTTTCTTGAACTGTAAATTAATATATAAATATATTCTTATAGTCAGACTTTCTTAAATTGTAAATTAATATTTTGACATGTAAAAGTGCCCTTGATAATACCAATAAAGTTATTAAAGGCTACGATAATTTTATCAAAGTTTTAGATAGCCATTTTTTGATTTTATTGTGTGTAGTTAAGCGGAAAAAACAGGTTTTTAGCTTGGTAATGGTCGATTTGGAATGATGTTTGAAACGATATTTCTTAATGAAGCATCCAAAAAATACATTTAAAGTTTGTGACATAAGGTCGCAATAGTCGACGACCGCCTTAGCCTAGTTGGTAGTGACCCTGCCTACGAAGCTGGAGGTCCCGGGTTCGAATCCCGGTCAGGGCATATATTTGTGTGATTAGCACGAATATTTGTTCCTGAGTCTTGGATGTTTTCTATGTATTTAAGTATCTATTTATCTATATAAGTATGTATATTCGTCTCCTAGTAACCATACTCGTAGTACAAGCTTTGCTTAGTTTGGGACTGGGTAGATTTGTGTAAAATTGTCCCCAAATATTTATTATTATTTATTATTATTATAGTCCTCTTCTAGATAGTAACATTGAGAAAATGTAAAGATACGTGTCAATTCAAACAGAAAATGGCGTAAATAGATGAGCGTTTTTAACTGATAAGGATCCAATTGAATTGTATTGGTCGCTGCACGCACGCCCAGTTCAATATTTAGCGAGTGCGAGCGGCGGCGCCGGCGCACTGTTCCTGGAAGCAGTGCCGAATTTAAAGCAGCATTCAACCGGTTAGACGGCGCGGTGCAGAAAAAGAAAATGCAATTCTTACTTTATAATAAGAGAGCGAGTAGTGATGGGCCTTCAGTATCGATAGACAAGTACCTAAAACGTCGATTATTATAAATATATAAATATTTTGGACAATCTTACACAAATCAACCTAGTCCCAAACTAAGCAAAGCTGTACTATGGGTACCAAGTGACGATATACATACTTATATAGATAAATAAATACTTAAATACATAGAAAACATCCAAGACTCAGAAACAAATATTCATGCTCATCACACAAATATTTGCCCTGACCGGGATTCGAACCCAGGACCGTCAGCTTCACAGGCAGGTGCACTACCCACTAGGCTAAACCGGTCGTCGCTTGTGTAAAAACTATTGCCTACGCCAAGTCTTGGGATTAGGTAGCGGACCCCGGGCATCCTTCAGGATGCAACTGTACTGGGATAACGCTAGGATGATGATGATGATGACGATCATAATGTAAATTCGTATAGATTAAGCTTTAATTTGTATTGTAATTGTAGATTTTTTTTTTTTACTAGCCTATATAGTGTCCCACTGCTGGGCAAAGGCCTCCCCTCTTTTTCGCCACTCGTCTCGGTCGTGTGCCAGTTCCCGCCAATCCGTACAAAATGTATCAAGGTCGTCCCGCCATCTCCTTTTCGGTCTGCCTCTGCTTCGGGAGCCATCTTGTGGGATCCATTCAGTGGCTACTTTGGCCCATCGCTCCGAGTGCATTCGACAGACATTGTAGATTATGAAATAAAAAATCTAAATCTAAATCACTTCATCAGAAAATAATTCTTGCCAATAATAGGATTGAAACGAACGGGTATTACATCCCACGCCCGCAAACGCATCGCTATACTGGTGACTCATCGTAAACCGAAATATACAAATATACCTGATTAGCTATTCGATTATTCACATTTTACCGATTATACCGGTTTATTAAAAGCCGCATCGCTTAGCCACGACACTATTCTTCCAAATACAACCCAATTTCAACCCTAATTCACAGGCGTAAAGAGTTCGTTCGGTCACTAAGCGGCGTTACACAAAGTTATTATATGCCGGTGGTGAATGTTGGAACTTCTGGGAGCTGATAGCGGTGTAGCGAGTCTGCGTAGACGGTGGCGCCGCTGCGAACGCATCGCCAGTGATGGCGGGTAGAAAGCTTGGGAAATTGGCGGGCGAAATTGACAGTTTTGGCGCAGGCCGGACGGCATTCCGCGGCTTTATGCGCAGGCGTGCTGCGTCTGCGACGGGTCGGGGCACTATACATACTTACAGCAGGGTAGGCAGAAATCACGGATTTCTAGTGCATATTTATTTATTCAACTTTTCATTATTCTCGTAGCGTGTTCCCGGTTGTGCCCTAGGAACCCAGGGTTCATATAGAAACCTAATCCTGAGATTTGGTGTAGGAACTAGTTTTACGAAAGGGCCTGCCATTTCACCTTCGAACTTAGAGGAGAAAATAGACCCTGTTTATTATTTCGTTTTTTATTTTGGAAAATTATAAGTTTACCATACTCGTTTGTGGGCTCCTGTTCATGTTTGCAACGACTAGTAACTTCGTACTAGTGTTCAGTGGAATTGACATGATGAGAGACTTCGCTCTGTTCTCATTTGATTTTATTTTTAGACTGACGCTCAGAGACCTTATGAATGAATGAATAATATTTATTTCAGATTTTAAAAATCCATAGTTTTGTTAGTAGGTACACAGTATAATATTTGTTAGTAAAGTACACAGTTAAAATAAAATAAAATAAATTAAGCACTTACTTATAAAAGAATTATTGAGCATCCGGAGTGTATTTTCACCCAGAAGCTTAATATAGGGTTGTCCCATTTTTCAGCAATACCTTTCAGGAAGCTGTTGGTGCTGTTCCACACTCTGTGCATCAGGGAGGCGACTCGTTTGCGAATTATTGCTGAAAAACAATCCGATCGAGCCTCCGCAAACATCCCTGACGCACTGCAGTGCTTCCTCAGCCCCATCAGCGCCCTGAAAGCATTGTTGTATTGGACCCGGAGAGCCCTATACGATCTCTGTGTGTATCTGGTCCACAAGCCACACGTGTACAAGGATTGGCAGTAAGCCTTAAAGAGCGTCACTTTGACGTCTTATACATCTCTGAGGATATTTATTTATTAGATTTTATTATTTTCATGTTGACGCTTAGAAATATCACAATATTTCATTATGATTACTGTACTTTATTACTTTTTATCTTGACGCTTAGAGACCTTTGTACCTACATTTCTAACAAATCTGGATTGTTATTAGTTTGTTAGTGTATTTATGACATGTAACACTACATTTAATTAATGATACTTTGATTATTGCATTATTTTTAATTGATATAGATATATTTTGACTTGTGAAAGTGCCCTTGAGGCCTATTTAATCCGTATTGTACGAAGGGTCGGCCTGAAAACCAGCGTTGTAGTAGGTAAGCCCGCTGCAACACATGCTGAGGTTCGCTCCTTTTTAGCATCATAATTTTAAGTCTTTATTTTTACATGTAAACATATCAATTTGTGCCTATTTAAGTTTTATTGTAAGGCTTGTAATATTTATTGCATTGTAAACACTTACCAATTTGATGTTAAATAAAAATTTTCTATGTCTATGTCTATTTGCGGAATAAATGTTTTGATTTTGATTTTAAGTTAACTATTGTTTTATGTTGGTGGCCTAAAAAAATAGGTATTCCAAATTCCAAGTTTCAAAAAATGTAAAACTCTGTTTCTTAAGTTTAGTATATAATTAAAAATGTAAATCATCATACCCAGGGTCAATGTAATTGCGCATGTGTACAGTTGTGTGGATTGTCGCGCAACTCATTTTTGCCGGGACCCGCAGAAAACCAGCGTCGGGACACCTTTTGTGACCCGGCACATGCTGAGTGGGCTCCTTTTTCGCAACTGTTTTTAGTTTTAAGTATTTTAATTGTAATTCTAGTTCTTCTGTTGTCGAAATAAAGATTTTTCTATTCTATTATATTCTATTGAAAGCTTCGTCTTCAAATTACATATATCTTGACCCCGCAAGTAGTGAGACCTTCAAGTTGTAATCTTAACTGAGACTTACAATGGTTTACCTCAAGAGAGTGAACAGGGGAATAGTCCAGAATTCCGCGGAGCCCAACTGGCCAGCGCGTCTTGTATTGTAAAAAACGTCCAAGACTCGACCCAAACAAAGAGGCGAGGGCGAACCCTTTCCTGTTTTTGCTCCTCTACCTGCCCTTCCCGACTAAAAGATGCAAATCACTGGTTTTTTAGTTAAATAACTAGTCTTGTCCTTTTGTGGGGAGTGTCTATTGATCATATAGTATCTATGGTTGTACAGACATTTAAATCTGAGGTGATTAGATTTTATTATTTTCATGTTGACGTGTTATAGATATAGCTCAAAATATTTTATTATGATTAGTGTACCTACGTTATTACCTTTTACCTTGACGCTTAGAGACCTTATACATCTCTAACAAATCTCGATTGTTATTAGTTTCTTAGTCTTATTTTTGACATGTAACACTACATTTAATTATGATACTTTGATTATTGTATTATTTTTATTTGATGTACCTAGATAGATTTTGACTTGTAAAAATGCCCTTGAGGCCTATTTGCAGAATAAATGTTTTGATTTTGATTGATTTTTTTATTTTGGTGAAATAAAAGTTTTAGGCACTTGTTCCACCGCCGGCGAGTAGCGAGTAATCTCATAGTAATTCCACTCGCTTGAGCGAGAAAACGAGTAGAATTACTATGAGAGTACTCGCTGCTCGCCGGCGGTGGGACAAGTGCCTTAAACAGTGACTTTTTGATAAAATATCTCTACATTTCAAAAAGTTTCAATAACTTTTAGAAAAATCATGTGAGTAATAAAATGTCAGGGCGATGAACTTTCGAAGTTTGTGTGGAAAATATCGCATTTTAGCGATAAAGTAGGCTGTTGAGTTCCATTGTTTCTAGTTAGTTTAATTTTATCTCCTTTTATGTACCTTTCATGTCACCCATAAATAATAGATGTGTTATGTTATATTGTTGATCAATTGACTACAATCATCATCATAATATTTCACAGCTTGGCTCTTGTCGGTGGAGTAATTGCCAGCTTATTCTACATTCAGCTTTGTCCTTCACTTCTTTGTATGACGTAGTATTTATTTTATGTTTTATTTGCTCCATGTACGTCATTCTAGGTCTTCCCCTTTTCCTTTTGACTACAATATCTAAATAATATTTATATACCTAAAACTAATCCGGTACAGTGCGTGTCATTTCCCCACAATTGCGCATAGATTAGTTTTTTTTAACGTGACTGTGGCTTTATAGATCGGCAAGCGAATCACGCAACTTTATGTACTAACTATAGATAGATTTTACTGTCAATTTTGAAGTATAAATGTATGAGGTGACAGTTAAAATTTGACATTAAAATCTACCTAACGGTAGTACAAAACTTGCCCAATAAAGCGATAGGAGTGATAGATAGGCATATATTAGTATGAGGTTTGCTGTGCACTATATACTATATATAATGCTGTACTATATATATAGTACTGATTAAATATTGACAAGTATTCTGCAAGAAATAGAAGATGCAGTGTATTATGAGTTGTTCTTCTTTGAAGCAGCTTCGGAATTTTATTGATCATTATTGATTGAGCGTGGGTAGTTTAGTATTAGAGTAGGTATTTTGTCATGGTACACGATACATCGGTTAGTAGTGTGGGTGACACGAGCTACGGGAGCCTATCGATGGTGTGCGGATGTGTGTGTGTCGTCGACTGACATCACTGTACGATCAGGATTGTCGGACCTTGTTTTATTAATGACATGTGTTTACTTATGCACAAAAGACTACATGGATGACAAAACACCATGGGTATAATTGTGGTTGAAATACTAATTATATTTTAATAATTATGACATTACATCTTAATGACTATTTTCATAACTATGACATTAGATGTTGACGTTAAATTTTCCTCTTGACATTCAGATTTTATTCCAGAAACTGTCTAGATTATACTATTTTTTATGTTTTTATTTTACATATTGACTATCTTTGTGTGAATTTATTATACTCTCTTTTGACATACATTACAGTAATTCATGCCTTGTTGCTAGGCCTATTTGAATAAAGAATATTTTGAGTTTGAGTTTGAGTATGTAACATAGAGGCTGCTAAAGTTCCTATGTACCTCCGGCTGACTGTCTGTGCGGTACCAGTGCGTTCATTTCAGCAAGTTCGTCTAGCCTCTTCGACCCTCCCTTCCGGGTGTCGTCATCGACGCCGCGTTCTTGAAGCAAAACTGCTGGCAGTCACTGGAATGGAATATGTCCGTTGTTTACTTACCTATGTAAAGTAGAATGAGATGAGTAGAGAAAGAAATGACGTTATCACCAAAGGGGCTACTCCGAAATTCGAAATCCGAACTTCGTATCGTGCCGTCCCTTTCAGTCATATATTGTATAACACGAGAGTGAGAGGGACAGCGTGATACGGAGTTCGGAGTATAGGCCAAGCGTTCGTCGACGCAGCCTCATTTTTAATCGATTTCTAAAAAAGGAGGAGTTTCTCAATTCCGGATAAGGGGCGGCACTAATGCAGTACGAGTATAGCACCGCTTCATAATCAGTAGTATTGTAGTGTTGCTGCGCAAATACAATACTACCAGTACACATATAGACCCTTTTTTTTTGAACCTGACTGTGGCTTTATAGGCCGAGGCCAATAAAGCGATAGGAGTGCGCAGTTGAAGAGTAGCCTGGGGAAAATCCAGGGGAAAACCTCCGGCACGACCACGCGTGTAGTTTGGAACACTGGAATACTCTAAGAGTTTGCGCTCCAGTCAGATTGGTTGAGCGGTTTCAACCGAATCTGAGGTGTGAGATATAGACCCTATTCGTCCCGGTATCGCCGCACACCGGGTAGAGCCCGTCCGGCCCAGGTCAGATCTAGCTCTAGCTGAGTTTCTTGCTGGACTCTTCTCAGCTAGGCTAGATTTAGTGAAACAGCGACATAACTCCCAGTAGCTCGATTTCACTCACACCTCAGATTCGGTTGAAGACACTCAACCAATCTGACTGGAGCGCAAACTCTTAGAGTATTCCAGTGTTCCAAACTAAGCCTTCCAAGCCCGCCTTCGAAGCTGGAGGTCCCGGGTTCGATTCCCGGTCAGGGCATTTATTTGTGTGATGAATACGAAAATTGTTCCTGAGTCTTGGATGTTTTCTATGTATTTAAGTATCTATTTATCTACATAAATATCATCACTTGGTACCCATAGTACAAGCTTAGCTTAGTTTGAGACTAGGTTGATTTGTGTAGATTGTCCACAAAAAAAAGTCAAGTAATGGTAAGATTTCAAGCTTACATGGTCATTTACATTAGAATTACGATTTGAAACGGGATATTTACTATGTATATTTGTATTTGTGAGTTCCAGATATTTCGGCACTGTTGCAAGCGCCATTATCAAGGATTAACTGACGTGCTGCGAGTTTTTATATACATGCTAAATATTCCAATTCAAATTCAAAATGATTTATTGCCAAAAAAGAAACAAAATGTGTACAGTACAACGGATCTCTTATGACATAACTTAAAATAGACACTTAAAATACATATTTATTGTATTAGGTTGGGCAATGGGTGCTCGTCTCAGCATATGCAGGGCTTTAGGTTGGTCGTAACACTACGTCTAGGAGACAATAATTGGATTGCTAACATTTGCCCGGCAACTTTTACAATCCCGTTTCAAATCGTAATTCTGATGTCAAGTAATGGGTCAGTGTTAGGCACCGGGACGATTACCTTACACTGGCGGCAGTGGTCGTTGCGAGCCCGCCCTGCGTCCCGCCGCGCCGCGCCGGTCAGCTCGTAAAAGCCTAAGGCTAAGAGCTCAAACCAGTTCGGCCGCAGGAAGCAGTCGATCAAGGAGGGCTCTGTCTCAATGCGACAAGGGACTTGTGCCCGCACCACGCTGCGGCACTTGGGACTTTGTGCAATACCGTGGTTGTCTTTAGTCGCCTTCCAAAACGAATGTCAATTTATATCTATAGCTGTTTATGTGCTTATGTGTAACGAATTCATAAAAAGAGAGGTAGGGCACAGCAAAATGTCATCTTGCTCGAGTTTGGAACAGCCCAACTGGGGAAGTACCTCCGCCTTGCAGAAGACTACAGCCATAATTACATTATCTACTATACAAGTATGTAGTGTTGTGTTCCTGGAGGGGAGCAAGGTTGCCAGAATCGGTTGAGAATTGCGACCTACAGGTCGCAACGACCTACAGGTCAGACGAGAACAAATGGAAATCCGGACACACGAAAGCATTTTTGTCGAAGCTGAAGCAGAGACCTTCCTTTCACTCGGTCAAAAATACGCCGCCGAGAATAGAACCCTGTCTAGACTGTCACAAACTATAGTTGGTTTTATTGCAGAAAGTAATGGCGTTAGTTGTAAGGAACGATTGTTGTCGATCACAGGAACATCACAAAACAATGAACCGTAACAAATCATTTAAGAATGCTATGTAGACAAACATAAATGTGGTAAAATGCTAATGGAACTAAGTTCTCTCAAAATTAAGGAGCTTACTTAGCTCACTTTTTTACCTAGCGAAAGAACTTGGCATTTTCCACATTTATGTTTTTGATGGGATATCGTTTAAAATTTAAAAAATCCTGTCGAAAAATCCTGTAAGAAACTGTTAATGCATATACAAGAACGGAGCAGGCGCGCAATTTACCCCACTTAAAAAAGACATTTTTGTAAAAAAAATTAATTCACAATATGTAGATTATTTCCTTTTTATACTTACAATATAACCACCAGGGAACCAGGAAGAGGGTAGATCGCTATGGTGTGTGGGTAGACCACAACTAAAACTCGCAGCACGTCAGTTAATCCTTGATAATGGCGCTTGCAACAGTGTCGAAATATCGGGAACTCACAAATACAAATATACATGATAAATATCCCGTTTCAAATCGTAATTCTAATATACTTACAATACTTAGATTGATGTAAAATTACAACATTATAGGTCACCTGGTAACAAGTAGTCAAACATTTTGATGAGCGAGTCAGTGAGACAAAATTATTCAGTCAATCAATCAATGAAGTCATTTATTCTTAAAAACAAGTCTCACTATGTCTTCGCCATGAGGCATATAATGAATAGTCATAAAATTATGACACAAAAAACATATTAAACAATTTTATTGATTTTGTGACGTCAAAATCTCGTGAACGGTAAGTGTTTTTATTGGAAGTCAGGATTCGGTAATTAGAACAAGATTTTACAAGACTCGCGAAATTACAAGTGTGTAGATTATTTATGTAGTTGGTGGTTAAAAGTGGTCCGAAATGGTTCTTCTTGTAACCCACGGCCGATGTGTCGTGATCTTGGCTGACGCACTGCCATGTGGTGGCTGTATTTCTAGAGGTATGGGTTGTTTTTCAGTGTAAACTTATCAAATTGACAAACACTACCTCGCCAGAGGCCATACTTCGATTATCATTTTTATTGTGTCTGTCATAGTTGGTGTGTGTTGCACAATAATAAATTGTTGATTTATTAATGTTTATTTGCTTTTTTACGTCAAATAAGTTAAATAGACGTTGGATTTCCACAAGATACTAGTAAAAAATATGTAATTTGGTCACATAAAAGAAATCTCCTTTAAAAATCAGTTGATTCGAAATTCAAACGCTCGGGCGTCTCCGCGCGCGGTCGGCGCGCACGATCCGCCGCGCTGACGTCACGCGCGGCGGCCAATCGCGCGCGGGGCGCGGCGAGCAGGCGTCAGTCGCCGCCGCCCATCGGCGCGAGCGCCGGTGCCGCGACCGCCGCCGAATACTTCATAATCGTGTTTCAGTATAATACAGGACAGTTGGGTACCCCAGTCGAACAGCGGTGTAAAGGTGAGTTTTTCGAATTTTTATATTTTCTTAATTTTTTGCGCGCCGGTTATATCCGGGTTCGGTGGCTGCAGCCTTGACCGCCGCGAACCCGCTCACGTGGCTATCGATCCACTCGCCTATTCATAACTCGTAAAAAACACTTAAGTGTCTCGAAATGTCCGTCGGTACTTTAGTTTTTGCAAGTATTTTTACCTTTGTATTTTTTTTAGACCAATTATTTTATTCTTAGAAGTATTGTTAATTAATTGGAACGTATATTTTGTCTCATGCTAAATTGAGAGAAAATGAGATGGATCGATGGAAATTAAAGGTGCGCGCGCGTTGATGTCTTTCTCATTAGGTGGGTGCGGCGCGCTCATTTCAGTAAATTAGTAATTTCTTTTAAGTCTGTTTTCTGTAACATTAAAGACTAGTATAGTACGTACTGTGCAGTATTTTATAAGGAAAATGAAGTACTTTGTGCGAGATCGTTAGTCTGTGCTGTGTTAATGCGGGTAAGAGATTTTTTTTATTAAGATTCGCTTATTAAGGGCGAACTTAACGCCATGAAGGATTCTCTACCAGTCCAAACGGAAACTTGCAAATGTGTGCAATGAGAAATAAATAATCGCGTTCGGCTTTATTTAATGATAAATATTTTAATGTGTTTCTAAATCGGATTATTAAATGTGACAAACGGTTTTAGATATTAATAATATCGTTTAAATTAGTTTTATCATAATTATTAGTGTATTATTACGTCAGATGTGGTGTGGAGGTGATTAAGTGGGTACCCTCACAATTCTTAGATCCAGAGTGTTCTATACCAAAACTAAACGATCGACTCGTTATAACTAAATGATAATCGGAATATAATTCGATACCTATTATGTATATAACAAGATATATCTATTTGAGACTCGTTAAAAGATGTAGATATATTGTACAATTGCACACAAAAAAAATGTACTCTAAAAAAAAGTGTACTAAAAAAGTGTACTGTAAGTTGTAAAACTTGTACAATTAAGTTTAATATATTAAAAGTGAAAATATTCAAGGATGATATTTGTATTAACAGTGTTCGTTTGTCTTTGAAGAAAAAGTTTGGCCAAGAGCCGCGTATTTCTTATCACTACATAGTATAAAACAAAGTCGCTTTACGCTGTCTGTCTGTCCCTATGCTTAGATATTTAAACTACGCAACGGATTTTGATGCGGTTTTTTAAATAGAGTGATTCAAGAGGAAAGTTTTTCTGTTTGAATTGACGCAATATCTTAACATTTTCTCAATGTTACTATCTAGAAGGACTACTGCGACCTAATGTCATACATTTTGTATGTATTTTTTAGATTTGTTATTAAGAAATATCGTTTCAAACACCTCCAAATCGACCATTTTCAAGCTAAAAACTGTTTATTTTCCGCTCACTACTACTTTACACAATAAAATCATAAAATGGCTGTTACTATCTAAGACTTTAATAAAGTCATCGTATCCTTTAATGACTTTATTAGTATCATCACTACATAGTATAAAACAAAGTCGCTTTCTCTGTCCCTATGTCCCTATCTATATCCCTATGTATAATAATAATATTAATAATTTATTCATAAAACATGTTGTACAAAATTAAGAACTATAATAAGCTAGGAGTTTACAAATATATGGTAGTAAATAACACGTGCCTGAGCTAGGAAGCCCTGTGTTTCAGGCAAAGAAGGACTTACAATTACTTAGAAATATTCACATGCAAAATAAAACATATGCTACGATTCAAAATTATTTTAAAACAATTAATAATTTCTCTGTGTCATCATATGACAACTTTTTTAGGGCTTCTCGTATGCTTAAATCTTTAAAACTACGCAACGGATTTTGATGCGGTTTTTTTAATAGATAAAGCGACTCCAGGGGAAGGTTTATGTGGATAATACATGCATCAGTATTGCACCCGTGCGAAGCCGGGGCGGGTCTCTAGTTGTCTATACTTTTGTCATAATTTGAAATTAAAACATTTAAAAACTTGTAAGGCCTCTTAACACAAACGTTATTTCGCAGCATCGGCCTTTAATGAGATTCTAATGGAGATGTACACAATAACGTACATATACAGGTGTATATGATGAATACATGACTGTATTAAGAAACGATGTGTGAGCTTAGCACCTTGTGGGAACTGGTCGATCGTTAGAGTATAGGTAACTCATATCGAAAGCATATTATAGCACAAAAGACCACATAAATGATAAAACACCGTGGGTATAATTGTGGTTGATATACTATTTATATTTTAATAATTATGACATTACATCTTAATGACTATTTTCATAACTATGACATTAGATGTTGACGTTAAATTTTCCTCTTGACATTCAAATTTTATTCTAGAAACTGTCTAGATTATACAATTTTTTATGTTTTTATTTTACATATTGACGATCTTTTTGTGAATTTATTATACTCTCTTTTGCCATACATTACAGTAATTCATGTATTTTTTTAAATTTCATATGCATCAATAAATTGCTCTGAATAACTAGATTCAATTTATGTAATATATAACTGACGATTCAAAAGTGCTTGTTGCTAGGCCTATTTGAATAAAGAATATTTTGAGAGTTTGAGTTTGGTATCCATTTTTAGAATTAACGCACCTCTCCTACTGGAGATTGTTTCAACGTATGTATTTCTGTGTATTGCGGCTATATATTATGCTTGCATCAGACGTAACGAGTTCAGTTTAGGATAAGTTATATTAGTATCACTTTTGATAGTTTTGGTAATTAACGAACCGCAGCTAATATCCATAAATCGAGTAACTCAGTGGTTCTTGGATGTCTCACCATTTGTATGAAAAAATGGTTTTCACTGTGTTACCCACCTTTTACAGCAATATGTTAATAATTAATTATTTTTACTTATAAATTCCCTTTATTAGGTTCAGGTACTATTTCGAAATCCTATTTTTGTACACTAATTCAATAAATATCATAGATTTTTTTAATTTAATTTAATTCAATCTTTATTTCGGACTTACAATCCATATATTGTTAGTAATTTCTTAACCTAGGCATGTTAGTAATTACATTATTACAATAAATTACTTTTTGAATTAATTACATTGGAACAATTTATATAATCAAAAATGCATTCAATTAATTTCATTACTTTTTTATTGTTGGGGTAAGCCAATTTGCATCAAAACAAGTACGAGTATGTAATAGAAAACTGGTCATGAAAAAGTAGAATAACGCTTTTATTAACATTAATATACACTCGTAGCTCCATTACCAGGGGCGGGTAAAGTACAAAATGTTCGTCTTCATTCCCTCATTATACTTAGGTAATTACTTTACGCAAGCAATCGTTATGAATCGACTACGAGCAAGAAATGTACAAATGCCCGAGATACATTAGTACCATTAGTTACAAGCAATTTATTTTTTGTCGTGTGGGACTGGGTACTAGTTAATCCGGTGCCTTTACCATGAGTTTGCATGACCGTACTCGCTAGCGACAGCGTAAACGATTTAGGCCGGGTTTTATAAACATCCGTTAGACCTTATGCCGGTTTGTTATGTCAAAAAATGTACTGAGTTACTGAAATTTGATGTGACATTTGGTCTAACGGATCTTTATAAAACTCGGCCTTAGTATGCCGATTCTTAGTTCTGTTGCGTAACCGCCAGAGGTGCTTTACCTTTGACCATTCAACGAAGAACGTTTGAACGAACGGTTGATGAATTTGGAACTGGGTAGCGATTGCACCTATAGCTCAGTTGGCTAGAGCAACTGGCCGCGAGTGCCGGGAGGTCGCAGGTTCGAATCCTGGTGCCTAAATTTTTCAATTTTTCCTTCATTCTAAATTTAATCATACATTTTTTTACGCAGTCGCTAGCGAGTACGGTCATGCAAACTCATGGTAAAGGCACAGCTGGTGCTTGGCTTAAAAGCAGAGTTTATTAATTTATAGTATCCCAATTTTAAGACTGAAGGTGAATTGAAAAAGCCGACCAAGAGCGAGTCGGACTCGCACGAAGAGTTCCGTGCCATTATCTATAAAAACTGCAAAATAATCAGTTTTGTTGTATGGGCGCCCTTAAATAATTATTTTATTCTGTTTTTGTATTATGTGTTGTTATAGCGACGAACGGACAGCGAAGTATTAGTAATAGGGTGCCGTTTTACCTTTTGGGTCCATACCCAAACTATTCCATATTCCATGAACCCTACAAATATGTAGATGTGACTACCATTGATTTGCTGTGCCCTACCTCTCTTTATTATATTATTATACCAAATTTCTTCCCAATCAGTTCAGCGGTTTAAGCGTTAAGAGGTAAGGGACAGACAGATGCATTTTCGCATTTAGGTATAATATTATGGATTACTAGCGACCCGCCCGGCTTCGCACGGGTGCACTATTTAATGGATGTTATTATACATATAAACCTTCCTCTGCAATCACTCTATCTATTAAAAAAAACCGCAATAAAATCCGTTGCGTAGTTTTAAAGATTTAAGCATACATAGGGATATAGGGACATAGGGACAGAGAAAGCGACTTTATTTTACACTATGTAGTGATGTGTATTAAGTATAAGTAATCCGAGTTTCTTGATAAAATCGTGTAGGGTACAGTAATGGGCGCGATTAACTTGCACATAGTATCTCGTAACTTGCACTCGATAGTGTTTTGCAACCATTTCGCAACCCAGCATCAGTTGCGACAGACTCCTCAGCGGCGGTTATCCGTAACCGGGCAAAATGTGGACGGTTCTGTATTTAATTGTTTGTAATTGCGTTTGCGCATGCTTACATGCGCTTGCGATGTAACACCGGCCACCCGAAGTGGGTTTGCGGACAGGGCGTGGATCAATCTGGATGAATATGTACTGCAGTGTTGCCAGGGCCTTTGGAACGAAAATTACGTTTCTTTTCTCGAAAAGTTAAATTTTTTATGCAAAAGTTACATTTTTTATATTTTTCATAATTACTTATGAAAACCCCCCTTATATTCCCCGTATTTTTAGTACCTACCTTAGTCTATAAAGTGCGTCATGTTTCATGTTTTATATCTATTTATAGTTTATTTACCTGCTTATGTTCTATTAACCATGTATCTCTTAGTGAGAACATTTAAGGAACTAGGTACATACCAAATGTCCTACATACTCACTTACATTATAATATTAAGCGCCTACTTCTGTTGTTTCTCCAATAAATAAATAAACATTCGATTTAAAGAAATGAATAGCCATAGAAATAACATACAGCTACAATCGGCGAGTTAGGAGACAGAATTACGCCAGGCTGATGGGCGGTATCTCAAATGTCAGACAGACAGACAGACGAGTCGTACCATGTAGGTTCTTTTGTCATTTTTCTGTATGAAGGCCTATAAATTGTCTCACTTGGTCCCGGTTAGATACAATTTAACTTTCTTTTTAAATAGAGTTTCATTGTTCCCAAAAGTTATAAAAAAATCCTTTAGAACAGAAGTTACGCGTTACGCGAGCTGGTTAAAAGTTACGAAAAATGTAAGAAATGTAACCGTCTGGCAACACTGATGTACTGGGAGTTCATCTGTTATTAATTAAACTGAATCTAAATTTCATAGGAATCCCAACCCGGTATCTGCGTCACGGGGTAATCACGTAACTTTTGTGCTACCGTCAGGTCGATTTTAATGTCAAATTCTGATTGTCAGCTCATACATTTATACTTCAAAACAGTAAAATCTATCTACCGTTAGTATATAAAGTTACGTGGACTACGCAAGAGACAGCTTGACTGAGATGATTCACGTATGTCAATATGTCAAAAATGCGGTACTGAAACGGTATTTCTTTACCTAACGTGATTTAACGAAATAAATAATGAAAACTAACTTAACATTAGAAATAATTTAGGACAATGTTTTTGATTTTGGTTGCCTTAAAATCTGAGGTTTGGTAATGCTTTTTATTTTTAAGGGTTTCGGGGGACACATTAGCTATAGGGTCAGTCGGGACGTGGGCGAATCGCACCGGGGTAAGTGTGCGTTTCTTTAAAAAATATCGAAATTAGGATATTATGTACACAACTAGCGACATCATACCTCCATGTAGCAAACTAAATTCATATTCAAATTCAAAATGATTTATTGCCAAAAAAGAAACAAAATGTGTAAAGTACAAAGGATCTCTTATAACATAACTGAAAATAGACACTTAAAATACATATTTATTTGTATCAGGTTGGGCAATGGGTGCTCGTCTCAGCATATGCAGGGCTTTAGGCCTTGCGCTGATTTTCAGACGAATCCCTTCGACAGGGTTGGTCGTAACACTACGTTTACTAAAACAAGTGTTTTGCATGAATATACTGCTGTTGTAATATTTGTAGATTTCGATATATTTCAAAACCGCACTTGCCCCGGTGACGCACTTGACCCGATCGACTTCATTGTTCTTCAGTTTACTGTTAACGTCTTCCCGTTGTTAATTAAAGTAATTATTACATAACCACGCCATTAATCTTGTGATAAGGAACTTTCCCGCTCCCATTGTTTGGTGGAATTCAAAATTCCCTATTTACATAGCCAGTGACCGTGAATATATGACACGTGTGTGTGTGAGTCTATGTTACACGTGTGTGGGTGAGATAGGGCTGTTGACCGTTGTAATGGGATTATAAAGAATATGGAATGAAGTAACAAACACATTTGAATTCAATTCGTAGTTACTTTCAATATTTTCTTATTTCGCTGCGTGCTTTCGCGTGAGTCAGTCAGGTGTTATCTGTTTTTGGATATGTTTTTTTTTTTAAAACTGAAACTAAATATAAAACTGAAACTATCTACAATTAAAATCTATTATCGAAAGCTAAAAAGTTGGCTTCTCGAGCACACATTCTACAGCTACGACGAATTTGTAAACCTGTAGAATATAATGATTATTACTTATTAATAGAATTGATTGTATATGAAAAATAATATCTGACATGTAATTTTGACATTATGAATAAATGAATATGAATATGAATATAAATATACCTATCAAAATTTACTGCTTTTGGTAGGGTTCCCATCATGTTTTTTTGTGTGTAGTGTTATAGAAAATGTGGTATTTAAGTTTTTAATGTATGTGTCGTACGATAGTAAGCACTATGACTAATAATAAATAAAATTATTTATTGCACCAACAATCAACATACAGAAAATATACTATACATTAGCAATAGGAAAAAGTGGCATCCCTGACAAGTGCATTGAAGTGTGTGTGTGTGTGTGTATGTGTGCCGTCGTGTGAATTCGGCCGCTAAGAATGCGGGTGGAAAAATCTGCCTACCGTACGTCACTCGTGTGACCATC
Source organism: Epiblema foenella (assembly GCA_963556455.1). Taxonomy (NCBI): domain Eukaryota; kingdom Metazoa; phylum Arthropoda; class Insecta; order Lepidoptera; family Tortricidae; genus Epiblema; species Epiblema foenella. Next base: position 357,938 of record OY747102.1, on the reverse strand, counting down.
AATTTGGGATTAGTATTCCGTATTTACTAAATAATATTGTTTAATAAGAAATACAGTGGATAAATAAAATTATGCATTACAAAACACATACATTGAATAATCTTAAATTGTTAAATTATTATTTTTGCTGTAAAGTCGATAAACTTAAAAGAATGATAACATATTCTTTACCGCGTCACTGTGAAATTATTTGTCATCGAAAAAAAAACAACGATAGGAGGAGATAACTTTAGTGTCTAAAAACAAAAATATTATTTTTTGGTTTACCTTAAACAATCTGTTCTGTTCAAAAGCTATTAAAAATATAGAAGCATTGACATTAACTGAATAAGTATATTTCACTTATCGACGCGGACGCCAGTTAATATAAAGATAGGTATTTAATAACTAAATAATTCCGAAAACGATGTTCTTTAATCCCTAATATCTAATAATAAAATTGACGATCGCTTTAGCCTAGTTGGTAGTGACCCTGCCTTCGAAGCTGGAGGTCCCGGGTTCGAATCCCGGTAAGGGCATTTATTTGTGTGATGAACACGAATATTTTTTCCTGAGTCTTGGATGTTTTCTATGTATTTAAGTATCTATTTATCTATATAAGTATGTATATCGTCGCCTAGTACCCATAGTACAAGCTTTGCTTAGTTTGGGACCAGGTTGATTCGTGTAAGATTGTCCACAAGTATTAAAAAATAGTCCCTTAATCCTTTAATCCCTATCATATGCGCATATGTGTACAAAAATATTAGATTTTTGTCATAGAAAAAAAAACTATTTTTTGATGTTACCACTGTGTGTGATGTGTGTGTCGTTTTTGAATTCGACTGTTACCGTCCATCTCTCAGTTATTGCACATGGACACGAGTCGTATGCGAGGTCACTGACCCCGGAAAGACCCGCTAATCTCAGCCATTGCTCGCACATTCTCTAATGACACCGACGCCGTATTGGACAATGCCACTCAGACACTCAAGGCTAGATTCGCTACAGGCGACTACAGTTACGAGAACTGGTTGCTGTTAGGAGAAAACTAATTAAAACTCGTTAGTAAAATGGACACAACATGTGTATCTACAATCGAGTTCGAAAATATGTGCACGGGCAAAGTGATCACAAATATCTGAACACGACTTTATTGTTAAGGACATACGATTGCTCAGAATGTTTTGAAATATGTAGTGTTGTGTTCCTGGAGGTGAGCAAGGTTGCCAGAGCTCCCGAGGATGCACTGTGTTGAGAGCGAGGGACCTGAATTTGTCCCTTCTGCTGTCAACACAGTGAATTCTCAAATTTCATAAAGGTTCGGCAACGCGTGCGTGACTCCTTTGGAGTTGCGGGCGTCTATAGGCTGCGGTGGCCGATTACCATCAGGAGGATCGTACGCTTGTTTGCCATCGGCGTTGTATAAAAAAACCTTTGGGAACATTCGTATATTTATGAGCTCGACTGCATTTAACTAAGTTCAATACTATTACCGGTAAAATTGACAGAAACTAAGTAAATATAATAAGAAAATAATAATGAATAACGCGCATACATACGTATAAATAAAATAATAGATATTCCGGAAAAAACCTTTTTATAAATCACTTCATTGATTTTTTACGTTTTTTTCTAGCCTATTTGAGTGTCCCACTGCTGGGCAAAGGTCTCCCCTCTTTTCCTCCATTCGGCCCTATTGTTAGCTTCCGCCAAGTTACTTAAATAACATATTTACTTTACTTATTTATTTGGAAAGCAAACAGAAATAAGTGAGTAGGAGGTAAAATTTCTAACATGCAATTTAAGCTTTTCACTTACTCCCTTAACGGCTCTCACTGAAAAATGTAGGCGAGATATCTTACTGGGCGATTCTCGGTTTGAAACGGTCGTTTCTAAAGTCATTGTCGACTCAAGATTATCTACCCAAAGTTGGGATAAACCGGCGAAATAATTGAACAAATAAGACTCGGACCCGATATTGGTTTACGCTTTTAACAAAAGTTTACTCTGATCATCGTCTCCTTTAACAATATTTAATCGACAATGACGAAAAATAACCGCCGTAAAAACGCTGAATATTCGCCCTACTACACTTAATAAAATAAATTGTTTTTTAGAATAAAGGAAAAATTTAAAAATTTAGGCACCGAACAGGATTCGAACCTGCGACCTCCCGGCACTCGCGGCCAGTCGCTCTAGCCAACTGAGCTATAGGTGCAATCGCCACCCAGTCCCAAATTCATCAACCGTTCCTTCGTTTCGTAATTTGGGTATGGGATGGCGCATCGCAACTGTTGATTCTCAATATGATATGAGACGTTAGTGCCGTTAATGAAGCATGAGTCTTCTGGTAGATGTCGCTGTACGCCTCCCTTAAGGCGTTTATATAAAAATAAAATAAATTATATCCTATCATATCCCGATTCATACTTAACTGAAGCAGTCAGGTTTGTAGTCTGCTAATGGCTGTAAAAGATTAAGATAGGTAATTAGGCAGGTTTAGGTAAACAAACTAAGTTTTGAATTAACCAGTCTACTTTAAAAAATACTCTTGTTACCTAAATTTTACAGCAGGGGACCTTGTACTATTTGTACAGAATTACCACTTATGCATCCAATATAATACTCCCGAGTGTATAAAACACAGGAGAGTCATTCAAAGCGTATCTATTAAATGACGGAGTCTTTTGTATGTTATTTTCTCATTAAAACGGCTACAGCAGTATGATTAGTCTTGTTTTCCTCTCGGGTTTCTCGCTTTAATTTATGAGATCGATCTGCTGCAACATTTTGAATTTCAATATGACATAGATTATGTGGAACACAACACCACATAATCTGTCACTAGTTAGTCACTTAATTAAGTTTGGTTGTGTCATATATAAATAGTAGACCATCAACTTATAACAAAATGTAAAACTTAAGATAAATTAAGGTAAAACATTTTGGTACCTGTTGTTTTGTCAACTAATCCTAAACTCACGTACTAGTTCATAACTTGATATATTAACTTTGCGAACGTGCTGCGCGTGGACTAGCTCAATTGTCTCCGGGGACATTAACTTGACAAACAATCAGAATTAACTTTAATATAAAACACGAGAATAATTTAATTGCTTTTTTAATATCAGAATTTAGTTGTGTATATATTTATTAATTTAATATATAAACGATAACTACGACCGGTTTAGCCTAGTGGGTAGTGCAGTGCACCTGCCTGTGAAGCTGACGGTCCTGGGTTCGAATCCCGGTCAGGGCAAATATTTGTGTGATGAGCATGAATATTTGTTTCTGAGTCTTGGATGTTTTCTATGTATTTCAGTATTTATCTATTAAATATGTCGTCGTCTAGTACCCATAACACAAGCCTTCTTGAGCTTACTGTGGGGCTAGTTCGATTTGTGTAAGATTGTCCTCTAATATTTATTTATTTATTAATTTAAACTGAAACTCACCTTATTACAGACCAAACTTAGGAAAATATGGAAGTTAGAAAATGTCTCTCCTTAACCTAAATACATGTGAAATTCTCGCTAATTATCTAGTTAATTAGTTAGTTAGTTTCATACCTTATAATATTTGTGAAAGAAAGACACCCGCCAGCTATTCTCAATATGTAGCTAATCTTAGTTACACCGCCCAAGGCTAGATATAAATAAGTATCCAAATTTCCTACACACGAACTTGATTTGCGTGAACTTCAAACATTCCATTGTTTCACAGTAACTGTACGGAGTCTAGTAAATTAGCCTGTGACGCATGCAATTATGGGTCTTATTCCCCCGGCTTAAGGAGTAATAGGTAATACATTTACATAGTCAGTGACCGTAAATTTCTCGTGAGAACAGCGGCGCCCGCGCCGGCGGACCGTGCAGACGGTTTTTATTATCCAAATTAAATTAGATTTTTGTATGTGTTTTGTTAGAATGTGGTTTTTGCTTTGCGGCGATTTGTTGCGTGTTCCGACCAATCTCTCGAAATGCAATGCCAGTTGAATTGAAAATAGATTCTTGTGAGAAGTGTAAATTGAGATAAATCTACGGTGCAGTTGAGACCAAAAGGTAACATAACATTTTCTTTCTGTATGTTAGTGAGATTGAATTTATTAGTCAGATATTTTCTTTTTTACGTTTTACAATACAAATACAATACAAATACTCTTTATTGCACACCTCACATAATAAAATAGCACATAAAAAACAAAAAAACATAGATACAGGGAGATAGAGGCAGAACAACAGGCGGTCTTATCGCTAAAGAGCGATCTCTTCCAGACAACCTTTGGGTAGTGGATAAATGAAATATAAAGCTGAAAAGTAGGTGGTGCATAAACTATTACAATGAGAAAAAAAAAAGATTCCAAAACAACTATTCAATATAAATACACATATATAAATAAGATATAAATATACATACATAAAAATATACATACATATAATATATAATTACATATATCACTGCGATAGAATAGTAAGAATAAAATAGTGTCAGCCATCATAATTAATTAAAAATATTAAGGGAGAGACAAATAACATTCTGAAGTTTTAATTAAAAATGATTATTACTTTATTGCTTTACTAATAAAAATCAAAGTGTAGTTTAAATAATACCCTAAAACACGACGCCCGCCAATCCGAGCACTAGAACACAAGCTAAACATTTTCATTATCATGAACCTTTTCTTCCCCATATATTTTAACGAGACTGTCCTCAGTAAACGGGGACAGTTGGTCGCAGGAGCGCGTTAGAAGTGCAGTCACGGGTGATTCTACGTATTTCAGGCGAGTGTGTGTTGGACGCCGTAAGGACGGTTAGTGGGCAAGTGTGACTGGAATTTGATGAGGTATGTAGATACACCCAGGCTAAAAATATATACGGTCTTTTAAAGTGATTATTTGTGGGCAGAGACGCGAGAGAAAACTTGTTTTTGCGTATTTTACAAATACCAGCTTCTGAGATCGAAACAGAAATTTCATCTCAAATTATGAGGAAAACGCCAACTGTGTGGTTTACAACAATGGGTATTGTATTGTTTCGAATTATTACTTACACATTTCACTTCTCAACAACAAAATGGACCTCAAAACTTGCTCTAAAGTATTTTGAGTTCAGAGTACAATGAAAACAATATACGGTTGGACAAAAGACTGCCCCCAAACGGCACTCAAAAACTTAAATTACGCCATAAACTAAAAATGACACTTGCAAAAATACGGCAAAGGATGGATTCAGGCAATAAAAATAAAAAACCACTCGAACATGAAAAGGAGCTATCGATTCTCAAAACTACCTGACGTAAAACTTGGCAAAATTACCATTGCCCGTGGCGAAAAGAGGAACGCATTTTAAAGGTACTGACTTCGCTGCCTTGTACAGACAGGGGCGCCACAACTAAACGCACTTTTAACTTTGTCTTCATAACGAGTCTTTGTCCGCTTATTTTTATTTATTTTATGACTATGGATTTTTAGTTATTTTATGGCTATGGACAAAGGAAATAATCGGTTAAGCTGGCTGGGTACAAAGGATGCTGCGAGATAATGGCGGCTAAGATTAATGTTTCGTTCGTTAAGAGTTAGTACTTAAGAGTAGGCTTACGGTTTAAGAATGGGGTTTATGTCAGCGCTTCCTCCCCTGGAACGTTTGTGGTAACTTTATTGTAGTATTCAGGTATAAATTACCCTGACAAGGATATTGCGGGGACGTGGGAGGGTTTCTCGCACTTTATCGTTAAATCTCAGGTAATTAACCAAGCATCGCTTATTTAAAAAGGATTAGCAGACTTGTACAGGAGTCTCGACTCAACCACGTCTGACTTAGATTTTATACTTTAGATAAGAGCATTGAAATATGATTATTATTTAATTGACCGAGTGAAACGAAGGTCTCGGCTTCAGCTTCGACAAAAATCCTTTCGTATGTATGTCCGGATTTCCGTATGCTCTCGTCTACAGGTCGCAATTCTCAACCGATTCTCGTGAAAATTCGTGAGCAGGTTCGATAGTTATATAGAGTTTTTTTGTCGAGACGGTTTTTGGAAATTTCCTAAAACATTTTTTTTTCAAAGATTTTGTAAGTTTCTGTGTCCGAATTTTGGTTTGTTGTCCTCTACAGGTCGCATTTCTCAACCGCTTCTCGTGAAATTTTGTTAACAGGTTCGATATTCATAATTGATCTTTTTATAATGTCAGATTTTGGAAATGATAAAAAACTCACGAGGTCTACAGCTCACAGAGCCACTAGTTTATGTTTTATGTATAATATTTCCCAACCAATGTTGCATAAGATGATCAGTTTCAACTATTGGGTAGACTGTTTAGGGTGAAGCGTTGATTCTTGTGTTGTGGGAGAGATGCAGCAGCAGGAAAATAAATAAATAAATAAATATTAGAGGACAATCTTACACAAATCGAACTAGCCCCACAGTAAGCTCAAGAAGGCTTGTGTTATGGGTACTAGACCACGATATATTTAATAGATATAAATACTTAAATACATAGAAAACATCCAAGACTCAGAAACAAATATTCATGCTCATCACACAAATATTTGCCCTGACCGGGATTCGAACCCAAGACCGTCAGCTTCACAGGCAGGTGCACTACCCACTAAGCTAAACCGGTCGTCAAAGGAAACCGGTCAGGAAAAGATGGTAATTTCGGGAAACTATGTATTGCGACCATGTAGGCTTGCACAAGAGGTGTAGATATGGTGACAAGTGCCACAGTATAATACAAACAGGAAAACCTGAATCTTAATACTACGTTTAATCTAGAATATTAGTAGTACCAACTTAAGGATTTAGTTATCAAAATACAAAAAATATAAAATACAAACATTTATTGTGCAAATAGGCCACAAGAGCACTTTTACATGTCAAAATATTAATTTACAATTTAAGAAAGTCTGACTATAATAAGTAATACATTTTTCATGTCAAAATATTAATTTACAGTTCAAGAAGGAATAATAATTTCGAGTTTACAATTATAACAAAATTAATGTCATACAGTGAAGATAAACTTGCAAAGTTATCTATTACAAATATTACAACATCAGTAACGTTAGAGATGTATAAGGTCTCAAGATTAAACAAGGAGTATAATGAAATTAATATAATATCCCAGAGATGTACATGGTCTCTGAGCGTCAAAATTAAAATTAATTTAATATTGTTAGAGATGTATATGGTCTCAAGTCACTGATAATAAAAACGAATCCACAACAGGATGATGTCTCTCGTCAATCCCCTATAAAAAGACACTAGTATTAACGTAGTCACTATGTCCTAGCAAGCATGAACAGACCGGACTCCACAAACTATCTATTGTTGAACTCTCCAATAACAATTATTTAATGTCTGTTTCTGTTCTAATATGTCTTCATGGTTAAATTCTATAGCCTGGAGGTGTATGTATTAAAGTCTCCCACAATTTCTTAAGTTGGCGGCAGTGACAAATGGATTGTCGGCCAAATTATCTAATAATAAGTTTGCCCACTCTGTTGTTTGTATGTAAATCGCTTCACGGGCAATTTCGTTTGCGCAGGCGCAAGTAACGAGTAAGGGTATTGATGTCATCAGATTGACGGCGTGGGAACACGTGGACCTTCTGGTGATCAAGATCGAGATAGTTGGTGAACTCTTGCTTGTGACATAGTAGCTATTTAAATTGTTCCGAATGGTAAATACGTGATTGGACTTGCGTTAGCGTTTAGCTTTTAGTGATGATATTTGTAGACGCCGGTGCCGGTGATGATGGAACTCGACAACTCAAATAAATCTTCGATGTAAAGTTGACTGTATAGTTTCAATAGGTGCTGATTTACAAAATAGCTTGGCCAAAAGAGGTATGTGCAGAAGTGGTTGTATGTAAGAACAAAGAATAGGTAATGACGAGCAAGATTTGATAATTTGAGTTAACGTATGTTACAATGGTAGGGATAAAGAGTATGTGAAGCGTTGCTATTGGTGGCTTTAAAAAAGCCGCTCTTATACTAACCGTGCCCGACGGGCGCGTTTTGCTACTGCATACTAAGTTATTATATATGTATAAAATTAAATAAGAGTTGCGTTCGCAACAATATTAAAATGTCATGACGTGTCAGTTGGTTGTTAACTTAAAGTTTGAACCCTTTCCGTTTGTAAACTACAGTCTAAATACTTAGTTGAAATTGAATAGTGGAACTTGTAACTGCTATTTGGGTGGATCAACTATTCTTTGTTGCTCATTGAGTCCCTCTTAAAACTGTCATTTTATAGGGTTTAAATTTACCAAACATGAGTTTTAGCGATGACCATAAATCCATTTGGACATGGGTCAACTCTTGAGTCACTATCACTACATAGTATAAAACAAAGTCGCTTTCTCTGTCCCTATATCCCTATGTATGGTTAAATCTTTAAAACTACGCAACGGATTTTGATGCGGTTTTTTTAATAGATAGAGTGATTGAAGAGGAAGGTTTATCACTACATAGTATAAAACAAAGTAGCTTTCTCTGTCCCTATATCCCTATGTCCCTATGTATGCTTAAATCTTTAAAACTACGCAACGGATTTTGATGCGGTTTTTTTTAATAGATAGAGTGATTGAAGAGGAAGGTTTTTTCACTACATAGTATAAAACAAAGTCGCTTTCTCTGTCCCTATGTCCCTATATCCCTATATCCCTATGTATGCTTAAATCTTTAAAACTATGCAACGGATTTAGATGCGGTTTTTTTTTAATAGAGTGACTCAAGGGGAAGGTTTATATGTATAATACATGCATCAGCATTGCTCCCGTGCGAAGCCGGGGCGGGTCGCTAGTATGTATAATAACATCCATTAAATAGTGCACGCGGAAGCCGGTGCGGGTCGTTAGTATAAGAATAAATGTCTTTAAACCTAAAGATTTGGTTATTCGATCAAAAACAATTCCTGGTAAGTTAACATTGAAATAACATTGGATTCAAATAATTCCGTTTTCAGCGATAATTAATATTATTCTAGCGATTCTCGGCCTCACTCGCGCCCTTGCCACTTAAGAGCGCTTTACTAAAATGTAATAGTTCCAAAAAAAGCCGGCCAAGTGCGTGTCGGATCGTATATTTACGGTTCCAAACCGACCGCAAAAACAAATTGGTTTTTATAGGAAAAAATATGGAAATTTCAAAAAAATCTGATTTATTAGTATTTGACGACCTCTTTAGGTTAGTTGGTAGTGACCCTGCCTACGAAGCTGGAGGTCCCGGGTTCGAATCCTGGTCAGGGCATTTATTTGTGTGATGAACACAAATATTTGTTCCTGGGTCTTGAATGTTTTCTATGTATTTAAGTATATATCACTACATAGTATAAAACAAAGTCGCTTTCTCTGTCCCTATATCCCTATATCCATATGTATGCTTAAATCTTTAAAACTACGCTACGGATTTTGATGCGGTTTTTTTTAATAGATAGAGTGATTGAAGAGGAAGATTTATATGTATAATAACATCCATTAAATAGTGCACCCGTGCGAAGCCGGGGAGGGCCGCTAGTTTATCTATATAAGTATGTATATATTCGCTTAGTACCCATAGTACAAGCTTTGCTTAGTTTAGGACTAGGTTCTGTGTAACATTGTCCACAAATATTTATTTATTTATTGTTAAAATATACGTAATAATAAGTTTTATCAGCAAATTTAAAATTTATAGGTCAATGGGAGGTTATAAAATTCTTTAGAAATAAAATTTTTGACGGACGATGCACGGACGGACGGAAGGAAGCGTGAGTGACAACAATAGGGTTCCGTTTGAATCCTTCGGGTACGGAACCCTAAAAAAGTGGCCGCTATGTACTCTAGTTTGTAATTAAGTACTTTTTAAATATATCAAATCAACAATCAATTCATGTTGTATATCTAGAATATTTATATAAATACATCTTTGTACACGTGTTCGTTTGTCTATCGTTTAGTTCCTATTCTTCACTCAATTGCTCAAAGGTTAACTGGAAGAGTTCCTTTACAGGGATAAATTCGCCTTTGTACATGATCTGTTTTTTTTCTGTATAATTTATTTTACCTTGTCTTGTGTACAACAAAGTATTTACATACATACATACATACTAGTTTTTACGTTGCTAGATTCGTCGATATATGAGCTCAAGATTGACGAATCCAGCAACGTAATATTTAACTACTTTGTTGTACTCAAAAGGTACTTAAATACAAAAATTATGCAGTGCATACCGGACCCTTTTTAAAATATTTATAGTTAAATGTAAGTAATCACAGTTATTTACGAGTGGAATATAGTTTACGTTAGCAGCGGTACTGCTTAATACGAAGGAACGGTTGATGAATTTGGGACCGGGTAGCGATTGCACCTATAACTCAGTTGGCTAGAGCGACTGACCGCGAGTGCCGGGAGGTCGCAGGTTCGAATCCTGCTCGGTGCCTAAATTTTTAAATTTTTCCTTTATTCTAAAATTTACGAGTGGCGCTAGTGGACCTGTTACATTTTAGTGAAGCGCTCTTAAATGAATTAATTCAGTTTTCGCACGATCGGGTTATCTCGTCGGGCCGCGATAATTCGTTTTTGCAGCTCATTGAAATCCCGTTATTTTTGACAGACGGGCGTTTATTTTACCGCCTCGTTCTGACAGCGCACATCAGGAATACGTTTTTTTTTAACCTGACTGTGGCTTTATAGGCCGGGCCCAATAAAGCGATAGGAGTGCGCGGTTGGAGAGTAGCCTGGGGAAAACCTGCGACATGACAACGCGGGCGGTTTAAAACACTGGAATACTCTAAGATTTGCGCTCCAGTGAGATTGGTTGAGCGGATTCAACCAAATCTGAGGTAGCATCAGGAAACGATAAAAGTTATAATACATTATGTTTCTATAAAAGGTTACAGCAGAACTGTATCAGATAATATTAAAATACAGAATTCGAAGCTCAATAGGTAACTTGCATATTTCATTGATCTAGTCTATCTTAAATATTCAAGGATTATGTAATGATACCACACCCAAAAAAAATTAAATACCTAATGCACAAATAATTTATTTACCTAATACTTTTCAAATTCCGCGCGTATACGCATACTGGCTTGAAGTAACCTCACTGCATAAGGCGTCAAACTTTTAACGTATGAATATTATTTTTATCACAGAAGTAATTTTTAGTTTCCTATTTAATACAATCATTATCATCAGATATTTTTCAATGCTTTCAACTGAAGTTACTGAAGTGACTGACAGCGCGTTTTTAATTCCGTTTCAATTTACGTAGATTTTAATTAAAATATTATGCAAAAACGTAATAATTTCAGAATAAATCTTCCAGTAATATGCACTGAACCCACCGCCGGCGAGCAGCGAGTACTGTCATAGTAATTCTACTCGTTTTCTCGCTCAAGCGAGTAGAATTACTATGAGATTACTCGCTACTCGCCGGCCGTGGGACCAGTACCATACACTTGTAATGAATATCATTATTGGATTACTAATATAATTTCTCGATGTAATCTTAACGCACGTTCCCCATTGGCGCCACGGACTTACGTTCTGTTATTTTAAGAAATAAGAACTATTTATTCGAGACAAAGACAACAGTTAACACAGCAAAATGGAATATAAAAATAAACAAAAAAAGTTGTGTTATCTCGAAACGGTACCATCTCAGCATAATGCGGGCAATCGCCAGCGCTGGTCTTCCGATGGGACCGTCGAGTGATTTCACGGTGTGTAACTGTACGAACATAAAATAATAACAATAATAAATAAAGAACGATTAACATGAAAAAAAAAGAAGACGGATTTTAAAAACAAAGTTTGACATTAAATAAGAAAAAAAAACGTGATAAATGAACGCAGCAGCCTGTGCAATCTGTTCCAGCTAAACTAGCGCCAATGGTAGTATTTTAAGTTTTGATATTTGCAAATTCACAGAACAATACGTTTTCCATCCATTTGTAAACTAATCCAACGAATAGTTGCCCAATACGATATCTTTTTGAGAATTTGTAAAAAGTTTTAACGCCAGGAACCGCGCGACCACAACTGGACTAAAATTATTTGAATAATACCGAATACTTAACAAAGTTCTGTATTTAATTAGCTTTGTTTGGACAGTTCGCTGGTTCCACAGTAATTCCGAAACACTGCCTCATCCGTCAAAAACAAGCAAAAAACTTTATCCCTAGCAATCACCGGATGGCGGTATTAAAAAAATAAAACATTCCGAACTCATCACTGGAATATTCCCCCTGAGCAATTAATTCAAATTTGGAACAGGTCGGATTCTTTTTCTTTTTATCGGAGCAGGTAACTGGCCGGTGTCAGTCCACCTGCTATCCTGCCAGTTATTCATGGTCCCCTTGCCTGTTTGGCTTTCCCCTCTGTGGCCCGAGCATGGTGCGTCCGAGGGGAGCAGGGTAGGTCGCTGTAACCTGGCCCTCAGTCCAATGCAGCCACCTGTGAAGTTTACACGGGTTCTATTGACAGACGTGCGTTATTGTGTGAGGAATCATCTGCCAGACGTTCTCAAGGTATTTTTTTTAGAAAGAATAACTAGTGTCGATGATTTATGGTGTATTATTAGAAATGGCGATGGATATTGTGAATTATAGTGCTAAAAAAATGACTTTTGTCGGTAGCATGTGTATTTTTCGTATTATTACCTTGTCTCTGGTAGGTAGACTGCCTGCCGTTTCCTTTAGCTTGTATGTTAATATACATGCATTCGTGAGTGAATCACAATTGTTTGAAACCTTTGTGTTGTACGCTGTTTGAATGCACAAGCCAGATCAAATCTGACTGTGTATAAATCATGAGTTCCTTTTACTGTATACTCGTAGCTTAGAATTATTAAAAAGAATAAAAATGGATTATCTCTACTACCTACTTTACACATCCTTATTGATGTAACGGTAATTTAGTTAGTTACGTCCACAATGCCTTTACCATGAGTTTGCATGACCGTACTCGCTAGCGACTGCGTAAACGATTTAGTATGCCGATTCTTAGTTCTATTGCGTAACCGCCAGAGGCGCTGTACTTTTGCCAATACAAATTTTTACGCAGTCGCTAGCGAGTACGGTCATGTAAACTCAAGGTAAAGGCACAGTACTAATGACAAAAGTCAGAAAGATGATGTGCTACTTACCTCACAGTTAACATTACGCCTCTGATTAAAAAGAAATGTTCAAACGACTATAAAGACGTAAAGTAATTGTAACCACTGACTCGGAAAGCAAAAAAGGTAATTACCATAATTTTAAAATTATAATTCTAGCGTAATTATGATGTAGCTAGCGGAACGCTACAATTGTAGCCCGGATAAGTAAAGAAGTCGTAAAATGTGTTGTGACGTGCGTAGTTAGGAGTTGCGTTGTTTGGTCGACTTACAATAGTAAGAGTTAATGAATGAATCGATTAATGAGCGATTGAGCGATGAATGAAATAGTGCACAATGCAGTTGTGGTGCGGCAAGGTCGAATGCTGGTTTGTATTCTGTCGAAGTTGAAGCTTAAATACATCGCTACTTTTACCTAGATGCAAGCAATGAATCAAAGCCGCGGTTCCATCTGTTAAATACATCGCTACTTTTACCTAGATGCAAGCAATGAGTCAAAGCCGCGGTTCCATCTGTTAAATACATCGCTACTTTTACCTAGATGCAAGCAATGAGTCAAAGCCGCGGTTCCATCTGTTAAATACATCGCTACTTTTACATAGATGCAAGCAATGAATCAAAGCCGCGGTTCGATCTCTGTCTTAATCAACGGAAGATGTGGCTATGATATCACTTTTACTTTGTCTTTAATTTTGAACTTAAAGGGACATTAGAGGACTTTTATTTATAAATGGTGGCAAAAGGATTTTTCTTACATTGTGTTTCTGTCAAGATAATACTTTAGCAAGTCGATTTCGCAAGATCCAAAACCATCAATTTAAAGTTTCTTTTTACTGATAACCTAAACTTAACAGCCATGTTCGCAATCCTCGTCAAGTAATTATCCTGAAGCACTTTAAAAAGCGACTTGTATTTCTGAAATTCTTGGCAGTTTTTGTGTTGCTTGTTTGAGCAAACATTCTATAAAAATAATAATGAAAAATGTTTCTTGTAGCCGCGAGGGAATGTTCGTCTTTAAATTGGAATTGTTTGCTGATCTTTTTCATCTTTATTACTAACAGAGATCGGACAAATTTGCGTCATTGCTCGCAATAATGTGGACATTTATCTGTAGATAAGTAATGTGCTCCTATAAAGTATAATATACAAGGTTGGATATGTACAGGAAAGGGAGTATCTACAAATTATATACATATATACAATAGATAGGAAACACAGGAAGAGACGACAATAGAGAGATCTCTCAGGGACCGAAGTCCAATGAGAGTTGTTGGGAAGTTATATATATGCAACTGATTTTAGAAACATCGATAGCGCGATGCAGAACATGTCAGATTTGACAGCTGACAGGAGTGACGCCACATATCAAAATGTTAATCAATTAATTATTTCTTGAAATAAAATTTGAATGTCCAGAGATAATACTTGCTTATAATCATTATCAAAATGTAATTTAAAGTGGTTATCGTTTTCGTAAATATTTTATATAATAAAAAAGCTACGATTTTAAATTGACACGATTATTAACACTAGAATTAATACCCATCAACTACTACATGGTAAATATCCTGCTATAAATAAAAATAAATAAATATTAGAGGACAATCTTACACAAATCGAACTAGCCCCACAGTAAGCTCAAGAAGGCTTGTGTTATGGGTACTAGACGATGATATATTTAATAGACATAAATACTTAAATACATAGAAAACATCCAAGACTCAGAAACAAATATTCATGCTCATCACACAAATATTTGCCCTGACCGGGATTCGAACCCAGGACCGTCAGTTTCACAGGCAGGTGCACTACCCACTAGGCTAAACCGGTCGTCAAAACCTACAAAACTAACCGCTATTTATGGTGTTGACAATAGAGTTGGCGATTTCGAAGGCTTTGTCCGTGTTTTGTCATAGTACGAGATCATGAACAAGAGTCACGACTTAAAGTAAAATAGCATTGAAAGAAAGAAAGAGAGAAAAAACATTTATTCTTGGCACAGGAGTTAAACGGAAACAAACGGAGTAATACACATAACAAGGATTAAAGTTGAAAAACAAATAAAAACAGTAAAAAGTGTAAAAACAAAAAGAAAACAATTAAAATACCACGAAAAGGTCCTCTCAGCATGGCGTCGACCTAACTGGTCGACGCTGTGGGGCTACCGCGAACCACAAACGAAGTTTTCTCTCTGTCTCACTTATGTGCAAACTTGCAAGTGCGACAGAGAGCGAACTTCGTTTGCTGTTCGCGGTAGCGCCCCGGGTCTTCCATTGGTAGGTATAAAAGCCGAATAGCAACGAAATTCGCCCGGCAAGCGGCTGATCTCGCCAAAAGCCTATCGCAATCCAAATTAGCTTTAGAACAGAACCGGTCGCCTGAATAAGCCATTAATGGTCGCAATTATGGCAGCTGTATAAGGCGACCGGTCCGCCGCATAAATATACGTGGCGCAACACGTCTAGACTGGCCTATTATTTTAGCACACTCCTATTTGGTTGGTGAACGTGTGGAAATTAGAGGGTTAAACCTTTGCCAACATTAAATAAAATAAAATAAAAATCTTTTATTTCAGACACATTGATCCATATCTTGTTAGTAGCGAGAAACAACTTAAAAACTAATGTTATTATTATAGGAAACAAAACAAAGAGAAACTTGTGGTCCTAGCCTACTTGACATATGTCAGTGTAGTCCTGACCCTCTCAATCCAATGCCACAATATGTGACACTGAAATCTACCAGCAATGACTTTCAGAATGCTGTTTTGACTTTCCCTGACGCGACCCAACAGCGACGTTTTTTTTTCGCATTATCGCATGAAAGTCATCTGTGTGGGCCTTTGCGAACATTTCCGACGCGCTGCACCATTTCGGGAGTCTCAACAGCACTCTGAAAGCATTGTCGTTAGCTCTGTTTCACACAGGTGTACTGAAGAAACCGGCCAAGTGCGTGTCGGACTCCGCACATTTAAAGTTCCGAGCCAACCGCGAAACTGAGTTCGTTCTAATAGGAAGTTGTTTTAACTAGTTTCATTACAATTTTAATAAGTTTATGTTTTTCTTATCTGTTTACTGAAATGTGATAATCCATATTGAAATAACCTTATGGCGGCCGGCACTTACGCCTTTATTGCCGCTGTTCCAATACAATAGTGAATAGGTGTAACGTAAGCGCCTGCTGCCATAAGGTCCCTTTCGATGTGGATTATCACAAATGGTCGAAATTAGGCCATGTTGCTTGTGACGTCATACCGCTACAAATAGCTTTAAAACCGTTTTAGCTAGTTCATATTATAATTCTTCGAAGTGTCACGCGGAGAGGTTATACTTCATTTATAGCAGTGATATCATACAAACACTAAATCGAGTTAAAGCGCGAAAATTTAAACAAAAAACCGGCCAAGTGCGAGTCGGGCTCGCGCACAAAGGGTTCCGTAGCAGCAAATATAATAAACTTATTATCTCAAAAACTATAAGAGATACTTTGATCAAACCAAAAATCGTTGAAAGAGTTAATTAGCATGCATCACCTCTATTTTTTTTAGAATTTTATACCCCGTAGTTATAAAAATAGAGGGGGGGGGACATACTTTTTACGACTTTGAGAGCTGATATCTCAAAAACCGTTCACTTTAAGAAAAATGTTTTTTAGAAAACTTTATATCATTTTAAAAGACCTTTCCATTGATACCCCACACGGGTATGTACATCGAAAAAAAAATTTTCATCCCTCAGTTACATGTATGGGGGGCCCCACCCCCAATTCTTTTTTTTACTATTTAGTGTCATAATTTTGTAGCGGTTCATACAACACATATTCCCATCAAATTTCATCACTGTAGTACTTATAGTTTCCGAGTAAATCGGCTGTGACAGACGGACAGACGGACAGACGGACAGACGGACAGACGGACATGACGAAACTATAAGGGTTCCGTTTTTGCCATTTTGGCTACGGAACCCTAAAAAAGTATGGATACTATTTCACTTCTCATGCTCGAAAAGTGTGTCATATTAGACTTGTCAAGCGGGGCTAAAGTAGTACATTTAGCCCCTAGGGAAAATATGAATACATATTTATGATTTACAAAACATTTGAATTTGACCAATCAAATTACTTCACCTATTAAATCCACCAATCACAGAACACTAATTTAACTCTAAAAAAATATTTGGTATTGGGTATTAACCAACCAGACTACAGCTTTACTAAAATCGACCGATTGGTGATCGATGTGAATAGAGTGTATAACTCTCGTCTAAAAGCTATATTACACCTCGAACTATTTTCCCGAACGAAGTGAGGAAAAACTATCTCGTGGTAATATGGCTCATTTTAGGGTCATACAATCTACAATTTTTTGATAGCTGAAGCGATTAATTACGACATTTCAAACAACCGATTATAGAAAATCGTCAAGTGCCCAATTTTTAGTTACATTTACATCAACTGTCTGTGCATATACATCATCATGTTTGTCAAATCAGCGCTGTAGGTGTCTGACACCTCAGCATAATGCTGAGCCAGTGTCCGTTTCACTGCCGCGGGGACACACATGTTGTGGTTTGTTTTCTTCTGTTGTTTATTTTTTTGTAACATCCTCGTGGCGCCCAAAGATTTTTTGGCTCCTTTTTATAGGACATAATAGTTACAGTCATATCCGCCCAAGATTTTGAGTTGAAATTTGTATATGTTAGAGTTACCGGTTTGAAGTGAAACTTTCAGGGTATAATTATGATTATATTAGTATGTGTTTTTAAATTCAATTATTTGTCTACCTTTTGATCTTTACAAAGGCCACTGGGCCTCAATTACTAGATTTACAGAGTTTATTAATATGGCCTTCTGAAAGGCGCGTGGGCAGTAATTGAAAGTTAGTTGAAAAAAGTGTTGGGCTGGAGCCGCCATGCTTATTTTGGTTTATCAAAAGGCGCGTGGGCGTCACGAGGATATCTGTGTCTTCTGTGTCTGTGAATAAATGTTTCTTTCTTTCTTTCTTTCTGTCTTTTGTATCAAACCTACTTGATCCGTTAGATTTCGTTTGACTCCTTTATTCATTACCAACAGGACGTCACGCAGTAATCCATAACCGAGGACCTTAAGGTTCTACAAGAAGGTCCGTTTCGGTGCGCTAGTGTCCTTCGCCCGCGGAATGGCGGTACATTGGTATTCTAGTGCCGCCCGTTTTTGTAGGAATCGCCTTGTGGGGACGTGATGTGAACGGCAATATTTCCACAACTTCAACGCTAGGCACTCGTGTATCTTGACCCTGGCTGTTGTCAAAACTGGGGGCGATCAGAGCTCTGGTTTATACTGGTTCGGCTGAAGCAAGACAAGCATTGCCAATCAAGAGTGCACGGGCATTCACATCGAGTAGCTATCTAGTCGCATTACCCAAAACAATTTGTCCACTCGATTTGACAGTCACGCAATGACATGCTTATGTTTTAATGTTTATTTGGGCAAACAACGGTACAAATAATACTTAAAATTATAACTTACACTAGATACATCGACCAGTAAAGCTGCCACTATTATGTAATACATCTAAATTATTGACATACTTAATCGTGATGGTAACCAAAAACAACATATTAGACTTATTTCAAGACTTTGAGGACATTAAACATGCAAGAAATGAATAAACTTAAACTAGATTAAATATGTTGTAATATATCGTAAAGGATCATTAAGAGTCCTTATCTGTTAAAAAACGTTCATCTATTTAGGTCATTTTCTGATTGAATTGACATGCATCGTCATTTTTTCAATGTTACTATCTAGAACAGGACTATTGCGACCTTATGTCATAAACTGTAAATGTATTTTTGGATTTTTCATTAAGAAATATCGTTTCAAACATCATTCCAAATCGACCATTTTCAATCTAAAAACTGTTTTTCCCCTCTTAAATTCTACTACACACAATAAAATCAACAAATGGGTATGTCACTATCTAAAACTTTAATAAAATCATCGTATCCTTTAATCACTTTCAAATTCAAATTCAAATTCAAAATGATTTATTCCCAAAAAAGAAACAAAATGTGTACAGTACAAAGAATCTCTTATAACATAACTTAAAAAGACACTGAAAATACATATTTATTTGTATTAGGTTGGGCAATGGGTGCTCGTCTCAGCATATGCAGGGCTTTAGGCCTTGCGCTGATTTTCAGACGAGTCCCTTCGACAGGGTTGGTCGTAACACTACGTCTAGGAGACAATAATTGAATTGCTAACTGAATCATTTGCCCGGCAACTTTTACATTTGAGGTATTATCAATACTGTCATAATTTGAAATCAAAACTTTTATATACTTAGGCCTCTTAACCTATGTGTTGAGGGTGAGGGACTAAAGGGGGGTTACGTAACGGTTTTGAGCGTCCGTAAGGTGGATCATACAAGAAACTTGTTCCGTGCAAAAACGAGAGTTAAACCCGTTTCGTAATCAAGTTGCTGCATTTGTATTTAGTTGTCAAAACATCAAATCCTCTAATCTATTACGAGTCGAGTACGCGCTTGGTATTCTTCTGGAGCTTAAACTTATGTCTCGGCTTGCCATCACTGTAATCTAAGATCTCAAGCTTACATGGTCATTTACTCGTACATTAGAATTACGATTTGAAACAGGATATTCGGAAAAGTTCTCAATCGAAAAAAGACTGTTTCCGGAAAGAACTCGCGTATTGATACTGTGAGTGTGGTGTGTCGTGACCGTAATCGAGTTTCAAGTGACAAGGCGGGATGGACAGTGACGGTGACACTATGGGAAAAAAGCGAACCAGGAGGAGGGTAGATCGCTATGGTGTGTGGTTAGACCACAACTAAAACTCGCAGCACGTCAGTTAACCCTTGATAATGGCGCTTGCAACAGTGCCGAAATATCGGGAACTCAAAAATACAAATATACATGGTAAATATCCCGTTTCAAATCGTAATTCTAATCACTGTAATCTATTTAGTCGCATACGTGCTTGGTATTCTTCTGGAACCTCGACGTATATCTCGACTTACCGTCAAGTTTGGTCTTCCAGCGTTATAGTACGTATAAAAAAGGTTATAGTGCGTCTCCAACCCGGATCCCCTGCTTTTATGACTTTGATCTGAGGTCTAGATCGTATAGTACCGACGAATTCCAACTTTGACCTGAAAAGCCGCCATTTAAACGCGCGCCACGTCCCGTCGTTTTTGTACGTCTCTTATCTACGGCGATGGATCGTGCTCTGTAATAGGGCATATCGTCTGATGTGGCTTTTGAAAAAAACAAATTAAAATTACGACAAAACCACTTCATATCGACTTCATAGCGGAGTGAATAATTTAATAAATGACAAGTTAGTACGTCCAACTTTAGGGCAGGTAAGGGTCCTTATCAGTTAAAAAACGCTCATCTATTTAGTCGATTTTCTTATTAAATTGACACATATCTTGACGTTTTAGCAGTGTTACTATCTAGAAAAGGACTATTGCAACCTAAAGTCATGAATTTTAAATGTATTTTTTGTATTTTTCTTTAAGAAATATCGTTTCAAACATCATTCCAAATCGACCATTTTCAAGGTAAAAATTGTGTTTTTCCGCTTAAATTCTAATACAGACAATATAAAAAAAGCCATGTTACTATTTAAAACTTTAATAAAATTATCGTATATTTAATAAATTTAATGGTATTATCAATACTTTTGTCATAATTTGAAATCAAAACATTTTAAAACTTATAAAGCCTCGTAACGTACGAAAAATAAGTATGAAAAATGTTTGCCGAAGGAGGTTCTCAATGAGGCAGTCGTGTCATGTAAATACCTACGGTTGGTACGCGATGTTTCGATCATTGCTTAAAAGAAGAGCAGCAGACCTTATATGCTTAGATCTTATATGTGGAAAGGATATCAGACTTCGAGTCTGATATCCTTTATTAAAATAGAAACTACGACG
Organism: Epiblema foenella; assembly: GCA_963556455.1. Lineage (NCBI taxonomy): Eukaryota > Metazoa > Arthropoda > Insecta > Lepidoptera > Tortricidae > Epiblema > Epiblema foenella. The sequence goes on along the minus strand of OY747102.1, from coordinate 336,906 downwards.
TTTGACGACCGGTTTAGGCTAGTGGGTAGTGCACCTGCCTGTGAAGCTGATGGTCCTAGGTTCGAATCCCGGTCAGTGCAAATATTTGTGTGATGAGCATGAATATTTGTCTCTGAGTGTTGGATGTTTTCTATGTATTTAAGTATTTATATCTATTAAATATATCGTCGTCTAGTACCCACAACACAAGCCTTCTTGAGCTTACTGTGGGGCTAGTTCGATTTGTGTAAGAATGTCCTCTAATATTTATTTATTTATTTAACTAGCGCCTACGCTGGGGTTTAGGTAGCGGACCCTGGTTATCTTTCAGGATGCAACTGTACTGGTACACTAGGAGGATGATGATGATGACTATCATTGACTGATTGTTTTGATTAATAACCCTTTTCATAGCACCAGCTATTCCCACGGGTTTTGTAAGAGTATTACGGGAATCGGGTTGAAGTGTGGTACGACCGATAGGCTAGTTATCCTTAAACCTGCAATTACTAGTGCTGTGTGTGCACTTGGTCAATAAATAAAATAATAAATAAATATAAATATTTGTGGACAATCTTACACAAATCAACCTAGTCCCAAACTAAGCAAAGCTTGTACTATGGATACTAGGTGACGATATACATACTTATATAGATAAATAGATACTTAAATACATAGAAAACATCCAAGACTCACGATCAATTTTCGTGTTCATCACACAAATAAATGCCCTGACCGGGTTCGAACCCGGGACCCCCAGCTTCGAAGGCAGGGTCACTACCAACAAGGCTAAAGCGGTCGTCGTATTTATGCGTCGCAATTATGCGCTTACTTATTGATCATGCTGCGTGCACTTGCTTTGGATGTCATGCTGGTCTATAAACTACTGATTTTGTGCAAACTTAACTGTATCATATTTTGTGTGATGTCTGTAAAGTGTACCTTTTTGAATAAATAAATAAATTACTTAAAGAAGCACTGAAATTAATTTCCAAGTGCCCTGACTACTTTTGGGATTAGAGGTGTGAGTTTATGTATGTGTGGATGTGCAGAACCTTTAGTCAACTTCTTAATGGAGGCGTTTTCGTACTATGACTGACTGACTGGGCCTGCTTACTATGCGAAATGTATGTAACCTTGTAGTTAATTATCAAAATCGTGATAACCATTGCTTTGTGATGATTCCGTTCGCACAAACAAAGCAATAATGGCCGAGACACGCGACGGAGCTTACTGGTTTTTTTAGCTAAAACAGCCAGATTTTCTTTATGTGTGACATATAATAAATAATAATAATAATAATAATAAAGCTTTAAAGAAGAGTCTCGACCAACACCTCAAGAGACTCTCGCTAGATAGCTGGGTCAAGGGTCAGATACAGAAGGCGGTACTCCTGGACACGGCGCGGATAGTCAGGAGGTTCCTCTCTCTGTCGCCCTAACCACCGGTAGCTTAGGCCCCGCCTCGCTGCCGGCGGCACACTAGGTTAGGATTTTGTAATATTTTTGTGTTTTGTAAGTGTATTATTATATTTTACTTTTTATAAAAATATTGTAAAACCTAACCTAAGACCAGACATAAATAAAGAGAATAATAATAATAAAGCTTTAATTAATTCCATGCATATTACATATAAAACGATACAATTGGTAACTTGTTAACCTATAATATTCGATTACAGTTGTTAGATGAATTTGATTTCTAATTATAACTTCTATTTTGTATTTATTATTTGCTTAATTTATTTATTATTTAATTATTAATCAATTTATTTTATTTTATTATTTAATGCGTGGACCCCATTCGGGTAAAAGCCTCCCCAAAGGAATGCCATCCTTCTCTGTCCTTAGTTTGTTGTGTGACATATAATATAGCTTTAGTCTCTGTCACACTTACGTTCTTGTCAGTAACGGACGACTTGACGAGGAATTGACTTGAAAGTTTCTCACGGAACCCTAAAAATACCAAGCTATAAACCATTTAAACCGGTGTAAATAAAAAATAAAAAAATGGGATCTAGTGAACTTATAGTAATATCAAGCTACAATTGAAAGTGTGATTCCGCTCCCATATGACGTAACGAACTACATCATCATCATCATCCTAGCGTTATCCCGGTACAGTTGCATCCTAAAGGATGCCCGGGGTCCGCTACCTAATTCCAAGAGTTGGCGTAGGCACTAGTTTTTACAGAAGCGACTGCCATTTGACCTTCCAACCCGAGGGAAAACCAGACCCTATTGGAATTAGGCTTGTCAAGTGAGTGGGCAACTTGACTGTTAGAAGTTCTCGAGCCGCCCGAAGGCCTCTAACTTGGCTTAACGACTGCTATCATAGACAGCAGCCGGGATCAACGGCTTAACGTGCCTTCCAAAGCACGGGAGCGCTCAGTTAATAACCACTCAAAGCGGTCACCTATCCAATAACTGACCTGGGCCGACGTTGCTTAAGCTCGCATACCGCACGCGGTACGCGGGCGCCGCTGGGCCACGAGCGCTCCATGTAACGAACTACATATATGCATACCTGTGTGAGATATGAGCGTAATACATAGAAACTCGCTCACTGCTGAAACACTGTCTACTAGGAGAGAGGCGCTCATTTTATAATTGGACATACTCTATCTGATAAAGATTTAGTCTATCACATCTCTCCCTGCGTACTTATTAAATCTAAAATTGCTTCCTCGTCTTAATCATTTTGGTAACTAATGTTACTTCACAAGGACGGTATTACGAATTTCGGTATTAAACTGTTTAATTTTGCTTTTATTAACTTACCGACTAATATTACATCCAAAGAGCTTGTGCCAACCGCTTAAGATCCAGCACTGAAACAGGTACTCAGCAGTTTTCGTATTTAGTAATACACCGTAATGTTAATATTCGACATCCCCTTTGAAGACGCGATGGTACACTCGAATTCGTAAATACAGTCTTGTACGCTTCCAAAATATCTGAAGATTAATATCTTTGATCATTTTGTCAGAGCTGAGAAAATCTATTTCGTATTTGTTCGCGGGTGAGTTTGAGTGAGGTTCGCTCATTCCAAAATTTAACATTTTCTTAATTTGTCCTTACCGAGCCCGGATTGTTAACGACTCATGAGTGTTTATTTCTGACTAACTATTTTGACAGTTTTGCACTCTGATTTCCTTAATTTTCACTTACCTTTCGGACCTGTAAGGATATCAATTAACTTTAACGATGAGAATCCCTCGCGTCCTCGCTTGAACGTGCGCCAAGCCCTACGTCGGAGTGAAGTGCGCGACATTTATACAATCGGGCGGGACGACCTGGACGCATTTTCCTTAACTTGGCGGGAACAAACTAACAATAGGGCCGAATGGAGGAAGAGAGGGAGGCCTTTGCCCAGCAGTGGGACACTCAAATAGGCGCTAAAAGAAAGAATACAATAAATCTTTACAAGGCTCCCGATTTTACCATACAAACTACTGTTCTAGAACAGCGCAAAAGCACTGACCGAATGGAGGAAGAGAGGGAGGCCTTTGCCCAGCAGTGGGACACTCAAATAGGCTAGAAAAGAAAGAATACAATAAATCTTTACAAGGCTCCCGATTTTACCATACAAACTACTGTTCTAGAACAGCGCAAAAGCACTGACCGAATGGAGGAAGAGAGAGAGGCCTTTGCCCAGCAGTGGGACACTCAAATAGGCTAGAAAAGAAAGAATACAATAAATCTTTACAAGGCTCCCGATTTTACCATACAAACTACTGTTCTAGAACAGCGCAAAAGCACTGAAGTACTTTTAGACATAAATCCTTATAAAGTTAACATTCGTATAATATTTTTTATTATTTAAAAGTTATGACAGTAACAATAACATTAAAACGAACCTATTACTAAATATAAACCTAATAAAGATCCCCAAATCTATCCCCTGAGGCGGGCTGCCCACAAGGCTGGCTACATTCGTATTTACTATTAACTCTTTTGAATAAAGATCGAAGACTTCCTTCTCATTTACAATTCTACTTTGGATCGCGGTAATAAAAGTGAAACTCATATAGTGCCCACAAACCAAACTGACGACCGGTGCCATAAAAATGCGAGACAAACTACTTAACACCGTGCAAGTATGTAAGAGATAGCGCTATTAACTCGCTCGTCAGTTTGTTCTGTGGACACTATAGTTTAAGCTACGTATGTGGTCTAACCGTGACTCTGCAGTTCGGACGTATTTTTATACATATTTATGTGATCAGTGTCCAAACTTGGTTGCTTTTATGCATTTTGTGATCACCCAGAAATGAGGGGCGCCATTCGATATTGTATTTTTACAGCGCCTGATCGATTTTGAAATTTTCCATGACACGACCTAATGGCCACTCGTCTGCCTATTGCATAACCTTTAATATAAGCCATTCGCCTCCGACAAGGTGGAGTGATGACCTGGTGAAGGTCGCGGGAATCCGGTGGAAACGAACGGCACAGGACCGGTCTAAATGGCGAGCCTTGGGGGAGGCCTATGTTCAGCAGTGGATGTCTTTCGGCTGAAATGATGATGATGATGATGAATATAAGCCTTAACGCCTTTTTAGGGCCCCAAATAGCTGATTCACACTCGTGTTAATTTATATCAGCTGGGTAGGAATGTACCTAACTAAAAATATCCGACAAGGACGACAATTTCTCAATGTTTTGCTAAATGTCTTACTTGCACAAGTATTTAAAAGGCAGGAAAATTAGCCAACACATTTTCTAGGCTGCCATTTCCTCCAGCCTTCACGGCCTTTGTCCATTACTGCTAACTAAACATTTACATACAAGCCTTAAGATAAGCAATTTGACACTATACCCACTCGGTTTAAGTTTCAAAATGGAGTATAAAAAAGTTACTATCTTCATTTCGACATGGATAAAAAATAATGAAATAATTGAGAAAATTCCGCTGGTTAAATTTAAAACTTATTAAGTATAAAGATAAAAATGAATTTAGACTTTATCGTACAGCGTTACATGTGAAATTTGAATGGATTGTTATGAACTTATGATACATATGTGTATGTGTAGAAAATGAAGCGCGTTAAAATTGTACCTACCTAGTAAAACTGAGACTTAATGCAATGCAATTACGATACAAATTAGTATGGACGTGTGACGTTGTCACATGAGTGACAACGCAGGAGGCCTATGCCTATTGGAAGTGTGTTGACCTAACCAAACAGTTCCGTGAACGCTCAAATATCTTTGCTCTGTTCATTGACAAGTCAATGTCGCCTGTAAGTGATTTATTTCGAGAATACCGTTGAAATAGTAAATTAACATTCTAAGTAAATACTTGGTAAACAAACGTGCTGTGTGGCAACAGTTTAGTTCAGGGCCACGGTTCTACCAATCACAACTGACAAAAGAGACATCCCTAGGATATCACGTTCACTTTTAGGCGAAGATCAGCGTCGGCTCTCTGAGTCGGGATTATGCTGAGGTGCGACCTTTTAGCGACGATATTTGTTTTGATGTTATTTTTAATTGTATTTTCATGTATACATTTGACGACCGCTTTAGCCTAATTGGTAGTGACCCTGCCTACGAAGCTGGAGGTCCCGGGTTCGAATCCCGGTCAGGGCATTTATTTGTGTGATGAACACGAATATTTGTTCCTGAGTCTTGGATGTGTTCTATGTATTTAAGTATATATTTATCTATATAAGTATGTATATCGTCGCCTAGTGTCCATAGTACTAGCTTTGCTTAGTTTGGGACTAGGTCGATTTGTGTAAGATTGTCCTCAAATATTTATATTTATTTATATTTGTACATTTATATTGATTGTCCAGAATAAATGCTTTCTTTCTTTTCTTTCATTTTGGAAGTGTTATTTAAGTGGTGATATAGACACGCCGGGGTTATATATTGTCATCTCAAAAAGGCTCTAGCGAGCTACTGTTTAGAACTAAAACTCTCAAATTTAATAATAGTTACCCATATAATTCAGTTATTATTGGTCTCATTCCAGGTGACTATGGAGGCCGCGTTTCGTCACCGGGCGGGAGCAGCCAATTGGAAAATGGAAAATGCAGATGTGACCCGTAATAAGAGAATGCGGGCTGGCAACAACGGCAACATTGCCCGAATAGGATGCTATTTTCCATATTTTCACATTCTGACAAGTATGCGAGTGCGAGAGAGAAGGGTGCCTTATTCACGTCGATGTCGGGTGCTGTTTGTGGAGCCCGGTCTCTTCATGCTTGCTAGGACATAGTGACTACGTTAATACTAGTGTATTTTTATAGGGGATTGACGAGAGACATCATCCTGTTGTGGATTCGTTTTTATTATCAGTGACTTAGAGACCATATACATCTCTGACAATATTAAATTAATCTTAATTTTGACGCTCACAGACCATGTACATATCTGGGATATTATATCAATTTCATTATACTCCTTGTTTAATCTTGAGACTTTATACATCTCTAACTTTACTGATGTTGTAATATTTGTAATAGATAACTTTGCAAGTTTATCTTCACTGTATGACATTAATTTTGTTATAATTGTAAACTCGAAATTATTATTCTTTCTTGAACTGTAAATTAATATTTTGACATGTAAAAGTGCCCTTGTGGCCTATTTGCAGAATAAATGTTCGATTTTGATTTTGATTTTCGATAGCTGATAAGATTGCAAACATCATACGTCTGCTGAAAACGATTCAAAGAACATTAACACTAGATTAGACGCGTCCAGCTGCTGGCGTCAGTCTCGATAAATGCCAGCGCTGGCAGGGTACTGGATCCGTATAAATCAAAAAATCAATATCCAACATTTATTCTGCAAATAGGCCACAAGGGCACTTTTACATGTCAAAATATTAATTTACAATTTAAGAAAATCTGACTATAATAATACATTTTTCATGTCAAAATATTAATGTACAGTTCAAGAAAGAACCATAATTTCGAGTTTACAATTACAACAAAATTAATGAAGATGAACTTGCAAAGTTATCTACTACAAATATTACAACATCAGTAAAGTTAGAGATGTATAAGGTCTCAAGTCTAACACGTCGTCTACCGGTCTCTGGGTTTATTTTTTTCGTCGGGATGTACATATTTGTCTCTGAGGGTGAAAATGAAGACTAATTTAATATTGTTAGAGATTTATATGGTCTCTAAGTCACTGATAATAAAAACGAATCCACAACAGGATGATGTCTCTCGTCAATCCCCTATAAAAAGACACTAGTATTAACGTAGTCACTATGTCCTTGCAAGCATAACAGACCGGACTCCACAAACTAATCAACGATAAAAATGCTTGTTCAGATGTAGTGTCTCCATATTATACACCATAAAAGTTTTGGACTGTAGTAAAAAATATAGCAAGAATGACAATCAACTTTTTATAAATTAAGTGGTCAAATAATGAGTTTTTGTAGGATGTCTTTGTAAAATTCGCATGTCCTGCGATGGCATTAATATGTATGAAAGTCTTCAGAGTATTTCACTGCGATAAAGAACAAGAATGTATACATATTCATGTTGTCTTTAAGTATATCGGTCAATTTTTTATGTATTTCAGTAAAACTGTTTATAATTCGTTTATGGATTATTCTATTTCTATTTGAGTTTTCTGTTCATAGTGAAACAGAATGTTACTCGCAATTTTGTTACTAAACTTAATTTGATTTGCATTAAGGTCACATAATAGGCTGACGTTATACGAATTTTGTGTCTTACTGTTTTAAATTTAATGAATCTATATTTATTATTATTATGGCTGACACTATTTTATTCTTACTATTCTATAGCAGTGATATATATAATTATATATTATATGTATGTATATTTATATATTATTTAAGTAAGTTTATTTATATTGAATAGTTGTTTTGGATTTTTTTTTCTTTTTTCTCATTGTAATAGTTTATGCACCACCTACTTTTCAGCTTTATATTTCATTTCTCCACTACCCAAAGGTTGTCTGGAAGAGATCGCTCTTTAGCGATAAGACCGCCTGTTGTTCTTGTCTCCCTGTATCTTTGTTTATTGTTTTTTATGTGCTATTTTATTATGTGAGGTGTGCAATAAAGAGTATTTGTGTTGTATTGTATTGTCACCTGTATAAAATTTGTGTCTACTCATAGTATTGTGGGCATTTGGGCAGTAACCACGATATGTGGAATTTTATAAATGTGAGAAGCGTATTGTTCAACTTAAATTACATATAAGATTTCAAGCTTACATGGTCATTTACATTAGAATTACGATCTGAAACGGGAAGGAAGAGGGTAGATCGCTATGGTGTGTGGGTAGACCACAACTAAAACTCGCAGCACGTCAGTTAATCCTTGATAATGGCGCTTGCAACAGTGCCGAAATATCGGGAACTCACAAATACAAATATACATGGTAAATATCCCGTTTCAGATTTTAATTTAAATTACATAATCCGCAGGCCTCTTGGTGTCTTTAGTTCCTTGGAGTTTGAAACGGATGTTTGTGTGGGATGCTACCTGTGTAGACACACTGGCACCATCCCACCTCCAACGAACTACAGTAAAGGCGGGTGCGGCGGCCGAAATATTAAAGAGTAATAAACATACGAGTATATAGGGGCCTCAGCAGAGATTACAATTTTGTATCTTTTGGTGTCAAAACTCTTGGTCCATGGGGTCCCAGCGGGCACAAGTTATTTCCTGAAATCGGGTACGTTTGGTTGACGTAACTGGTGAGGGAAGAGCTGGCGGCTTCCTCGTACAATGTATCAGCATTGCGATACAGCGAGGAAATGCCGCCAGCATCCTCGTTACAATGCCCCAAGGGCCTGTTTCAGATTTAAGTTAGTTGTAATATCATTTAAGTTATTGTTATTTAACTATTATTACCGCCTGTAAATCAATAAATGCTAATACAAAATGCTCAACAAAGAAAAGTTAAAAGTTAGTAAATTATCGTACTCTTTTACAGTGGATTGTAAATGAAGTTTATTCCACATGTGGTACCTATTGTGGAACATGTCATTTACTAATCACAATGAATTTTTAAATCTTAAACTGAACGCGCCGCACGCAACAGACGTAGACCCAATACAACGAGACTCACACATTGAAAAGTACATGAATATTAGGTGCGAGCCATCGTTTTAAAATTGCTTTTTTTTCTACACGATCATAAATGAACGTGGATTGGTCGTAATATGATGGAAATATTTTTTGAATTACAAGTACAAACAAATGATAATGTGTATGTGCCATTCATTAAATTCTGACCAATCCATTTGAATTTCAATTTGACTTCCTATATTTATTGCAATTGTTTTTATTTTTATCCTTTTGACATATTAATGGACTGTAACTTTAGACATTTTATGTATTTGCACGCTTGCATGCAGGCTAGATGCATGAAACAAAATGTATTGTTACATCCCTATACCTACTGTGTCTATGCAAATAAATAATTTCTGATTTCTGTAAAAATATCTAGTACCTAGGTGTCTCTTCTGTATTATTTTTAGTATAGCTTACCTTAGTAAGATGTTTCAAAACAACGACGATATTCTTTAAAGAATGTCATTAACGTTCAAGAAAGAAAGCAAATGAATCGCTCCAGAAAAAGTGAATTACGGCACTAGAAGCAAAAGAAACTCGTCGTTAGCAAGTTAGCAAGGAACAAATGAAGATCGTCGGGAAGTAGATCGGTGAATTATCTTTGGTTATCTAGCTGTATGAGTATATAGACGTCATAAAGCTAGGTTACCGGAGTTAAGTCCGTCTACGTCGACGATGCTACAATAAACAGAAGAAACGAAGACGCAGAAGAATTAAGAAAACTCAGAAGAATTGCCAACATTCGAAAAATTTACGAATATACTACCTAATGACAATTTAGTTTTGAATCCACTAGTGCTGTATGTGCACTTGGTCAATTATGCGCTTACTTATTGATCATGCTGTGTGCACTTGCTTTGGATGTCATGCTGGTCTATAAACTACTGATTTTGTGCAAACTTAACTGTATCATTTATTGTGTGATGTCTGTAAAGTGTACCTTTTTTAAATAAATAAATAAATAATCGTAAATAGAATAGAATAGAATATAATAATGTTTATTGTTGAACTGTGTAGAAAGATGTTAATAAGACATTACATTTAGACTCAACAGTTTGTCCGTCACGGACATACAATATAAAGACAAAATGAACTGTATGACATGCACTTATAAATAGTTAATGTACATAAAATTCATTCATGCAATAAAAGGCCTTATTGACAAGCCAGCGTTTCAAGGCACCTTTGAACTCTTTACCTTCTAAGTTAGTACCTAAGGGTTAATTGAATATCTGTCTTGTCTTACCCAAAGTTACTTTTATACATATGACTAACAACTGACCATTGTTAGTAGACGCTTTATAGATCCCTTAAATACAGTTGTTTTTAAAAACTATCTTTTATAACAAAAAAGGCAACGTGAACATGCAATAAATTAGTTGCTAGGTCTTAAGGGTCCTTATCAGTTAAAAACGCTCATCTATTTACGCCATTTTCTGTTTGAATTGACACGCATATTGACATTTATATCAATGTTACTATCTGGAACAGGACTATTGCGGCGATATGTCATAAACTTTAAACGTATTTTTTGGATTTTTCATTATGAAATATCGTTTCAAACATGACTCCAACCATTTTCAAGCAAAAAAACTTGTTTTTTCCGCTTAAATTCTACTATACAGAATAAAATCAAAAAATGACTATGTTACTATCTAAAACTTTAATAAAATTATCGTAGCCTTTAATAACCTTATTGGTATTATAAATACTTTTGTCATAATTTAAATTCAAAACATTTAAAAACTTATAAGGCCTTAAGGCAAAAAGTTCATTTACAAGGGTCATCAAGCGACAATTCTAAACGGCATTTAATCTGAATGCTTTTGGGTTTACTAGGATATTTTCATGTATTAACACTATGTTGACAGACGGCCGTAATAGTCACCAGTCGCTGGAACAGTCGATTAAACAAATATACGGACGTTCCCAAAGGTAAAAAAATATCTAAGCACCCTTCAAGTTTAGTAAACCAGCGATAAAACTCCCAGCAGCTCAATTCCACTCACACCTCAGATTCGGTTGAAACCGCTCAACCAATCTCACTGGAGCGCAAACTCTTAGAGTATTCCAATGTTCTAAACCACACGCGTGGTCGTGTCGGAGGTTTTCCCCTGGATTTTCCCCAGGCTACTCTCCAACCGCGCACTCCCACCGCTTTATTGGGCCCGGCCTATAAAGTCACAGTCAGATTCAAAAAAGAAAAAAAGGCACCCTTATGCTCTTAACTATAAATTCATATTCACATTATCTATATATCTATATCATATTACTTTGTCGGTGCACATATTTTCAAACTCGGCTGTACTGCAAACATAATAGTCAGTACAATCACCGACTGCTTTAGTCTTCGGTGTTACATATACGCATAGATTTTTTTTAAAAATCTACACAGGGCACCTGTGTAGATTGTCAAAGGTCCATAAAATATAGTGCATCCAAATCATTATACTCATACTCATACTCTTTATTGATAATATTGTTAAATATTACATGTCACATTACAATTTTGCACAATATATATAAAGTAACATTATCTTAGTACAATCATTATTAGATACAGTGTGAACAAATTGTTGTTAATTATTATAAATGTCAGTGAATAGCCATTATTAATTAATTTATACATGCCAAATATAATTTATTTAATTAATTAGCGTTATAAAAGTCATTTAATTTGTAGAACGCATGACCGATTAACCAGTTTTTAACTTCTTAGTAAAAGTGTTAGGGTTGTCGACTGTTTTGATGTGGATTGGTAACATATTATATACTTTCGGGCCGATCACTTGCATAGTTTTGGAGGACTTGGTCAGTCTGTGACTGGCTGAGAGAAGCCGTGTTTTGGATCCCATACGGGTGCGGGTAAGTTTGTTTGTTTGTTCTATATGAAACATACCTGGCAAAATTGTGAGGCTCAATTGCTATTCATTAATTTGTAGGTACCACATTTGAGACCACTACGCTTTAAGCAAATAAATGATTTATGATGTACAAATTAGTTATCTATGGTAATAATAACCAATGCAAAGTTACTCCGTATTTAGTATTCTCTCTGAGCACTAATGAGAATTTCATGTGTAGTGTACCGAAATAGCGCGAATTAGATAATTATAATTATTCCCTAGGCATGCATCTAATCGAGGCGAGTAATCAAGTACCTAATTTTTGTTCTAGATACTAATATGATAGAAATATATAGAATTACTTTGGTCGGGATTTATGAAGATCCAATTTAAATGTTAACTCAGTATTTTTTTGACATAACTTATATACAGACGTAAGGTGTAATCGATCTTTCTAAAATCTAGCCTTAATCTTATGTACCTAGTGTTGTCTTGAAATTGACATTCCAATTCCTAGTTGGATGACTATTTCAATCCGGAACTATTCACTGAAAAGTACTGAGATGACTTCTGTTACCTAGCAGGCATCATAATAATCATAATCATTCATTTATTTGCTTTATCTACACCCATACAGTAAATACTCTTTAATGTGCTCAAAAAGTGTACGTAAGGACCAGCTTTACAATATCGCGCTGGCCCAGGGCGGAGATGGCCATAATAACATCGACAACGGTATCGTTATGGCCATCTCCGCCCATAACGATACAGGCTCGTGCTCAAAAGACTTCAACGGGCTCACGCTCGACCTCACTACACTTGCAACGCAATGGTTCCTGAACACATGAAAGAGGATTTAATATACGGGTGTAGATAAAGTAGTGTATGCAACTGTAAATAATTAGGCCTTAAAACACTAGTGTGATCCTATTATATATAAAACCACATTCGTTTTTTAAGGCCTATCATTATGTATCAGTTGCATAAACTACTATTAAACATATAACAATCCTCGCAAATACATTTTAACATACATACTTACACATAAAACTAATTTCAAACAAAACAGGTCCAAGTAAATAATAAAATAGTAGCAGTATAATTACAATAAATGTTAGAGGCATATTAAGTACATTTGTAAAAATTAAATTAAAACGAAATTATAAATTAATATTGTAAACAAAACAGAACCAGTGCAAGTAAGAAGTAAAATAATACTTGAAAAGTATTAATTAAGATACATATCAGGTACATTTGTCAAAAAATTTTGAAAAATATTCCTTAATTGAGTAAAATGAACGACAGAAAATATTCTTTAACTTTCTTGTCAAAAGTTTCAATCAAGTTTCATCCTCGAAAATGGCGTAATATTAACATTACAATACAAATAGGAGCATCACAAACGCGCCGGCGGTTACGCAGCAAACCTCAAAATGGTCAGAGGTAACTACTAGCTGCAGTTTGATCGTTTATGTATTTCATGTTCCAAATTGGCAATTCAGTAAATGAAACAGGGGGCGAATCTGACACTTACATTTTCCATCCCAAATTAATAAAAAAAATATATATATATTAGAGGACAATCTTACACAAATCGAACTAGCCCCACAGTAAGCTCAAGAAGGCTTGTGTTATGGGTACTAGACGACGATATATTTAATACATATAAATACTTAAATACATAGAAAACATCCAAGACTCAGAAACAAATATTCATGCTCATCACACAAATATTTGCCCTGACCGGGATTCGAACCCAGGACCGTCAGCTTCACAGGCAGGTGCACTACCCACTAGGCTCTAGGCTAAACCGGTCGTCGTAATTTATATTGATTGGGTTCAATCGTAACTGTACGCCGAAGGATATTCGATTTAACGAATTATTGCTAACCACCACAAAATCGTCTATAATCAAGCAGTGTTCGTTATAATCTGATTGAATGGAAAGCTGCCTGCGCCAAATTAAACGTATTGATCTGTCTGTAACCTGACCTTGAAACTCAGCCTTAAAGTAATTTCGTTTCATTTTAAAAGGCCTACCTTCCTAGGTACAAAGAGGGAATGCCGCCAGCGTCCTAGGCACCATGCCACATGGGGGCGAACTGGGTGGGGTATTTTATATAGTAATAGTACATAAGTATAAAATCAAAATCAAACATTTATTCTGCAAATAGGCCACAAGGGCACTTTTACATGTCAAAATATTAATGTACAATTTAAGAAAGTCTGACTATAATCAGGGCCGTCTTTCCCACTAGGCACTAAGGGCACTTGCCCAGGGCCCCGCGATCGATAGGGGCCCACTACTTACTGCCAGATCACCAAACGATAACCAATATTTAGTGATCTGTCAAGGGCATAGGGGCCCCATTACCCTAGTATGCCCAGGACTTCCAATTGGTTAAAGTCGGCCTTGACTATAATAAGTAATACATTTTTCATGTCAAAATAATAATTTACAGTTCAAGAAGGAATAATAATTTCGAGTTTACAATTATAACAAAATTAATGTCATACAGTGAAGATAACCTTGCAAAATTATCTATTAAATTTATTATTATTATTAAAATTAGAGATGTATAAGGTCTCAAGACATATATACAGATATAGTTTACTGTTCTTTTCTTTCAATTATGTACTTACTTAATTTAAAAAAGGCCTGAGCTAGAGAGCATATACTTATGAAATTCTCTAATTTTTACAAACTTTTGTGTAACTTGCACTGTTCGTATGTAAGTATATGTATGTATAGTATTTGCTGTTTTCTCGTGTCCAAATATTTGTCCTATTGTGCGGTTTGCTACCATATTACCGTCCGTCATAAAATATAAGCATTGTTCGTAAATAAAGACTGCATGTGCTTTTTTTTGAACCTGACTGTGGCCCAATAAAGCGATAGGAGAGCGCGGTTGGAGAGTAGCCTGGGGAAAATCCAGGGGAAAACCTCCGGCATGACCACGCGTGTGGTTTGGATCACTGGAATACTCTAAGAGTTTGCGCTCCAGTGAGATTGGTTGAGCGGTTTCAACCGAATCTGAGGTGTGAGTGGAATCGAGTTACGTGAGTGGAATCGAGGTAACCTCCTGCATGTGCATTAACACTTTACCGGTTTATCAACTCTAGGGCCTTTGCCAAGGGTTTAAATTGCTTTAAAAATAGAATACACCCGGAGGCCTTTACCTCAATACCTGAGAATGGTACGAATAGAAGGCACCTGGACCGCCATTTTTCTATTGATGCACTCGTAATCTTTTGCTTACGGAGGCAGAGTCGATAATCAATTGAACATTCGAGGCGGTTGTTACGATTTTGCAACATGGTCATTGGTGCTTTTTTGCGGTTACCTTATAACAATAAATATACTCGTAACCAAAAATTTGCAATCCTTTTTTCAAGCATTTGCCGTTCCCAATTGAGCTGAAATTTGCCATGCCTAAGTTCTGTTACAATACAATATTATGGCACCACCGACGACCTGATGATGGAGACAGAATGTGGCCATAGCAACTCCTAAACTACACAAGATAAACCCGTTGTGTTTGCGCTCATTGAAACGAATATTATTATTACTTTCTCGTTCACGGGACAATGGTATCCCGGACCTTTGGGAGGCGTGCGCGGAGCCGAAGTACCGAGGTACCGAAGTACCAAACGAGTACACCGAGCGGATGCTGTCCCTGCCCGTGTCATGGAACGCACACAGAGACAGCACCCGCCAGGGTGTATAGGGACTATTTCTGGTTGATGGAGCCTAAATGAACTGGGTTATTGGGTGAAAATGATGAATTAATGGCTGGGCTATTGCGTGAGACAACGGACGCCTGCCTAATAAAACTGTCTCAGATATTTATTTCCGGCAGTTGGTGACTCGCTCTCTGCTAGATGGGCCCCCATAAAATAGCGACATTATAAAATGGCCTTAAGGGCAACACCGGTCAGAGAGCTGGGGGTGGAGAGGTGGCACTGGACTTTAAACATATAGCCAACTAGCCACTTAGGTGACCACATCCACCCTCGAGCATCAGCTCTTGCGACTCCACTCTGGACGGCCGGTTAAGGCAAGCCAGAGGCGGGGGGGCCTGTCCCACCAACCACACAGGCCACCCCCAGGAGGACTCAGGTACGTAGGGCCGCTACTCCCTAGCAGCTCGCCACAAGCCACCTTACGTTGACTGATTGCACTGGAAAACCAGTGGGCGATGGGGTCGTCACATCCCTACGCCTTTCGATTATTATTATTATTGTTAGTTGTGGGCCTTCGTTGCCGCCTCGACCAGTATTGATCTATTGTGGCAGCCCTTAAAGTTCTTTGCTTATACCCGTTGCTTCCAGGAATTTCCAGATTCTTTGGGTCGCAATCTGTTGTATCTCCTCTGGGGGCATGATGTGCCTCTCTAGGTAGATACTTCTTTTGCGCATAAGTGGTGGTAATTGAAACGATTGGACTCTACGAGTAGTTGACGACTGTAAAAAGACATATTCGGATATAAAAGTTTATTCCAAAATCGTTTTTTTGACAGACACTTATTTGTTACGTGTTGTTGATGGGCTGTCACTGGATGACTGGACACGAGTCGCCGAGCCGCTCGAGCCACCACTTCGGCAGCTAATTATTTTAAAAAAATGCATGTAATTACCTAGATTTAAGATACATTATTGAGTACCCTTACAGGGTGTTGTCTTGTAACACCTTAATGTATTATGAAGATGACTACAATTCAATAAAGAATAGAATAGAATTAGAATAAGGGTGGATTGCACCAAACCGTCTGTAATAGTAAGCGTTAAAATCAGATTGTATGTAAAGTTTGACAAGTTTCTATGGGTTGACAGCTGCCGGCGCCATATTTGACGATGACCGGCCTGTGATCGTATGTTGGTGCAACCGACCCTAAGTCGTGGTAGCTCATCGGTTATGCTCCGCTGAGCTCCTGTCGGAATAGCATAAAGATATGAGTATATTTGTGTATTGATTTCCCAAAAACCGTACCTAATTAAGATAATTAAAAGACTTCAGACATTTCTAATAGTACAGCTAACGGGCCCCCAGGCGATCGTACCGCGAGGGCGCCGGCAATCGAGAGCAGTGTTGCCAGATGGTTACATTTCTTACATTTTTCGTAACTTTTGACCGGCTCGCGTAACATGTAAGTATTATTATTTATTTATTGATAAATAAACATGTAAGTAACTTCTGTTGTAAAGGATTTTTTTGTAACTTTTGAGGATAATGAGACTGTATTTAAAAAGAAAGGTAATTGTATCTAACCGGGATCAAGCGACACAATTTATAGGCTTCCATACAGAAAAGGTGACAAAATAACCTACATAGTACGACTCTGTCTGTCCGTCTCTTGCAACTTTGTATGACATTTGAGAGACCGCCCATAAGCTCGGCGTAATTCTGTCGCCGAACTCGCCGAATTGTAGCTGTATATGGTGACTCGATTCTTAGAATCGAATGTTTTGATAAGTAATTATGAACGTTTTGATAAGTAATTATGAAAAATATATAAAATGTAACTTTTGTATTAAAAATGTAATTTTTCAAGAAAAGAAATGTAACTTTCGTCCCAACGGCCCTGGCAACACTGATCGAGAGCGTAATGAGGCATTCTAATTGATTAACTCAATCGGGGAGTTACCAACACAATAATGCTAATGTGGGGAGTTAAGACTGTGGATTTTGTGAGATTTATTCGTTGTTAGCTTACTTTTTCAATGATATGTGACGTTGCGTCGTTTTCGTATACTAGTGTGAAGACTGGGTTTAAGGTAGAAACCATAAAAATCCGTTTCTTGATGAAATCGAACACGTCAGTGGGTAAAGCTTTGTTATTTATTGATTAAGATAAATCCTTTACTCTTTAATTAGGACTTTGAGAGTTCGCTGTTTCGTACAGAGTGGAAAGTTTAAATGGATTGGTGAAGGCCTCGATAATAACCATCCATGTGGATAACCTCCGCCATCGCAGCTGTAATGTCAACAAGATACCTGTAATACGAAAAAGTTGTATGTATAGTGTTCAGTGGAATTGACATGATGAGAGACTACGCTCTGTTCTCATTTGATTTTATTTTTAGACTGACGCTCAGAGACCATATACATCTCTGAGGATATTTATTTATTAGATTTTATTATTTTCATGTTGACGCTTAGAGATATATATCACAATATTTTAATTATGATTGGTTTACTTTATTACTTTTTATCTTGACGCGTAGGACCCTATACATCTCTAACAAATCTGGGTTGTTGTTAGTTTCTTAGTCTTATTTTTGACATGTAACACTACATTTGTGTCATTTTCCTTGGCTCTTGAGTATAGATTTAAGATTAATTTAAATTTATTTTATTTTTATCCTTAACTTACACCTTGTATGAAAGAGCGAATTCCTTCTAACACAAGTTTTTACTTAAAAGGAGGATTCGACAACCTTGTTAACGTTATTTGATAAAAGAATAAATAATTTTTCAAAATTATTTATTCTTTTATCAAAAATTCATTTTTGAATTATTTTTTTGACATTTAATTAATGACATATTTGTCAAGGAAACGAACTTGTAAGAATTAATAGAAGGAAATATATTAAAGAGCGATACATTTGGTTGAAGTAGTGAAAGAAAAAAGAGTTGTCATATGAGCTCCATAGACAACCATACAAAACATAATATAAACTATATGTCTCCGACAATATTGATTATTGTATTATTTTTATACTACAAGTATATTATATACATTTTAACTTGTAAAAGTGCCCTTGAGGTATATTTGCAGAATAAATGTTTTGATTTTGTGGGATCTTAAGAATAGGGATAGTACAAAATTTGTACTATCCATATTTGTATTACAAATAATGGTTCCTTGATAGAAATGAGCCATTGTTTTTGTTTGCATTAGTACACGTTTTTCTCACCGATTGTACTTTTCAACGTCCTGTCAATTTCGATTGACATACTTTTTTTTTCTCTTTATTTAAGGAACTTGTCACACAGGTGATCATGTCGCTCCGTTATGATCAACATATATTATTATTGTCTAAATCTAGCTTATTCTATTCAGAATAGCCTTCCGAGCTAGCTCCAACAGTGCTGCGGCCTCGTCCGACAGCGGAGAAGCCAGAGGACTGTTGCAGGCCCCGACATCAAAACCGGACTCAGTAGCCAGTCGTCTCCTGGCGGCTTCATTCCGGACACATTCCATTATAACATGGTACACATCTCAAACTTGGTAACATTTACATTATTTTATAATACGGTACGGTACATTATGAAAATGAAAATCGGGAAAATTGATGGGACCCTCAGGCTCATTACAAAATAATGCTGTTGTTTATCTCTTTCGCTGGGAGACGACGGGTTAAGCCGAATAGAACAAGTTTCACTTACTTATTTATTTATTTATTTAATCTTTATTGCACAAAAGAAACCTTATCGTACAAAAGGCGGACTTAATGCCGTATGGCATTCTCTACCAGTCAACCTTAAGGCGAAGCAGAAATATTTGTTGGCGGTGCAACTAACAACTAACGAAACTCAAAATTAATATTTTATATAATTATTATATATAATTATTTGTGTAATGTAACAAAACGAGTAAATGTATCGTTTTATTACATTACACAGACAATTATATAAAGGCCTACCCATAATACACATACAATACATAAATGTATAGATATATAGATACACATATATATATATATATATATATAGACGAAATTTACAAAACCGATGCTTTACTACTCCACGAATCTGCCAGCAAATAAATCACGTACCGACTTTTTAAAAGAGAACTTGCCTAGGGATCTCTTCCAGTTAACATTTGAGCAAATGAGAGAAGAAATGAACGGTAGACAAATTCAGCAACCTGTAAAACAAGGTATAAAAAGACAAGAGATATAAAACATACATACATATATAATTTATTAAGGACAAATAAATACACAAATAAACGATATTGAGAAGGAAATTATAGCCTGAGCAAAATAAAAGGTAAAAATATATATTTAGTGTCTATTCAGTATTTATTTATGTTTAACATTGGAGACTCTACACCTTTGCATTTATTGAATTCGGGGACACTATATCTAATGTGTTATACATCGATCAATATGTTCGATTAGGCTAGTTTTTAGAGTTAAGTTTAGTTTTAAGATTTATGCTGTAAATTTTGTCAATTGTATTGTGTTAATTGAAAGGACTAAATAAATTGTTTTATGTCACACCTGGCCATAAAGTGGCAATTACCGCACGCTCCGCGCGCGGAAAATCCCACTTCCTGGCAAGGGGGTGACATAAAATTTTGTACTTACCTCGGGCGGTAATTAAGAAAGCCTCAGATCGCATAATTATCGCTCTTGCCTTCGGCTCGGGCGTCAAATACCTGCGATCTGAGACATTCTTTGTTTTACCGCCCTTGGTAAGTAATGTACTAATACATTATCACTGTGGTCATGTCATAAAATGTCATACTTATTACTTAAATTGTAATTATTACATGACTTGTAAAACAGCCCTTGAGGCATACTCAGAGAACAATCACTTAACTTTGAGTTTTAGTCTATGAAGGCTATTGGAAATGTCAACATTAATCAGCAATGTTTAGGGCGCCTCGGGCCAAAACGCTTGTCTCTCATTACTTAAAACATTTCAAAAGTAAAAGCATTGATTCCAATCATGCCAACTAAGCGATATAAAACAAGCTAACTAAGCGATAAAAACGGGATGTTTTAACGCGACGTATAGGAATGATATTGGTTTGACATTTGCTACGTGCACTGTTTGAATCGCTATGCACAATAGAATTTCTTTTTGCTCACCAAAACGAGTACACAAAAGAAAATAATATTAGACACTAGCGACCCGCCCCGGCTTCGCACGGGTGCAATGCTGATGCATGTATTATACATATAAACCTTCCCCTTGAGTCACTCTATCATCTATTAAAAAGAAACCGCATCAAAATCCGTTGCGTAGTTTTAAAGATTTAAGCATACATAGGGATATAGGGATATAGGGACAGAGAAAGCGATTTTGTTTTATACTATGTAGTGATAAAGAATGGTAGACAACAGGCGGTTTATCGCTAAAAAAAAGCTCTTTCAGACCGCCTTATGGGTAGCGGATATAGATGAAAATAATCATAATCGAAATAGTCATACTTGAGGCGTGAGTGCCGATGACAAATATCACACCAATTTCTTTATTTATAAGTCTGAGTCAGATAGACCCACAGCTATGGCATTCAATTATAAAACTTCCCTCTAAAGCGATAAAGTCTTAATGTGTAGTGTAAAACATTATCTTATGTACACTGTTTACACAGCGTCTTGTGTCAAAAGTTGCCCAAGAACACCTACCCTTGTTGAGTGGATATTTTTATTACAAAATTAAGTTCTCTGATGAAACTTGAACCTCTTACATACAATTATAAAGGCTGAGAGGGTTCCCCAGCCGCAAATCAGAGTTGGTACGATACAGCGTCTGGTATATTAGAAGTAACTTAATATTGTCCCTAAATGTGTATTTAGGGACACTATTAAGAGTTTCAAGATTTAATTCAGCTTTGATGGGGGTTGACGTTTTTATATGGCAGCCTTGATCAAAACATCACAAGGGATGGGGTGGAGGTGTGCTCACCCGCACCGGCCGCACCCCGAGGGTGACGCATGCCACTGTTCTAGTATCAAATAAAATTAATATAGCCCTTGAACATTGATTAAAACAGAGAGTTATGTTGAGCTCGTTTGCCCCCTATAACATAAAAAAAATGATTAAAACAGAGAGATTTTTTTTATGTTATAGGGGGCAAACGAGCAGACGGATCGCCTGATGGTAAGCAATTATCGTCGCCAATAAACACCTGCAACACCAGAGGAGTCGCAAGTGCGTTGCCGGCCTTTCAGAAGGGAATACGCTCTTTTCTTGAAGGTTTGAAGGTCATATCGGTCCGGAAATACCGCAGGCGACAGTTCATTCCATAGCTTGGTTGTGCGAGGCAGGAAATTTGTTGAGAAACGGACAGTTTTGGACTGCCAACCATCAAATGGTGAGGATGGAAATGCTGACGCGTAGGACGATGACGAAAAGATGCGGCAGGGATCATTCCGAACAATTCCTCCGAGCACTCCCCGTGACACAAGCGATAGAAAATGCAGAGTGAGGTTACATCTCTACGGAATGCCAAGGAGTCGAGCCGATCAGAAATACGCTGGCGGGCTGGCGATCAGAAATATCATCAATAAGACATAGACGTAGGGGCGAACTTAATCTAACACCATTTTTATATTAAATTTATTGCTGTGATATTCGGGTCAACCAACTTTTTCTTGTTATTCTGTTCCGTCAGCGAGGAGATAACAGTAACTGAGTTTCTTCGAAAAATGTTTATAATATGGTCTTCAAGCATGCTCAAGAGATGACCCATGTCCAAATGGATTTATGCTCAGCACTAAAACTCATGTTTGGTTGATTAAAACCATATAAAATCGCAGTTTTAAAGAGTAAATGCAACCAAGAGACATTAACCATGGTAACGAGTAACAAATAATAGTTGATCCACCCATTTGTCAGATTTATATTAAACTAGCGACGCACGGGTGCACTATTTAATGGATGTTATTATACATATAAACCTTCCTCTTCAATCACTCTATCTATTAAAAAAAACCGCATCAAAATCCGTTGCGTAGTTTTAAAGATTTAAGCATACATAGGGATATAGGGACAGAGGAAGCGATTTTGTTTTATACTATGTTGTAGTGATTATAGCTTGTTAGTACTGGTTACCCAGTAGAATTACTTATGACAAACAACATTCATAATCAAGTGTAAGCATACATATTATACGTAAGGTTAAACTTGAAAACAAACATTAGACGGTCGGTATAGAATGAGACAAAACAATGTGTGATAGGACTAAGGGGCAAATTATTGCGGTGACTATCCTAGCAGTAACGCTGATTTTCAGCCATACCTTTAAGACAGTTTCTGGGTCATTCTAATTTTTCATGACCAGTTTTCTATTAAAAAAAGCTATGATATGTAGTGAATTAGTGTGGAAAAATAGGATTTCGAAATAGTACCTGAATCTAATAAAAGAAAATTATTGGTAAAATTACTTAAAAATTAACATATTGCTGTAAAAGGTGGGTAACACAGTGGTAAAAACCATTTTCATACAAATGGTGAGATATTCAAGAACCACGAGTTATTCGATATGAGTGCTCGGAGGAATTGTTTGGAATGATCCCTGCCGCATCTTCTCGTCATCGTACTACGCGTCAGCATTTCCAACCTCACCATTTAGATAGTTGGCAGTCCAAAACTGTGCGTTTCTCAAGAAATTTCCTGCCTCGCACAACCAAACTATGGAATGAACTGTCGCCTGCGGTATTTCAGGACCGATATGACCTTCAAACCTTCAAGAAAAGAGCGTATTCCCTTCTGAAAGGCCGGCAACGCACTTGCGACTCCTCTGGTGTTGCAGGTGTTTATGGGCGACGGTAATTGCTTACCATCAGGCGATTCGTCTGCTCGTTTGCCCCCTATAATATAAAAAAAAAACAAATATGAATATTAGCTGTGGTTCGGTAATTACCAAAACTATCGGAAGGGATACTCCAATTATTAAACCTCTTTCTAAATAACAGTACAAAAACATGAAGTGAGGGCCAAGTATTACAAAATCTGCATTTAAAAAAAGTGTCTGATAATTATGTACATGAAAAAGTAGAATGGCCCATCTACATTATCAAGAGTCCGGCCTAAAAACACGACCTTCAATTTAGCGGCTATATATTACAAACCAACCAAGTTTTATAATACAAACCATGCGGCAGTTACGATCTTTGGCAAACGAGCTGGTCCAAGCAGTTAACAAGCCAGGAGAAGCATTCTTCTCGTGTCACTCAATTTCAAAGAATAACGCGCCTCGGGAAAACCTTTATAATTTCATCATAATAGAAGACATTGGTATGGGCGCTAGGATTGCTAGAGGTACGGAATTTGTATGTATTTTTTTTATGTTATAGGGGGCAAACGAGCAGACGGATCGCCTGATGGTAAGCAATTACCGTCGCCCATAAACACCTGCAACACCAGAGGAATATGCTCTTTTCTTGAAGGTTTGAAGGTCATATCGGTCCGGAAATACCGCAGGCAACAGTCCATTCCATAGTTTGGTTGTGTGTAATAATGTAAAAAATATATATATATAATATACGTGTTATATTATTATTACTTTATTTAAGGAAAAAAAGGGGCTTGTGGCCTGGCGAACATACCGCCCCGTAAAGGCAACAGAATATGTACAAAAAACTAAAAAAACTTAAACTCTAGATTTATAATATTGTTGGGCCCTCACAAGGTTTCTGTTAAAATATACCATTAGTAAGATCTTTTGTACGCACATAACTATAAAATAAATGAAGTGGAAGTTACTGAAGATATAATATGTACTCTCAATTCTTGTTAACACTAGGCCGTCGCCAAAAGTGTGTCTTGCTCTCTCACTACTGTCAGCTCGATATGCTGTCCTCGTCACCCGCCCGCGGATTCGAAAACAAGTTTTTATTTCAAATCGGAACATTATTTCAAAGAAGAATACCAAGTTATTGGATATTAAATAAAATGAAGAAAATACAAACTTTTATGTTCTCCCTATACTAAAATATAGTAATAAAATGGTTTCAGTGGAAAAACAATGATGGATGGACTTGACGACCGGTTTAGCCTAGTGGGCAGTGCACCTGCCTGTGAAGCTGACGGTTCTGGGTTCGAATCCCGGTCAGGGCAAATATTTGTGTGATGAGCATGAATATTTGTTTCTGAGTCTTGGATGTTTTCTATGTATTTAAGTATTTATATCTATTAAATATATCGTCGTCTAGTACTTATAACACAAGCCTATTGTGGGGCTAGTTCGATTTGTGTAAGATTGTCCTCTAATATTTTTTTATTTTAATTTTTTTTTATGGATTCTGGGACTTCATTTCTCTGATTTGTTTTTATGAATATGGTTTTGAGGAACAAACTGTGCCGCTCACAACCACTGATATGCCCCCTCTGAACTAAGTCATGGATTCGCGCCTGATGAAGGAAATTTTGTTATAATTTTGTTGGGCAAAATTGAATCAGTACCAAAATTGAATCAGTACCAAAATTGAATCAGTACAAAATTGAATCAGTACCAAAATTGAATTAGTACCAAAATTGAATCAGTACAAAATTGAATCAGTACCAAAATTGAGCTCCTAAGCCCCACGTATACTTCGTCGAAGGCGTCTCCGTGTTGGCGGCTCGCGGTCCTGTCGTGTCGCTTCAACAGGTGTTCCTCACAATTTGAGTCCTGATTTGACTCGCAAATTCTTTTCAATCTACGTTATTAAAAATTTCACTTTATAATATTTTTCCCTTTAATACGACTCTTCGGTACTTTGGTATGCGTGATTGTATTTCAAATAAATTGTGATTTGAGCGGAGTGGTTCTTTATAAGAACGCAAATTCTATAAAACTGACGTGAAAATAATTAATAAGGAGATATATTTTTAAGTTAATAAGGCCGGGTTGCATAAAGATCCGTTAGACCAAATGTCAGATCAAATTTCAGTAACTCAGTGCGTTTTTTGACATAACAAACCGACATAAGGTCTAACGGATCTTTATAAAACCGAGCTTAAGGGAATCAGTTTAATGAGAATTGAAGTACAATTTTAACATACTTACCTACAGACACAGATATTTTTTTTTTTTTTTTTTTTTTTTTTTTTTTATTATGGTCTACAAACTAGATGTTACAAGTTTTGAACACTCATGGTCTATTACATTACAGTGGCTAGTTACACTCTTGTACATCCTAAAATAGTAGACACATCATGCTTAGAATATGCGTGCAGGTTTTACAAAAACAAAATATGTAATAGTTTACAAAGTTTACAAAATTATACTAATTGATAATTAGTTCAGCTAAACAAAACTATGAAAAATGAATGGAACCGGGAAAGACATAAAAATAATAAGAAATAAAATAGCTACAATTAATTCATTAGAGAACCGCTTTAAGTTTGGTTTTTACTGAGGCCAAGGAACAGTGGAAAATGTCTATATCGGACTTGATGCCGCTATATGATGCAATCATTCTATGAAGAGGCGCATGCCTGCCAATATTAGTGCGACAAAGAGGAAGAGAAAAAGGCTTTCTATTGCATAGGCGACTACCCGCTCGAGGAACAACCACCTTGACATGTTCTAGTAGGTGTGGACTATCCACTAAACTATGGATAATTTTGTATAACAACAAGATATCGCATGCTTTCCGCCTAGAGAACAATGACTCAATTTTGTAATGTTCAAGTCTTGATTCATACGATGGCATCACTTTACATTTGTTTTGAGCATATGCCAGGTGGTATAGGAATCGTTTCTGGATTCGCTCGATGCGGTCCGAATGCACCGTGTACCCTGGATTCCACACTGGTGAGCAATATTCCAGTATGCTTCTTCCTAGGCAATTGTATACTGGTATTATTACTTTTGCATCCTTGAAGGATTTAATTTGTCTCGCTACGAACCCTGAGAGTTGTGATGCCTTTTTAACAATCGTATCTACATGTTCCCGAAAGTTGAGAGAATCATCGATAGTAACTCCTAGGTCGCGAATACTAGTTACTTCGGTCACTGGAATTCCGTTAATATTGTACGTGGTATGCGTTGGTATTCTCTTCCGGGAAAATTTGATGTGGTAGCATTTGGTGGCATTTAGAGTCATGTTATTGATACTACACCAATTTGATACCTCATCAATATTCGCTTGCAGGTGACCTATATCGGTACTACTTTCGATGGTCTGATATAACTTTAAGTCATCGGCGTACATTTTGAAGTTACAGGAAATAGCTTTCGCAAGGTCGTTAATATATATAACAAAAAACAGTGGTCCGATATGTGATCCTTGAGGCACACCGGATGGAACAGGAAGTGCTTCGGACTTAAACCCACGTAGAGCCACTAATTGCGTCCTATTGCTCAGATATGACTCGCACCAACGAAGCAGAGAGCCATGTATACCCATGTGTTGGAGTTTAATGATAAGAATATCATGGTTAATCAGGTCGAAGGCCTTGCTAAAGTCTGTATAAATCGCGTGCACTTCCCCAGATTTATCCAAGATTTTAGCAATATCATTGACATACTCAACTAAGTTACTGGTTGTTGACTTACTGGGCAGAAAACCATGTTGTGCTGAGTGGAGTTGTTCCCTAACGTGCCAGTATATTTTCTTTTGTACAATCGACTCAAAAACCTTCGCTACTGCCGGTAGAATTGATACTGGTCTATAATTTGAAATATCTGTTATTTCTCCTTTTTTGTGGATCGGTGTTATTCGTGCTATTTGCCACTGAGTTGGAAAAACACCTATTTTCAGAGACTCGTTAAACAAGTAACATAATATATCTGTATCTGTATACTGTAAAAATTGTTCATTATATTATTACACATAGAGTCCATTTCATACCACTTTATCGCAAGTAGGTACGCGAAACACTTTGATAAAGGGAAAAGAAAAAAATACCTTTTGGGAGTTTTGGGTATAATTAAACTATGTACACACGGTATGAAATGGAAATATTGAAAAAACCGGCCAAGTGCGTGTCGGATCACGCACAATTAAGGGTTCCGTGCCAACAGTGTACCTACTAATCCACATTTAAAACCGCTATCCAATACATTGAATCTAAAAAGGTCGTATCTTCAGAGGGGACTCACGGTACTTACGAGCTTTTGTTTGGGAAAGACAGTCTTTCAGCGAACACTCAAAACCGTAGAACCTATCTTATTCAAACCAAAAATTGTAGAGAGTATTTATTAATTCACACCACCTCATTTTTTTTTTTTTCAACCTCATAGTTTGGAAATTAGAGGAGAGACACACACTTTTTATGACTTTGATATCTTAAAATAAACGGCTGACTTAAATGGAAACATTTTTTAGAAACCTCCATATCATTTTTAAAGGCTTATCCATGGATACCCCACACAACTATGTGCGTTGAATTTTTTTTTCATCCACCGGTTACATGTATAGAGTACCCCCATAGAATACACCTTCCTATCAAATTTTATAATTGTAGTGTAGTGCTTAAAGTCTCTGAGTAAATCGGCTGTGACATACTGACGGACGGACGGACAGATATGACGAAACTAAAAGGGTTCCGTTTTCGCCATTTTGGCTACGGAACCCTAAAAATGAAGTACTTGTGTGAAATAACTCATCATCATCGGCTTTTCAGTCTTTATTAAATGATTTAACAGACAGGCAACTAACTAATGGCTACGATTCTAGAAATATCTGGTAAATAGCAGATATTTGCACATTTCGCATAATTGATGTATTTTGAGATAAATCAAAGTACCTAGAATATTGTTTATAGTAAGTAATTATTAAATTAAGATAATATATGTATAACACTGTTTTTAATAGGTGTTTTTCCTGTCGACAGTCCCATAGTTAAGGATTTAGGTACAACTAATAGGTAATAACAACTAAAGGTACAATAAACTAGTGGCTCTGTGAGCTGTAGACCTCGTGAGTGAGTTTATTTATCATTTCCAAAATCTGACATTATAAAAAAGATCAATTATGAATATCGAAGCTGCTAATAAAATTTTAAGAGAAGCGGTTGAAAAATGCGACCTGTAGAGGAGAACAAACCGAAATTGGCAAGCAGAAACTTACAAAATCATTGATAAAACAAATTGTTTTTGGAAATTTCCAAAAACCGTCTCGACAAAAAAAATCTATATAACAATCGAACCTGCTCACGAAATTTAACGAGAATCGGTTGAGAATTGCGACCTGTAGACGAGAACAAACGGAAATCCGGACATACGAAAGCATTTTTGTCGAAGTCGTTTCACTCTGTCAATTATAATACAAACAAAGACTTGACACTAGTGCTGTATGTGCACTTGGTCAATTATGCGCTTACTTATTGATCATGCTGTGTGCACTTGCTTTGGATGTCATGCTGGTCTATAAACTACTGATTTTGTACAAACTTAACTGTATCATTTATTGTGTGAGGTCTGTAAAGTGTACCTTTTTTAAATAAAAAACTAAACAGTTGTCTTCAAAATGTGCAATCCTTCTAGCTAGTTGCCGGTATCCAAGTACTTTGACTATTACCCTAAATAAATAAGTAGGTCATTCTACTTTTTCATGACCAGTTTTACATTACAATAAAAATTCTATGATACGTATTGAATTAGTGTACAAAAGAAGGATTTCGAAATACTACCTGAACCTAATAAAAGTAATTTGTAAGTAAAAATATTTAAATATTAACATATTGCTGTAAAAGGTGGGTAACACAGTGGTAAAACCCATTTTTTCATAGAAATGGTGAGACATCCAAGAACCACTGAATTACTCGATTTATGGATATTAGCTGTGGTTCGTTAATTACCAAAACTATCGGAAGTGATACTGCAATTAAACCTCTTTCTAAATAACAATACAAAAATATGAAGTAAGGTCCAAGTATTCCAAGATCTGCATTATAAGAAAAGTGTCTGAAAATTATGTACATGAAAAAGTAGAATGGCCCAAGTACCTTTTCTGAAAAGTTTTAACTCGTCACCTGATAACTCATTAAACTTGAAATAGGACAGGAAATAAGGGAAAATGTATAGGTAGGGAATATAGAATTGTCTGTTCGAAATTCGGGAAGCGTGGACACCTTGACAGGCGGTGCCCAAACTTTATATTACTCAGCTACGGGATTGAAGAGCTTCACTTTTTAATCAAATGTACTGAGTTTATTTTCGGCTCGTACACAATTTCGATAAAGCCTTGCTTTCACAGTTTAACTCTTTTGTCTTTGAAGCGAGATATTGCGAAGATAGATTTTGGGGCTCGTTAGCATTCGCACAGGTTGTTGGAGCCCGCCTCCCGCGTGCGGGGAGGTAGTTTTTGACTTGCAGAAGTGCCATGGCGGCCTGCTTGCAGAATAAGTTCATTTATTTCATACATATTTACTTGTCTAATCTTATTTTTTATTTTTATTTTTTTATGCAACGCCGGTGGCAAACAAGCGTACGGGCCACCTGATGGTAAGCGGCCACCGCAGCCTATAAACGCCCGCAACTCCAAAGGAGCCACGTGCGCGTTGCCGACCCTTTATAAGATTTGAGGATGCACTGTGTTGACAGCAGAAGGTACAAATTTAGGTCCTTCGCTCTCAACACAGTGCATCCTCGGGAACTCTGGCAACCTTGCTCACCTCCAGGAACACAACACTACATACTTGTATAGTAGATAATGTTATTATGGCTGTGGTCTTCTGCAAGGTGGATGTACTTCCCCAGTTGGGCTGCTCCAAATTCGAGCAAGATGACATTTTGCTGTGCCCTACTCTTAAAACCGTTTAATAAATTTTACCTTTTAAGAAACACAAAGGGAGTCTAAAACCATTCATCTTACTCACAGCTAATAATCATAGTAGATTGTATGACAAGGGTCTAAAATGAGCCACACGAGGGGTAATAATGGCTTTTAGACCAGAGTTATACACTCTACTTTTCACTTCGATTGCGAGAAAATAAATAAACAAAGGTCATCCACCAAAAATTAACAATAAATTCCACGGCGAACATTTGTATAATTTGGCGGCATGTTTTCTGTCTAAACTGCTTTGACACACAAAAATAGATACCGCGGTTCGCGCGCAGCATTCACGCGCGAATAAAAGCTACTGAACTTCCCCATGGAGCGCTTCAAAGCGTTGCTCTAACGATTTAATCACTTTTTTAATTATTGTGCAACTAGCGACCCGCCCCGGCTTCGCACGGGTGCACTATTTAATGGATGTTATTATACATATAAACCTTCCTCTTCAATCACTCTATTAAAAAAAAACCGCATCAAAATCCGTTGCGTAGTTTTAAAGATTTAAGCATACGAAGGGATATAGGGACAGAGAAAGCGATTGTTGATTTGTTTTATACTATGTAGTGATAAGGACTACTACAAACTTAGTCTTTAGAGAAATGAATTCTTTCCTGATTGGTCGATTTTAGTAAAGCTGTATTCTGGTTGATTGATACCCAATACGAAATATTTTTTGATGAGTTAAATTTGTGATTGGTGGATTTAATAGGTGAAGTACTTCGATTTTTTTTTATGAACGCAATAAAAAATAACTCTATTTGCAAGAAAAGATATATGACTACTTACATTTTTCACACCTTTTACAAAATATTCAATGCTAACTAGATGCATCTTGTAATTAAGATTACTATTACTAAACTTTTTTTTTAATACAACGCCGGTGGAAAACAAGCGTACGGTTCACCTGATGGTAAGCGGCCACCGCAGCCTATAGACGCCCGCAACTCCAAAGGAGTCACGTGTGCGTTGCCGACTCTTTATAAGATTTGAGGATGCACCGTGTTGACAGCAGAAAGAACATATAGGTCCCTCGCTCTCAACACAGTGTTTTGAAGCCAGAATTGAAGCTGGTCCAATTACGTATGTACCTATCATCATCATTATCGTCTGTAGCATTATTTTCAATTGTAGTCGTGTGTAGCAGGCCCCTCCATTTTTGGACGCACCTTTTGACAGTTGGACATTCATGTGACGGCCCGACGTGACAAGACGGCGGTGTCAAGTTGTAGTAGGTCGCGTTCAATTTTTAGGCGAAGCGTGCTACACACACCGTCATTAACAACCTAGATTTCGCCGGAAGATCAGCGCCAGCTCCCTGAGTCGGCATTACACTGAGGCGAAACCTTTTTGTGGCGATTCCTTGTTTTTTTTTAATTACGTTTATTTATCTATATTTTATGTTTGCATCGTCACGAATAAATGTTATTCTTTCTTTTTTTCTTTCTTTCTTTCATTATCACCTCTTGTAGTAGTGGTTTACCCACGCTGCGCCTCACGTTACCTGGTAGCCAATCGGGAACCTTTTCACCCCAAGGCCCATTGGTTCTACGGGCAGTAATCCGTAGGTACTTACTCTACTTGAATGGAATTACAAAGCAACGCTTTCAGCTTTTAGTTTAAAGCACTCAAATGAAAATACAGCCTTCGAAATGAATGGCTCCACTTAGTGCTAATATATTCTGCTTCTCTTAGGTTAATTAGTTATATATTATTGTGTAAATAGATTCACTGAAAATCAGCGTCGTGGCTTCATGCATGCTGCACAATGCTGAGTGGGCTCCTCAAATACCTCCTCCTCATCCTCAAATGTGTATTTCATCATCATCATCATCATTTCAGCCGAAAGACGTCCACTGCTGAACATAGGCCTCCCCCAAAATGTGTATTTCCTAAATTTAATTTAATTATTTTTATTTATTTATTTATTGAGAAAAAATATGTAACATTACAGGGAACACCCTAAGTTATTACATTTTTAAATATAAAATTCAGAACACAAAACACAATGTCAAAATTATGTGATACACGAAATCAAAATGTAGTAACAATATAAATTAGGTCAGGATCTCACACAGCTTCACGCATCCTCTTTCAACCATGGTCCAGTCTTCCGCAAACAGATTTAAGCTAACTGTACTTTATGTTGTGGTATCAAATAAATAATTCATTCATTCATTCATTCAATATTGGTAAATATAGCTCGAATAATTTATGAGTACTACAGTTCAGTGTGTATCTGTAATTGTTGTGAATCCCGGTACCACCGCATAGCGGGTAGTCAGTCAGCAACGGGACGTGCCTTCCAAAGCACGGTAGCGCTCAGTTAGCCCACTCAAAGCGGTCACCCGTCCAAGAACTGACCTCGGCCGACGTCGCTTAACCTCACATACTGTACGCGGTACGCGGGCGCCACTGGGCCACGAGCGCCCATACAAACGTGTAATATGACTAATTCAATAAGCTTGTAACTTGTAATATATCACAAGCTGATATTATACCTATCTCCTGGAAATAAAAGCTTGTCTGTTAAGTTAAACATTTTGTGGAATGGGGACAAACTGACTATAACTCTGACATAGTTTTAAATAGTTTCCCTAAATTCATACAGAGTAAAAAAATGATGATAGTAGTAATTTGTGGTTACCCACAGATTAAATGTTGTATGTACTTCACTACATAGTATAAAACAAAGTCGCTTTCTCTGTCCCTATATCCCTATGTATGCTTAAATCTTTAAAACTACGCAACGGATTTTGATGCGTTTTTTTTAATAAATAGTGTGATTGAAGAGGAAGGTTTATATGTATAATAACATCCATTAAATAGTGCACCAGTGGCGTAGCTATCCAAGGGCTAGGCGGGGCAGTGCCCCAGGGCCCCCAAGCTCTCGGGGCCCCCAAAACCTGATTAGCAAACCTATTATTGAACTAGCGAAAAATTCTCCCACCTTCGGAATCTAAATAAAATAGGTTGCAACACTAATCATGGCAACTCATTAAAAATAATATGTTTAGGGGCCCCAGTCTTTTTTTTCCCCAGGGCCCTTGGGCACCTAGCTACGCCACTGGACTACACATCCTAAAACAGTATGTTACATGCTTAAAAATAAAAATAGGTAGGTAATTTGTTTGAATAAAACATCTCCTTTTTTTAAAGTCGGTTAATAAAATGACTGACGCGGTTCGGTACCTTTACGCCTGTAAATTTTATAATAGCAATCAAATTACGTAGAGTGAATTAGATATTTGAGCGTCAGGAGCGCAACTTTGAATATAATCTGGTTTTAGAATTTTGTATTTATTTGAACCTGACTGGCTTTATTGGCCGGGCTCAATAAATCGACCGGAGTGCGCGGTTGGAGAGTAGCCTGGGGAAAATCCAGGGGAAACCCCCGACACGACCACGCTTGTAAAAAAAAATAAATCATTTATTCTGCAAATAGGCCACAAGGGCACTTTTACATGTCAAAATATTAATTTACAATTTAAGAGTCTGACTATAATAAGTAATACATTTTTCATGTAAAAATATTAATTTACAGTTCAAGAAGGAATATTAATTTCGAGTTTACAATTATAACAAAATTAATATCATACAGTGAAGATAAACTTGCAAAGTTATCTATTACAAATATTACAACATCAGTAAAGTTAGAGATGTATAAGGTCTCAAGATTAAACAAGGAATATATATCAGAGAT
This sequence comes from Epiblema foenella, assembly GCA_963556455.1. Lineage (NCBI taxonomy): Eukaryota > Metazoa > Arthropoda > Insecta > Lepidoptera > Tortricidae > Epiblema > Epiblema foenella. The sequence continues at coordinate 302,847 of OY747102.1, read as the reverse complement.
GTGAATGGTCTCTGAGCGTCAAAATTAGAATTAATTTCATATTGTTAGAGATGTATATGGTCTCTAAGTCACTGATAATAAAAACGAATCCACAATAGGATGATGTCTCTCGTCAATCCCCTATAAAAAGACACTAGTGTGGTTTGGAACACTGGAATATTCTAAGTTTGCGCTCCAGTGAGATTGGTCGAGTAAGTTGGGAATTTTGTCGCTGGTTCACTAAACCTAGCCTAGCTAAGAAGAGACCAGCAAGAAACTCAGCTAGGCTCGTTCTATAGTCGCCATCGATGTATAGTAGCGACCACGCGGGTGGTATTAAACACTGGAATGCTCTAAGTACGATTCTAAGTCTTATAAGCGCCCTACTTTTAAGTTTTACAAGAAGCGGAATGCATATAAAACTAATTTTTAGTCACTTAAATCCCAACTTAATGTAGTATTCAAATCTCTATGACAAAGCGTATAATTATAAAGTAACTTCCCAGTTTTCAAACAAAACAAGCAATTCGACAATGTACCCGTGTCCGCTCGAGGGACGGAGCGAGCAGCTGCAGTATTTTCTCTTTACCTAGTACATTAAAGCTTAATTAATTTACAGTTTGCTCATGTTATTTAGATTTTGCGCCGCTATGAGGAGAAGAAAGGCAAATGTGCTCGTTGAGGTTTTAATGCTGCACATGTTTTGTCAGGCGCTATAGTCACTCGCCTCAGTATTAATGAAAATAACTTATGTAACTGCTCCAGTGAGATTGGTTGAGCGGTTTCAACCGAATCTGAGGTGTGAGTGGAATCGAGCTACTGGGAATTTTGTCGCTGGTTCACTAAACCTAGCCTAGCTGAGAAGAGTCCAGCAAGAAACTCAGCTAGGCCCGACCTGTGTCGGACTGACTCCACCCGGTGTGCGGCGGTACCGGGACGAATAGGCGCCAGCGCAAACTCTTAGAGTATTCCAGTGTTCTAACTAAACCACACGCGTGGTCGTGCCGGAGGTTTCCCCTGGATTTTCCCCAGGCTACTCTCCAACCGCGCACTCCTATCGCTTTATTGGGCTCGGCATATAAAGCCACAGTCAGGTTCAAAACAAAAATATCGCATTTGATGTCATTGGGTCGTATATACATTTTCAATACTCAATACTTAATTATTTATTGCAATTTCACAAAAGATGTTAACTTAAAGCTAAACGGTTAATAGACACCACTGGTGACCAAAGGGCTGGCAGCTTCCTCGCTCAACGCATAAGCATTGCTATACAGCGAGGAAATGCTGCCAGCATCTTTGGCACTATGCCGCGGGAGGACCCTTTATTTTAGATTTCATTTTCGTAATCGGCATCCCGAGGAACCTCGAAGACGATACCAATATCGATTTTTATGAAAAATAAATGTCCGCCATCTTCGATTTAATAATGCATGTCATCTTCGTAATCGGCACCCCGAGGAGCCTCGATGTTAACATCCATGTCGATTTTTAAGCAAAGTAAAGACTTGCTCCCCGCACAAACTTAAAACCCCCTTTTCACCCCTTTAGGGGACCAATTTCGAAAAACGCTTAAACACGTTTTGTTGTATTTAACCGGAGAGTCTATAAGTATACGAATATTTAAATCATTTACTTCAAAAAAGATTTACTCCCCATACAAACTACTTGTAACCCCCTTTTCATCCTTTTAGGGGAGCAATTTCGAAAAACGCTGAAATGCGGTCGTTGTATTTAAACAGTGAGTCTGTTAACGAAGTTTCAAATCTCCCACTTCAAAAAGATTTGCTCCCCGTAAAAACTTTGAACCCCTTTTTCACCCCTGTAGGAGATGAAACAGAAAGTCTGTATACTAAGTTTCAAATATCTCTCTCACTTCAATAAATACGTTTTTTCATACTAACTTTCATCCCCTCTTAGGGGATGAATTTCGAAAAATCCTTCCTTATCCTTAAACTACGTTATAAATTTAATCGACTGTGGAAAAATCAACTCTCTAGCGTTAATAGTTTCGGCTGTGGGTTGATGAGTGAGTCAGTGAGGACATATATGTAGATTGTACGAGTATGTTGTTGCGAACGCAACTCTTATTTAATTTTATACATATATAATAACTTAGTATGCAGTAGCAATACGCTCCCGTCGGGCACGGTTAGTATAAGAGCGGCTTTTTTAAAGCCACCAATAGCAACGCTTCACATACGCTTTATCCCTACCATTGTAACATACGTTAACTCAAATTATCAAATCTTGCTCGTCATTACCTATTCTTTGTTCTCACATACAACTACTTCTGCACATACCTTTTTTGGCCAAGCTATTTTGTAAATCAGCACCTATTGAAATTATACAGTCAACTTTACATCGAAGTTTTATTTGAGTCGTCGAGTTCCATCATCACCGGCACCGGCGTCTACATATGTAAATAGACATTTCAACGAGTTTCAATATGAAATTTTTTTTAGCTAATGTAATGGATGAAATGTAATTTGTAAATGAAATGTAATTTTAAAATGTAATAGTGTAATTTTGTGTAATTTTGTGTTGTTATATGGGCTAAGCCTGAAATAAAGAATTATTATTATTATTATTATAGGAATTATTGTTTGTTTTTCTTGCGCCTGTGTCCGGGACTCTCGCGGCGAACACTTTCCCGGGATCATCAGTCTCCGTCGGCTTGTCAATGTTTTCACTCGCAATTTTATTTATTGTCGAATCCTTTTTCCTTATTCCTTATGGCATCGCGTCGCTCTGTTGAAGAGTGAAACTTTCCAGTTTTGCATTTCAAGTTAAAATAACGATCCTATGTATAATTTGTTATAAAAACTGTATATTTTTTTTTATACGACGCCGGTGGCTAATAAGAATTCCGGGACCAGTAAAGCTATCGAAGGTTTTTTCTTTACACGAACAGTTGCTATACAATTTATTTTTTTGAACATTATAATTCTATTGGTAATTTTGAATTTGCATTTGGACTATTAAAAAAGCAAGTTTTTTGCGAATATTTGAAGTCCCATATCTTTTTATGTCTTTGATTAATTTGTCTAATCTACTGTTTATTGTGATAATTTGATGGTTTTCTATCTATATAACCACACTATGGAATAAATTTTGACATGTGTCAAATACCCAATTTCAGATTTCGTCGTGTAACTCTGCATTATCCCTATTGGAAACACTCGTAGTGATTGTGCATTAGTCCCTATTAGCAGCGCCCAGCGGTGTTACCCGCGGATAAAAGGTAGCCTATGTCCTATTCTGATGTCTAAGCTACAATACTGGAAAGTTTCATAGAGATCCGTTCAGTAGATTTTGAGATTAAGCGGAACGTACATCCATCCTCACAAACTTTCACGTTTATAATATTATTAGGATTTGTCCCGGTACCGCCGCACACCGGGTAGTCACTCCGACCCAGGTCGCGCCTAACTGAGTTTCTTGCTGGGCTCTTCTCAGCTCCTCAGCTTCCCAATAGCTCGATTCCACTCACACCTCAGATTTGGTTGGAATCGCTCAACCAATCTCACTGGAGCGCAAACTCTTAGAGTATTCCAGTGTTCCAAACCACACGCGTGGTCGTGCCGGAGGTTTTCCCCTAGATTTTCCCCAGGCTACTCTCCAACCACTCCTATCACTTTATTGGGTATAAAGTCACAGTCAGGTTCATTTTATATTTTTATATGATTGTGCTTAATTCCCGTGTTTGTTGTTGAAGATAAACATCAGCTTTTTGGTAAGCAAACATTTTTATATTCATTTAATATTGTTATAAAAAGCGACAATAATAAATCCGATGATTACTTTAAAAAATAGTATTATTTTTAGTAAATTTTGACAGGATCCTGTATAACCAACGTGGCAATTGTATCCTGACAATTTCACATACATTGCTGGGTTGATAAGTAACGATGCTGTCCAGCAACCGCCTCTGCTTATACATCCAGCAATGTGTGATAATCCTCATCGAAAGGGACCTTATGGCGGCAGGCGCTTACGTTGCACCTATTCACTATTGTATTGGAACAGCGGCAATAAAGGCGTAAGTACCGGCCGCCATAAGGTCCCTTTCAATATGGATTATCACATATAGTCGGAACATTTGAATGGACTCTATTTGTATTGTAATACAAGCTCAAAGGTGCCAAACAATCAATTTCCTGTGCATTGGATTGTCATTGTCAAGTGACGATTGTCATACACCCTCGAGGTTTATGTTTAATTATTCCCGTGAATGTTTTTGAAGAAGGCGGAGGCGCGCACGAGCTTGGCTGCTGCGCGGATGTTGTGCACCGCACGCGCGTACGCCACCTTCGCGATCGGACAGATATCCTCATCGGTGTGCTCGTGCGACGAGTGGGCTGAGGGGTCGGCGTCTGGAAACATTCAGATCATAAGCACCGAGGGAAAGAACACTATAGTGTCTGCAAACCAAACTAGTGTTCAGTGGAATTGACATGATGAGAGACTTCGCTCTGTTCTCATTTGATTTTATTTTTAGACTGACGCTCAGAGACCTTATACATCTCTGAGGATATTTATTTAATAGCTTTTATTATTTTCATGTTGACGTGTAAATTATCCTAAGTCAATAAACGCATATATTATTAAATAAACCAAAGATACATACTTACAACTACAACAAAGAAACAAATAAAACCAATTACAAAAAAAACAGTTGTTGTTGACGTGTTATAGATATAGCTCAACATATTTTATTATGATTAGTGTACCTACTTTATTACATTTTATCTTGACGCTTAGAGACCTTATACATCTCTAACAAATATCGATTGTTATTAGTTTCTTAGTCTTATTTTTGACATGTAACACTACATTTAATTAATGACACTTTGATTATTGTATTATTTTTATTTGATGTACCTAGATAGATTTTGACTTGTAAAAGTGCCCTTGAGGCCTATTTGCAGAATAAATGTTTTGATTTTGATTTTGATTTCAAACTGACGACCGACTAGATAGCGCTATTTCTTGCACACTTGCAGGCTGTTACGAAGTGCGTCTCACATTTTTTATAGCCCTGTCGTCAGTTCGGTTTGCGTACACTATCTATACATATAATAAAGCTGTAGAGGTTCGAAAGTCTGTACATAGAAGATATTAGCAAAAAAATCGATGGAGGGGTCTTAGAATCGATAACAGAACACATTTCAACAGTTTTTAAAATTTGTGTCTGTTTGTCTGTCTGTTTATTTGTCTCACTATCACGCGAAAACTACCCAATAGATTTCAATACAACCTTCACTAATACTTTTAATTGATCTTCGGACGGGTTATAGGCTATAAAAATCATACAGATTGGAGATGAAAGGGGGTGAAAAGAGGAGTTTGAGAGAAACTTTGTATGAGAAGTCCTTCAATTCGTGACTTAAAGGCTTGAAAATTGGTAAGCATATAATTGGAACCAAACTAAAAAGAATCCCATTAAAAAACTATACAATAAACAGATAATATGTGAAAAAATGGAGGGTAAAAAAGTGCTTAGGGGACTAGCGACTAATAACCAAAAATCCCTCAACCCATAGTAACTGTTTGAAATTAGAGATTTAATTATGTTAGTCAGTTGTTGTCAACATTGTCAAACCAGTGCCTTGAACTTCGTCTACCTATAATTAATATATCTTCGTTGTTAGAGTGGTCGAGTGTGATAACGGTGTCATCTGAGGGCCTACAAAATAGAGCAAATTCCTACTATTCCCACTAATATTATAACTGTGAAAGTTCAGATGTTTAGATGTTTGGATATTTGTTACTCAATCACGCAAAAACGGCTGACTGGATTATGATGAAACTTGGTACACAACGAGTTTATAGCCTGGATTAACATATAGGATACTTTTTATCCCTTCGTCATCCCTCAAATAGATAAATTCGGGGGTGGAAGTTGAATTTCATAGATCCAGAATCATGTAGAATATTTATAATACCCGCTGACTTACGAAAATTCGACTCAGATGAACCAGTGTAAGTCTGAGCTCCAAATATGTACATAGTTGTCACGAATCGTACGGTCAAGATACAGTAAGGACGTATCGTGAGGCGAGTGTAGACTGTTGTACGTAATTTACGATATTTGACGTTTGGCGTGTCAAAGACGTGCCATTACACAGATGCCATTCGTTCAAGTCGAATCGCAGTTAATGTAGATTATTTACTACTTGCAGAATTCAATAATTTGAGTCTTATAGTTGCTAAGATAAAGTACGTATTTTCATGTAAAGTTTTTAGTTTTACCATCGTAGTTATAAACTGAGTAATGTCGCTACCATTTGATTAAGATGAGCTATTATTATGAAAGATTTCGGATATTTGTGACTCTTAGTGCTTAATTATCTCAAAACCAAAGCGACTCATGTGAATGTGAATGTTCACCGCATTTCAGTAATTACCTGAAGTTCTATTAATTATTTACATGCATAATTGTAAGCAGTACCTAAATAACGCAAATCTATTATGATTTAGATTTGCGTTATTTAGGTACTGACGTACAGCCTTTAAAGCGCTTGCGTTTTAAATCAAAACTTACTGACCCATTGAGCCTAAATAACTTTACTGTTTATAAAATTGGAGATTAAATAGATTGGACGTAGATGATTGTTGTCAGCATTGACTGACCAGCGCTTTGATATATGCCTACATAAAAATTATAGAAATTCCACTCCACTCTATTCTTTTTATTTAAACAAAAATGGATGGTTGAGAAATGTAAAACAGTTTTATTTTTCTTGAACCAGACTGGCTTTACAGGCCGGGCCCAATAAAGCGATAGTGAGTGCGCGTTTGTTTGGAGAGTGGCCTGGGGAAAATCCAGGAGAAACCTCCAACGCAACCACACGGGGGGTTTAAACACTGCAACTGGAATACTCTAAGAGTATGCGCTCCAGTGAGATTGGTTGAGCGGCCTCAACCAAATCTGAGTTGTGGGTGGAATCAAACTACTGGGAGTTTTGTCGCTGTTTCACTAAACCAATCCTTGCTAAGAAAGGACCAACTAAGAACTCAGCCAGGCCCGACCTGGGTCGGACTGACTCTACCCGGTATGCAGCGGTATCGGGATGAATAGGGACTATATGTGTCTGCGATATCGCGATCGTGCGGTGGACATCCCCGCCGGCAGGGTAATTTTGTGTCTATCCTAAGGACCCATAGAAACCGTTACAAATCTTTTTGGTTACTATAGGTCAGCTATCCAAAATACTTATTCAATGTAGGTAATATGAAAACATGGATTATCTGACTGATTAGTTTATACATAATTTTAAAACGATAATATGCGCGTAGGTAGTTAAAAATATTACTACTGTTTTAAATTACAAGTTGAAGTTAAGGAAGCGCGAGTCTTTTTGGTAGATGTCACTCTGAGTACGCATCCCCAAGGCTTTGAAGAAGATGAGAAAGAACTGGTTGAAGGATCCGGTAACCGAGTGTGATTACTGATTTTTCATGCAGACAGCTTAGTTAAAGTGATTGGCTGCGTATGTCAGGATGTCACCGGTTCGATTGTACGTTTTGGAAAGTGTTTCTTCACTAGAAAAATACCTATGATTAAGGTCTTAGTCAACTACAAGTACGTATATATGAAAAAAAATCTTAGTAAACTAGAAGTATTAAATAAAGTTTCATACAGAGGGATAATGCGTAGAGACATGTGCCCAAGGTGACCGGTGTTCACTGCAAGTAGAGCGTGTCATATTGTTGTAGGTCATTACAGATCTTGGGTTATAATGTAGGACTCCTAACACGTTGCAATTCGAGAAACATGAGTTTTTGTTCCATTCAATCATAATATGTTTTCCCCTGTAGTCGCTACATCGAGCATGTCAGTACTAAGACTCGGAAAGTAGGGAATTGGGAAACTTCATAGAACAAGCGAACGAATGTGCATACGTACGCAACATCGAACCATGACACCACTATACTACATGGATTTGATGACGTAGTTTCTTAGCACACATTGTGTTTCGTTACGTAGTATAAGAAATCATAAAAATTATTTGTACGTATATATACTATGGGTGGGCAGCAGCATCCTTCGATCATTACCACCATCAAACTGCGGTCGCCAACCCGCTTGCCAAGCGTGGCGACTATGGCAAATCCCCCCCAAGGGAAAAATAAATTGGGGGAGGCCTATGTTCAGCAGTGGACGTCTTTCGGCTGAAATGATGATGATGATGATGATATATACTATATGGGATCGAGTCGACAGCGTTCTCGGGGCTGGAATGAAATGTGTATTTAACGTCTGAATTTCCTGGCCAGTACCCTTGACCAGTACCTATTGAAAAATCATATTACCCATTTTATTTCATTATCCGCCTATTACATCCTACTTCAAGACACATGCCTCCTTTCATGAACAAGGGGGCCCATTTCACTTGCTAATATATTTATAGGAATAAAATACTTTGTAAGGTTGTAACTTTGAGACGTAAAAACGTTTCAGTACATTTTGAGTGAGTCAGTCAAAGTTAAGTAGTTTATAACCTAACCTGCAGAATATATTCACCAAGGGGAAGGAATAGTCAGTAGACGTTCACGCGAACGAAGTCGCGGGCAAAAGCTAGTAGTAAATAAAGCAACACGCGCCACCCGAGCTCGCACGCCCAGCGGCACCCGCGTACCAAGTGCGGTATGCGAGGTTAAATAACGTCGGCCCAGGTCGGTTATTGGATGGGTGACCACTTTGAGTGGTTATTAACTGAGCGCTCCCGTGCTTTGGAAGGCACGTTAAGCCGTTAATCCCGGCTGCTGTCTATGATAGCAGTCGTTAAGCCAAGTTAGAGGCCTTCGGGCGGCTTGAGAACTTCTAACAGTCAAGTTGCCCACTCACTTGACAAGCCTAATTCCAATAAGGTCTGGTTTCCCCTCGGGTTGGAAGGTCAGATGGCAGTCGCTTCCGTAAAAACTAGTGCCTACGCCAAGTCTTGGGATTAGGTAGCGGACCCCGGGCATCCTTCAGGATGCAACTGTACCGGGATAACGCTAGGAGGATGATGATAGTCAATAAAGCAACAGGACGGGTTTATTTATATGTATGTCACCAGCTGCAGCAGACAATATTTAATCTGTTTCCAGAGTTTGGACCAAAGAAAATGAACAGAAGTATATTGTTGCATAATTCTATTAATCAGGAGACATGAGCAAGTTGACGTCGCGTCAACCCATGTGCCTAATCTTCATTTCCGCGGGACTAGTTTGTTTAATTATTTCGGTTTGTTTAATTAATTTCCGTCGACTCGTAGAAAAAAAATGTGTGTGTAATAGTTATTTAACCTTACTTAGACCACTCGGCAAGCATCGTGGTCTAAACGCGGTTCCCGACTAAAAAAGCACACATTATATAACGATTCCATAAACTACTATTAAATTAACCGTGTTATAATGAATGGAAGCTTGTGCCCAGCAGTGAAGTATTCTCTTTAGCTGATAGTGATGATAAGTGGGCTAGTTTTTCCTCTGAAATGAAATGAAATGAAATGAAATCATTTATTCTTCAATTTAGGCATGTTACATGCACTTATGAATGTCAAAAAACTACCACCGGTTCATAAAATAAACCTCTGCCTCGAGAAGAACCGGCGTAAGAAACTCGGCGAGGTGTCATTTTTTCAAAACAATATACTATGTATATAAAATAACAGTAAAAATTGTACAAAATTCAAATGCTACCTACAGTATAAACATACATACATATTTTTTAATACTAAGGACAAAATATTTCTGTGTTAGATTACTTGTGCGGGACGCTAACACTGCCAAACATCCCTATCCATGATGTAATCGTTTATCTTATAATATGCTTTTGAAATAAGTGTCTGTTTCACAACAGATTTAAATTTAGAATCCGTAAGTTCAGTAATGTGTCTTGGAATTTTATTGTAGAATTTTATACAATTTCCCAAGAACGACTTTTTGCCTTCACTAGTCTATAAAAAGTTATTTTGAGTTTCCCAGTGTTTCTTGTAGTTATTAACTTATCAGTATTCGTTGGGAAATTGTATAAATTCTTCCTAACATACATGATTATTTCAAATATGTACAGCGACGGCAGGGTTAGGATATCTATTTCCTTAAAGATTTCTCTCTAGATTGGATGGTCAGTTAGCTGTCATTTTGGTAAAACCTACCGATTTAAGCTAAATCTCGGCCTTTAGGATACGCCCGGGATAATTTTGATGACACGTCAGACTTACCCATTGACAGAGCTCGCTGTAAGCCAGCGTTGGATTGAACGTTGCTCGGGATGACCTGCTGGCAGGCGATGGTTTCGGGGCCCACTTCGAAGTATTCAATGCCCTTGTCGTCCTTCTTGAGCTCGTAGTTGTAAGAGACTGTGCCCAGCACCCCTGCAATATTGAGCAGCGGGGCTAACAGAACCGGCTAACAGAAATCTTTCTACTTCGCACATTTCGAGCGAGACAGTGCCTTTACCATGAGTTTACATTTGACGACCGCTTTAGCCTAGTTGGTAGTGACCCTGCCTTCGAAGCTGGAGGTCCCGGGTTCGAATCCCGGTCAGGGCATTTATTTGTGTGATGAACACGAATATTTGTGCCTGAGTCTTGGATGTTTTCTATGTATTTAAGTATATATTTATCTATATAGGTATGTATATCGTCGCCTAGTACCCATAGTACAAGCTTTGCTTAGTTTGGGACCAGGTTGATTTGTGTAAGATTGTCCACAAATATTTATTTATTTTACATGACCGTACTCGCTAGCGATTGCTTATAAATTTGTATGAGCAAAAGTACAGCGCCTCTGGCGGTTACGCAATAGAACAAAGAATCGGCATACTAAATCGTTTAAGCAGTCGCTAGCGAGTACGGTCATGCAAACTCATGGTAAAGGCACAGGAATCGCTGGGTCGCGCGAGATACGATATGGCAGCAAGTCGATCTAGCCCGTCAGGAAACCTTTTTTTTATACCACATCGGTGGCAAACGAGCGTACGGCCCGACTGATAGTAAGACGTGATCGTAGCCTATGGACGCTTGCAACTCCTGGGGTGTCACATGCGAGTTGCCGACCCTTTAAAAATTATACATGAAGAACCCCATACTGCACTCCTCCCCCTTCTACCTCCTGACAAACAGTCTTTTTGTTTGACAGATTCGTATTAGATTGGGGTTAGTTCGGTGGTTGCCGCGCGTTGTGTGACACCATTCATACGTTTATGATGAATTTAAAACAAGTTGTACAGTACTAGAATAATGTACAATATAAACAACGGGAACGTTGAGTGACAGCTGTGAGAGCGAGACGACACATGTTCCTTTCTCAAAATATACTTTATTTTTTTATAACCCACTAAGTACTCACTCTCACTGCTGAGGATCGTGACTCTTACTAATCAATTCAATCAAATCTGTTTATTACTTTGTCGTTTTAACTCTATCCCATACCAGTGCATGATAAAGTTAGGTATTTAATAGCAACCGAACAATTTAAAAGTACCGAATTTAAAACTCCGCGAATCTACACACGGCCGCATAGAGGGTTAGCGCGACGAAAATACGCCGAACCTACCGCTAACAATTATTATGGTAAAAGGCGAATATTTAACACAATTATATTTGAAAACGAGTGTAGCAGTAAAAATATATTTAAAAACAAACTCAAAAGGTTGCTATTAAACACCTCAACGCAAGATGCTTAATATTAATTAAATAAGCTAGTACCCATCTTGTTTTATATTCAAAAATAGGGATTAATTACTTTATTACTTAGGTCATTAGATACTATAACTTGGTACAAAAAAATGAAAGTGAGTGTAATATTTCGCCGATAAACTTAACGTTTGGCGAAACGGAAACAAATGTAAACTGTACCATACTTTTTTGGGAAAAAAAAATAAAAATAAAATATATGCGAATAGCTTTTTTTTGAACTTGACTGTAGCTTTATAGGCCGGGCCCAATAAAGCGATAGGAGTGCGCGGTTAGAGAGTAGCCTGGGGAAAATCCAGGGGAAAACCTCCGGCACGACCACGCGTGTGGTTTGGAACACTGGAATACTCTAAGAGTTTGCGCTCCAGTGAGATTGGTTGAGCGGTTTCCACCGAATCTGAGGTGTGAGTGGAATCGAGCTACAGGGAGTTTTGTCGCTGGTTCACTATAGCCTAGCTGAGAAGAGTCCAGCAAGACACTCAGCTAGGCCCAACCTGGGTCGGACTGACTCTACCGGTGTGCGGCGGTACCGGGACGAATAGCGTTGGAACTTACTCCCACAACATGAGGAGTGTCCGGGAATGCGCTTGCCCGCCGCAATGACGTCACCGTCGATGGTCAAGTCGACTACCGTCGTCAGCTTCACTGACTTCGCTTTCAAGTCCATCCTGAAATATAGACGAGTAAAGATGATGAAAATGGGTTGTAACTGTTGTAAGTATAAAAAAAAATGAATTAAATTCAAAGTTCCCATCAAGGGAGGTAAGGTACAGCGAAACGTCAAATCGCCCATATTTGGAACAACCCAATTGGAATAGAATAAAATAGAATACAATAATTATTTATTGGGGAAGTATCAGCAGAAGACCACGGGCATAACTAGGCCTCTATACTTGTTCCATAGGTCTGTTGTTGTGTTCTCGGCAGTGAGTAAGGTCACCAGAGCTCCCGAGGATGTGGTTGAAATAGAGGCACCTGCATGATAATGTATACATCTCCACATATCAATAAAGGAACTGATTCTGAAATCAATACAGGGTCGGTAATGCACTTGTGATTATTCTGGAGTTGCCAACGTCCATCGATTACGATATATATTATGCTTACCATTAGGCACGCTGGTGGCCCAGCAGCACCCGCGTACCGTTAAGCAACGTCGGCCCAGGTCAGTTATTGGATGGGTGACCGCTTTGAGTGTGCTTTGGAAAGCACGATAAGCCGTTGATCCCGGCTGCTGTCTATGATAGCAGTCGTTAAGCCAAGTTAGAGACCTTCGGACGGCTTGAGGGCTTCTAACAGTCAAGTTGCCCACTCACTTGACAAGCCCAATTCCAACAAGGTCTGGTTTCCCCTCGGGTTGGAAGGTCAAATGGCAGTCGCTTCCATAAAAACTAGTGCCTAAGCCAAATCTTGAGATTAGGTAGCGGACCCCGAGCATTCTTCAGGATGCAACTGTACCGGGATAGCGCTAGGATGATGATGATGATGATGACCATTAGGCAGGCTGCGCCTCGTTTACCCATAATCCTTAATACAATAATAATAGAAGTACCTATTTAATAAAAATCTGAATTTTATTGCAATTGACTTCTTTTGTCACGAACTAGAAATTTTGTTTCTTGGATGTAAATAAAGTCTGTAAAAATGCATGCATGTTCCTTAGTCGCTTCTTCCATCCTCCTCTGTCCGGAATTCTTCCCCAATGGTAGACAGCTATGGGTCATTCTACTTTTTCATGACCAGTTTTGTATTACCAAAAAAAACTATGATATGTATTGAATTGGTGTACAAAAACAGGATTTAGAAATAGTACCTGAACCTAATATAAGGAATCTATAGGTAAAAATACTTAAATATTAACATATTGCTGTAAAAGGTGGGTAACACAGTAAAAAACCATTTTTTCATACAAATGGTGAGACATTCAAGGACCGCTGAGTTACTCGATTCATGGATATTAGCTGTGGTTCGTTAATTACCAAAACTATCAGAAGTGATACTGTAATTAAACCTCTTTCTAAATAACAATACGAAATATGAAGTGAGGGCCAAGTATTCCGAAATCTGCATTTAAAAAAAAGTGTCTGAATTTTATGTACATGAAAAAGTAGAATGGCTCATGTACATTGTTGTTCTTTTACTTACTTATAATCTAAAAGCTCCTGATTTCTCATTCCCTTCACAGTTATGTTTCTGTTCTCGTGAACTACGTTTTCGCCGTCCATTTTCACGTCTAAGGCGGGTATGAACAGGGGATCGATGGTTACTATATCGAAGGCTGGTATTCCCATGTAAGTGTTTTTTAAGAACAATTCAGTAGATTTCTTGATACAAGCCAAGTCTTCGATGTTGCATGGCTTCACCAGCGCTGCATCTGAAATTTATTTTTATACAACGCCAGTGGCAAACAAGCGTACGGTCTACCTGATGGTAAGCGGCCACCGCAGCCTATAGACGCCCGCAACTCCAAAGGAGTCACGTACGCGTTGCCGACCCTTTATGAAATTTGATAATTCACTGTGTTGACAGCAGAAGGGACAAATTTAGGCCCCTCGCTCTCAACACAGTGCATAAAAAATAAAAGTGAAATAAAAATGAAAGTGTCTCTGAATGAAAAATATTTTGGCAGATAAGATATTTCGAGATATTCTCGAAGACGAAGCAAGTTGGCGGTCGAAATAGCGGGTAGTTTCTTTTAGTTTAGTTAGAATGTGGTCGCTCCAGGACCCCCCGAAGGCCAAGGGCCCACAGTTGACCTCCTCCAAAATCTGGGTAACCTTGGGGCGAACACCAAATGAGATATGCATTTCTGAATCTTAAAAACTAAAAATTACGGTAAGGATGCACCTGGCCGCAACAGAATGTATTAATTAACATTTTCTCAATCAGTGAGATTCTATAGGACTCATTTTGGAGAGTCCAAATTGGACTAACAATGTCCTCATATTTTTTTAAGATAGTACAAAAACAGTTCAGATATCTATCTGCGATAAAGGATAGCTAAGCACCTGGATTTGTTTAAAAATGAAATAAGTGACACGGTCATATGCAACTTTGTATAAGAGCGACAGAGAGTTACATATCATTTGTTGTCCCTATCATAGTTTCACTTTTTTTTGTAGAGCACAACTTATTTTATATGACAGTTGTGCCCAATTACGTCGACAAGCGATTACCCACCTGAGTTAAGGAGGTAATTTCTGGTAAACCGGCACCCATTTTAAACCAATTCTCAATTTATCTGCATAAGACCTTTTCTGTCATTCTTGGTGGCACGCTTATAGGATCTCTATAGAAATATTTGTACTCTAAGTTATATTGGATAATGTCAATACAATAAATGATATTCTATTCAAAAAAAAAAGTATGTTCCTCTTGTGGCGTCGGGTAAGAGTAGACTCATATATATTGTTCTTCCCGTGGGTGTCGTAGGAGTAGACTATGGGATCCAGGTTCATTGCAATATCACATTTCTTCTAAGTATAAACCAATATATGTTTTTACAATATTCTTTTATAAAGTAAAATATAAAAGCATATTATTCTAAAACATAAAACACTATAAAAAACCTAACCCAGGCAGCCGCCGGCAGTGAGGCGGGGCCTAAGCTACCGGTGGTGTTGGGCGACAGTAGAGAGAGGAACCTCCTGACTATCCGCGCCATGTCCAGGAGTACCGCCTGACCCTTGACCCAGCTATCTAGCGAGAGTCTCTTGAGGTGTTGGTCGAGACTCTTCGCTATAAGACCGTTTGCAGAGACGACTATCGGGACAATGATCACCGAATCAACATCCCACATGGCGGTCACCTCGTGTGCTAGGTCTAGGTACTTGCTGGCTTTGTTATTATTATTGAAATGAAATCATTTATTCTTCAATTTAGGCATGTTACATGCACTTATGAATGTCAAAAAACTACCACCGGTTCATAAAATAAACCTCTGCCTCGAGAAGAACCGGCGTAAGAAACTCGGCGAGGTGTCATTTTTTCAAAACAATATACAATGTATATAAAATAATAGTAAAATAGTACAAAATTCAATTGCTACAGTATAAACATACATACATATTTTTTAATATTAAGGACAAAACATTTCTGTGTTAGATTACTTGTGCGGGACGCTATCACTGCCAAACATCCCTATCCATGATGTAATCGTTTATCTTATAATATGCTTTTGAAATAAGTGTCTGTTTCACGACAGATTTAAATTTAGAATCCGTAAGTTCAGTAATGTGTCTTGGAATTTTATTGTAGAATTTTATACAATTTCCCAAGAACGACTTTTTCGCCTTCACTATTCTATAAAAAGTTATTTTGAGTTTCCCAGTGTTTTTGCTAGAAATGGCTTTGAAATTTAATTTCCTATGCCCATATTGGTGACATAGGCGTGAGTTTATGTATTTGGGTATGTTTGTATGTGACAGTGTTATCAGTTATCATACCAATGATTGTATGGTCAGCTCCAGCGGTTGACAGGGCAGCGGCGAACACGCCCTAAAACAAGAAAATAATACAGTTGGGTCCATTTGGTGCCAATCATTTCAATGTATGACCTGCAGGCGAATCACGTAACTTTATGTACTAACGGTAGATAGATTTTACTGTCAATTTTGAAGTATAAATGTATGAGCTGACAGTTAAAATTTGACATTAAAATCTATCTAACGGTAGTACAAAAGTTACGTGATTACCCCTCTGCTTGACGTTCTTTGCCACACTTTATTATGTATAGATTTAAGCTAGATTTATTTATTTCACAATATACAATGTCACTTAAAATTACACATAGTCAATTTTCAGAAATTTATATTGTGACCGTCAGTTTTGAAACATGTACAAATTAGGTCGATACATTAAAATTACCATAAAAAATAAATATTCACCAATGCATGTCAATGAAATACAAAGTTAAGATTTGTCAATAATCTTAAATATCACCTTAATATCTAAAAAAATACATGTCAATAAAAAATAGAATACAATAAATCTAACTAGTTATGTCATAATACTCATAGGTTTCATATGTATTAACTCTGCATCACCTGCTATGAATCGTTATGATTAGATTTCATTTCCGCTACCCTAAGGTTGTCTGGATGCAATCGCTCTTTAGCGATAAGACCGCCTATTGTTTGCCTCTACTCATTGTGTTTTTGTACTGTACTGTATCCTTTGATTGAGGTGTGCAATAAAGAGTATTTGTATTGTATTGTACTCATATATAGAATAAAGTGGATTTTCCAATAAAAAGTTTCTCAGGCGACTTTTAAATTTTTCGTTACTAGTTTCATCTTTCAGTTCTAGGGGTAGTCGTTCATAGCAAGTCGACCCTATGACTAGTGGGTTTTTCCTGCAAGTGCATATAATATGCAGATTGATCATAAGCTAAATAAGACAAAAAATAATTTAACACAAGTTAAAAGTCTTAATTTCTGACAGCTAAATGTCCAATAGTTGTCACCTGTATTACTATGACGTATCATAAATGATTTAGTATAGTTCTAGGCGGGGCATCATTACTGATGACTTTTCATTATAATTATTTGAGACGTTGGTGCCATTTCAGAAGCTTTCGTTAACCGACTTCAAAAAAAGGAGGAGGTTGAAAACCTTCTCCTTTTTAGAATTAGTTATTAATTTCGAATATTCCTTAGAATTCGGTTGTATGTTCTTTTTTTATTTTATTTTTAATGTGTTACCTCAGAACTCCGTCGTTTATGAACCGATTTGAAAAAAATCTTTGCTTCTTTCGAATTAGATCGCTACATGCCGTCCTAAGTATTACAGCCGAGTTCAAATATTTTACACGGACAAAGTGATTAAAAAATGTGAACAACACTAAGATTAAGGGCATAAAGTTGCTTAGACATTTTTAGAGTTTTCGGAACGTATACATGATATTAAAGAGCTGTAGTGTTTCACGAGGCTGCAGCGAATTGATCCAAATAAGGTTCGTTGAGTAGAACATTAACTTTGGCAGCTCATTAGGTCATCATCAGCCTGTGTCAGTCCACTGCTGGACATAGGCCTCTCCCATGGCACGCCACTGAGCTCGGTCTTCAGCTCTTCTCCTCCAATCCTTGCCCACTGCCTTTCGAATATCATCGCCCCACCTAGTTACAGGGCGTCCTACACTACGTTTGCCGACACGCGGTCTCCACTCAAGAACCAGTCTGCCCCAACGGCCATCGGTTCTGCGACATATGTGACCTGCCCACTGCCACTTCAGCTTACTAATTCGCTGAGCTATGTCGGTAACCTTTGTTCTCTGACGAATAACTTCGTTCCGGATAGGATCCCTAAGAGAGACTCCAAGCATAGCTCGCTGAGCGACCTTAAATTGGTAGACAAGACGTACAGTGAGTGGCCATGTTTCGGCTCCGTATGTCATTACAGGCAGGACGCACTGATTAAAAACTTTCGTTTTTAGGCTTTGTGGTATCGGCGCTGAGAAGACTCGACGAAGTTTCCCAAACGCTGCCCAGCCCAGCTTAGCATTAGGTAACGAGCCAAAAAACCACTAGTCCGAATCCAACTCGATGATGACTCGATAAGCAATGATTTTATTTCAATTCGAATTTTAAAACAAAATTACAAACTTCCCAATGTCTGACCCTAATGTTAACCTCTAATACCTCCATTATATAGAACGTGCCTCGTCGGTCAGCGTCAAGCACTGGGAACTTAACCCTTAGATTTGAAATTCTACACTTACCAACACAAAGGAAAGAAAGTAGGAGAATTGCATAGTGTCGATGAGGTTCCAGCTAGCACTGAGTGCAGCCATAATCTCTTCACACCCTTTATACGCTCGCGTCACTCACCATTGTTCACACGACTTCACTCCGCTGCGTCGAAAATATACAGGCTGCTTAGTTTTACGAACTATTGTCAATTTATCATACTCATATTCATTTATTGATAATATTATTTAAATATTACATCATCATATACACCTTTATTATCCTCACTACATAGTATAAAACAAATATCCCTATGTATGCTTAAATCTTTAAAACTACGCAACGGATTTTGATGCGGTTTTTTTAATAGATTTTAGATAGAGTGATTGAAGAGGAAGGTTTATATGTATAGTAACATCCATTAAATAGCGCACCCGTGCGAAGCCGGGGTGGGTCGCTAGTTTTACAATAAAAAGAAAACTGGCCAATAACTAACATTTCTTTTTATTCAGCTTTGGCATAAAAAAAGTATTATGATATCTTAAAAAATAATTAACTCCATTAAATAAATCGATGAAATACCGACATTGCAGGCCCTCTAGAGTGTTAACATCGTTTTATTTCATCAGAATGCTGTAACATACTAGTTTCTTCCCGGCTTGGAGTATTACTGTTGTAAAAGTACTGAAAAAATATTAAAAAGGACACAATTATAGTGCAGAATTCGACCGCTTTGAGTGGTTACTAACTTAGCAATTCCGTGCTTTGGAAGGCACGTTCAGCCGTTGATCCCGGCTGCTGTCTATAGTCGCTAAGCCAGTTTGGAGGCCTTCGGGCGGCTTGAGAACTTCAAGTTGCCCATTCACTTGACAAAGGGGGATCGAATTTCAAATTTCAAAATCGATGCCATTTTCGTAATTAACGTCCCAAAAAAAACATAAAAACGACACCTATATTGATATTTAGATATTTCAATTTCAACTCCATCGCACCTAGACAGGGGCATGGTGATTTTCGTAATCAGCGACCCGAAAAACCGTACAAACAATACCCATGTAGATTTTCAGACTTTGCCATCACATTTCCCCCTTTTAGGGGTAGCATTCGCAAAAAGTTCGAAACAAGTGTTAAGTCATTTATCGTTAGGAGTACTCATGAGAAGTTTCGAATGCAATATCTTGTTTCCCCATACAGACTTCGGACTTCCGTTTCACCCCCTGAGGCGGTGAATTCTTAAAAATCCTTTCTTAGTGCACAACTTGACCTTATAAGGAACCTACGTGCTAAATTTTGAATATCTAGAAAGAGCGGTTTGGGCTGTGCGTTGATATGTCAGTCAGTTAATCAGTTAGTCAGTTAGTTTCTTCTTTTATACATTTCCTAGCGACCCGCCCCGGGTGCACTGTTTAATGGATGTTATTATACATATAAACCATCCTCTTTAATCACTCTATCTATTTAAAAAAAACCGCATCAAAACCCGTTGCGTAGTTTTAAAGATTTAAGCATACATAGGGATATAGGGACAGAGAAAGCGACTTTGTTTTATACTAGTATGTAGTGAAGGAGAATAAGATCGCAAAATTAGTTGCTACGAGAGAGCCTCTCTCGACAGCTCAGTCGGTAAGAGCATTGCATGGAATGAAAAGGTCACGAATTT
Source organism: Epiblema foenella (assembly GCA_963556455.1). Lineage (NCBI taxonomy): Eukaryota > Metazoa > Arthropoda > Insecta > Lepidoptera > Tortricidae > Epiblema > Epiblema foenella. Next base: position 282,829 of record OY747102.1, on the reverse strand, counting down.
GAATCCCACTTGTGGCGAATAATTGTTACATTTTTTTAGTATGTTTCGCCTGAATACCTTTAATGTGTGTTGTTCTATTGCACTGCTGCGTAAACGGCCGGCGGACAAAAGATAAACCCTATTGTTAAGGAGCAGAATTGGACATTAAAGTCAGAATGCGGTGTAGTTCAGTGTTTTTGTTCTGTTACCACGTTGAGAAAACAAATGGGAGTCAGGCTCGCGCACGAGGGTTCCGTACCGCACTCGTATGTTTTGAATCTAAATAAAGTTTTGAGTACCGTAAACCGGGGTTACTTTCAAATTAGGGGGCGACTTTTAAAATCAAATTTTTAAGCCGTATTTCTAGTTTTTATTTGGTTAACCTGGGTCGGTGTTATCCCTTGGTATATTTCCTAACTATTTACTGAACTGAATAAAATTAGAAATAGTTAGTGACGTTTATATTAGTGGTCTTAATCTATCATAGAGGCCCCGTTTTTTCCTAAAGTCACCCCAGTTTACGGTATGTGCGTGAACGAAGTGTTTACCGGCTTCTAAGTGTCCCTTACATTATCATTTTCAGCCCGTAATTGCCTACTGCCGGCAATAGGCCTGTCTTCCAATACACCACTCGTCCCGGTCCTGAGCTAATTTTATCCAGAAGTGACCCGAGGATTTCTTAAACCAATTCTCTAGGCGAAAACAAAATAATAGCATTCTTTTGTAACAAGTCCGGGGATCCCCGGCTCCGGTAGACTACGGGTTAAGTAGGTGGGCTACCATCAAACTGCCTTCTTTTTTCCAGAAGTAGTCCCTTTTCGTTTCCAACTCCGCTTGAATGTGGTCTAGGTTTTTCTGACGTCACGCACCTTGCGCCGTCGGACTTTGACATTCCCCACTCGGTTTTGAAAGACATGGACTAGTAGTACTATATTTAACTGTTATACTTGATTTAACGTATTTTAAAATAAAGGAATAGCTGAATAGGAGTCCTGATATCACACTCAGCCGTTACCACACAATCGTGTAAAAATCTGTGAATGTGACGTTAGTTTTTTTTGTTTCTTTTATCATATTGCGTCTGTGTCGTCATTCGATAGAGTTAAGGAGTCCTGCCCGGCGGGGACGTCCACCGCGCGATCGCGACAACAGTGACACATATAGTCCCTATTCGTCCCGGTACCGCCGCACACCGGGTAGAGTCAGTCCGACCCAGGTCGGGCCTAGCTGAGTTTCTTGCTGGACTCTTCTCAGCTCCTTCTCAGCTTCCCAGTAGCTCGATTCCACTCACACCTCAGATTCGGTTGAAACCGCTCAACCAATCTCACTGGAGCGCAAACTCTTAGAGTATTCCAGTGTTCCAAACCACACGCGTGGTCGTGCCGGAGGTTTTCCCCTGGATTTTCCCCAGGTTAATACTCTCCAACCGCGCACTCCTATCGCTTTATTGGGCCCGGCCTATAAAGCCACAGTCAGGTTCAAAAAATAAAAAAGAGTCCTGCCCACTAAAGACCAGCGTCGCGGCTTGCTGTGGCATTATGCTGAGTGAGCCCTTCTTTACGTCGTTTCTTATCATAAATATATGAAAGATGTTCCTTGGAAAATAAATATATTTCTCGTTTCCACACACGCTCTAAACCTACTTTTTCTATCTCATCCTGTGGTACAAAGTATGCCCAAAATTCTTTCTTTAGGCGCACTTGTAATATGTATAACGAAATGCTTAATGACATAGACATTTTTTTCTCATAGTTTGTTCTCTTTCAAGAATAAAATTCGGCAATGTTTGTTTTCTAGATAATATGAAGTGAGGGAAAACATTGTTTTTAATAATCTATTTTACTTTAGTTAAACTACTTTGCATGAGTACACAACTAAATAGGTAATTATAACGGCACCTGTAACTTATTTAGTCAATAATTGTTACGTAGTAATATATGAAACTTTAGGCCTAATCTGCGTCCATTTTTGTATGAATTCTTCTGTAAATGGCTGTTTGTTTTCTAAATAAACTAAAAAAAAAAAAAATCTTTCTTTCTTTCTAACACTTAAGTGAAAAGGGCTATCAATAATAACAATCTTTGTAATACTAATTTTATTAAAAAAAATAGAAAATAGAAATTAAGATATACCGTCTAAATATCTTGATTTTTGTTTACAATTAAGCACTTAACATAATAAATAACAAGCATAAACAATAGGCGGAGTTCCCTCCATGAGATGGCATGATACTATTACTCGAACAGCAGTCGAATGAGTCAAAGTGATTGGGGCATTATTAGAATGCATTATGTTATCAACAGGTATAAATATCTGACATGTCCTAACGCCTCTAGACATAGGGACGGGTCAGATGTTAAGACGCGTCTTAATGTGGCAGACATGTTCGTGACTGTACTACAATGGGGAGAATTTAAAAATAAAAATCCTTCAATCAATTATGTTTTTATCATAATTAATAAATTCGCCGGATTATGACATTTTCTGTCAAAAATACCTCTCGACGTAACGGGTAGCTGATGACATAATTAAACAGTCGATAATGTCGATATACATACTATCCGTTCGCTTCGAGTTGGCCGTTTCTTCCCGCCCCGGTACCCACACCGCCCCCCGCTCAACGCCGAGCGGGGTGCGGGCGGAGGTATATACGTCACGAGGGAGTGGCCAACTCGAAGCGGGTTGTACTTAAAATAGTGTTGATGATGACGGCTAGTGATTTTTTTATGAAAGTTAGCAAAAGTAAGTTAAAAATTTGTCACGGGCATTTTCCACTACCATTATTGGGTCATTGTCAGATTTAGGTTCGCGTCTTTTCGGTGCACATATCAAAAGTTAAGGGTCACAAAGCTTAATTTTGGACTGGTCTAATAACCCGCATAAACGGTGTTTTCGTAACTATAAATCCATGTAATAAAAATCCATGTAAACATAACTTATATGTACATAAGCCGTTAACTATTGGCCACCGAGTGGACAACTTTTGTTTTTACAACATACAATGACCCTATTGGGGATTTTGAAATTATTTTTAAGTATCAAAAATAGTACTTTTGTCGTAAAGTTTTGAAAGGATTATCCAATACCATACAAAAAAATACTTGCTGTTAACTAACGATTTTATCCCAGCCCATGACTATTAAAACGTGTTTTGCATGAATAGAGTGAGAGCAGCTAAACACTTTCGCACCGGCCTTCGTATAACGCATGAAACTTTTAGTGGAATAAATCTAGTTCCATTTTCGTTGTAACATCTTCACTATATTCCATACAACAAATTGGGAGCCTATAGAGAACCAGGTCCGACAGTCTTGCTGAGCTCAACGTTCTCAATCTTCTTGAACTCCATGGGCAGGCCGTGCGCCGCCGCGGTGAAGGTGGATCGCGGGTCCAGCTCCAGAGGTTTAGAGCTCTGGTGCACCGCGAACTGGGACAGGATCAGCGACAGCACCACCTTGGCGTGCAGCTGCCCGGCTTTCATCCCTAAACAAAATACAAAGGCATGTATTACAAGTATGCATAAATAGGAAAACCTCTTTATTAGGCCTTTAATAAAAAAAATATATATATATTAGAGGACAATCTTACACAAATCGAACTAGCCCCACAGTAAGCTCAAGAAGACTTGTGTTATGGGTACTAGACGACGATACATTTAATAGATATAAATACTTAAGTACATAGAAAACATCCAAGACTCAAAAACAAATATTCATGCTCATCACACAAATATTTGCCCTGACCGTGATTCGAACCCAGGACCGTCAGCTTCACAGGCAGATGCACTACCCACTAGGCTAAACCGGTCGTTAATACACTTCGTTATTGTGGCTTTAGCTATCTGGTTACCGGGAACTTATCTTTAACTTTTTATTCAACAGCATAATAGCACATACAGCTAAATATCAAAATTGTTGTGAGAATTTATTTCCGTCCCTCTGCCTTATAATAGGCAGCTAATAGTTTTTTTTAACCTGACTGTGGCTTTATAGGCCGAGCACAATAAAGCGATAGGACTGCGCGGTTGGAGAGTGGCCTGGGGAAACTCCAGAGGAAACCTACATGACACGAAATTGGTTGAAGAGCTTCAGGAGGTGTGATCTTTCGATGAACGATGTGATTACGTCGTCCAGGTAATCGTTAATTTCGGATTATACTCTATATAGAAGCGCTTTTTCAATAAAGGACGATTTGCCTCGAGTTAACCAATTTCTTGATGACTGTAGATAGAGTTTGGACCAATACCAATTAGCAAACACTCGTTTTCTGTTCAATAAATGATGTAATCCGGGGGGGCCGTTAGTCTAGTCTCATACGCAATTACCTTCTGGGCTGTGCACTAATGTACAAAGGGAATTACGTGCCAAATAAAGTCAAGATTGTTCTTTGTACTGACCAACACACATCCTAGGACCGGCGCCATACGGTATGTAGGCGTCCGGCAAGGTCTTGTCAGCGGCGTGCCGGTCGGGGTCGAAAACGTCCGGGTTGTCGAAGTGCGCGGGGTCGCCCTGCAGCCCGTACAGCGAGATGTAGATGGCTGTCCCTTTCTCTATCGTGATGTTGGTCCCGGGAATCTGTCAGTTCAAAGGTTGTAGAATGTAGTATATACTGGACTGAGCTGAACTGTGTAGCCAAGATATTTATTTCCCGTATTGTTTGAGCCAAACAAACCCGTAGAGTATGTCACTATATGATTCTGTTTGATGCTTAATGTAGCTCACCTTATAATCCTCTTTGGCCACGCGGTCCACGGTAGATACGGGCGGGTGCAGCCTGATGCCCTCAGCCAGACACTGGTCTAGGTACTTCATGGCCTTGAATCTGCAGAAGAAAACAATAATAGAGATTTCAGGGTGTGGTATACATCATCATCATCATCATTTCAGCCGAAAGACGTCCACTGCTGAACATAGGCCTCCCCCAATTTATTTTTCCCTTGGGGGGGATTTGCCATAGTCGCCACGCTTGGCAAGCGGGTTGGCGACCGCAGTTTGATGGTGGTAATGATCGAAGGATGCTGCTGCCCACCCTCCGATTTTCCCTTATTCGCCTCCTACTAAACCCACGGGAAGAGATGGGGTGGCGCAATTCTTACCCGGCAACCACACGGGGACAAACCCCGTATAATGTGTGGTATACAAACATCTTCAATCATGTGCCTCGCCACCTCCTCCAAGGTAAAAATGCATATGATTATGGCTTGTTAGTTACCCTTCATAGGTCCACCCGTGTTGCTCCACGGCCCGGAGCACGTCCTCGCGCGCCTGCGCCTGGCAGCGTGCGCTGCGCGCGAGCTCCATCAGCGTGAAAGCCGCCGCGGTCGCGCTGGACTCGAACCCGGAGAAGAACGTGCCTGACTGGTACAGCAGGTTTTCGCCCGAGAACTCTGGAAAAACGATTCGTTGATTGTAATATACTCCAATATTTGACGACCGGTTTAGCCTAGTGGGTAGTGCACCTGCCTGTGAAGCTGACGGTTCGAATCCCGGTCAGGGTAAATATTTGTGTGATGAGCATGAATATTTGTTTATGAGTCTTGGATGTTTTCTATGTATTTAAGTATTTATATCTATTAAATATATCGTCGTCTAGTACCCATAACACAAGCCTTCTTGAGCTTACTGTGGGGCTAGTTCGATTTGTGTAAGATAGTCCTCTAATATTTATTTATTTATATTTCCATTCACGGCGTGGCAAAGGCAGAACTAAAATTAAAAAGATTTTTGCACAAAGTTTCTGGAAATAGGTTTGCGGTTGCGGCGTCGCGCAGGGTTCAGTGCTCGGTACTGTGCAATTCCATCCCATCCAATTCAGGGACCCGCCATTAGATGTTGTGGTCGTCGGGTCGGGCCCGTATCAAAAAGGTTTTAGTTAAACCAAGTAAATCATGGAGAGCATAGTCTAGTAATTTGAACTATCAACGTTGTACATAATGTTCATTTTTATTTGCATCTGGATGATGCTATCGAATTACAATAATACATAGGAGTTTTTGTATGAGATGTTCCGAATAAGAAGCTATTGCCGTCTCTCTCTCCCATGGCATCGAGCCATGTACATCGCTACTCTGTCTACGTGTATACTTCGGAATCAGCCCTGCATAAAAACACCAACATGAGAGTATTTGAAGTCATTTTAACTAAATCTTGTCATTTTTAGTAGGAAGATGGCTAATACACAAGTGTATATCAATGAAAGTCTTATTAAACCCAACAGTTGCCATACATCTTTCGGGGGATAGGTATCTAGAGAAAAGGTATCTAGGTATCTAGGGGATAGGTATCTTCTGCTTTATAATGTTTCAATTTATGTAAAATATAACTGACGATTCAAAAATGCTTGTTGCTAGGCCTATTTGAATAAAGAATATTTTGAGTTTGAGTTTTGAGAAAAGCTCCACAATGGGGGCTATCGCGTTTGAATTCGCCACTAGAGGCGCTAGTGTAGCGCGAGGCCTCCGAAATGTCGAATGTCACTCTTTGTGGTTGCGCTACGTGGGTTAATATCTAATTGGAACAATATGGTGACTATTGTGCAATAATTGTGCTTAATTATGGCAAATATGAGTTACGGGTCAATGACTGTTACTTCTTTGAGACAGTTTTGTCTTTAGGAAACTTATTTCCTTCTTTTTTTCCTAACAAAACGGGACTGCGCTACAATGCGGGATGTTGGATATTTTTACGGTACGGTTTTAAGGAATTAAATATGATTTAAACGTAAACTTCGTTCTCATTCCTATAATAACCAATAAACAATTTTGACAGCTGGACCTTACTCGACAGTGGCGCCAACTGGTGAGCACAAAAACGATAGCCCTCAATAGAGCCTCTTTTATTTTTATTCATATCTACATACTCCTACATGGGCGTTCCGCACAGTGTTGCCAGGGCCCTTGGGACGTAAATTACGTTTCGTTTCTTGAAAAGTTACATTTTTGATGCAAAAGTTACATTTTTTCTATTTCTCATAATTACTGATTAAAACTGCCGATTTTAAGAAATTAGTAGCCACATGCAGCTAGAATTCGGCGAGCTCGGCGACAGAATTACGCCAGGCTGATGGGGGATATCTCAAATGTCATACATAGTTACCTACTTGTACAACAGACGAACAGACAGACTCGTATCATTTGTCTCCGTTTGTTACCTTTCCTGTATGGAAGCTTATAAATTGTCCCGCTTGGTCCCGGTTAGATACAAAAGACCTTTCTTTTAAATAGAGTTTCATTGTTCTTAAAAGTTACGAAAATGTACCCTTACAACAGAAGTTACTTACATGTTACTCGAGCTGGTCAAAAGTTACGAAAAATGTAAGAAATGTAACCATCTGGCAACACTGGTTCCGCAGTAAATAAACAAAGTATTGTAATAATCATATTATTGGTGGCGGGGTGAAGTCGACACGCGGGCGGTTCCTCTGGGTGGTGCTAAAAGGCAACAAAACTGTCAACCGTACTCTTCTCAAAGATCTCACGGTTCGAAATAATGATAAATAAATAGTGTTCATCATACTCATCGTGAACATGGTGACATGGGCGCTAACGATGGGCCTTATAAGAAAGCTCAAGGTCACCCAAAGAGCAATGGAAAGAGCTATGCTCGGGGTTTCTCTGCGTGATAGAATTAGGAATGAAGCTATCCGTAGCAGAACTGGGGTCACCGACATAGCCTTCAAAATTGCGAGAAGAGAGAATTAAGTGGCAGTGGGCAGGGCACATTGCTCGCAGGACTGACGGTCGATGGGGCCAGAAACTGCTTGAGTGGCGTCCACGCACCGGAAGACGAGCTGTCGGTAGGCCTCCGACAAGGTGGAGTGATGACCTGGTGAAGGTCGCGGGAATCCGGTGGAAACGAACGGCACAGGACCGGTCTAAATTAGAGATAGTGTCTACTTACTTGTTACACAATCATAATATGCTCGTCACTAGTGTGTCTGTTCTGATTTATCTTTCCGGCCCTGGGCCCCACGGAAGACCAGCGCTGTGGTATAATTATGTATGCCACAGCATATGCTGAGTGGTGTCCTTTTGTAGCCACCATAACAGCACCAAATAGGTATAAGTTCTTTTTGTCTGTTTTATAATTCAAAATTCTATTAATAATTGTTTTATTAATTGTTCTATTTGTTTAAATATTTTCATGTGGTGCTGTATGTTTGGTTTATCAATAAATGTTTTTCTATTCTATTCTATTCTAAATGGCCAGCCTTGGGGGAGGCCTATGTTCAGCAGTGGACGTCTTTCGGCTGAAATGATGATGATGATGATGATGATGATACTCACCGTACAGGGGGTTCTGGGGGCCGTTCTTGAGCTGCACAATAGTGTCGATGTAGTCTCCGGTGGACTTGCCGGTGCGCTCGCGCTCCGCCACGGCCGTCCAGAAGACGTTGCGCACGAAGCTCGAGTTGAAGAGCAGCGGCGAGCCCACCAGCGACACCAGCTCGGGCATGAAGAACACCGACACCAGCGCCACCATGCGCTTGAACCCGTGGAAGAACTCGGACACTGCCGACAGGAGACGCACATTCAGTGCACTTGCACTTGCCGTATTTATTTCATTGTTTTATTTTTAATTGGATAATATTTTAAATTTTAATAAATCTTTTAAGAGGCCTTGTAAGTTTTAAAATGTTATGATTTCAAATTATGACAAAAGTATCGATAATACCAATAAATTTATTAAAGGCTACGATGATTTTATTAAAGTTTTAGATAGTAACATAGCCATTTTTTGATTTTATTGTGTGTAGTAGAATTTAAGCGAAAAAAAACAAGTTTTTATCTTGAAAATGGTCTATTTGGAGTGATGTTTGAAACGATATTTCTTAATGAAAAATCTAAAAAATCCATTTAAAGTTTATGACATACGGTCGCAATAGTCCTGTTCTAGATAGTAACATCGAGGAAATGTCAAGATACGTGTAAATTCAAACAGAAAATGGCCTAAATAGATGAGCGTTTTTTAACTGATAAGGACCCTTAATGTAATATATTCTAAATTGCCTAATTTTAAATTGTATAATTTGTGTATTAAGTGTAGTGAAGACTCATCCGGTCCTGTCATTCGGTTTATTATGTTTTGTAAATACTTACATTAGTTTTGTAAGATTTCTGAATTTGTAATTACTAACACTTTATGGGCAATGCCTGAAATAAATGGATATTATTATTATTATTATTACATGGCCGCAACAGTTATTTGTTATACAAGAATGCAATGTTCTATTTTAACAGCGAGCGTGGAATTGAAACACGAGCTAGCGAATGGATTCTAGGGTTGAACTACGAGCCAGCGAATGGATTCTATAGTTGAACCGCGAGCGAAGCGAGTGGCTCGAAAATAGAATCCTGAGCGAAGCGAGCGGTTCAAAAATAAAATCCTGAGCGTAGCGAGTGATCAACATATGTTTGGTTTTGATTTGGATAACATCTATATACCTGTATACTACCCGTGAGTTCCTATCATTGGCTCTCTGTATCTACTTGATTGTTTAATGTAATATAATAGCTGTTGGATCTCCAAATAATAATAAATAAATAAATAAACATTAAAAAACTGGACTACCCGTTGTGAAGCCGAGGCGGGTTGTTAGTTACTAATAACAGGGAATGAACACATTCGCTGCGTTCTGTGCGGCAGCTAGCTATGCTTGTCTTACGCTCGGTGCGTCAGTGGTTTTACTACGTAAAAAGAGATAACTATATTCCCGGTGATCTAACTTCAAATAAAGTCTATTAAAAAAAAGATACAGGAGGTATTTTTGCGTTACACACAGAAAGGTTATTATTATCCTTTGGTGCGATACAGGTACTATTTGGCCGTAACTGGCAACCCCGTACCGTACCGAGATGCGCGTACGCAGCGCTTCAGTTGGCCATAGTGCTGCAGTATTCAACCTAAATATATTATACAAACATTTACTTTTTGCAAACATTTAGCTTACTATGAAAGTTTTATCTCATCTAACGTTCCGATTATCATCGTTGATTCAGAATATATAAGTAAAATACGTTACGGTTACACTAATCCTGTTTTTAATTATACGTATCTAATCAGAGATCGGGTTGTTGGTGATATTGCTTATCGATGCGACTCATGAATGACATCTTTATAAAAATACTGTGAATCATGTACGGCTAGGTAAGTACCGTAAACTGGGGTGTCTTTAGGACAACACGGGGCCACTTTGATAGCTTAAGGACACTAATATAATCGTAAATTTACACTAACGTGAGACATATTTACACTTAATATGAGAACAACGGTTCCAAGTGAGTTCCAACCGTTGTTCTCATACTAATATAATCGTCACTAAGTATTTCTAATTTGATTCAGTTCAGTAAATAGTTAGGAAATATATCAAGATATAACACCGACCCAGGTTAACCAAATAAAAACTAGAAATACAGCTTAAAAACTTGATTTTAAAAGTCGCCCCTGAATTTAAAAGTAACCACGACGGCCGCTTTAGCCTAGTTAGTAGTGACCCTGCCTTCGAAGCTGGAGGTCCCGGGTTCGAATCCCGGTCAGGTCATTTATTTGTGTGATGAACACGAATATTTGTTTCTGAGGATGTTTTCTATATATTTAAGTATCTATTTATCTATATAAGTATGTATATCGTCACTTGGTACCCATAATACAAGCTTTGCTTAGTTTGGGACTAGGTTGATTTGTGTAAGATTGTCCAAAAATATTTATTTATTTATTTATTTAACCCCGGTTTACGGTACGTTCCCGTAAAATTAAGGGTTTCGAAAAACGACTATAGTTTTCGGAATATTACTCAGATCCCGGACGACGCCAGCTGTACATACACAAGGATATAGACTATTGATTAGAACGGTTTTTTATTCAAAATAGTAAATTTCCTTGCTATTAGAGACCTTTAAAGTCAGGACAAGATACGGGAAAATTGAGGTAATACCACAAAGTTGGCATTCCTCATACGGGAAGCATGTGGCCCGTATAGTACCAGCAGTAAGTTTGGTTTTGGTGCAGCGAATGTGTTAAGTACCTAGCAAGGTCTACTCCGTCTTGATAATACGTATATATTTGTAATATGTATTTATTATATGTTATAGTTGTTATATATTTATTTAGTTCTGGTTTTAGCTGTAAGTTTCCTTATTGAAAAGTTTTAGTACACTGTGTAAGTTTGTCTATCTCATTCTCCCACTCTACACTCAATCCCTCAAAGGTTAGCTGGAAGAGATCCCTCATAGGGATAAGTTCGCCTTTGTACTCTAAAATATGTGACATGTATATTGTTTTAACCTGTTATTGTACAATAAAGTGCTTACATACATACATACATAATATAGAAGTAAGCCGTCTTCTCCCGGGGGAAAAAAATAAACAATAACATACTTTGGTAATGAGCCTGAGGATCCCAGAGACCGGTAGACGACCGGTTTTACAACGGGTAATTTAAGTCACACCTTTGTGTACATTTTATCTATATATGATATTTAGATATATGTACATATATGTATATATATATATATTTATATATTAGTAGTTATATATGTTTATTAATGTGTAGTTGTATATCTAGAATATTTATATAAATACATCTTTGTACACGTGTTGGTTTGTCTACAGTCTAGTTCCTATTCTTCACTCAATTGCTCAAAGGTTAACTGGAAGAGATCCCTTACAGGGATAAGTTCTTTGTACATGATTGATCTGTTTTTTTTTCTGTATAATTTATTTTACTTGTCTTGTGTACAATAAAGTATTTACATACATACATACATGAACCAGCACTCACCGGCCTGCGTGAATTCTCCATTAGGTTCATTGAAGGAGTCGGTCCTGGTGCCCAGCGCCACGCACGCGATGAGGTCCGTCGCGTACTTGTAGCTCAACTCCTGCGCATCGAGCTTCCCGCTCTTCTCCAGCGCTATATGCTCCATCATGGGCTCGCCCGTCCTCAGCATGAACGGCAGCATCTGCTTCAACTTCGACTTCGTTAGCGTCGGAGATATCTTCTGCCTCAGGTATTTCCATGCCGGATTTCTAATACCAAAAAGATTCTTCATCCCAATACTGTCCTTTTGGATAGTCCCAGCGAAATTCCTGTCGGAGAACTTTTCGAAGTCTCTAATCAGGATCTGCTTTATGACCTCTGGGTCCCTGAGCAGGAGGCATGGTTTGTGGAAGATGTAGAAGCCGACGAATGGCGCTTTGCTCCGGGCCTTACGGTACAGTTCCCCGAGGTGCCACCCTGGAGCTGTTCTAAAGAGAATGCCCTCTTTAAAGTCTCCGAAAAGCCAATGAGTCGAAGGCAACTGTTCCACGCCGCGTCTTGTCCAATAGGACAATTTTCTGCGGCAGTAAATGTAAGTGCACGTCAGTGCAATTGTGAAAATCGATGCTGCCCAAATGGTGATGCTTGAGTCCATGGTGAAAGACGAGTGACTACGAATAATGTCCACGGTTCTTTATATAACGTGTTTTAACAGGAAAAAGTTATCATGTTATGAGAGCCTATTTTGATTCATAATCTTATCTCCACGTAATCGGAAGACTCAAACATTGACCCGATTATACCCAATTTTGAATTCATGTTCTAAGTAACCGTAAGTATTCTATTTTTTCACCTAAAAAGCTCTTGTAGACATTAAAAAAGTTCTTTTAATGAGACAAGATACTAACGATATAAGTATAAAAACTTATGTATAGGTATAATACCATTCTCATTCTAAGATATTAATTAAGCGATAAATATTTTTTTCGACTATTTCAAAATGAGTTTTATGCTTTGAATATAAGGTCCATATTATGGTTACCTATCTGAAACATTAAAAACGTTCGTCCGTTTTTCTGTATGTCCGTTTTTTTGTATGTCCGAATGCTCACTTCGAATGTTAACAGTTGGTCATTTATGGTATTGTTTTTATTTGTTTGACAAATCCATCAATCTCAATTATTGATTTGCCCTCAATATCATTATTACCGATGTAACGATTCGGTTGGTAAACTATTCGTATTTTTTTTAAATAGACTTAGTTGTATTTGACATATTATTGTTTTGTTTTTTATTATATATTTAGTGTGACACTGATTTTGTTGTTTTTAATCGACGTTCTAATTTTTATGTATGGCAAACACATTGTGTGCGAATCTACCCGCTCTGTATTTTAAAATACGTAAACCCTACCTGTTGTGTACATTATTTGTTATCGAGTATTACTTACCGTAGCCTAATAGTTAGTTTAAGTGTGCTTCATTGGTGTAAATTAATTAAAAATGTCTGATGAAGTTCGCGTCTTCTAATCTATCCGCGTTAGAGTCGGTTTTGCCCTAACACGTCTTTCTAGGCTTTTTTTGCCACATAAAAAATTGATGAAACATTATTTGGTAATATATGTTTAGGTTTAATAAAAATTGACAAAGCGTGTAGAAGGCGGAGTGTCATGCTGGGTAAGTGAAAAATGGGTAGCGAAACAAAAGACGAAAGCAGAGAAAAGTCAAATGATTGTAGTGGTAAAAGTTGTTCGGACAAATGATTTGTTTGGATCACATTAAATGGTAAATGAAAAAACTAACGAATTGTATATTCGGAGAAGTGAAACAAAACCTAAAAGTTCAGTAAAAAAAGTTTAGTGGTTGCGATACCCGTTATTATTATATTACTAGCTTTTGCCCGCGACTTCGTTCGCGTGAACTTCTACTGACTATTCCTTCCCCTTGGCAGATAAATTCTGCAGGTTGAGTGACCCACTCAAAATTAACTCAAACGTTTTTACGTCTCAAAGTTACAACCTTACAAAAATTCTTATTTATATAAATCTATTAGCAAGTGAAATGGGCCCCCTTGTTCATGAAAGGAGGCCTGTGTCCTGGAGTAGGATGTAATAGGCGAATAATGAAACAAAATGGTATGATTTATCAATACCTATATATATATATAAATATGTATGTTGGTAATAGGTACTGGCCAAGAAAGTCTGACGTTAAATACACATTTCATTCCAGCCCGGAGAACGCCGTCGATTCGATCCCATATAGCATTTATACTTATGTAACAAAACACTAATGTCTGCTAAGAAACTATACCTCATCACATCCATGTAGCATAGTAGTAGTGGTGTCATGGTCCGATGTTGCGTACGTCTACACATACGTTCTTGTTCGATGAAGTTACCTAATTCCCTACTTTGAAATTCGAGAAGAACCGGCTTAAGAAACTCGGCGAGGTGTCATATTTTCAAAACAATATACAATGTATATAAAATAACAGTAATACTACTTTTGAAGAGAGGTAGGGCACAGCAAAATGTCATCTTGCTCGAATTTGGAGCAGCCCAACTGGGGAAGTACCTCCGCCTTGCAGAAGACCACAGCCATAATAACATTATCTACTATACAAGTATGCAGTGTTGTGTTCCTGGAGGTAAGCAAGGTTGCCAGAGCTCCCGAGGATGCACTGTGTTGAGACCGAGGGGCCTAAATTTATCCCTTCTGTTGTCAACACAATGCATCCTCAAATTTTATAAAGGGTCGGCAACACGTACGTGACTCCTTTGGAGTTGCGGGCGTCTATAGGCTGCGGTGGCCGCTTACCATCAGGTGGACCGTAAGCTTGTTTGCCACCGGCGTTGTAAAAAAAACAAAACTACAGAATTCAAATGCTACAATATAAACATACATATATATTTTTTTAATATTAAGGACAAAATATTTCTGTGTTAGATTACTTGTACGGGACGCTATCACTGCCAGACATCCCTATCCATGATATAATCGTTTATCTTATAATATGATTTTGAAATTAGATTTAAATTTAGAATCCGTAAGTTCAGTAGTGTCTTGGTATTTTATTGTAGAATTTTATACAATTTCCCAAGAACGACTTTTTCGCCTTTACTAGTCTGTAAAAAGTTATTTTGAGTTTCCCAGTGTTTTTGGTAGTAATTAACTTATAAGTGTTCGTTGCGAAATTATATTAGTTCTTCCTAACATACATGATTATTTCAACTATTTACCGCGACGGTAGGGTTAGGATATCTATTTCCTTAAAGATTTCTCTCAATGAGCCACGCAACCCCAAGTTATAAATTGCTCGTATAGCCCTTTTTTGCAGTTTCGATATCTGCAGCTGATCCCTATAAGATAAGACCATAACTAATTATACTATTAAAATAAGCGAAGTAAACTAACCGAGCCGTTGCCACATTGGTAAGCTGCCTCATTCTCCTGACTGCAAAAGCAGCAAAGCTCAACCTGCTTCCTATAGCGGTTATGTGGGAATCCCACTGCAATTTTGAGTCCTATGTAATACCTAAGAATATCGTTGTCTTAACAAATTCTAAAGTTTCACCATTAAGTTTTATATTTGAATCTACATTGGTATTTTAAGGTGATGAGTTTGCTAGTGAGAATTTTATACATTTCGTTTTTTTCGGATTCAACACTAAGTTGTTGGCAGCAAATCAGTCAGATATCATGGAGAGGGTATTATTTGGTTCAACGAGATCCGTATCTTTCCAATTAACTTTGAACAGTAATGATGTGTCATCTGCGAACATGACAATGCCTGATATTCGACTTACTATGTATGGTAAATCATTTACATAAACAAGAAATAGGAACGGAATTCGAAATTCCTCTTATTCGAACCAAGCGCTTTGCATCATCTTTTATAATGCGCACTTCTAAGGTTTGGAATTCTCTGCCGGCGTTTGTGTTTCCGAGCTCATATAACCTAGTCGTTTTTAAGGCACGAGTGAATAGGCACCTTCTGGGTGAGCTCGCTTCACCGTCGGCCTCATCTTTGCCCCCTGGCTAGATGCTGGCCAAGAGCAATCCCATTTTTAATAAAAAAAAAAAAAAAAAAAGAACGGACCTAGAATAGATCCCTGAGGTACTCCCATCTCTACCACTGTATCTGATGAAATAGCTCCATTTATCGCTACTCTTTAATTTCTTTGTGTTAGGTACGACTTAATTAAATCTAATGCATGTCCTCTAATGCCATAAAATTTCAGCTTAGAGATTAAAGTACTCCAATGGCCTCTTCCCAAGACTGCAAAATGAATTTTATCAAACTTGCACCAGCATCAGTAGTCGATCTACCTTTCGTGAAGCTGAACTGCTGTGCGTGAAAAATATTGTTTAAATTAAAGTGAGAAATCAATTGCGTCAGCATTATTTTTTCGAATATTTTGCTAAACACAGGCAGGATAAAAACTGGACGATAATCAGAAGGATTATCTTTATGGCCTGATTTAAAAATAGGAACTACTTTACTACATTTGATTAAATCTGGAAATATGCCATTACATTACTTGTGTTGGTCTGGATTTTAGCAGAGCCAGAGCATTACCACGTATGCCATTCAGCTTATTTATGAGAATTCTGTGATCAACACAATCAAACGCCTTAGTCAGATCACAGAAACATTCTTCCACATGCACATGTAAGGCTGATATTGAGATGTGACATAACTTCAGTTACCAGTTTACTTACGGCGGCTAAGGTATTTTTATTTTTCCTAAAACCAAATTGATGGGCAGAAAACAGATCATGATGCTC
The DNA here is from genome assembly GCA_963556455.1 of Epiblema foenella. Classification (NCBI taxonomy): domain Eukaryota; kingdom Metazoa; phylum Arthropoda; class Insecta; order Lepidoptera; family Tortricidae; genus Epiblema; species Epiblema foenella. The sequence goes on along the minus strand of OY747102.1, from coordinate 266,300 downwards.
AAAATAACCCTGTAGTCTCGTGGCTATTCATTTCTCGAAGACTTTAGCGAGTATTGCTAATAGGGATTACGGACAACACCTACTTTATCTTAGCGACTATAAGACTCAAATTATTGACTCGTGCAAGTCCTTAACGTATCTTGTCCCTACGATTCGTAACAATTGATGTGCATATTCGGAGCTCAGACTTACACTGGTTCATCTGAGACGAATTTTTGTAAGTCAGCGGGCATCGTATCTACATGATTCTGTATCTATGAAATTCAACTTTTACCCCCGAATTTACCAATTTGAGAGATGATGAAGGAATAAAAAGTATCCTATATGTTAATCCAGCTTCGCTTCAGCTCCCGTCTTAACCTATCCGCGTTAGAGTCGATTTGGCCCTAACAGGTCTTTCTGGGCTTTTTTTTGCCAAATAAGAATTTGATGAAAAATTATTTGGTAATACATTTTTAGGTTTAAATAATGGAAAATAGGGTGTCATTAGTAACAAAAAAAGTTATATGATTGTTAACACTATGAACGTAAATGACAAGGAATAAAAACACTTATGAATAAAAAAAATATGAAAGAAATTCTAGTATTATTAGAAATTGTAGAGATTGTAATTGAAAATTCGATTATTGAATCTCCGAAAATATATTTTATACAATTTTATTTCATTATGATCGCTATTCATAACTATGTTGGGTTCATAAATATCGGAATATTATTAATAAAAAAATTAGCAATAAAACTAGTATGTATAAAAATTATATAAAAATAAACTATATTGCTAATAATCGTTATGATAAAAAAGTTTATGAATATAGATAATAGCAATAGAAATACATATATTTAATGACATTATAAATATTGACAATTCTGAGATACGATACTTATTAACCAAAAATAATTATGAATAGTGATCATTATGACATAAAATTGTATAAGATACATTTTCGGATGTACAATAATCGGAATTGTAATTTTATATGAACTTTGGAGCACCCGATAAGAATGCCCAGATGACGAGGCACTTTATAATTAATCAAAAAAAAAATCAAAAAATCAAAACATTTATTCTGCAAATAGGCCTCAAGGGCACTTATACAAGTCAAAATCTATCTAGGTACATCAAATAAAAATAATACAATTATCAAAGTATCATTAATTAAATGTAGTGTTACATGTCAAAAATAAGACTAAGAAACTAATAACAATCGAGTTTTGTTAGAGATGTATAAGGTCTCTAAGCGTCAAGATAAAAGGTAATAAAGTAGGTACACTAATCATAATAAAATGTTTTGAGCTATATCTATAACACGTCAACATGAAAATAATAATAGATATTATAGGCAAACAAACATATTTTTTAAGGAAAACTATAAGTCCACTACGTCAATAAACGAATCATCATGTATTTATGATACCGTTTATATGTGTGTGTTTATCCACCTTGATAATACGTACAATCTAATTTTGAAGAATCTAAATGTTGATATAATCAAAGTTTAATGATATTATTATTGATGTAGTCAGGATGGTAGTCATTATTGGTAGTGCTTACGTGTGTGTTTGTCACGAATTACCTTCTTTCCTTTTCTTTCTTTCTTTCATTATAACTTAAGTCGTGAACAGTTTTTTTTTTCAATATAAATTATCTTTATTAATGTTACGATTTCAGAATTTTATTAGACATAAATACTAGGGTGGGTCGAAATTCACGAATTTTGGAGTATCATAATGTAATAGGGCTCAAAAGTTGCTGTATATTCTGTAGATTACAGGAAAAATAATAAAAAAATCTAGATTTAGACTTTTAACCCCCGCACGGCTGTTAAGTATAAAAAAATATTCATATTTTTTATTTTCACTCCATATTAAATATATAAGTACAAACTATTTAAATCATTAAATAACACTATTGTATTTCAAAATTATTTATTTTTTATTATATTTTATCCATGGATCATATTTTGTCATCATGTAGCCAAACTAGAGAATTGGCCGTTTATGTAAAATGCATTTTGATGTGCTTAAACTGGCAAAATTATGATTTAAAGCTGTTAACGGATCATCAGTGGTCTAAACACAGACAATAGAAACAAAAAATATATCGATTAAAGCAACATGAGGCGAGAAACAATACTCGAAAAACACAATTTTAAGGCTATTTGGTACTATTGCGTACCATTAAAAACATATACGTAAAATACCGTATGTTTTTGAAGAAAACAAATCTTTCCTATAATATTTAGATTAGCTCTTACATTCAAGCTTGTATTTAAAAATAAGTAGCAAAAATGTATATAAATATAGCATTTTGCTTTATTTATGCCATAATATTTTAAGTTATCAAACTTCAAAAAGCTATAATGTCGACTATTTTGAAAATAACAAAAAGTCTCAGTATAATTTAGCTTTATTATAGTTTATTTTACTTTATTAAGTGATAAATTATTAACATAATTATCACGTATTTTATGTAAGTACTTATATAATCTAGGCCTTAACATCGATCTTTGGCGGCTGTGCGGGGGTTAAAAGTCTAAATCTAGAATTTTTAAATTATTTTTACAGAATACACAGCAACTTTTGAGCCCTATTACATTACGGTACTCCGAAATTCGTGATTTTCGACTCACCCTAATAAATACCTTAAATAATACAGATATTGATATAAAATACAAATATAAATATAGACCTGCCACTATGATCAGGATCTAGTATCTAGGACGGGCATCACAAAGCCATATTTCCACCCATATCTGCATATTCGTCTTCTAGTTACTCTTATTCCTATAGACACTACTCTTATTTAGAATAAAGGAAAAATTTAAAAATTTAGGCACCGAGCTGGATTCCTCCTGGAAGAATTTTTCCCTTTATTCTAAATTTGGGTATGGGATGACGCATCGCAACTGACGATTCTCAATATGATTTGAGACGTTAATGCCGTTAATGAAGCATGTGTCTTCTGGTAGATGTCGCTGTACGCCTCCCTTAAGGCGTTTGTATAAAATATAGTTTACGTTAGCAGCGGTACTGCACAATATGAAGGAACGGTGGATGAATTTGGGACCCAATGCCCCAGGTACTTAAATTTGGTTACTATTTGAAATAAAAAAAAATGAACTTTATTCTGCAAGTAGGCCGCAAAGGCACTTTTACAAGTCAAAAACTACTAGCGTTTCTCATGAGACCACTGCCGAGAAGAAACGCCGAAAGAAACTCGACAGTCAGTCATTTTCTCCAAAATATGCTTATTACAATGATACTACTTAACCTACGATTTTTAGCGAAACCCCACCTAACTCGACTGGTGGTACAAGACTCCTACAGTTTTGTGTCTGCTTTAAAAATAAGTAATTCGCTCTTACTAGCATTGTACCTGAGGCCGTGGGTCTTCGCGTACCGCTGGCAAATAGCGAGTAGCTTCCGAAGCGCGCAGACCGATGGGCTCAGCAACACCACATCATCAGCGTAACTGATGTTGTTGAAACACTGACCCGCGACTGAACAACCAGCCCGGGCGCTGCTGAGCTCAGCGATCAGCTGATTAATACATAGGCAAAATAATCTAGGTGAGGTCAGTCCTCCCTGTCTTACCCCGCACTGCAGCATAAAAGAACCAGACAAGGAGCCCGTCCACCTAATCCAGTTACTCTGGTTGCCATACCAATATTTAAGCAGCTCAACTAGTTCTCCAAGTACAGCAGTGTCATACAGCTTTCTCCATAGGACATCATAAGACACCAGGTCGAATGCCTTGGATAAGTCCAAAAAACACGCGTACACTGGTGTCTTGCGTACCGTGTAGTGTCGGACAGCGTGCTTCAGGCACAGGACTGCCGCTTCTGTAGAGAGTCCGGGCCTAAACCCAAATTGAGCGTCATGAATCGGCAAACTTTTCAAGTTGCTTATCAAGCACACTGTCGATCACATTACACACTACGGTAGCTAGAGAGATTGGCCGGTAGTTATTTATATCCGACGCATCGCCCGTATTGTTTTTAGGTACTGGGACTACAATCGTCCTTATCATTTCGTCGGGTAAGTAACTATGGGCCACACATATAGTGAAGAGCATGGCAAGAATCCTGGGCAGATGGACTCCAGCATGCTGAAGGTGTTCTATGATAAGTGAATCATGCCCAGGTGACTCCTCGTGTCATGCCCTTCACTACTGCTCTTACGTCACCGGCTGTGAAACTAATTATCGGTTTCGAGCCCAGCTCTACGGATTTGGATGAATCTCTTGAGGGTCCGAGAGGTGATTCCACTTTGAAATGAGCTTTAAATAGTTCTGATATTTTTTCGGATCGTTCTCGCCCATATTCCATTATTATTATTTATATCTTAATTGACGATCATGATGTGAATTCGTATACTTTTGACATGAATGCAAATTTATATTGTAATTTATATCTGTGAAATAAATGAATCTGAATCTGAATCTGAATCATAATATTCGCAGGGAGGCTCGACTTAGGGCACATCTTACTCGTCTGTTTCCAAAAACTGCTAAAATTTTTATTTAAGTGATGGTTTGCCATCATGTCTAACTTAATCTGTTGTGCGTTGTCTTGACACCATCTTAATTTTGATTTAAACGCATTTCTAGATTTCACCATGACGTCATACCAGGGACCTGTCTTGGGTTTACCATATAGAACCCAGTTTTGAAAAGCTAGACGAGCCTCCATGTGATGTGGCCTTACATATTTGTTCCAACCAGCCACCTGTCTTCGCCTACATCCACTCGCTCTTGTACTCTCATAGGTCATAGAGGCTGCGTGTTTTAAGGCTGTTATCACACTAGCGTACAAGTTGTCAATAATACGCCTATGTTCTATGTTAGCACAAGGCCATTCTCTGAGTTCATGGGGAAAATCAATACATCTGAACAACCTGTTGCAAAGAACCTGATATCAGGAAGTTTGACACTGATCTCTCTCCCCCCTGTTCGGCTCCCTAGTAGCAATTACAGACTCAATTCTTAAAACATTTAAGTCACATACCACTTCAAGAGGCAAATGATCCGACCAGAACACATTATATTGTATCATAACGTTCACTATCATCTTCCACGCGGCTTCAGATACAACACAGTGGTCTAGCCAGCTTGTAGTACCATGCGCATCACTCACGTAGGTATACAAAGAAAAGAAAGAAAAAGAAAGAAAGCATTTATTCACTGCACGAAAAGACACATCGTTACAAACAGAATAGACTCAGTACATTGACATATTATTATAAAGTGCGTCTTCGCGGCAGTGAATCGGTTGCTGTCTCAGCATTGTGCCGAGGGGTCAGACACCTGCAGCGCTGGTTTTCAGACAGCACCGTACGTGATCCACGGAACGCAACACAACATACTATACAGGAAAGGTATACATATAATGAATAAAATCATAGGTAATATATATATAGATGAGACTACCTCAAAACAGGGCAAACTGGTGTGAACATGAGGAGGAATTTACTCAACAGTGGGGGGATGCAGACAGAAATATAAAATAAAAAAAGAACAGGTAATAGTTTTAAAACAATTAAAATTAATTAAAAACACATGACAAAGGCGACACAGTTGGGATAAGTGCTGGTTGGTTTAGGAATAGGATTTTTGGAGCGTCAACAGATAACCCTTAAGCTTGCGCTTAAAGGTATACTTGCTAGACGCTCGTTGGATAGGCGGGGGAAGATCATTCTAGCACTTGGACGCCGCAAACCTGAAACTTCCTCGAAACGCTGCGGTATGATGCTTAGTCACCAGAATCATTGCTTTACACCTGCGCGCACTCTTGGGCCACGCAAGTTACTTATACGAGGTCGAGTCTGACCCCAATACCTCTATGTCCGCACAACGCCACGCCTGATCATGACAGAAGTCATTCAGTTCATTACCGAGTCTCTTGGGCCATAACAATATCAGCTGATTGACACAAACTTCTTACACACTCAACTGAGCGAAAGATAGATCTACAGTTAAAACTTACGATTTTGATATGTGACTGATTATCCATTAACTTGTAAATTGAGTCTTATCGTCACTTCGTTCGGTTGCATTTCCTGTATCATACGAGTCTCTATTGAAATAGATAAATTTGCGGTAACGAACGCCCTTCGGCCACAGATCGTCCACAAGAAACAAAGATAGCTTGCGGGGCTAGCACAACTGCCGCTGCGACGCAATGCGAGTAGAAAAAAATCCACCCTCCTCTTTCTAATTCGCACAGTTCGAGTGAGACAGGAATCGCTGAGTCGCGCGAGATACAACTTGGCAGCAAGTTATGCTAGCCCACTTGGTGTGTGATACAAATATTTTAAACGCTTTATAGGGGTTATGCTTTTTTATGTTTATTTTCTTGATCGTCACCATAACTTTAGTTGCCTGAAGGATATGTTCGGCTATGTCACTCTCACTGGTTTGAAGATTAACCCTGTACAGGAAAAGTGGAGTTTGAGGATCCGCCGCTCTAAATTTCGCATCTACTTGATAGTAGCCTGCCCTTCTATACCGGAAAATCGATTTCTTTTCTTCTTTTTCGAGATTTCCACCCAATCGCGCGTATCAATCTTATCTTTACAACTTGTATCCTCGCCTTGCAGAGCGTCATTATTTACGTTATGCACAATATTCGTTGCCAAACTATTTACTTGCTTCTTATTCGGAATGTTCGCTCTATCTTTATGTATACAACTCGCGTCATCGTTTTCTCGAGCGTCGTTAGTTTGTGACTTGGACCATATGTCAATGTTTACGCTGCGCTCGATAATCGCCATCTCTGTCGCTCGCGCAGTGTTTGCATGCGGTATCGCCTTCGCCTGTGATGCGCCTGCGCAAGCTATGCGTTCGGGTGTTCCGATTGCACTTGACCCTGACGCACAGGTGACGATGACGCCAGTAATTCAGGTTTCTGTACGTGTGACAAAGATACATCTATAGTGCTCGGAGCGTTGTTATTTTGAGCGCGCTCGTCAGCTGTAGTTACGAACATTTGTTTTGAATGACCGTCATCATGAAAGAAAGAAGAAAGAAAGAAACATTTATTCACACACACAGAAGATACACATATTACAAAAACAACAACAGAAGAAAACAAACCACATGTGTGTCCCCGCGGCAGTGAAACGGACACTGGCTCAGCATTATGCTGAGGTGTCAGACACCTACAGCGCTGATTTTCAGCCAGTACCGTCACTAAATAATAGCCAAAAGAAAAATAATTAAATATGACTGCAAAAGAAAAAATAATACATAAGAGAAAAATAATAATAATATCCACTTACTACTTACATACAGATATCTAGGGTAGAAACAAAAGAGAACTAAAATTTTAAATAGATTTTAACCGGTTGGTATATTTGTTGCTGCTATAGTGCTGGATTAGGATTGGGATTTTTGGAGCGTCAACAAATAGCTTTTAAGCTTACGCTTAAAGGTATACCTGCTAGGCGCCCCTTGGATAGGAGGTGTGTCATTCCAGCACTTAGACGCCGCAAACCTGAAACTGCCTCGGAAAGCCGCGGCAGCAATCATCGTTTTTTGTAGTTTCTAAAATGTGAGGTAGCCCCGAAAGTCCGCTATCGTAACAACAGCTGTCTAGTCTGAAACCACCTTCTCTTGTTATTTATATTCGGGTTATAACGATTATAATCTAAAATAGAACCTTGTTTCAGGTCTTCCGGTTCATTTTTAATCTCGCGTAGTTGAATTTCCGTTACATATGTATTCTTTACAATCTCGAGCTCATTTCTAACCATCATTAATTCTTTTAGCGTCCTTGTAACACCCACATAATCGAACGTTACCGGCGGTAGTCTGTGCAAGTCCTTTGCAACAAAGATTGGCATCAATTCACTTTGTGTCTGTTTGAATATTGATATAATATCCTGGAGGTCGCGTTGTTCTCTTCCTATATTTTTCCTGGTTATTTCACGAATATTCGTAGATACTGATGCAAACAGAAGATTTTTTGCGGACTCTATTTCTTTCACTGTAAAAGCGGTTGAACATAGGCGCATCAAACTTTCCTCGTCCATTACACCTATCTCATTTTGTACAAATGCAAGCAGTTCACAAATTACGATATTGCATGTTGCACACTTTATCACGTTATCAGTCATTATTGACAACAAGAGACAATTACTGCACGTCCGAACGTAATCGCATAATATTACTAGCAGCGCCCTGCGGTGTTACCCGCGGATAAAAGGTAGCCTATGTCCTATTCTGATGTCTAAACTACAATACTGGAAAGTTTCATAGAGATCCGTTCAGTAGTTTTTGAGATTAAGCGGAACGTACATCCATCCGCACAAATTTTCACGTTTATAATATTACTAGCAGCGCCCTGCGGTGTTACCCGCGGATAAAAGATAGCCTATGTCCTATTCTGATGTCTAAGCTACAATACTGGAAAGTTTCATAGAGATCCGTTCAGTATTTTTTGAGATTAAGCGGAACGTACATCCATACGCACAAATATACGCGCCCTCCCCGCCGCGGCCGCGCGAGGCGACCCTCTATAACTGCTGCATCACGGTCTGCCGCCTCCAATGAACATGCTAAGGTCACCGCCTTGGCATACGTAAGATCTTCCTCCGCAAACAAACGCTGTTATATGAAGTCTCCACTCACGCCGCACACCCGGCACACCAACTGGTCGCGAAGGTTGTCTGCTAACGTTTCTTTAAAATCGCAAGTTCGCGCTAACTTCTTTAACTCCGTCACGCATTGTGACACGGTTTCACCCGCTGCTTGCATTCGAAGTCGAAAACGGTAACGTTCCGCCATGACAGATGGTTTTGGATTTAAATGTTTCTGTACCAACGTCACCAGTTCTTTAAAGGTTAATTCTGACGGGTTTTTCGGACTCGCCAAGTTCGACATCAATTCGTAGCATTGATCACCCATCACCGAAATTAGTGTCGCTAACTGCTTTTCATCGGAAACGTCGTTGGCTTGAAAATTCATTTCCAGCCGCTCACAATATAAGTCCCAACTGCCACTTTCGATATCAAACTCGCGGATTTTGCCGACTGACATTTTGTTTAGATGATTTTGCACGCGTTTCACTATTTTCCAAATATAATTTATTTTCCAGACGTCGCCAATGTAGTATTTAGGAATAAAACAGCGTAAGTATGTTCACACAGCTGATTGCTTTATTGCGACATAACGGCGGTATGCATACATATATCATCAATATTTGTTTATGAGTCTTCGATATTTTCTATGTATTTAAGTATTTGGGTAATTATTTGAGGTGTAAGATAAATGTTACAGAAATAAAAACACACATTTTGATGTGGTCTGTTTTATTTTGAACATAAGGATATGTACCGATAAGATGCTTTATATTATAAGAGATCGATAAAGTTTATTTTGGTTAAAAAAAGCAAAAATCCAATTTTAATGGTAACAAAAATGAGCACCGAGACCACGAAAAAGAACATTTTGTTTATTTTAAAATCTTATAATTGTACTATTTGAATGAAAATCCGATCATAATGAGAAAACGAATAAGCATTATTTAATTAATCAGGTATCAACAGAAATAGACAATCGATATCTATATAAAAAAATATTTAAAACTTGACCACGAAAATGACGACTTCAAATTGTCATTTTTGTAACCTTTTAAATACTATCTAGAAATTATTTAATTGAAATAAGATTAATAACTTCAACTCACAAACAAAAACAGCTTTCAATACCTTCTATATATATATATATATATATTCCCGTGCAGGTCTACGGTAGGCCCGAACGAAATTATGTTACAACGAAACAACACAACAAAATATTCCTCTAAATGACGAAGTTTTTTTTTAATATTTAGATATATACATTTCACACGTACATTCAGGGCAAAATAATTCTTGAACCTCTCGCCAGTTAACAAAATTGGCGTCGCACTGGTCATAATTCCTATAACCACACCTGGAGCAAAAAAAACGGCAAAACGAAAAGACGGCATAACGGCATAAACGATTACACTGTAAAAAGCAGAAAATTCTAGAAAAAGTAATCTGTATTTTTTCTACTTGTAGGGAAAATCATCTTTTTCGTGGTCTTTAATCAGTTTCGTGGCCCATAGCACCACGAAAATGATGACCACGAAATTGAAAAGTTCTTACTTTCGCGGCTCTACAGTACTCGTAAATATCCTATAGGCTTGAAACAAATGAAATCAATATTAAATAACTTAATTGCAAATGACACAGCACCAGTAAAACATTATATTTATTTACTCAATACTCACCAAGTCGCAACCGTAACGAAAATGACGCTCGATCTTTGACGCAAATCTAACTTGAACCTTTATTACGTTAATTATAGATACATAATTATGGCTTACGATAAACATTATACGTCATATTGACGCAGTCTTATTTTCAAAGTTGCTTTTAGTTAAAAAAGGATTTACAGGAGGTTTGACCTCTTTTTTTGTTTAAAATATTACTTAATAAGTGTGGCCACGAAAATGATGGTGTATTTTGGAACAACGGGAAATGTAGAAAAAAATAGTCTTATCAATGTCCTAATTTTTTTATGTTTGCATGCATGGTATATCATATTATGAACATTCAATCCATGTTTTAAACAGCAAGTTTTTCTATACCTTGTATTTTTTACAATACTACAAAGTAGTCAGGGATAATCCGAACCTGACCACGTAACTGACTTTTGTGCAGAAAATTTAAGTTATTGTGGAAAAAAAGATAAAATAGAATAAAATGTATTTACCACAAGTTTCAATGATAATATCCTAAGCAACTTAAAAACAATAAACGATATATTTCTAATTTTATAACTGAAAATTTGAGTCTGAACACAATTGAACCTCTCGAAATAATAACCCATTTATATCTATTAAATATATCGTCGCCTAGTACCCATAACACAAGCCTTCTTGAGCTTACTGTGGGGTTAGTTCGATTTGTGTAAGATTGTCCTCTAATATTTATTTATTATTTTATTTTATTTATTTATTTATAATTAGAAGATACCCACATATTTATACATAACACATCTCTATTTAAGCAAGGAGTCTGAAAGTATTCAAATGTTGAACCAGTGTCGAGTACTGGGATTATTCTAAGGTCTCGTTGATACTGTCAATAGTGATAATATTTTAAATGTTGTTGTTGTCTGTAGGACCTTCAAGCTCCCTGTCTTCAGCCACGTCTTAGGCGTCGGTCCAGTTCAGACCAACGGCTATAATATTTGAGATGTCTGTCTACTATTAAGTCATGACTTTTGAAATGCTATTACTTACCTATAAAGACTTTTTTTGAAAGTATTATGATCCACTAAAATTTTTTTTTTTTTTTTCATAAATGTGATTCTGATTACTGAGCAGCCTAAGATAACGCACCATGAAAACTTCAAAGTAACCGTTGCGTTGCGAGTACTGCCACCTGATACTTATCTAAATTCGTCTATTCAATCGATTCCGATATTGAGATACTTATCTTTGTTTGATAAAAAAATATATATATTTTGTGGACAATCTTACACCAATTAACGTGGTCCCAAACTAAGCAAAGCTTGTACTATGGGTTCTAAGTGACGATATACATACTTATATAGATAAATAGATACTTAAATACATAGAAAACATCCAAGACCCGAACAAATATTCGTGTACATCACACAAATATATGCCCTGACCGGGATTCGAACCCGGGACCTCCAGCTTCGAAGGCAGGGTCACTGCCAACTAGGCTAAAGCGGTCGTCATAACTATGGCAAATACATAACAAAAGTCGTGGACTTCCTGTGGCATCAATACTGTTCTAGGTCACAGGTTCCAAAAGCATGTGCTGCTTGGACTTGTATGTTTCCTGGGAACAGAATAACACGAGCTCTGCGCAACCAGGACTGCCAAATCCGCTGTAAAATTAATATAAGCAGTCCACACTCCACAACGACCCCGTGAAACATTGCCTCACTCGTAACTTAATTTAAGGTGAAATATAAATCAGCTATGCTCGGGGTTTCTCTGCGTGATAGAATTAGGAATGAAGCTATCCGTAGCAGAACTGGGGTCACCGACATAGCCTTCAAAATTGCGAGACTTAAGTGGCAGTGGGTAGGGCACATTGCTCGCAGGACTGACGGTCGATGGGGCCAGAAACTGCTTGAGTGGCGTCCACGCACCGGAAGACGAGCTGTCGGTAGGCCTCCGACAAGGTGGAGTGATGACCTGGTGAAGGTCGCGGGAATCCGGTGGAAACGAACGGCACAGGACCGGTCTAAATGGCGAGCCTTGGGGGAGGCCTATGTTCAGCAGTGGACGTCTTTCGGCTGAAATGATGATGATGATAAATCATGAAAATACAGTGAATGCGGTCATGTTAATGAATTTATCAAATGTTTGTGGAGTCCGGTCTGTTCATGCTTGCTAGGACATAGTGACTACGTTAATACTAGTGTCTTTTATAGGGGATTGACGGGAGACATCATCCTGTTGTGGATTCGTTTTTATTATCAATGACTTAGAGACCATATACATCTCTTACAATATTAAATTAATTTTAATTTTGACGCTCAGAGACCATGTACATCTCTGGGATAATATATTAATTTCATTATACTCCTTGTTTAATCTTGAGACCTTATACATCTCTAACTTAATATTTGTAATAGATAACTTTGCAAGTTTTCACCGTATGACATTAATTGTGTTATAATTGTTAAACTCGAAATTATTATTCCTTTTTGAACTGTAAATTAATATTTTGACATGAAAAATGTATTACTTATTATACTCAGACTTTCTTAAATTGTAAATTAATATTTTGACGTGTAAAAGTGCCCTTGTGGCCTATTAGCAGAATAAATGTTTGATTTTGATATTGATTTAATATAATTGGCGTTTGATAACCTATCGATCATCTTTTAAGTTAATGCTAATGAACAAACATCAAAACTGTCAATACAATACGTACATGTATACTTGCTCGAAAAATACTCCATAGTAATATTCGCACACAAACAAGCTTCCAACCATAATTATATACTACCAGTTGTGATAATACACTTATGAAATAAATAAAATAATTACCTTTAATATTGTACGTACCGCCATACAATATTTGACTCAACCGGTAACACGCATGCGCATCGTGCATCGCTTCTTATCAATTTCACTCTGCTAATGAGCCAATTTATTAAGCGTTTAACTGAATTGTTAGAATTTGAATTTAAAAATCCATGTACATCATTTACTTCTTATTATTCGTGTAAAGGAGAGTCCAATTATTATACTATTCTAAAAACTGCCCGGGGAGTTGCGTCTATAAGGTCAACTCAAACTCAAACTCAAAATGCATGTTTGAGCCGTTTGGGGTGGAAACTCTAGGGCCGTGGGGATCTGCAGCTCAATACATGTTTAAGGAGCTAGCGAAGCGCCTTGTGGAAGCGACGGGTGACCAGAAGGCTGGCGCGTACCTCGCTCTGCGGATCAGCATTGCTGTTCAGCACGGCAATGCGGCCAGCCTTCTGGGCACCCTACCGCCGAGCTCCGAGCTGGCGCCTCTTTTTTACTTGTAAATATTTAGTTTTTAGTTTCAAATAGGCCTTCAGGTAGCACTTTTGCAAGTCACAACGAATTCTACCTTTATATAGTATTCGGATTAATTACATTTGGTTGTGGTACCAGGTGGTGGCCATGCGGAAGCTTCCAGGCATCTTTGTCTTCTATGTATTGGCTAATAGTACAATAAGCTTTCTTTAATAAAGCAGATTTTATATGACTCTTGAATTTACTTTCTGTGAGCCCAGTGATTTCTTTAGGGATTGTATTGTAAAACTGCACAGAGTTGCCTAAGAAAGAGTTTTTATTTGTTTTAGATAGGTTAGGTTAGGTTAGGTTAGGTTAGGTACAGCTATTTTATGTTTATTCCTAGTACTCGTATTAAAGTTATGATTGTCATACTTTAATTTAAATTTATGTAAAGTTTTACGCACTGTTGGCGCAGGTTCGTAGAATGAAGTAGCCGACACAATTTCGGAGTTTTACATAGATTTTAATCATCAGAGCGATTAAATTACAAAATTAGAAATACTGATTCGTATGAATAAAGTTATCAACGCGCGACCGAGCAGCGTGCTGTCGGCGTCGAGTTAGATGGGAGAATGCCGCGGCGGCCGCCGCTGGCACGGCGCCCCTGCGGCGCCGTGTAGCTGTTGCGTAGGTGTGCGTGAGCGCACACAATGATGTCGCGTTAACAGGCTGCCCCCCTTGGGTCAGGAGTTGCCTGATCCAACGCTGATGGTAGTGGGCAGAGCCGGTTGTAGGCCCTGCGCAAGGTCCCTGTAGTGGTGAGGACATCAACAACGCGGTTGACGCCGTCGCTGCCTGGGTGGACGGCTGTGACCCGTCCGAGTAGCCATCGGTTTGGTGGTAGGCGGTCATCCTTCACTATGACCATCTCGCCCAGCCGTGGATGAGCTCCCTGCGTGCGCCACTTGCAGCGGGACTGTAGTTCTGAAATATATTCGTTTGAATATCTCCTCCAAAAATGAGCCTTTAGTTGTTGTACTCTCATGTATCTAGACAGCGTCGACAGTTGTTGAGTTTCGTCCACCTGGGGTGCCGGTGGCATAGTGAGAGTTCGACCAATAAGAAAGTGTGCTGGAGAAAGTGGAATTAGATCTGAAGGATCGGATGAAAGCGGAGTGAGAGGTCTAGAGTTTAGTATTCCCTCTATTTGAATCAATAAAGAGTTCATTTCTTCATAATCGAGGTTGGCCATAGCCAATACGCGTTTGAGGTGATGTTTGACTGACTTGACTGATCCTTCTGCCAACCCGTTAAAATTTGGGCTATATGCTGGGGAGAAATTGAATTTTATTTGATTTTCTGCTGAATAAGAAATTATATCGTTATGGTTTTCTTTTAGAAATTTAGCTAGTTCATTACATGTACCTACGTACTGAGTGCCATTATCTGAATATAAAGTTGCCGGCTTACCTCTGCGGGCAATAAATCGATTTAATGCGGCAATGAAGCCTTGAGAAGTCAGATCGGTGACAAGCTCGAGGTGTACTGCTCTCACCGCCAAACAAACAAAAACTACGATGTACGATTTTATTAGGTGCGAGCCGCGACCTTTTTTGTTCGAAATCAGGATGGGCCCCGCATAGTCTGTGGCTGTATGTGCAAACACGTACTCAGCGTGCAACCTCTGCTCAGGAAGAGAGCTCATGATAGGTTGGTACGTCCGACCTGAGAAACGAAGGCAAGTTAGGCATTCATTTGTTATTTTCCGGCAAAGGTTGCGACCGCCTATTATCCAGAACTTATGACGTAACATGGCTAATAATAATTGTGGTCCAGCATGTAACAATATTGTGTGATAATGTTTTACGATTGCTTTAGTGATATGGTGCGATGCATGTAGTAAAACTGGATGCTTGGTTTCATAATCATAATTAGAGTTCGACAGCCTGCCTCCAACTCTGATCAGGTTTTCGTTATCAATAAAGGGGTTTAATTTTATCAATTTATCTTTTGGTGAAAGTGAGCCCTTAAGGAGCAATGAATGTTGTTCATTGAAACTGGCTGATTGGACCCTTTTACACAAGAATTGTAACGCTAATCTTAACTCTGAGATGCTAAGCGGACCATTGAATTTTTTAGTATTTTGACAATTGTGTTTAAATCTATATAGATATGCTACAATGCGCTGCATTTTGCTGAAATTTGAGAACCTCGCAGTGAAATCATTTTCTTGCATATTTTCAGTGGCTGAGAGATGACACTGAGATTTGATTTCAGGTAGGTTGGAAATATCTAAACATTGAGGTTGTAATGGCCATTGAATACATTTTTGATGTAAAAAATGTGGGCCTTCCCACCACAGAGATGAATATTCAAGCTGAGAAGCGTTTTGCCCTCGTGATCCTATATCAGCAGGGTTCATATCTGTTGGGACATAGTACCACGTTGAGGGATCAAAGGTGCTTGTTATTTCATTGACTCTATTGTATACGAATTGTTTTAGCTGTTTTTTGCACGTTTTTAACCATCCGAGCACGATGGTTGAGTCACACCAGAAATATAGTGAGTCTACCTTTAAACGTAATGAATTTACAGTCTTTTTTGTGAGTTGTGTAGCTAGCAAACTACCACACAATTCGAGTTTTGGAATTGTCAATTTCTGCTTCAGTGGCGCTAGCTTGCTCTTAGCGACAAGCAAGCGAACGACTACGTAGCCGCTGCGAGACACTGAACGCACGTACACGCAGGCAGAATAAGCCTTTAATGACGCGTCACTAAACGAGTGCAGTTCAATAGTCACATGATCGTCACATAGTACTCTACGAGGAATTTCAAGGTTAGACAGATCTGGCAGGTATTTTACGAACTGTTTCCACTGTGACTCAACCTCAGCCGGCAGTTGGCAATCCCACGAAACGTTATGAGCCCAGAGAGATTGAAGAATAAGCTTTGCTTGCAGCATGCAAGGGTTGATTAGGCCCAGTGGGTCGAATACTTGTGCGATAGTGGACAAAATAGTGCGTTTAGTGTTAGGTCTGTGTTTCGTGTGAGAAAATGAAAACAATAACGTGTCTCTTTTACATGACCAGAGCAAACCTAATATTTTAGCATGGTCTTCATTATTTAATTGCAACAAGGCGTCGTTCTTGGTTTCATTAACTATTTCAGATATTATCGAAGATTGATTGGACCGCCATTTACGTAAATGGAAATGAGCGCCTTCCAGTTCGTTGATGACACCTTTGCATGTATGTATAAGTGTTTGTTTATCATCGTGACCAGTAACGAAATCATCAACATAAAAGTCATGCAAGATTGTTTCGCTTACAAGTTCATTCTTGCAATCTAAACCTATTTGTTTTAGCGTTCGAGTTGCCAACCAGGGAGCAGAGGAAGTACCATAGGTGACAGTGTTTAATTTGTATTGTTTAAGAGGATGTGTGGGATCAGAGCGCCACAAGATTTGCTGCAAACATCGCTGATCTTGTTGTATATAAATCTGCCTGTACATTTTGGCTACATCAGATGTCGCAACAAATCTATGTTGTCTGAATCGAGTCAAGATGGTGAGTAGATCATCTTGGACAACTGGCCCTATATGTTGAATGTCGTTATAAGACTTTCCTGAGCTTGTAACAGCTGACCCATCAAAGACAGATCTCAATACCGTCGTGAGGCTGTCACGCAAGAGGCCATGATGTGGTAGCAGATTTGAGAAAAGGTCGTTTTGAGGATCGATATTTTCTGACATATGACCCAAGTCTAGATATTCATTCATAAAATCAACATAGTTTTTTAAAGTTTGGATCTCGTTGAAATTTGCGTTCTAATGAATGAAATCTAATCAACGCTTGTTTTTTAGAGTCACCTAACACCTCGGGGGACTCCTTTAAAGGTACAGTTACAATGAATTTGCCGTCCGGCAGGCGTGTGGTAGTACTGCTAAAGATTCGTTCACATTCACTGTCAGATTTGGATTTATTGTATGACCTTTCAACACTAGAGAAGCCATCGTTATCAAAAAAATAATTTAGTTTTTCATCAAGCTCTGTGTTAGAGAAATGGCAGTGGACTGTATATTGTTTCTTTTGGTATGGGTTTGGTACTTGTACGGAACCCGAGACAAGCCACCCAAGTTTTGTCTCAACTAAGGTTGGTAGATGCTTGCCTAGAGATATTTGGTTAGAGGAGAGTACCTCCCAAAATAGGTCAGCGCCCAGCAGCATCTGCACCTCTGAAGGTACGGAGAATGATGGGTCCGCGAGGTGGATGTGAGGGGGAATCTTGAAGGTATTGCAATTTATTGGTTTAGTAGGGATCAGCTGGGTGATCTGAGGTACAACAAAGCAATGCACCTCGGTTGTATAGTTACAGTTATATAGTGATGATATAGTGATATCACATCTTTGTGTGATTTTTGAAGATTGTTGGTTTAGTCCTTGAACCGAAATGGACGTGGAATAGCTGGGTATCCCTAATTGTTTCAGTAAAGCCTCAGTCAGGAAGCTAGAAGTTGAACCATTGTCTAGTAATGTACGTACTTTATGTGTTCGACCAAAGTTATCTTGAACGTTAATTATCGCTGTGGATAGAAGAACCTGGCTGTAGTGTATTGAAGATAGTGTGACATTATCTTGTACAGGTTTAGATGGCTCCTGTACGTTTGGTAAGACAACACAGTCACTTTTAGTAGAGGATGTGCTCGCCAGTGGTTCAGTGCGTTGTGTGTTTAGGTGCAATAAGGTATTATGTCTACTTGTACATAACCGGCATGAACTGAGCCGACAAGTTTGTTCATTGTGTCCTGCCCGAAGACAATTAGTGCAAAGACTTAGTTGTTTTATTTTTTCAATGCGTGATTCTATAGGCATAGCTTTAAATTTAGGACACTGGTATATAGTATGGTAATTTTTGCATATCGGACATTTGAACTGTTTCTGTTTAAATGTTTCGTTGACAACAAACGTTTTTGGGCGGTTGTGCGTGACGTCACTGTGCCTTCGGGGAGCTTTAGCCTCCTCCATGGTCTCCAGGAGGTCAGCACGACCCTTGAGGAAGCGTGTGAATTCACTAAACGTGGCAACGCCTTCAATTTTGTTGCGTTCGGTTTCCCAGTCACGTATTGAGATTGCATCAAGCTTACTAGCCATCATATGGATAATTAGAACATCCCAGTGCTCAGTAGGTAAATTTAATGTTTTTAGAGCTCTTAAATTTTTATTTACCCAGTCTATCATATTACGCAAGTTCTTTGAAGATTCTTGCGTGACTTGTTGAATGTTGAATAAAGCTTGAATGTGATTGTTGATCAAAATGCGATTATTGTTAAAACGGTCACACAGTAAATCCCAAGCGACATCATAATTGTCAGCGGAAAATTCCAATGATTTAATTATTAACGATGCACTGTCCCTTAAAGAGTTCCTTAGATAGTGAAACTTATGAATTTTAGGTATAGAACCGTTATCGTGTATGAGTGACTTGTAAGTGTCGTGAAACTCTAGCCAATCCTGATAACGACCAGAGAAGATCGGGAGATGTATTGTTGGAAGTCTTATGTTTGGCTTACTTGAGAATACAGCGTCACCTGATCCTGCCACCGATCCGTTGTCATGCACCACAGAGGCAGCTCCGACGGGCTCGGCATGCCTGCTGAGCAGGTCCTGCGCAGCAGCCATGGCACCGAAATACCGCGTCTCGAATGCTGACCGCTCGGCGTACTCCTCGTCTGGAATTTCCGTTAATGTCTCGATATCATTTTGTATGGAATCAAAGTCATTGTACATTTCTGTCATTTTAGTATGGCGCATGGAAAGCTCATGCATTTGAACATTGTTAAGCTCTTTACTCGGTAGCAATGCATTCAAATAATCTTTAAAGAGAGTCAGCTTTGATTTAAAACTTGCCCTGGTTTTTTTCAAAGACTTAAGGTTCTCCATTATTTATTTATTTAAATTAATAAGTTTAGAAAGTGAAATATTGTAAACAAATGAACCTTTAAGTACGTTAATATGCTATTAAGTAAATGAAATAAAATAAATTTAAAGCGCCCAAATACTACGGCTGTAATTAATTAATAAATGATTAAGCATACGCGAAGATGAAGAAGAGAGGTAACAACTAATTAGAAATGTACTTAAATTTTTAACCGAAGCGTGAAAAGCAGGCAGAAGAACAGTCAAGCAAACAGTGTGCAAAGCCACGCCCGAGATCCCGTTAGACGGGCAGCGCGCGAGTCACGTAGGCACCCGACCGGCACGGACTTTGACCCCACGCCGATCTGGAATGTTCGAATTCAAATTAGCGAAGATAAATATTGTTCTGTATTGGCACGAACAGAGGCAATAGATACAGGTCTATGACTGAAAGAAGAGAAATTATAGCTACCTTGACAAGAGATCGATTTTACTTAATTTTCGTTTGATAATGAAGTGAAAGATTTAATTTAAGCAAATAGAAATAAATATAGCACGTAATGGAACTTTAGATTGGAATGTAACCTCACAATGGTATATTTAGTTGACAAAAAATAGCAAAGTATTTCTTTTATGAACAGCAAATAATGGAACGAACTCACACAAATACCACCGCAAACCCTTTTCCTGGTGTATTCTGAGTCTGTAGATATCGTAGGCTCCGGTGATGGGTGACGATCTTCCAAAATTGCTCAATTTCCACGTGGCCGAAAATGCCGACCATTAGCTTCTTTGTTCGACCGCGCCCATGAAATCCTTTGTTCCTAAGGTCTCATCCGGCTCGAATTTGTTGGCGCAGGTTCGTAGAATGAAGTAGCCGACACAATTTCGGAGTTTTACATAGATTTTAATCATCAGAGCGATTAAATTACAAAATTAGAAATACTGATTCGTATGAATAAAGTTATCAACGCGCGACCGAGCAGCGTGCTGTCGGCGTCGAGTTAGATGGGAGAATGCCGCGGCGGCCGCCGCTGGCACGGCGCCCCTGCGGCGCCGTGTAGCTGTTGCGTAGGTGTGCGTGAGCGCACACAATGATGTCGCGTTAACACGCACATATATGATTTTCATAGATGTACAAGGAAGGTAGGGTCAGTATATTTATTTCATTAAAGAGCCTTCAGGTCTTTATGGTTGCAATTATGAGGGATCATAGTGCTTTTTTTTTTAACCTGACTGTGGCTTTATAGGCCGGGCCCAAAATAAAGCGATAGGAGTGCGCGGTTGGAGAGTGGCCTGGGGAAAATCCAGGGGAAAACCTCCGGCACGACCACGCGTGTGGTTTGGAACACTGGAATACTCTAAGAGTTTGCGCTCCAGTGAGATTGGTTGAGTGGTTTCAACCGAATCTGAGATGTGAGTGGAATCGAGCTACTGGGAGTTTTGTCGCTGGTTCACTAAACCTAGCCTAGCTGAGAAGAGTCCAGCAAGAAACTCAGCTAGGCCCGACCTGGGCCGGACTGACTCTACCCGGTATGCGGCGGTACCGGGACGAATAGGGACTATATGTGTCACTGTTGTCGCGATCGCGCGGTGGACGTCCCCGCCGGCGGTAATGCCTAAGTGTCAGAGTTGGACGCCGTAAGCGCAGCGTTCCATCTTTCGATAGACGCTGTGATTACGTCGTCCGGGTCCGTAAGTGTGTGCCTAGGACGTAGTGCACTGTCTAAGGTGATCGGTGGTTTGCGCTCGTCGCCGGCACACTTTGTGTCCGTGTTGTGTGGGAGGAAACCCCATCTCGCCATGTTATCCTTAGATCGCCCCACTCCCCTTGAGTCGGTTGAGAGTCCTCCACACTGGCTACATCTCCGGCTTCTACAAGATCATTTACTTAATTACATATTTTATTTATTTATTTAAAAAAGGTACATTTCACAGACATCACACAATAAATGATACAGTTAAGTTTGCACAAAATCAGTAGTTTATAGACCAGCATGACATCCAAAGCAAGTGCACACAGCATGATCATAATTGACCAAGTGCACATACAGCACTAGTGTCAAGTTGACCAACACAGAGCAGGGTTAATTACATGGTTAAATCTAATCAAGTTCAGCATTCAATAACACAGTTACCCTACTCTATTTCAGCTAAGTCGAGCCAATGATGCATCAACATGAACATTACTAATAGCAAAAGTTTAATTAAAGGAGGATATATTATTGTAATGAATGTTTACCTACTGAAATACTTGGTTATCTAGTAAGTGATTTGTAAATAACAAAATAAATGAATCGGAAATGAACTTTTCTGACAAGTTAAGGAAATCTTCAAGTTTACACGCACGAAACCTTACTTAACTAACGACCTGTATGGCACAGACTTGTGTGCAATCAGGAGCTTCACTTGGTAACTAACAAAACTTCCTCAAACTTGGGCGAGTTTTCAAATTGATCGCAAACAAAATAAGCGGTAAGCAGACTAGCTTCCTGAGACTTTGTAACAGTCGGTGATGGGTTGAACCCTTGCTCAATAATTAAGTTCCCGGGTGCTTTAGTCAAAGATCTGACAAACCAACACTTTCTAAATATCTTCAACCCTAAAGGGATGTAACTGTGATCGAACCCATGCAGCATGCAAGGATTTGAGTAGAAGCAGTCCAGTGGCTTAATCATGGATTCTTCTTGGGGACAGGACAAGTCACAGAATATATATAAATGAATGTATGGATGTATTGCTGTATGGTATCGTAAAAAACGACTAAATCAAAAACAAACGTAAAATATCTATTTATTTATTTTATTCATAATAATTACGCAGCATAACAGTTATAACTAAGCCAATGTGAATTAGATGTGTACATTTTAAATATATAACAAAAGAATTACATTTATCCATAGCCTCGAAGAACCTTAAGCATTATATATTACCATTCCCCAACTACTTCCAAAAATATCCACATGCGGTCCTGATGCAAGGAGCGCGTTAAGGCAGTGTAGAGCTCGAACGAGAGGAGAATTTTTCTCTTCCAGTTAACCTTTGAGCAAATGAGTTGAACAGAAATACATGGAAGGTGACGATAAACAACCTGTGAATTATGCACCGAAATGGAAATTTTAAACAAAAAGTATGTATTTTTATTTATTTGTATGTATATTTACAAAAAACTTTAGTTTTTTCTAACTAGGAACTTTGCGAAAAGATGTTCATAGATATACCTATCTTCTCTCGCTTTTACGCATTGTTTATAAGATGTTTCAGTTGCCTTTCGCACTAAATATAATATGTCGCACCCAAGTAAGAGGTACCGTTGGTAGTTAAAACGATGGTGACAATCAACAATTTTCCAGCGACATTAACTCGTCATTATCAAGAACCGATGCCTTATTATTTTGAAATAGACGTAATAACGGTAAAGTAGATAGGACTCGTTAAGAATTATTTTAATGTTAGATATGATATAATTCCCGGAGCTATTTCTTTAAAAACGATCAATCATTAATAAATAATAATTAATTACTTCAGAAATAAGTAAAGTAATTATAATTACTACCACAAAATAAAACATGCAACTGAAATGTAGCCTGGGTACCTAAGTATGCCAACCGACACCGACAGGTCATTAAGTAGAAACGTTCAGTGAAATTCACTAAACTTAGCCACTTATTAAGTTACCTACCTGACAATGTAATTATAAGCTTAATTTGTCAAACATGTTTTCATTATTTGAATGGAAACTTGTCTCATCCAATTTGCTGATGGGTTTTGTTTGGAAACAAAAGATGGTCTTGTTACATTTTGTATCGTAGCCAGGATTTGCATACCTAAGAATTAACAAAATGTAGATATTTAAACGCACCGGCAAGATTATACAAACATGAATCTGCTCATTTGGATTTTTTAGTGTTTGCGTTCGGTAAATGTCTCTGAAGTTTTAAAAATTAACACGTTTCGGGTAAGTACTATTCTTTTTTTACCTAATTTCCTCAGAGTAAAGGGTAATGTTTTTGAAATGTATGTCCACTTTGTAGTATTATATCGGCTAGCAAAAGTTATTATCACTAAAGCTAGTCCTAAATATAACAAAAAATTGCTCCGCCGCGACAGTGTATCACTGCCGTGACCAGGATTCGAACCTGGGTTACTACGGCCACAACGTAGGGTCCTAACCACTAGACGATCACGGCTGCCGGAGCTGTGTTAAAACCGTCGAAAAATCCAAACTACTTTCCGAAATAACATTATCAATCCAAAATAACTTTTTTAGCAGTGCATTAGCGTGCAAATCAGTTTATTTCACGATAACAGTTCACGGCGAGATTGTCCAGTTTCGTTCTTTGTCACAGTAACTTAACAACCAGACGGCGCTGTAAAATGTATCGAATTAGTGAATGTGACAAGGTCCTAACGTGCGGCTACTCTGCGCAGATTACTTTCAATTGCGCAGACGGCGATTCGTTCAATTTTTTGTTTGTCGCACGTATCTCGGTAGACTATAGTTAATAATCGAAATAACGGGATATTTGACGTTGCAAAAGCGGTAAAATTCTTTTTTGGTGATATTGGCCGATAATATTGCGTGAGAGTTGATAGAAGGGAACATAACATCGAAGTCTCTGTCATTCTTATTTTAAAAGATAGAAACTTGAAATCTGGGACAGTAATTCTGTACGCATCATTCCGTTCGAGCTCACAAAACTCGACGATAACACAATGCGGAATATACATATCATGACTGCCCATGGAAAATTGGTGTTCATGTTTTATAATTGGATTAGTATTTATATTACGATTGAGTAAAAATAGGAAGAAATATGTAATTGAAAGACATAGATCGCATAGTGCAGAGTTTAAGATAGCCATGGTCATATGTTCTTCCCTCGCAGTACATATCCACTCGAGCGCAGCGTAGCTCATCTACGAAACTAGACCAAGCTACATATGCGCGTGGCGGCACTAAAGTCTGAGGGGTTCGAATATCTCCCTCTTTGTCGCACTTGCAAATTCGTGCAACAGAGAGGGAGGTATTCGAACTTCTTTCGTTTTCAGTTCGCGGTAGCCCCTCTGTCCTTTTTTAATTACAGACGCTACTGAGATTAATCGATCTATCTAACCCAGCCATGTAGTTCCACTTGCATGCGATTCTTGCACGTGTGTAAATGGAGCTAGATTAAATATTGTAGGTAGTATAACCTAAACGCACAGGTACATACAATTTCGTATTGTTATCGTTACCTACGTATTTAGTTACTAACCGAATCGAATTGTAATGCTTCGCCGTTGGATGCGTCACGAATGGCTTATTTTAATCAGGTTTTTCCTTTATTTACATTCTTTTAAAAGTAACTAACAAACAAAACCAACAGTAACAAGTAAACATCGGCATCAATCCATAAATTCCATAAGTGACGATAAGTTATCTAGCTGAGATGACGTTAGTAGATAGTGTAGTGTTTCGTTTTCCTTGTATCATTTGCGTTGGAGTAACGCAAACATGCACCTTATTTACTTAAGAAAGAAAGAAGGGAAAAATATTTATTGCCACACAACACAAATACAAAAAGAAATAGGTAAGTACATGCTTTATTAATTATTATATATTTTTATGTGACAAAAGGAGCGGACTCAGCGTGTGCTGTGCCAGCCATCATGGCTGCACGGCACAGGTTTTCAGTTCGCCCCTCTTTTGATACATTTGGCGACCGGTTTAGCCTAGTGGATAGTGCACCTGCCTGTGAAGCTGACGGTCCTGGGTTCGAATCCCGGTCAGGGCAAATATTTGTGTGATGAGCATGAATATTTGTTTCTGAGTCTTGGATGTTTTCTATGTATATAAGTATTTATATCTATTAAATATATCGTCGTCTAGTACCCATAACACAAGCCTTCTTGAGCTTAATGTGGGGCTAGTTCGATTTGTGTAAGATTGTCCTCTAATATTTATTTATTTATTTATTTATTTATTTATTTATTTATTGATCAGCGTTTCCTTCCCGCTGTTAAACCTGAACTGCCTATTCTGTTACTGTCCAGGACCTCTATTCTCGATTTTAATGATTTTTTTCCTCATTTAAAACAAATTGTCACTTACATGAGAAGCTTAATTGTAATGGATTACTTTTTTGTTATTATTTAAAATGGGATTGCTCTTAGCCAGGGGGCAAAGATGAAGCCGACCGTGAAGCGAGCTCACCCAGAAAATGCCTATTCATTCCAAGTTCATAATATATCAGACCAAAACAGCAGTGTACATTATATAAGATGATGAATAGAGCTTGATTCGAATAAGAAGAATTCGAATGAGAAGCCTCCTGGCTCTGCGATCCACCGCGTCAAGTGCAGCAAGTTTGTACTTAGCCGAGCCATCCCAAAGGTGACTACAACTCTCCATGCAGTATTGGACTTGAGCTTTGTATGTAGTTAAAGTAAGAAGCTGACCCGGCGTAAAATATCGCTTGACCCTATTTGGGTCATACTTAGTTGAAAAAACAAAAGTCGTCCCTCCTGTGGTCAACAGTTAACGGCTTATGTGCATGTTAGCAGATTCAGATTCAGATTCATTTATTCACAATATAAATTACATGTCAATTTACAGGAATCTCTATTGTGATCGTCAATAACATTAAATAAAACAAAATAAATTAAAAATCAATGAATAAAATATAAGTTTTTATTATAGGGATTTATAGAAACGGAGACACTGTTTATGCTGGTTTCTGGTTCAATCCAAAATTAAGCTTTGTAGCCCTTAACTTTTGGTATGTCCACAGAAATGACGCGAACCTAAATCCGTGCATTTAGGATGTTCGTTTTTGCTGCTGCTGTTTACAGTAAACACCCTTGCGTCTTGGTAGCATTGAAACTAACCAGATTGTTGTCAACCCAATGGGACATAAGACTTAAGGTGATTTCATTCGCTCTACCATTGTATCTCTGTCACATTGAATTTCATCACGATCAGCTCTTGCGTTGGACAAATTTCTCCATGAACGTAATATCATCTGCGTATGCGACCTCTCCTGGAAGATGTTCGTTAATATGAAGCAGGAAAAGGATCGCAGAGAGAACAGATCCCTGAGGAACACCGGCATCAAAAGCCATGAGGTCCAACAAGCAGCCATCAGCTACAAAGGCCAGAAGGGATAGCGTATGCAGGAAGCTTGCGAAGTAGACTAGCATGCCAAACCCTGTAAAAAAAATCGATATGTCAAGAGACACTTCAAGAGCCACACCGTTTTCGTCGTTTGAACCCAGGCCTGGCAAACAGAAATAATAATAATAAATAAATATTAGAGGACAATCTTACACAAATCGAACTAGCCCCACAGTAAGCTCAAGAAGGCTTGTGTTATGGGTACTAGACGACGATATATTTAATAGATACAAATACTTAAATACATAGAAAACATCCAAGACTCAGAAACGAATATTCATGCTCATCACACAAATATTTGCCCTGACCGGGATTCGAACCCAGGACCGTCAGCTTCACAGGCAGGTGCACTACCCACTAGGCTAAACCGGTCGTCGCGAAATGATAAAAAAATGCTCCGCCGCGACAGTTCTCACTGCCGTGACCAGGATTCGAACCTGGGTTACTACGGCCACAACGTAGGGTCCTAACCACTAGACGATCACGGCTGCCGGAGCTGTGCGGGAGTCGCCGAAAATGCGGTACACTTTTAAAAACTGGAGCGCTTTCACTGTCGCGCCATAGGTGACGAAATCGATGTTGTGTTGCCAACAGCTGCTTACTGTAATAGGAAGTGGTATCTTAATTATTAGGATTCATTATCTCAAAATGAAAAAAACTGAACCCTTATTAGGATTACTTTGTTGTCCGTCTGTATGTCTGTCTGACCAGACCTATAGAACACGCGGTGTATACAGTCCTTTGAATGTGTGAAAAAATCAAACGTCTAAGTCAACGTAAAAAAAAAGATACGCCCGTTTATACCGCAAAAAACGTATATTTCCGCACTCGCAAAGGAATCAAAATGTATAGTTCTGTTGAATATAATCTTTATTTAATGTACGTAAGCAATACCTACAAAGTGCGGAACACTCGGTGGGCGAGACCGACTCGCGCTTGTCCTTTTTTTATATACAACGACGGTGGAAAACAAGCTTAAGCCTTGCCTGAAGAATCACAAGCGCGTTGTCGACTCTTTATTAACTTGAGTATTCGTGTTGACAGCTAGAGACATATGCAGGTCCCTCACTCTCAATATAGCTCTGGTCACCTTACAACCACCAGAGGGGCTATTGTCGCTTATATGTCGGATATACATATAGCATTCGAAAAATCGCTCTTTAGCGATAAGACCGCCTGTTGTTTGCCTCTTCTCATTGTGTTTTTTGTACTGTACTGTATCCTTTGATTGAGGTGTGCAATAAAGAGTATTTGTATTGTATTGTATTGTATTGCAGTCGTCCCTTACTGTCAAGTATTTAAGTGCGAAAGGGACGAATGTCATATGTCCGACATATAAGCGATCATCGTAGCCCCTCAGGAACACGACACCACATCTCTAAAGAGCAAGTATTAAGTGTTATTATGGCTGCGGTCTTCGGTGATTTCAATGTTAGAAGGTAAGTCACCTGTGATCGAGCCGAGTTGCAACCTCCCGCCCACCGAAGCATCTTCATTTCGTTGACATGGACCTTTTGCTCCAACATTCGGACCCATAATGTATCGCATAGCACCCCTGTGAGCCATTTCTGCCCGGCGACGTATATAAAACGTCGAGTATAGCTGTACCTTACTATACTGATCCTGGTTTTTTTTTATTATAAATGGGATCGCTCTTGGCCAGCATCTAGCCAGGGGACAAAGATGAGGCCGACGATGAAGCGAGCTCACCCAGAAGGTGCCTATTCACTCGTACCGTGGTTAGGGTCTACGTTGAAATAAACAAGTCTTCTTTGTAAAACTACGCTTATATTAAGTTATTAAGGCGCCGTAGGTTCAACGAAAAATATCATGTCAGGGGGTGAGGTAACCAGCCGCGCGGGGAGCGCCCCGCTCACCGGCACACCCGCGCGCTTACAGTGAGAATACACAGTAAACTCACTAAGCAGTACTGCAACGAAGTGGGAAATAAATTGACTAATGCAGGCTGGCGATTCTGCGAGTTAATGCAAAAATATAGTATTAGTGTCATACCTTTTATGGAATATTAAGTATGCCTCATGTCATTTGAATCACATGCTTAAATACCCTGTCCGTCTAGGACTGAGAAAATACTATCAATCGCATTTGAATATTTTTAAACAACTTCAAGTAAAATAAAAGAAACATGTTTACCCGATTACACTCATCGGGATATCAGTTCTAGAGTAAATAAAATATTGACACTATTGTTTCCCTATAAAAAGAGATTTCCCTATAGATAAATTATACGCCAAAACCATCCCGAAGAATCAAGCTACATGTTGGTGATTATCAAGCCGTTTTCGAGTTCTTTTTACTGGAGAAAAAAGTAACTCAAAAGAATAAATAATTACATAATTATAAGTCTTCAAAGTTTTAACCATGAAGTTTAAAATTCTGAAAAATTTGAAGTGGTGTGCATTAATAAATACTTTCAACGATTTTTGGTTTGGACACGACAGGTTTTACGATTTTTGAGTTTTCGCTGAAAAACTGTCTTGCCCAAACAAAAGGTCGTAAGTGCCGTGAGTTCCATGAAGATACGACCTTTTTAGATTCAATGTATTGGATAGTGGTTTTAAATGTGGACTAGTAGGTGTTGGTACCGAACCCTTCATTGTGCGTAATCCGACACGCACTAGGCCGGTATTTTTTTGAGATAATTTCAATGGAATTTTCACCATTTCAGATTTTTTTTTTTTGGTTTCTTTTGGAGTAGTCAAATTTTGAGTCAATAACAAAATACTGTAGGGTAGGGAGTAAATTGAACAGTCCAGCTTAAATATTGAGTCAATAACAAAATACTGTAGGGTGGGGAGTAAATTGAACAGTCCAGCTTAAATTTTATGACGGCGGCAAACAAGCATACCTACGACCTGCCTGATGTAAACAGACACCGTAAACTACGGACCCTTGCGTAGTTTGGCTTATAGCTTTAATTGATACTAAAGCATGTATATAAGTGTATGAGCATAACGAGGCATCAATTTATAAAATAAAAGTTGGCAAGAGAAGAGATCATTGTATATTTTCTGGGCATGTTTTAATTAAACGATGTGGACGGACAATGTGGATTGTTTAGAAGATACTCCTCTTATCGGCATACCTCTCGCTTGCCGCGAGTCTACCAATTCAGGCAATAAATGATCCATGAAAAAATCTATCAGCTTCTTCTCCATCTTGAACCTCTAAAACTGATCATCTCGTTTAATGTAAAGAACTTCCAGGGGTTGTCTTTCGCCTCCCCATATTGCAAAAATACACCTTTGCCTACCCAATATGTGTAACTGGCCTTGTGCTTGGTAGTACCAGCTGCTGTTAGTATTAACGCAGTCATCCCAGATTTCTTGTTATATTTTAAAATCTGGATTTTGTTTTATTTACGGCATCTACCGTACCGTATTTGGAGCCAGGACCGTCAGCTTTGTAGGCAGAGACACTTCGTTAAACTTGAAGTAAAATAAGTTTCTGTGAGAAAATTCATTTTTGGTACAAGCTTTTATTGCCGACTGTACTTTTTTTTCACAGTCATCATTACTCGTAGAGACGGTTTCAATGAGCCCAAACACGACGAGTTTATCTTGTGCAGTTTAGGAGTTGCTATGGCCACCTTCTGTCTCCATCATCAAATCAGCTCGGTACTACCATAATATTGCATTGTTAGTGAATTTACATAAGTATGCCAAATTTAGGCTCAATCGGATACCGGCAAGTGGTTAAAAAAAGAATTGCAAATTTTTTACATACTTACTAACAGTGCAAATTAAACAAATACTTGTCTAAATATATAAAAGAAGGAACTGACTGACTGACTGATTGACTGACTGACTGACTGACTGATCTATCAACGCACAGCCCAAACCGCTGGTTCTAGAGATTGCAAATTTGGCACGTAGGTTCCTTATAAGGTCTAGGGGTGCACTAAGAAAGGATTTTTCAAAATTCAACCCCTAAAGGGGTGAAACGGGGGTCCAAAGTTTGTATGAAAAACCGTATTTATTAAAGTGAGAGACATGAAACTTTGTAAATAGAGTCTGTGTTTAAATATATTAATGGCGTATTTCAGCGTTTTTCTAAATTGCTCCACTAAAGGGGTGAAAAGGGGGTTCAAAGTTTGTACGGGGAGAAAATCTTTTTTAAAGTGAGATATTTGAAACTTCGTACATAGACTCTAGGTTTAAATACAACAAAACATATTTAAGCGTTTTTTGAAATTGCTCCCCTAAAGGGTTCAAAAGGGGGTTCCAAGTTTGTACGGAGAGCAAATCTTTTTTGAAGTGAGAGATTTAAAACTTCGTACATAGACTCTATGTTTAAATACAACAAAACATATTTAAGCGTTTTTTGAAATTGCTCCCCTAAAGGGTTCAAAAGGGGGTTCCAAGTTTGTACGGAGAGCAAATCTTTTTTGAAGTGAGATTTAAAACTTCGTACATAGACTCTATGTTTAAATACAACAAAACGTATTTAAGCGTTTTTTGAAATTGCTCCCCTAAAGGGTTCAAAAGGGGGTTCCAAGTTTGTACGGAGAGCAAATCTTTTTTGAAGTGAGAGATTTAAAACTTCGTATATAGACTCTTTGTTTAAATACAACAAAACATGTTTCAGTGTTTTTCGAAATTGCTCCCTTTAAGGGATGAAAAAACGGTTCCAAGTTTGAGCGGGGAGCAAATTTTTCCTTTTCTTAAAAATCGATATGGGTGTCATTTTCGAGATTCCTCGGGGTGCCGATTACGAAAATGACATTCATTTTCAAATTAAAGATGGCGGACGTTTATTTTTCTTAAAAATCAATATGGGTGTCATTTTCGAGGTTCCTCAGGGTGCCGATTACGAAAATGACACTCATTTTCAGATCAAAGATGGCGGATATCTAAATATATAAAAGAAGAAACTGACTGACTGACTGACATATCAACGCACAGCCCAAACCGCTGGTTCTAGGGATTCCAAATTTGGCACGTAGGTTCCTTATAAAGTGTAGGGGTGCACTAAGAAAGGATTTTTCAAAATTTACCCCCTAAAGGGGTGAAACGGGGGTCCAAAGTTTGTATGAAAAACCGTATTTATTAAAGTGAGAGACATGAAACTTTGTATATAGAGTCTGTGTTTAAATATATTAATGGCGTATTTCACCATTTTTCTAAATTGCTCCACTAAAGGGGAGAAAAGGGGGTTCAAAGTTTGTACGGGGAGAAAATCTTTTTTAAAGTGAGATATTTGAAACTTCGTATATAGGCTCTCTGTTTAAATACAACAAAACATATATAAGGGTCTTTCGAAATTGCTCCCTTAAAAGGGTGAAAAGGGGGTTTCAAGTATGTACGGGGAGCAAATCTTTTTTGAAGTGAGAGATTTAAAACTTCGTACATAGACTCTATGTTTAAATACAACAAAATATATTTAAGCGTTTTTTGAAATTGCTCCCCTAAAGGGTTCAAAAGGGGGTTCCAAGTTTGTACGGAGAGCAAATCCTTTTTGAAGTGAGAGATTTAAAACTTCGT
Organism: Epiblema foenella; assembly: GCA_963556455.1. NCBI lineage: Eukaryota > Metazoa > Arthropoda > Insecta > Lepidoptera > Tortricidae > Epiblema > Epiblema foenella. The sequence continues at coordinate 234,220 of OY747102.1, read as the reverse complement.
ATATAGACTCTTTGTTTAAATACAACAAAACATGTTTCAGCGTTTTTCGAAATTCCTCCCTTTCAGGGGTGAAAAGAGGGTTCCAAGTTTGAGAGGGGAGCAAATTTTTCCTTTTCTTAAATATCGATATGGGTGTCATTTTCGAGGTTCCTCTGGGTGTCGATTACGAAAATGACATTAATTTTCAAATTAAAGATGGCGGACATTTATTTTTCTTAAAAATCAATATGGGTGTCATCTTCGAGGTTCCTCGGGGTGCAAATTACAAAAATGACATCCATTTTCAAATCCAAGATGGCAGACATTTATTTTTCATAAAAATCAATATGGGTGTCATTTTCGAGGTTCCTCTGGGTGCCGATTAGGAAAATGACACTCATTTTCAAATAAAAATGACATCCATTTTCAAATCCAAGATGGCGGACATTTATTTTTCTTAAAAATCGATATGGGTGTCGTCTTCGAGGTTCCTCGTGGTGCCGATTACGAAAATGGCATGCATTTTCAAATCAAAGATGGCGGAGATTTATTTTTCTTAATTATCAATTTGGGTGTCATCTTCGAGGTTGCTCTGGGTGCCGATTACGAAAATGACATCCAGTTTGAAATCAAAGATGGCAGACATTTATTTTTCCTAAAAATCGATATGGGTTTCATCTTTGTGGTTCCTCGGGGTGCCGATTACGAAAATGACATCCAATACATATCTGCATGCAGGTCAGACTGAAAACCTCCTTTTTTGTAGACGGTTAAAAATTTCTCTTAGTACGCGGGCGAAGCCGCGGGCAAAAGCTAGTAATATATAAATTTATCGATTCATACTAGTCTTACTTTTATACTATAATTGTACTTCTACTAGGCCTGGGTTGGGCGGTTGCCCAGTGCACAACTCGCCTTCTAAAGAATGAAAAGTTATAAGTACTACTGTATGTAAGAATTTCTACTGTGGGTACAAGTATTTAGTACTTACCGTATTGCATTCGTTCTTATAGCATTCGCTCTGCATGTAATTAAACGCTTAAACCGACTACGCTTTATTTTATTCCTCTTGTTACCCATTTTTATGCGAAAATTGTACTTAGTGGCGCGGAGTTGGAGCAAAGTTGAAATGGCACAGGTCCGACCTCGAACGCAGCTCGCTGAGCACTGAGCGGGCGCCCGGGTCAGCCGCGCACGAGCGGCTTCGCGGAAAATAGTATATTTGAATCATTATTTTTCATTGTTTTTTATGCAAGAAAAAGTAATCGCTTAATGTCATGAAGTACAATATTACGAATTTATTGATATAACTTTCATGTAAATAGCTAATGTGCAAAAATAGTTACAAATTTTTAAAGGTTTGCTTTAGACGCAAGTTTGCGATTTTTTTCTATCGAGCGAAAGTTGGTTAATCATGTTTTGAATCGCTTTTGGCACTACAGGAAGGTCTCAAAATTGTTTTGCATATTTTTTGGAAACCATAGCATCATTTACCAACGCGTTATGATTTTTCAAAATCTCTGTTACGTGAACTCACGGCGCCTTAAGCTTACATTTTTCTCACTCATACTGAATCTATACGTCAACTCATTCACCATTCCAAAACAATTCAAACTCCATTAGAACGTTCCTTATATATGTATGTAAATACTTTATTGTACACAAGACAAGTAAAATGAATTATACAGAAAAAAACAGATCAATCATGTACAAAGGCGAACTTATCCCTGTAAGGGATCTCTTCCAGTAAACCTTTGAGCAATTGAAGAATAGGAACTAAACTGTAGACAAACCAACACGTGTACAAAGATGTATTTATATAAATATTCTAGATATACAACTACACATTAATAAACATATATAAATATATATGTATATATACATATATGTACATATATCTAAATAAAATATAAATTAATACATATAAATATAGTATCCAAGCAATTCACAAGTCATTGGATAGCCATAATTCCTTCAATCTCCTTCCATCATCATCATCTTTCTTATCATCATTTAGCAGCCAGCACCTCACACAGCCATCAAAAGTACCAATCCCTCATAGCAATCATCAAAATTCCCTATTGAATTAATTTAAGGGTGTGTTCAATCAAAAACGAAATACTTAAACACGTAAGGATTCGGGGCATTAAAATGTTTACCAGGTATCATCAAACCTCGCTCAAATAACCACCTCAGACGTTTATAATAAAGTTCAAACTCGTCAACACGCTCAAAATGGCTTTGTTAGATAGATAATCATACCACGTTGTTTGTTTTTGTAGCGCGGTTCGCCATACAACGGAACCTCACGTTCGTCTTTCCGACGTGCGACAATTTTCAGAGATAATTGGAAATAAATCTATGCTAAAACCTCGCTTAGATGCCGTGCTGCGGATTTTGAGTACACGCTCTGTTGGCTGCTGGTTTGGAAAACAGGTCCACAGCTGAAAATAACCTTTTCTCAAAAATGGACCGCAAAGTGAACATTACTCGCTACATATTTGTGTAAGATTGTCCTCTAATATTTATTATTATTATTATTATTATATTGGACGGTAAAGTGTATAGTTTAAGGTCAGGTCAAAATTAAAAAATAAAAAACATTGCAGGCCGCCTGGAATGTTACATATAAATTCCTTTATTTGTCGAGTTCCAAACTTTTTAAAAAGTGGAAACTACTGGCATATTAAAACGGCACAGGTCGTATTCAGCCAATTGAACTCATATTTTTCTGTTTGTAAACGCGAATTTTTGTATGTGTCTAATAGTTTGCGTTTTTCGATGGAAAAATACACATGCGATTCTGTTAAAAAAAACTAAACGGCGGGAAAGCATGAAGTGTTTGACGTTTTAAGGTTATCTCAAATTGTTTAACTCAAATCTTTATCTCATCAATTGAAATGTTTTCTTTTGAGTAATGAATGTCTTTAACCCGAAATCTTAATTCAAATTACATCTCATTTTTGAGAAAAGCACTATAGCCTCGGCCGGAATGGCAATTGCAATTGACTCCTTCCCGGCCACGGCAATAATGTACTATTTAAAATCAATCTTACATTTATTAAGGTGTGTCAGGGTTAGATCAAACGGGTTTTAGACGACATATGAGGTGTTTTTTAAAGCTACATTGTACAAATTATATCAGGGCTAAGTAAAGGAAACTATAGTATATAAGGGGAAAGGTGACAAGAGTGATGTTAACAACTATAGGCCAATAACAATAGTCCCCACAATTTCCAAAATTGTAGAGTCCATTCTCTCGTCACATATAATGGCCCACCTAGAAACCAATGACTTACTGACTGACCGACAATTCGCTTATCGGCAAAATATGTCCACAACCACAGCAGCGCTGAAAATATTTGACTGCATTGTTTCCGGGCTGGATGATAAATGCAAGATGGCAGGTATATTTTGTGACTTGTCCAAGGCATTTGATGTGATTAATCACGAACTGCTTTTGGACAAGTTACATCATTACGGGATACGAGACATGGGCCACAAATTGATTACATCATTTTTGTCCGGCCGGAAACAAGTCGTCAAATTATCCAAGAGCGGTAAACGACTTAAGTCTTGTGCTGGCAGCGTGAATATAGGCATCCCTCAAGGTTCAGCATTAGGAAATACCCTTTTCCTAACGTTTATGAACGATCTTCCCGCTGCCATCACGGCTGGTCTCTCAATCTTATTTGCGGATGATACCACGGTAGTAGTTAGTGCGAGTACATTTGAACAGCTTGGAGAGAAGATCCATGACGGGTGTGATCAACTGCAGAGGTGGTTCTCTACCAATGGTTTAGTATTGAATGTAGATAAATCCAACGTTATGGTATTCTCGGGCCGCAAAATTACAATTCCTCCGTGTGTAGCAAACAGCCCGATGCCGATAAGTGATACATGTAGGTTTCTTGGCTTCACTCTGGACTCTAATCTAAACTGGAAGTGCCATGTCGACAAATTACGCGACAGATTGAGCAGTGCAGTCTTTGCTTTACGTAAGCTAAAGCCAATTATATCAGACGATGCCTTGAAGCAGGTTTACTTTGCCCATTTTCATTCACTGATGTCGTATGGCACACTCATTTGGGGAAACTCAACGGATGCCAACAGAGTGCTGCTCATGCAGAAACATGCTGTGCGTGCGATGATCGGCGCAAAGCAGAGAACTTCGTGCAGAGACCATTTTTTGAGACAAGGCATTTTAACGCACTACTCACTCTACGTCTTCGAAATTATTATGTTCGTAAGAAACAACCTTTCTGACTTTAACACAGTAAATGCAATTGGCAAGACACTCCGCCATACTGGGCGTTTGAGAACAGTTCCCCGTCGCATGGCACTTGCAGGTAAGAACCCACGTGTCATTGGGCCCACCTATTACGAGCGACTGCCCGCTGATCTTAGACTTGAATCATCTGACGAAGCATTTCGACGCCGCCTGAAACGCCTCTTATTGGAAAATCCATTATACTCGGTTAAAGAGTATATGGATCTTAGCTTACTGACATGTAAATAATTATAACTCAATTTGAATTCAACTGATTTGTATTTTGTAATGGACATTATTATTATTTATCTGACTGACGATTCCGAATGGAAGATGCATTTATTTTTCTGTTTACTTTTTATCGTGTTTTGTATTACTCTAGTTGACATTATGTTATTTTTATTTTTCCTGTTATGACGATCATGATAACAATTCTTGTAATTTTGACATGTGTGCAAATTTATAATGTAATTCCTTATCATGAAATAAATTATCTAATCTAATCTTATCTATGATTTTCGGAAAGAGAAGGCATATTTTTTGTATATTTAAATGAAAACAAGACTGCTATTGGTAGATTCAGAATCTAAAAACTAAATTAAGTCAAAGTTATAACAAAACTCTTGGGACAAGATTAAATAGTGACGGGTTAATATGGATATACATTTTAAAATCTTGTATAGGCACAGTAGTTATCGCATAAATTCAAATAGTTAAGCAAAGTAACTGTTTAAAACTCCATTACATAATTGAAGTAAAAAACGTTGTTTACCACTAAAATTCGAATTGTTATAAAGTGATATTTCAATCTTATCCCACTTCGAGGTTAATTAGACTAGGGTTCTCAAACTTTTCCTTATATAATTATATTTTGGGCGTATGCAGGCACGTATCCAGGCTTTTGGTTGAACGAAACGAATGTGAACTGTGTAAAAATCGCTGTAATCACTACTGGCTAAAAACGTTTTCGGGGGGGGGGGGGGGGGGGGGGGATAAATCCCAACTATCCCCCCCTCTGGATACATGCCTGGGCGTATGATGGAGTTATCGACACGAAATGGTACTTTTTGACACCGCTCGATAGAAAGGGATGAACCATTTATCTGCTGATACTAATCCTAATGCGTAAAAATATAGACGTGAAAGTTTGTACGGATGAATGCGCGTTCCTCTTAATCTTAAAAACGAATGAACTGGTTTCTATGAGACTTTCCAGTACTGTAGCTTAGACATCAGAAAAACATATAAACATACAACATGAATGCAATAAATAACTTGATTACTTTATCAGTTATCATATCAATAAGGAGGCTCGCGGGCTGCCTGTTGCCGACCTTTTTATTAATTCGCCCTTTGAAGGGGTGAAAAGGGGGTTGAATGTTTCTATGGAAAACGAGTAATATTCGAAGTGAGGGACTAGAGGAGTCTCGTTTATATAGTACTAGAAGTGGTGTGCATTAATAAATACTTTCAACGATTTTTGGTTTGGACACGACAGGTTTTACGATTTTTGAGTTTTCGCTGAAAAACTGTCTTGCCCAAACAAAAGGTCGTAAGTGCCGTGAGTTCCATGAAGATACGACCTTTTTAGATTCAATGTATTGGATAGTGGTTTTAAATGTGGACTAGTAGGTGTTGGTACCGAACCCTTCATTGTGCGTAATCCGACACGCACTAGGCCGGTATTTTTTTGAGATAATTTCAATGGAATTTTCACCATTTCAGATTTTTTTTTTTTGGTTTCTTTTGGAGTAGTCAAATTTTGAGTCAATAACAAAATACTGTAGGGTAGGGAGTAAATTGAACAGTCCAGCTTAAATATTGAGTCAATAACAAAATACTGTAGGGTGGGGAGTAAATTGAACAGTCCAGCTTAAATTTTATGACGGCGGCAAACAAGCATACCTACGACCTGCCTGATGTAAACAGACACCGTAAACTACGGACCCTTGCGTAGTTTGGCTTATAGCTTTAATTGATACTAAAGCATGTATATAAGTGTATGAGCATAACGAGGCATCAATTTATAAAATAAAAGTTGGCAAGAGAAGAGATCATTGTATATTTTCTGGGCATGTTTTAATTAAACGATGTGGACGGACAATGTGGATTGTTTAGAAGATACTCCTCTTATCGGCATACCTCTCGCTTGCCGCGAGTCTACCAATTCAGGCAATAAATGATCCATGAAAAAATCTATCAGCTTCTTCTCCATCTTGAACCTCTAAAACTGATCATCTCGTTTAATGTAAAGAACTTCCAGGGGTTGTCTTTCGCCTCCCCATATTGCAAAAATACACCTTTGCCTACCCAATATGTGTAACTGGCCTTGTGCTTGGTAGTACCAGCTGCTGTTAGTATTAACGCAGTCATCCCAGATTTCTTGTTATATTTTAAAATCTGGATTTTGTTTTATTTACGGCATCTACCGTACCGTATTTGGAGCCAGGACCGTCAGCTTTGTAGGCAGAGACACTTCGTTAAACTTGAAGTAAAATAAGTTTCTGTGAGAAAATTCATTTTTGGTACAAGCTTTTATTGCCGACTGTACTTTTTTTTCACAGTCATCATTACTCGTAGAGACGGTTTCAATGAGCCCAAACACGACGAGTTTATCTTGTGCAGTTTAGGAGTTGCTATGGCCACCTTCTGTCTCCATCATCAAATCAGCTCGGTACTACCATAATATTGCATTGTTAGTGAATTTACATAAGTATGCCAAATTTAGGCTCAATCGGATACCGGCAAGTGGTTAAAAAAAGAATTGCAAATTTTTTACATACTTACTAACAGTGCAAATTAAACAAATACTTGTCTAAATATATAAAAGAAGGAACTGACTGACTGACTGATTGACTGACTGACTGACTGACTGATCTATCAACGCACAGCCCAAACCGCTGGTTCTAGAGATTGCAAATTTGGCACGTAGGTTCCTTATAAGGTCTAGGGGTGCACTAAGAAAGGATTTTTCAAAATTCAACCCCTAAAGGGGTGAAACGGGGGTCCAAAGTTTGTATGAAAAACCGTATTTATTAAAGTGAGAGACATGAAACTTTGTAAATAGAGTCTGTGTTTAAATATATTAATGGCGTATTTCAGCGTTTTTCTAAATTGCTCCACTAAAGGGGTGAAAAGGGGGTTCAAAGTTTGTACGGGGAGAAAATCTTTTTTAAAGTGAGATATTTGAAACTTCGTACATAGACTCTAGGTTTAAATACAACAAAACATATTTAAGCGTTTTTTGAAATTGCTCCCCTAAAGGGTTCAAAAGGGGGTTCCAAGTTTGTACGGAGAGCAAATCTTTTTTGAAGTGAGAGATTTAAAACTTCGTACATAGACTCTATGTTTAAATACAACAAAACATATTTAAGCGTTTTTTGAAATTGCTCCCCTAAAGGGTTCAAAAGGGGGTTCCAAGTTTGTACGGAGAGCAAATCTTTTTTGAAGTGAGATTTAAAACTTCGTACATAGACTCTATGTTTAAATACAACAAAACGTATTTAAGCGTTTTTTGAAATTGCTCCCCTAAAGGGTTCAAAAGGGGGTTCCAAGTTTGTACGGAGAGCAAATCTTTTTTGAAGTGAGAGATTTAAAACTTCGTATATAGACTCTTTGTTTAAATACAACAAAACATGTTTCAGTGTTTTTCGAAATTGCTCCCTTTAAGGGATGAAAAAACGGTTCCAAGTTTGAGCGGGGAGCAAATTTTTCCTTTTCTTAAAAATCGATATGGGTGTCATTTTCGAGATTCCTCGGGGTGCCGATTACGAAAATGACATTCATTTTCAAATTAAAGATGGCGGACGTTTATTTTTCTTAAAAATCAATATGGGTGTCATTTTCGAGGTTCCTCAGGGTGCCGATTACGAAAATGACACTCATTTTCAGATCAAAGATGGCGGATATCTAAATATATAAAAGAAGAAACTGACTGACTGACTGACATATCAACGCACAGCCCAAACCGCTGGTTCTAGGGATTCCAAATTTGGCACGTAGGTTCCTTATAAAGTGTAGGGGTGCACTAAGAAAGGATTTTTCAAAATTTACCCCCTAAAGGGGTGAAACGGGGGTCCAAAGTTTGTATGAAAAACCGTATTTATTAAAGTGAGAGACATGAAACTTTGTATATAGAGTCTGTGTTTAAATATATTAATGGCGTATTTCACCATTTTTCTAAATTGCTCCACTAAAGGGGAGAAAAGGGGGTTCAAAGTTTGTACGGGGAGAAAATCTTTTTTAAAGTGAGATATTTGAAACTTCGTATATAGGCTCTCTGTTTAAATACAACAAAACATATATAAGGGTCTTTCGAAATTGCTCCCTTAAAAGGGTGAAAAGGGGGTTTCAAGTATGTACGGGGAGCAAATCTTTTTTGAAGTGAGAGATTTAAAACTTCGTACATAGACTCTATGTTTAAATACAACAAAATATATTTAAGCGTTTTTTGAAATTGCTCCCCTAAAGGGTTCAAAAGGGGGTTCCAAGTTTGTACGGAGAGCAAATCCTTTTTGAAGTGAGAGATTTAAAACTTCGTATATAGACTCTTTGTTTAAATACAACAAAACATGTTTCAGCGTTTTTCGAAATTCCTCCCTTTCAGGGGTGAAAAGAGGGTTCCAAGTTTGAGAGGGGAGCAAATTTTTCCTTTTCTTAAATATCGATATGGGTGTCATTTTCGAGGTTCCTCTGGGTGTCGATTACGAAAATGACATTAATTTTCAAATTAAAGATGGCGGACATTTATTTTTCTTAAAAATCAATATGGGTGTCATCTTCGAGGTTCCTCGGGGTGCAAATTACAAAAATGACATCCATTTTCAAATCCAAGATGGCAGACATTTATTTTTCATAAAAATCAATATGGGTGTCATTTTCGAGGTTCCTCTGGGTGCCGATTAGGAAAATGACACTCATTTTCAAATAAAAATGACATCCATTTTCAAATCCAAGATGGCGGACATTTATTTTTCTTAAAAATCGATATGGGTGTCGTCTTCGAGGTTCCTCGTGGTGCCGATTACGAAAATGGCATGCATTTTCAAATCAAAGATGGCGGAGATTTATTTTTCTTAATTATCAATTTGGGTGTCATCTTCGAGGTTGCTCTGGGTGCCGATTACGAAAATGACATCCAGTTTGAAATCAAAGATGGCAGACATTTATTTTTCCTAAAAATCGATATGGGTTTCATCTTTGTGGTTCCTCGGGGTGCCGATTACGAAAATGACATCCAATACATATCTGCATGCAGGTCAGACTGAAAACCTCCTTTTTTGTAGACGGTTAAAAATTTCTCTTAGTACGCGGGCGAAGCCGCGGGCAAAAGCTAGTAATATATAAATTTATCGATTCATACTAGTCTTACTTTTATACTATAATTGTACTTCTACTAGGCCTGGGTTGGGCGGTTGCCCAGTGCACAACTCGCCTTCTAAAGAATGAAAAGTTATAAGTACTACTGTATGTAAGAATTTCTACTGTGGGTACAAGTATTTAGTACTTACCGTATTGCATTCGTTCTTATAGCATTCGCTCTGCATGTAATTAAACGCTTAAACCGACTACGCTTTATTTTATTCCTCTTGTTACCCATTTTTATGCGAAAATTGTACTTAGTGGCGCGGAGTTGGAGCAAAGTTGAAATGGCACAGGTCCGACCTCGAACGCAGCTCGCTGAGCACTGAGCGGGCGCCCGGGTCAGCCGCGCACGAGCGGCTTCGCGGAAAATAGTATATTTGAATCATTATTTTTCATTGTTTTTTATGCAAGAAAAAGTAATCGCTTAATGTCATGAAGTACAATATTACGAATTTATTGATATAACTTTCATGTAAATAGCTAATGTGCAAAAATAGTTACAAATTTTTAAAGGTTTGCTTTAGACGCAAGTTTGCGATTTTTTTCTATCGAGCGAAAGTTGGTTAATCATGTTTTGAATCGCTTTTGGCACTACAGGAAGGTCTCAAAATTGTTTTGCATATTTTTTGGAAACCATAGCATCATTTACCAACGCGTTATGATTTTTCAAAATCTCTGTTACGTGAACTCACGGCGCCTTAAGCTTACATTTTTCTCACTCATACTGAATCTATACGTCAACTCATTCACCATTCCAAAACAATTCAAACTCCATTAGAACGTTCCTTATATATGTATGTAAATACTTTATTGTACACAAGACAAGTAAAATGAATTATACAGAAAAAAACAGATCAATCATGTACAAAGGCGAACTTATCCCTGTAAGGGATCTCTTCCAGTAAACCTTTGAGCAATTGAAGAATAGGAACTAAACTGTAGACAAACCAACACGTGTACAAAGATGTATTTATATAAATATTCTAGATATACAACTACACATTAATAAACATATATAAATATATATGTATATATACATATATGTACATATATCTAAATAAAATATAAATTAATACATATAAATATAGTATCCAAGCAATTCACAAGTCATTGGATAGCCATAATTCCTTCAATCTCCTTCCATCATCATCATCTTTCTTATCATCATTTAGCAGCCAGCACCTCACACAGCCATCAAAAGTACCAATCCCTCATAGCAATCATCAAAATTCCCTATTGAATTAATTTAAGGGTGTGTTCAATCAAAAACGAAATACTTAAACACGTAAGGATTCGGGGCATTAAAATGTTTACCAGGTATCATCAAACCTCGCTCAAATAACCACCTCAGACGTTTATAATAAAGTTCAAACTCGTCAACACGCTCAAAATGGCTTTGTTAGATAGATAATCATACCACGTTGTTTGTTTTTGTAGCGCGGTTCGCCATACAACGGAACCTCACGTTCGTCTTTCCGACGTGCGACAATTTTCAGAGATAATTGGAAATAAATCTATGCTAAAACCTCGCTTAGATGCCGTGCTGCGGATTTTGAGTACACGCTCTGTTGGCTGCTGGTTTGGAAAACAGGTCCACAGCTGAAAATAACCTTTTCTCAAAAATGGACCGCAAAGTGAACATTACTCGCTACATATTTGTGTAAGATTGTCCTCTAATATTTATTATTATTATTATTATTATATTGGACGGTAAAGTGTATAGTTTAAGGTCAGGTCAAAATTAAAAAATAAAAAACATTGCAGGCCGCCTGGAATGTTACATATAAATTCCTTTATTTGTCGAGTTCCAAACTTTTTAAAAAGTGGAAACTACTGGCATATTAAAACGGCACAGGTCGTATTCAGCCAATTGAACTCATATTTTTCTGTTTGTAAACGCGAATTTTTGTATGTGTCTAATAGTTTGCGTTTTTCGATGGAAAAATACACATGCGATTCTGTTAAAAAAAACTAAACGGCGGGAAAGCATGAAGTGTTTGACGTTTTAAGGTTATCTCAAATTGTTTAACTCAAATCTTTATCTCATCAATTGAAATGTTTTCTTTTGAGTAATGAATGTCTTTAACCCGAAATCTTAATTCAAATTACATCTCATTTTTGAGAAAAGCACTATAGCCTCGGCCGGAATGGCAATTGCAATTGACTCCTTCCCGGCCACGGCAATAATGTACTATTTAAAATCAATCTTACATTTATTAAGGTGTGTCAGGGTTAGATCAAACGGGTTTTAGACGACATATGAGGTGTTTTTTAAAGCTACATTGTACAAATTATATCAGGGCTAAGTAAAGGAAACTATAGTATATAAGGGGAAAGGTGACAAGAGTGATGTTAACAACTATAGGCCAATAACAATAGTCCCCACAATTTCCAAAATTGTAGAGTCCATTCTCTCGTCACATATAATGGCCCACCTAGAAACCAATGACTTACTGACTGACCGACAATTCGCTTATCGGCAAAATATGTCCACAACCACAGCAGCGCTGAAAATATTTGACTGCATTGTTTCCGGGCTGGATGATAAATGCAAGATGGCAGGTATATTTTGTGACTTGTCCAAGGCATTTGATGTGATTAATCACGAACTGCTTTTGGACAAGTTACATCATTACGGGATACGAGACATGGGCCACAAATTGATTACATCATTTTTGTCCGGCCGGAAACAAGTCGTCAAATTATCCAAGAGCGGTAAACGACTTAAGTCTTGTGCTGGCAGCGTGAATATAGGCATCCCTCAAGGTTCAGCATTAGGAAATACCCTTTTCCTAACGTTTATGAACGATCTTCCCGCTGCCATCACGGCTGGTCTCTCAATCTTATTTGCGGATGATACCACGGTAGTAGTTAGTGCGAGTACATTTGAACAGCTTGGAGAGAAGATCCATGACGGGTGTGATCAACTGCAGAGGTGGTTCTCTACCAATGGTTTAGTATTGAATGTAGATAAATCCAACGTTATGGTATTCTCGGGCCGCAAAATTACAATTCCTCCGTGTGTAGCAAACAGCCCGATGCCGATAAGTGATACATGTAGGTTTCTTGGCTTCACTCTGGACTCTAATCTAAACTGGAAGTGCCATGTCGACAAATTACGCGACAGATTGAGCAGTGCAGTCTTTGCTTTACGTAAGCTAAAGCCAATTATATCAGACGATGCCTTGAAGCAGGTTTACTTTGCCCATTTTCATTCACTGATGTCGTATGGCACACTCATTTGGGGAAACTCAACGGATGCCAACAGAGTGCTGCTCATGCAGAAACATGCTGTGCGTGCGATGATCGGCGCAAAGCAGAGAACTTCGTGCAGAGACCATTTTTTGAGACAAGGCATTTTAACGCACTACTCACTCTACGTCTTCGAAATTATTATGTTCGTAAGAAACAACCTTTCTGACTTTAACACAGTAAATGCAATTGGCAAGACACTCCGCCATACTGGGCGTTTGAGAACAGTTCCCCGTCGCATGGCACTTGCAGGTAAGAACCCACGTGTCATTGGGCCCACCTATTACGAGCGACTGCCCGCTGATCTTAGACTTGAATCATCTGACGAAGCATTTCGACGCCGCCTGAAACGCCTCTTATTGGAAAATCCATTATACTCGGTTAAAGAGTATATGGATCTTAGCTTACTGACATGTAAATAATTATAACTCAATTTGAATTCAACTGATTTGTATTTTGTAATGGACATTATTATTATTTATCTGACTGACGATTCCGAATGGAAGATGCATTTATTTTTCTGTTTACTTTTTATCGTGTTTTGTATTACTCTAGTTGACATTATGTTATTTTTATTTTTCCTGTTATGACGATCATGATAACAATTCTTGTAATTTTGACATGTGTGCAAATTTATAATGTAATTCCTTATCATGAAATAAATTATCTAATCTAATCTTATCTATGATTTTCGGAAAGAGAAGGCATATTTTTTGTATATTTAAATGAAAACAAGACTGCTATTGGTAGATTCAGAATCTAAAAACTAAATTAAGTCAAAGTTATAACAAAACTCTTGGGACAAGATTAAATAGTGACGGGTTAATATGGATATACATTTTAAAATCTTGTATAGGCACAGTAGTTATCGCATAAATTCAAATAGTTAAGCAAAGTAACTGTTTAAAACTCCATTACATAATTGAAGTAAAAAACGTTGTTTACCACTAAAATTCGAATTGTTATAAAGTGATATTTCAATCTTATCCCACTTCGAGGTTAATTAGACTAGGGTTCTCAAACTTTTCCTTATATAATTATATTTTGGGCGTATGCAGGCACGTATCCAGGCTTTTGGTTGAACGAAACGAATGTGAACTGTGTAAAAATCGCTGTAATCACTACTGGCTAAAAACGTTTTCGGGGGGGGGGGGGGGGGGGATAAATCCCAACTATCCCCCCCTCTGGATACATGCCTGGGCGTATGATGGAGTTATCGACACGAAATGGTACTTTTTGACACCGCTCGATAGAAAGGGATGAACCATTTATCTGCTGATACTAATCCTAATGCGTAAAAATATAGACGTGAAAGTTTGTACGGATGAATGCGCGTTCCTCTTAATCTTAAAAACGAATGAACTGGTTTCTATGAGACTTTCCAGTACTGTAGCTTAGACATCAGAAAAACATATAAACATACAACATGAATGCAATAAATAACTTGATTACTTTATCAGTTATCATATCAATAAGGAGGCTCGCGGGCTGCCTGTTGCCGACCTTTTTATTAATTCGCCCTTTGAAGGGGTGAAAAGGGGGTTGAATGTTTCTATGGAAAACGAGTAATATTCGAAGTGAGGGACTAGAGGAGTCTCGTTTATATAGTACTAGCTTTTACCCGCGGCTTCGCCCGCGCAATAAAAGTAATTTTTAACCGTCTACAAAAAAGGAGGTTCTCAGTTTGATCCGTATGTTTGTATGTATGTATGTAGATACGTATGGATGTCATTTCCGTAATCGGCACCCCGTGGAACCATAAAGACGGCACCTATATAATTTTTTAAGATAAATTAATTTCCGCCATCTTGGATTTGAAAATGGATGACATTTTTATAGTTGGCACCCCGAGGAACCTCGAAAATGACAACTATATCGATTTATAAGAAAAATAAATGACCGTCATCTTTGTTTTGAAAATGCATGTCATTTTCGTAATCCGCACCCCGAGGAACCTCGGAGATGACACCCATATCGATTTTTAAGAAAAAAAAATGACCGTATATCCATCATATAACGTCATCATATTTGAAAATGGTTGTCATTTTCGTAATCGGCACCTCGAGGAACAACAAAAATACACCCGTATCGATTCTTAAGAAAAAGAAATGTCCGCCATTTTGGATTTGAAAATTCATGCCACTTTCCTAATCGGCACCCCGAAGAACCTCGAATATGACACCCATATTACTGCTCCCCGCACAAACTTGAAACCCCTTTTTCACCCCTTTAGGGGAGCAATTCCGAAAAACGCTGAAACGTGTTTTGTTGTATTTAAACAGAGTCCATATACGAAGTTTTAAATCTCTCATTTCAAAAAGATTTGCTTCCCGTACAAATTTGGACCCCCTTTTCACCCCTTTAGGGAAGAAATTTCAAAAAACGCTGAAATATGGTTTGTTGTATTTTAACAGAGTCTATAATATATACGAAGTTTTAAATTTCTCACTTCAAAAAAGATGTGCTCCCCGTACAAACACCACATGGAACCATCTTTTCATACCTTTAGGGTAGTAATTTCGAAAAATGCCGAGTAACTTTTTGTTGTACTTAAACAGAAAGTCTATATACAAATTTTTAAATCTCTCACTTCAAAAAAGATTTGCTCCCCGTACAAACTTGGAACCCCCTTTTCACCCCTTTAGGGGAGCAATTTAGAAAGACGCTGAAATATGTTCTGTTGTATTTAAACAAAGATTCTATTTACGAAGTTTCGAATCTCTCACTTCAAAAAAAAATCGCTCCCCGTACAAACTTTGAACCCCCTTTTCATCCCTTTAGGGGAGCAATTTAGAAAAACGCTGAAATACGCCATTAATGTATTTAAACAGAGAGTCTTTATACAAAGTTTGAACGCTTTTTCCCGCGGCTTCGCCCGCGTACTAAGAGTAATTTTTAACCGTCTACAAAAAAGGAGGTTCTCAGTTTGACCTGCATGCAAATATGTACTGGATGTCATTTTCGTAATCGGCACCCTGAGGAACCACAAAGATGAAACCCATACCGATTTTTAAGAAAAATAAATGTCTGGCATCTTTGATTTGAAAATGCATGCCATTTTCGTAATCGGCACCACGAGAAACCTCGAAGACGACACCCATATCGATTTTTATAAAAATAAATATCCGCCATCTTTGATCTGAAAATGAGTGTCATTTTCGTAATCGGCACCCAGAGGAACCTCAAAAATGACACCCATATTGATTTTTAAGAAAAATAAATGTCCACCATATTGGATTTGAAAATGGATGTCATCTTTGTAATTTGCACCCCGCGGAACCTCGAAGATGACACCCATATTGATATTTAAGAAAAATAAATGTCCACCATCTTTAATTTGAAAATGAATGTCATTTTCGTAATCGTCACCCAGAGGAACCTCGGAAATGACACCCATATTGATTTTTAAGAAAAATAAATGTCCGCCATCTTGGATTTGAAAATGAATGTCATTTTTGTAATTTGCACCCCGAGGAACCTCGAAGATGACACCCATATTGATTTTTAAGAAAAATAAATGTCCGCCATCTTTAATTTGAAAATGAATGTCATTTTCGTAATCGGCACCCCGAGGAATCTCGAAAAGGAAAAATTTGCTCCCCGATCAAACTTGGAACCCTCTTTTCACCCCTTAAAGGGAGCAATTCCGAAAAACGCTGAAACATGTTTTGTTGTATTTAAACAAAGAGTCTATATACGAAGTTTTAAATCTCTCACTTCAAAAAAGATTTGCTCTCCGTACAAACTTGGAACCCCCTTTTGAACGCTTTAGGGGAGCAATTTCAAAAAACGCTTAAATAGTTTTTGTTGTATTTGAACATAGAGTCTATGTCCGAAGTTTTAAATCTCTCACTTCAAAAAAGATTTGCTCTCCGTACAAACTTGGAACCCCCTTTTGAACCCTTTAGGGGAGCAATTTCGAAAAACGCTTAAATATGTTTTGTTGTATTTAAACATAGAGTCTATGTAGGAAGTTTTAAATCTCTCACTTCAAAAAAGATTTGCTCCCCGTACATACTTGAAACCCCCTTTTCACCCTTTTAGGGGAGCAATTTCGAAAGTCGCTTATATATGTTTTGTTGTATTTAAACAGAGAGTCTATATACGAAGTTTCAAATATCTCACTTTAAAAAAGATTTTCTCCCCGTACAAACTTTGAACCCCCTTTTCACCCCTTTAGTGGAGCAATTTAGAAAAACGCTGAAATACGCCATTAATATATTTAAACACAGAGTTTATATACAAAATTTCATGTCTCTCACTTTAATAAATACGGTTTTTCATACAAACTTTGGACCCCCGTTTCACCCCTTTAGGGGGTGAATTTTGAAAAATCCTTTCTTAGTGCACCCCTAGACCTTATAAGGAACCTACGTGCCAAATTTGGAATCTCTAGAACCAGCGGTTTGGGCTGTGCGTTGATAGATCAGTCAGTCAGTCAGTCAGTCAGTCAGTCAGTCAGTCAGTCAATCAGTCAGTCAGTTTCTTCTTTTATATATTTAGATTAGTAGGTAAGTAGGTCGAAACTTTAAAAAAACTGGACTACCAGTGCGAAGCCGGGGCGGCTCGCTGGTTTATAAATAAATATAATTTACGCAATTGTTTTGTTAAGTAGCTAAAATATTTTGCAAAAGTCATACCTAGGTATACTGAATAAATGTAATGTATTATACTTGTACAGTTTGAGAACCACTCCCTTACACTATGCGTAAGAGAGTAGGTACAAGGTTAAGTACGGGTGAGATGACATTATAAATATTACTGTTTTATCACCGCTAAATGACTCGGTGTAAGATTGAAATGAATAAAAACTCTGAAAATAAGAAAGATATTGAGAATCCACATTAGCCGGTATTTTTGATACCGTAAACTGGGGTGACTTTAAGAAAAAACGGGGCCACTTTGATAGATTTAGAACACTTATATAATCATTACCAAGTATTTCTAGTTTGATTTAGTTTAGTAAATAGTTGGGAAATTTACTAAGGTATTTTACTAACCTCATGTTAAGGAAATAAAAAATAAAACACGGCATAAAAACTGGAGTTTTAAAGTCGCCCCTCAATTTGAAAGTATATAATATTGAAAATGCCGTTCTCAATAAAGTTGCCAGGAACTTAATATTTTCGGGGGCTCCCGTATAGTAAACGTGTTTTTTTTGCCGTTGTTATAGATAATGGTACGAAACCCTTCGTGCGCTAGTCCGACTCGCACTTGGCCGGTCTTTACTATATTTTTCTGTTTCAACTACTGAAGAGTGAAGTTTGAACTTTCTATCATCGTTTCCACTACCAGAAGGTTGTCTGGAAGAGATCGCTTTTTAGCAATAAGACCGCCTGGTGTCTACCGTTCTTTGTGTGCTATTTAAGAGGCCTTATAAGTTTCAAAATGTTTTGATTTCAAATTACGACAAAAGTATTGATAATACCAATAAAGTTATTAAAGGATACGATAATTTTATCAAAGTTTTAGATAGTAACATAGCCATTTTTTGATTTTATTGTGTGTAGTAGAATTTAAGCAGAAAAAACAAGTTTTTAGCTTGGAAATGGTCGATTTGGAGTGATGTTTGAAACGATATTTCATAATGAAACATCCAAAAAATACTTTTAAAGTTTGTGATATAAGGTCGCAATAGTCCTGTTCTAGATAGTAATATGGAGAAAATGTCAAGATACGCGTCAATACAAACAGAAAATGGCGTGATAGATGAGCATTTTTTAACTGATAAGGGCCCTTAATAGCTGTTTCTCTGTTTTTCTTTAGTGTACTTTATTTGTATTGTATTGTATGTTTTTGTATTGCTAATAATCTTATCGTTAGCTACCGATGACGCAATGAAAAAGTCCAATTGTTATCAGGTATCATATCTTATTACAATGTAGCCAATTAATAAGATATACCTCATCATCGATCAACATTAATTATAAAATTCCATTATCTACTCAATACCTATTGTTGTCTTCCCGATTCATACTTGAAACAATTAGCGTTATCATCACGAGCCATATCTAGTTTCGTCATCAGTGATTATGATTATGAATTGTCAAGGAAAAAAATAATAGGTACTTAAGCCACTACTGACTGTAAACAAACGGTGATCGACTACTACTACTACGCGTGCGTAATAAAGAAAGTGCTAGATCACGTCTACAAAAATGGAGATTCTCAGTTGCACCTACGTAAGTAACATACGGATGTCATTTTCGTAATCGGCACCCCGAGAAAATACAAAAATGACACCCATATCAATTTTTAAGTAAAACAAAAGTCCACCATCTTGGATTTGAAAATGCGTGTCATTTTCGTAATCAGCGCCTTAAGGAATCTCCGTTTTCGAGATTCCTTGAGGCACCCATATCGATTTTTAAGAAAAGTAAATATTTGCTCCCCGCAAAAACTTGGAACCCCCCTTTTCAGCCCTTTAGGGGAGCAATTTTGAAAAACACTGAAATATGTTTTGTTGTATTTAAACAGAGAGTATATGTACAAAGTTTTAAATCTCTCACTAAAAAAAATATTTACTCCCCATAGGAACTTGGAACCCCCCTTTTCACGCCTTTAGGGGAGCAATTTCGAAAAACGTTGAAATATGTTTTGTTGTATTCAAACAAAGAGTCTATATACAAAGTTTTAAATCTCTCGCTTCATCAAAGACTTTACAAACTTGGAACCCCCTTTTCACCCCTTCAGGGGAACAACTTCGAAAAACGCTGGAATAAGTTTTGTTTTATTTAAACAGAGAGTCCATATACGAAGTTTTAAGTCTCTACCTCTAAAACAGAAGTTTCTCCCATGCAAACTTTGCACCCCTATTTTACCCTCTTAGGGTTGAATTTTGCAAAGCGCTGAAAATACTTTTATTGGATTTAAGTTCGTAACCTTTTTACGAATTTTTAAGTCTTCAGCTTAAAAAAAAAATCTCCGATACAAACTTTGCACCCCTATTTGATCCCCTTAGGGGTGAAATTTCCGAAAATTCCGTCTTATCCCTTGCATACGTCATAAAAGTAATCTCTGGACCAAATTTGAAGTTTCTAGTTCCAGTAGTTTCGGCTGTGCTTTGATGGTAGATCAGGACTTCTTCTTTTATATATTTAGATTAAATAAGACATTAGGTAAGTTCATAAAAATATTGATAATTTTAAAAGGAACTGTGACATACATAATATTAATATCAGAAATAAGGACAAACTGGCAGTACCCCATTCTCGGCTTGAAAAAATAAAAATATCGTGAAAAATAATTGTATACGATTCTACATTAAAGTTCCAGATAGTGTGACTCATCTCTCAACGAATAAATTTAAAACTGCCTTAAACGCAGACTAGTAAGTAAAGCTTATATAATATTAAAGATTATCTTAACGACAAAACGGCTTGGGACTGAATTGCTCTAAATCTACTAGCTACTAACGTTAATAAATTTTACCACCTGTATTGACTATTTCGCTTTATTAATTGTTGCATGAGTTACAAGTTTTGTTCGCTGTTACTGTTAAGTATTCCTATTTTACATGTATATTTGACACTTTGAAAGTGCTTATTATGGGCTCATTTAATAGAATTTGTGCAAGTGTAGCTTTTGCTTACGTGCCTATGACATCGCTCAAGCCGCTTCAGGTCATTCAGAATCGTTTTCTCCGTAGGGCGACTGGTGCTCCGTGGTACCAGTCGAACCTCAGTCTGCACCACGACATGGGGATTAGCACTATGTATGGTTTCTTTAAGCAGACTGCCAGACGTTATTTTGACAACGCTCCCCATCATAGGAATCCGTTAGTTAGGAAGGCTGTCGACTACGTTCCTATCCCTCCCCCCTCTGTCGTTACTCGGCGATCACTGATTAGGGGCCGCACGGTCCGGCGTCCTAGGCACACACTTACGGACCCGAACAACGTAATCACAGCGTCTATCGAAAGATGGAACGCTGCGCTTGCGGCGTCCAACTCTGACACGACGCGTACACTTAGGCATTCCCGCCGGCGGGGACGTCCACCGCGCGATCGCGACAACAGTGACACATATAGTCCCTATTCGTCCCGGTACCGCCGCATACCGGGTAGAGTCAGTCCGACCCAGGTCGGGCCTAGCTGAGTTTCTTGCTGGACTCTTCTCAGCTAGGCTAGGTTTAGTGAACCAGCGACAAAACTCCCAGTAGCTCGATTCCACTCACACCTCAGATTCGGTTGAAACCACTCAACCAATCTCACTGGAGCGCAAACTCTTAGAGTATTCCAGTGTTCCAAACCACACGCGTGGTCGTGCCGGAGGTTTTCCCCTGGATTTTCCCCAGGCTACTCTCCCACCGCGCACTCCTATCGCTTTATTGGACCCGGCCTATAAAGCCACAGTCAGGTTCAAAAAAAAAAATTAATAGAAATAAAAGTAATTTGACTTTGACTTTGGTTAAGAGCTACGCATTGCTACATTGCTCAGCTTAGGTGCAACAGGTCTCAGAGTGTCTTAACGCGCTATTAGTCGAATCCAGTTACTCCCCAATCAGCAAAAACTGGTTGTATAGAACATTTATGTACCCCCGAAGTGGTTTAATGATATAGTAGAACTATGGAAGTCACAAGTGGAGCGAATTGCGTGTATAAAATGGATATAATGGCTTCCCATATGTCAATTTGTTGATGTACGGACGCTACTATAGTGCTTTTTTGTACTGTAGTAGCCTTCTTGTCACCTTAAGAATTCATTTCGCGTAGTGCAGATTCCATGAGTGCAGCAATTGTAGCTTAAGGTGTAGTGTTTTTGTGTTTGTCTAAAAAGTTAATATATATCTCACTTAGATCATTAAAAGTCTGTTCAGTATGATTGTTTAAACTCCTCAATTTTTTATGTCACATCATTGTAGTTAAAAAAATCGTTTGTTTGTGATGATTATTGTATTATTTACATTTGATTCCTATCCTAATCTTATTTAAATTTGTCTTTGTTAGAAGAAAAGATCTCTATCAAAAATGCCAGTTTATATGTGATCAAAAGACTAAGAGTAAGATAAGTTTTTGTATGTTTGTAAGAAGAGTTTTAATTTTGTTTTGTATATTGTACTTGTAGTGCAAAGTGAAATAAAAGAATACTAATTTTTATTTATTGTTAATTTTATTTTCAGTAATAATTTACAATTTCTTACCAAAGACTCGAGAATCGAGACAACTCGAGAAACTGGAGTCGAGAATTCTCGAAACTCGAGAAAAAAATGAGGTGAGAAACCAGAAACCCTAGTTTTAGTCGACATACCTGATGTTGCGACGATTTCATCCAAAGGTCGTAGTTTTTCCTTTATCATGTTATCAGATTCAATGTTTACATGATTATATTTATTAATCATTGTAAACAATATGCTCCTGTTACTACTTTTTATAGGTTTTGCCATTGTAAAATCAAAATATCCGAAACCGTGACGCTTCGAGGTTAGAATAGATATTTGTCACAATCCGTTTGACAGATAATAAGTGTTGCCTTGGATTTTCCCCAGGCTACTCTCCAACCGCGCACTCCTATCGCTTTATTGGGCCCGGCCTATAAAGCCACAGTCAAGTTCAAAAAAAAAAAAAAGTGTTGCCATTTTTAGAAATCAGCAAAACGGTCGTGGAGACGACTCGCTTGACAGACTCTAACCTAGCACTTATATACAACTAGCTGTCACCGCTTACACTTTAATACGACGTTTATACAAGCGTCTTGGGATATAAGTTTAAGTTATGAGACCGTTTTCCTGGTTGGGTCGTTCGTGCTGGCACTGGCAGAGTGCTGGTGCCATTTTAATATATTTTCACGCCAGTCCTGCAACCTCGTAAAAGCTACGCCATATTGTAAATCATTTAGATTTAGATAATTTATTTCATGATAAGTAATTACATTATAAATTTGCACACATGTCATAATTACAATAATTGTTATCATGATCGTCATAACAGGAAAAATAAATTTTCTCGTTTTCTCGTCTCGTCTCATTTTTGTGTGAACTATTATTTATCAATAGCATAAGCAAAATTATAGATAAATTTATGCTGAACATATTTCTAGTACAAAGTGTTTGTGTAGCACTTAGCAAATTTGAGTTCTGAGAAAAATAAAAAAGTTGAAAACTAAAATAGCCCTAAGAATAGTTTCCATCATGCGGCACTTTATCATGTCTTGTATCTCACACTCACATCGCTCGTGAACAAACAGCATGATCGTCATTTACGATTTACGACGCGGCTAGTCATTCACCTTCATGTTCTACCTCACGCTGCACTTAATGCGCCACGCACGTGACGTGTACTGTGACGTTTACCAATTCATCTTTTAATTCTACAATAGATATAATCTAGAAAATAATAATAATATATTCTTTATTGCACCACAAAAAGAAATTGTCATAAGATTATCCATAAAAACTAATAGGTAACAACAGGCGGTCTTATCGCTATAGAGCGATCTCTTTCAGACAACCTTTGGGTAGCAGGAGATGTAAACTTAAAGAAAAATAACAACAGGTAGTGTTAGGATAAAGCAAGAGAGATAGAATAACACATACATCTAGGCTAATATATTCAGCTAACAATACAATCTATCTATACATATAATAAAGCTGTAGAGGTTCGAAAATCTGTACATTGAAGATATTAGCAAAAAAATCGATGGAGGGGTCTTAGAATCGATAACAGAACACGTTTCAACAGTTTTTAAAATTTGTGTCTGTTTGTCTGTCTGTTTATTTGTCTCACCATCACGCGAAAACTAGCCAATAGATTTCAATACAACCTTCACTAATAAGTTTAATTGATCTTCGGCCAGGTTATAGGCTATAAAAATTATACAGATTGGGGAGGGAAAGGGGTGAAAAGAGGGGTTGAACTTTGTATGACAAGTCCTTCAATTAATGACTTAAAGGCTTGAAAATTGGTAAGCATACAATTGGAAGCAAAATAAAAAGAATCCCATTCAAAAATTGTACAATAAATAGATAATATGTGAAAAAATGGAGAGTCCCTCAACCCATAGTAACTGTTTGAAATGAGAGATTTAATTATGTTAGTCAGTGGCTGTCAACATTGCCTATCTGCCTCCAGAGTCCATGGATATTTACAATGCACGCTGACTTACGAAAATTCGTCTCAGTTGATCCAGTGTAAGTCTGAGCTCGAAATAAGCACATAGTTGTTACGAATCGTGTGGACAAGATACAATAAGGAAGTATCGTGAGGCGAATCAAGACAATTGTAAATATCACGATATCTGACGTTTGGCGTTTCGGAGTCGTGCCATTATACAGATGATATTCGGTTAAGTCGAATCAAAGTTAATGAAAATTATTTAGTACTTGCACAATTTAATAATTTAAGTCTTATAGTAGCGACGATAAAGTAGGTATTTGCATGGAAAGTTTTTATTTTTACCATCGTAGTTATAAACTGAGTAGTGTGGTTATGATGATTGATTATGATGAGCTATTATTATGAAAGATTTAGTTCGGATATTTGTGACTCTTAGAGCTTAATTATCTCAAAACCAAAGCGACTCATGTGAATGTGAATGTTTACCGCATTTCAGTATATAAAGTTCTATTAATTACATGCATAATCGTAAGAAAAACATTGTGTTATTTAGGTACTGACTTACAGCCTCTAAGGCGCTTGCGTTTTAAGCCAAAACTTGCTGACCCATCGACCCTTAATAACTTTACTCTTCATAAAATTGGAGATTAAATAGATTGGACGTAGACGGTTGTTGTCAGCATTGACTGACCAGCGCTTTGATGTATGCCTACCTAAAATTTATCGAATTTCACTCCTATCGCTTTATTGGGCCCGGCCTATGAAGCCACAGTCAGGATCAACGTGTTTGAAATCCACTCCGAAATCTTTGTAGTAAAAACGGAAGGTTGAGAAATATAAAATAAGTTTTTTTTTATACCCAATAAAGCAATAAGAGTGCGCGGTTGGAGAGTAGCTTAGGGACAATCCAGGGGAAACCTCCGACACGACCACGGGGCCGGTTTAAACATTGGAATACTCTAAGCGTGTGCGCTCCAGTGAGATTGGTTGAGCAGCTTCAACCAAATCTGAGATGTGGGTGGAATCGGACTACTGGGAGTTTTGTCGATGGGTCACTAAAGCTAGCCTAGCTGAGAAGAGTCCAGCAAGGAACTCAGCTAGGCCCGACCTGGGTCGGACTGACTCTACCCCGTATGCAGCGGTACCGGGGCGAATAGGGACTATATATGTCTGTGTTGTCGCGATCGTGCGGTGGACGTCCCCGCAGGCGGGGTAATTTTGTGTCTGTCCTAAGGACCCATAGAGACTGTTACAAATCTTTTTGGTTACTATGGGTCAGTTTATCAAAAATATTAATTTAATGTAGGTAACATGAAAGCAGTCATTACCTAGCTGATTAGTTATGAACAATCAAATCACTGGGAGGGGAGGTACAGGTAGTAGGTATATGAAGAGGTTATGTCATTTTCGAATTTCTTGGAATTAGGAGCTACATGGGAGATATGGAGGGATTTCATATTTTAAGGTTCTTAGAAACGAAAGTAAAGGAGAAAAGTACTTAAGCATTTTGCCTCTCAGTCTTCGGGCTTAGATTTCTTTTTAAATATAATTGTAAAACGATAATATGCGCGTAGATACTTAAAAATATTAATATGTTTTAAGCAGTAACATCTGTAAAAGAAAATTATAGATTGAAGTTAAGGAAGCGCGAGTCTTTTCGGTAGATATATGTCACTCTGCGTACGCCTCCCCAGGCTTTGTAAGAGAGAACTGGTTGAAGGACTTGGTAACCGAGTGTGATTACTCATTGTTATTATAGATGTTATATTATAGGCAGCTCAGTTAAAGCGATTGGCTGCGTACGAGTATTTCAGGATGTCACAGGTTCGATTGTACGTTTTGGAGGTAGAACTTTCACTAGAGAAATACGCGATAAAGGGAGGAGAGGAAAGGAGAATTCTGTACAGATATTTTGAGAGGATGCTTAAAGTTTTTGTAAATATATTTGTCTTAGTAAACTACAAGTACATATAAAAAACATTTTCTTAGTAAACTAGAAGTGTTCAATTAATTTTCATACAGAGGGATAATGCGTAGAGGTTTTCACTGCAAGTAGAGCGTATCATATTGTTGTAGAACATAAAAGTCTTGGGCTATGATGTAGGACTCCTAACACTTTGCATTTCGAGAAACATCAAAGTTTTTGTTCGATTCAAGCATGTCTTCCCGTGTAGTCGCTACATCGAGCATGTCAGTACTAAGGCTCGGAAAGTAAGGAATTGGGTAACGTCGTCGAACAAGAACGATGTGTAGACGTACGCGACATCGAACCATGACACCACTATGCTACATGGATGTGATAAGGTAGTTCCTTAGCAGATACTAGTGTTTTGTTACATAGTATAAGAGATCATCAAAAATAATTCATACGCATAAATGCTATATGGGATCGAGTCGACGTTGTTCTCCGGGCTGGAATGAAATGTGTAGTATTTAACGTCTGACTTACTTATCCAGTACCTATTACCAACATACATACATACGTATCTATATATAAATATTGATAAATCTTACCCATTTTGTTTCATTATCCGCCTATTACATCCTACTTCAGGACACATGCCTCCTTTCATGGACAAGAGGGCCCATTTTACTTGCTAATTATTATATTTATATAAATTAGAAACTTTGTAAGGTTGTAACTTTGAGATGTAAAAAAGTTGGAGTAAATTTTGAGTGAGTAAGTACTTTATAACCTAACCGGCATTTATCTACCAAGGGCAAGGAATAGTCAGTAGAAGTTCACGCGAACGAAGTCGCGGGCAAAAGCTAGTACATTAATAAATATATACATACATAAAATAAAATATTAAAACAAGTAACATTATCTTAATTCAATTTGGTAAACATCGTGTGTCCTTGTCGAGGTATGATGTTTATCAAACTTAATTGAACGATTCAGATCATATCTGGAATATGTGGATATATAATAACTGCACACGACACATAATATTACGATAGGCTAGGCTAGGCCGTGGTGCGATTCTTGGATGGGTAAATTGGGTATTTTACTGTTTACTGACCGCTCTCGTGCTTTGGAAGGCACGTTAAGGGGATTTCTCATTTCTGTCAAACACTCTTCTGGGAACAAGAATTGCGTTATTAGCAAAATAATGTTGATGAAGTCTGTGTGAAGTTTAAATGAAGTTAATTAGGTAAATCCTACCGTAATAATGTTTGTATCTGGGGGCACGGCAGTGCCGCCGCCAAATCGAGCGCGAAGCTAACACTGCCGTACCATCTTTTACTGGAACCATTTCGCCGCATTTTCAGGCCCCTATTTGAGACCTCTGGATAAGACCAGAACGCAAAAATTTTCGTCATCCAGTAAGCTATAATCACGTACTTAAAATCCAAAATTTCAAGTCTGTAGGTCATTTAGTTCCGAAGTTAAGCGAAAGCAAAGTTTCGCATTTATGACACTCACGCGACTTGGCTAGTTTTTTACAGAATGTTTTTGATGGTAAGGTTCATGTATTTTTATGACGGTGCGTTCTTGCGTACTCGTAGAGCTTGTTCTGTACTTGCTGGAAGTGACCTACAAACAGAACAAACTGACCTACAAACACACAAACTATTGGCAACTCAAACATTCGCTTGACTTCCGCCGCCCTGTTTTCCTAATGTCTGTTCTGTAACAAACAGAACTTGTGTTATGTGCAGCGAATAAATATGTTTTTTCATACTGTTGGATTAAAAGTCTCGTGCAATGTGAAATACAAACAAACAAAGACTACTAAAATTATTGACTTTCCTTTTAAATGCGAAGAGAGAGGGAGAGATAGATGGTTGTGTAAAAAGTGGATATTTTAGATGTTTTTGTGATAAAATAATTGCAAATATAAAGAGTAATAAAAATATTGACAATCGTACACAAAGGGAACTAGTTCCCTTATATTATAAGGTTTGTGTTATGGGTACTAGACGACGACATATTTTAAAGATATAAATACATACAAAACATTAATGACTCAGAAAAATATTCATACATTTGACATGAAACCTACCTTTTAAAATACACCTACGCACATAGATCTAGTAATTTATATTAATTGCCAAGCTAATAAGGTATCTGTAGGTATTAATTTCATATGACACTTGAAACCTTTTCTTAACACATTAGCGCCATCTATGAACACAATAAAAAGCTCTTAATATGGCGCTAATGTGTTAAGGAGCAGTAAGTATCATACGAAATTACAAAGATCTCTTCGTAGTGAATCTATCTAGGTACATTAGGTTCATTGCAATCTTTTTAGTTCTGTATCTACATATGAAATTCTGTAAAAACAACTGTTTTTACAGAATTTCACGGGAAACTTCCCGTGCTTAGCTCATAATTTATATCCATAACATTGTACCTTATATACTTTAAGTCCTTAAAATTGTCTTTGTATGTAACGGTTAAAATTCTTTAACGCCAGGTAAACTTTAAAACTGTTAATCGTTCAAGTGTCAACCTGCGAGTCAGGCCAAGCCTAGTGCAGGGGACACAGGGAAACTTGATTCTGTAAACAATAATCTAATCAAACAGCGGTAGGTTGCGATCTTAAATGTGAGGTGTCATGTAATTAATCATAAGTACCACTGTCTGACTGTCAATATCTGTACATTGTGGCGTAACTTATAAAAAAAGATTGTTTATAAGTTACGCCACAATGTACAGATATTGACAGTCTTTAAAATTAACTAGTATCTTAATCCACGGAACAAACGCTGCACTATTCATTCGCCATGCCTGTCGGCTTACAACATAGCTTATAACTCTTATAAGTATGCCCCGGGCGCGGGTTCCCGATTACGAACTAGATGAGCTAAATATTATAATAATCACTTTTTTTTTATTAAAAATGGGATCGCTCTTGGCCAGCATCTAGCCAGGGGGCAAAGATGAGGCCGACGATGAAGCGAGCTCATCCAGAAGGTGCCTATTCACTCGTGCCTTAAAAAGATCTAGGTTATATGAGCTCGGAAACACAAACGCCGGCAGAGAATTCCAAACCTTAGAAACGCGCATTATAAAAGATGACGCAAAGCGCTTGGTTCGAATAAGAGGAATTTCGACCAAGTAAGGATGGTATCCAGCCGTACGTCTCGATGTCCGATGGAAGAAGGGGGAAGGCGGTATGAGCTCATGGAGCTCCTGAGCACACTCTCCGAAGTACAATTTGTAGAAGACGCATAGACATGCTACTTTGTTTCTATGTGCTAGGCTCTGTAGCTTGTTTCCTACTACCTGACCGTCGCCAATAAGCCTCCTGGCTCTGAGTCGAGTGCGGCAAGTTGGTACTTAGTCGAGCCATCCCAAAGGTGACTACAACTTTTATGATAGTTGCTTAAATCGAAGTTGAACTCGTCAATAACAATACAAGCGTGCGAACAATATGCAGGTTTACCTCTGCAATATAACCAAGTCTACCAAACCAAGTCTACCAAAACTACACGCATAATTGGTCCTAAAATATATAACGCCATTCCCAATAGCATTAAAGAGCTGAACGGACACTCCTTCTATAATAAACTTAAATCATGGCTCCTTGAAAATGCCTACTATAACATTTCAGAACTATGTGACATTTAAATATTAAATAATACATGTGTTTCTTTTTTAAATATTATTGTTTTAAATGGATTTATGATGATTATTATTATTATTATTTTAATTTTATACTGGAATTCCAAATTTAAATGTAATTTTACTGTGACAGTTTGACAAATTGTAAATCAATCATACCTTGACATTTTTATCATTGTCAATCATTGTTTCTGACGAGTAATGTATATGATCCATTGCAAATAAATGAGTATGAGTATACTCAGATTACATTGGGCAAGCCCCCGTTGATCGGCGGCGAGATTAAATACCCAACTTCTATCACGTAACTCATAAAAGTCATAAGACACCCCGAATTCCTTTCCCCGGGCCGCCGTCGCCGTCGCCGGGAACAAAGCCTCGTTCCCGGCGAATCAGCGTAATGCGGACTTTGTTCCACACTTACTCCTCCGATTATTTGTTGTGGAAATGAGCGGAACAGAAGCAATTTTGTTAATGCAAATATTTTAGGTATTGTTTTTGTAAAGTAAATGCAGATTTTAATTCTTAATACAATTGTGTTCAAACGGAATCGGTATGTTTCTGCGACAGGCGACTATTAGGGTCGGTTGCACCAACATACGATCACAGGCCATCATCATCAAATATGGCGCCGGCAGCTGTCATTCCATAGAAACTTGTCAAACTTTCCATACAATCAGATTTATTTATTCATTGTAATGTCATGCATACACAATAAGATGTTACATTTCTAATTTAAGTCATTTCATGACACCCTGTAAGGGCACACAATAGTCATAATGTTAAATCTAGATTTAAAAACTCGATTATTACATTTACAATTATGGTATTTGGATTTTAACGAACGCCGCTTACGATTACAGACTGTTTGGTGCAACCCACCCTTAGTTGGTGGAACACGCGGGATGTCATGTGAGATGAGTGCATGTCAGGTGAGTGTGGGAGTGCTGACGCATCTACAATTTTTTTTTAATTTTTTCAGTTCAGGAAATTCTTTTTTCACGGCATATAAAGCCACAGTCAGGTTCAAAATACTATTATTATTATTGTTAGTTGTGGGCCTTCTTTGCCGCCTCGACCAGTATTGATCTATTGTGGCAGCCCTTAAAGTTCTTTGCTTATACCCGTTGCCTCCAGGAATTTCCAGATTCTTTGGGTCGCAATCTGTTGTATCTCCTCTGTGGGCATAATGTGCCTCCCTAGATAGATACTTCTTTTGCGCATAAGTGGTCCACAGGAGCAGAGGATATGGATGGCAGTTTCCTCCGACTCTTGGCAGAACCTGCATGCTGCACTTTGTTTTATACCCATTTGGGATAGATGTTTGTTAAGTTTGCAATGACCAGTGAGTATTCTTGTCGCTGCGCTGGTTTTGTGTCTTTTGAGTTGTAATAGCTCTTTAGACAACTTGGCATTGTAGCCTTAAAAAAATACTAAGCAACGCCGCGCCGTGGTCGTGTGCGTAGTAAGTTCAAACTGTGACGCAGAGGACGCGTCGCCGCACGCGTCGCCTTTCATAAGACGTGAAAGACTTGGTGAACCTTTCATGTTATTAATTTAAATATTTTTAAGTCAATTAAACATTGTAGGTTGCGGTAGAGCAAGAAACCCCGCCTATCGCGTGTCATCAAAAATCCTGTAAATATTCACCTTAATACGGTTTCGCCAGAGAGCAAATTTGGGATTCCACAAAAATAAGGCGTTGTGCGTTCAGATCTGTAGGCCGGTTACCATCAGGTGGGCCGTACGCTTGTTTGCCACCGGCGTTGTATAAAAAAGTAAATCTTGATCTTGATCTTACTTGCACTTGAGTCGTTTTTCCAGGACACATGTACTCGGGGTGAAGTGCACTCTTGTTATCTTATCAGCAAACTTACACTGAAAAAAATTAATAGCTGAACTATTTTAACTACTTGAGGAATAGCCAAAATGAGCTTAATAGTAACCAAAATTATGCTAAATTTGCAAAACTAATTTTGCGGCACATCGTAAACTAGTTAAGCTATTCGTATTTTTGTAACTATTAGATAACATTTTAACTAACCCTTATTAAAATGAGTTAGATAAACTCGTTTAGCTACAAGGACAACATGTTTGATTACTGGTTGTCGAATTCATTAACTACGAATAAGTTATTCGTTTAGTAATAAGTTAACAAATAAGTGCCTAGAAATAATTCAATGAAGTTTATTAAATGTTTAATGAGTTTATGTTCTTCTGCAGCTAATTTTGTTTTGCTATTATTAAACAACTTTATATGTTACAAAGTACACTAATACACATTAGCTGCATGGACAAAATGTTTGGTTATTGGTGAGCAAACTTCGAGCTTTTTATTAGGCTGTACGTTTAGTAATAGTTTCGCAAATAAGTGTCCAATAATAATTTACTCTAGTTTATTTAATATTTACTAACTTTGATTTTTGTAGCAAATTTTGTTTAGCAATTCATAAACAACTTCTAAAGTTATACGTAACGATATACATGAAATAACTACCCCTAATTAAAATTTGGTATTTCGTTACAAAACTGTTTATAAAAAGATTAATAAATATTGGTAAGAATTAGCAAAACAAATTTGTTTGCCGATTTCTAAACGCACGTCCTCCCCTCCCGCGTCCCGCGCTCCTCTCCGCATTGCATAGAAAGAAACGCGTTCGGTCTTGTTCATTTCAACGCCATCGAAGTCGGAACGGAAGCCGGATATAAAATTAAAACGTAGTGAAGTACTTAATTGATTTGATTGTTCTCCGATAGTAAAGTTGTTTAATGGTATATGTTAAAACGCTTTCCGATTTAAAAGAAATAAGAAGAATGGAAAAGCCAGTGGATCCCATGGCCGACTATTTGCGGTCATGGGGTCTGGAGACCTACATTGCGACATTTGCAGGTATGTACCTTTTTATCTGATAATATTTATTGCACCATAGGCGCTCGTACGCAAGATGTACAGGTTTCAGTTCGGCTAAACTTAACCAGCGCCCCGAGTGCGCGGAGGGCGCGCACCCGCCTGCGCTCCGGTTCGGAGTACCTACTAAAACGGTTCAGAAGGGTTTCATTTCACACATCGCACAACAGGAAACGCTGAGCGGGCACGCTAGTGGTTAGGTACTAAGGTTAGAAATGAAAGTCGACAATTGTACATTTTTCATACAACATGATCATCGTGTTACTAGTGCGTATTGCGGGCTTAGATACAGCTCTTTCTACCTATTAAGGCTCCTCTACACGATGGGCCAGAGTGTGGAGAGCGCAGTGGTGTCGATGGCTTATGGCGCGGTGGGATGGCCACGGCGTCGGTTTTCGTACGCACATCAAAGAAACCAACTGAATGTCGCCTTCGTGTAGTTGCGTTTCAACCATCGTATGACCATCTCGCTGGTGCAGTGCTGGGCCATCATGTAGAGGAGCAATTAGGTATTAAGCCGCAAGCGCACAGACAGCCGAGCGATGCGGAGGTGGTATCGCTTGTGATATTCAAATTTGTATTAAAGAAGCACAGCCGCTGTGGCGTCCGCCCGGTTTTCTATACCTACCTTCTTATTGTACAAACGTCACCGCCTTCGCACCGCGCCGCCGCCGCTAGGTATCTCTGCGCTTGCGGTTTTAATTGTCTATTGTATTTTTTTTACCAGAACAACAAATTGATGCCGAAATTTTACCAATGTTATCAGAACAGGATATCAAAGATCTCATTCCTGTGATAGGTCATCGAGCCAAATTTATGGCTCAAGTAAACTTGTTGAAAAATATAGCGGTAAGTGCTTTTATATTAGTTACTTTTGTCTATAGAAAATAACTAAATAGGTTTCATACCTATAACTTGATGAGCACAAATTTTTGTTCCTGGGTCTTGGATGTTTTCTATTTATTTAAGTATTATATTTATCCATATAAGTATGTGTATCGTCACCTGGTGCCCATAGTAGAAGCTTTGCTTAGTTTGGGACTAGGTTGATATGTGTAAGATTGTCCCTGATATTTGTCATTATTATTTATTATTATGATTTAAACTTTAAAGATCTGAATATGCTCTTAAACATCTGACAATAGAGTTGTGTTCAGAAATTGTTTTTCAGATTTTATAGATATTAGTAGACTTGACAATACTTTGGTTGCCAATTGGCAACCAAAGTATAGTCAAGTCCAATAATTCATTGGCAGCCAATGAATTACTGGTGGTTTACCCTACCTTGATCCTGGGACAATATTATTTATTGAACATAATTTTTTACAGGATACCAATATGAGTAGCAGCCTGGCATCGACATCTCAGTCATATCTTATTGACGACCTACCAGTACTGACTGATTCAACCTTAGTTGTAATACCTGATTCCGGCTTAGAAAACGAAGATGAAACCACTGACGAATGTGTAAGTACATTTGTGTTTTGTATTTTGAAGAGGAATTGAGGTTCGAGTTACTTTGCATAAAAAAAATTTTAGCTCAATGGGAAACCGGGAAGTGGGTCAAATTTAACTTGTAAGATTTGACCCGTACATACAACAACAACATTGCAAGTTAAATAAAAGCTTGTAAAAAAATTACCTGCAACTTCATTATATTGTTCGGGTCAAAATCTTGCAAGTTAAATTTGACCCCCTTCCCAGTTTTCGATTGAGCTAAAATTTGGCATACTTATGTAAGATAGGTAACTAACTATACAATAATATGACACCAATCAGCTGATCTGATGATGGTGCCGGAAGGTGGTCATAGGAACTCTGTAATAAAATAACGCAATCCTACCGAGTTTGGGCTCTTTAGAATCGTTTCGATGAGTAGTTAACGGATGTTCAACGAAAAGTACAGTCGGCAATAACAGCTTGTCACAAAAATGTTATTTATGACAGAAACTTATTTATTACTAACTTATTAATTTATTATGTACTTATGTATGTTAACATTTTATTGTAGGTACATAATAATATGTGATACAGTAATAAAAAAAGTATCATACGTAGGGGAGGTGGGGAACGTGGAATCCTGGGGGAACAGTGGATCTTTGTCAATATTGTGGAGAAATAATAGATTATACATATTTACCTTGTTTGCACTTTGATAACTTAATAGACATTCTTTCAATTTGTTCGATAACAAAGATATAAACCTATTATTTCTCTAAAATATAGGCAATAATCCACTGTTCCTCGCTCCTCCCTACAGTCGAACACAGAACCTCCTTTTGTGAAGTCGGTTAAAAAATAATAAAAACGCGTACTTACGAAATTATCCCTATTATACATATACTTACTTAGATATATACATATATTATGTTTTCAGGCAGTATACAAGACTTTAAGCTCTTGCAATGAAGGGAAAGGCCTTCTTTTAAGATTCCAAGAAAGTGGTCTATTGAATAGTGCTGCTAGAAGACAACTTTGTAGCATTATAATATCAAACGAATTAAAAGAGAATGCTGAAAAAAGAATAACAAGCTCAAGATTTTACCAATTAGCATACGAAATCAACCAAGTATTCAAAAAAGAAAGTTCAGCGATATACTTTACGCCGTTTACGTCCTTTAATCCGCTTCAGAAGATTACTGCGAAAGGCAAACTACTTGATTGCTACCGCCATACAAGACGCAATTATTTGAAATCAGGTGTCATATCTAGACGCTGCTCATCAGCATCATCGTCACGGTCCAGCGAACCCGGATCACCGCGTCCCAGTAGTAGTAGACAAGAAGCGATCAACGTTTTGGAAAATAATAATGATGCTGATATTGCAGAAAAAATGTTATGGCTAAAGAACTGCTTAGATCCTTGGGCGACTGTTGAGTTATATTGGAAAATAACAGCTAAAGAAAGATGCAATGTACCAAAAATTTAGTTACTTAATGACATTATGTTAATGATGTTAGAATTGTTTTTTGTTTGTTTTTAATGTGAGAACATCACATAATTTTTATAAGAATGTTATGTTAGAATTGGGAATGGATGAAATTTTTAAAAGTGTTTGAATCTGGTTTGAATTTTTTTTATGAGTAGGAATAAGACTTCTTATTCACAGAAAAAAGTTACAGATTTTACGGCCCAGTGCAATAATTTAATATTAATAAACAGTTTCTATACCCACCATTACAGGGCATCGTCGGCCGAACCAGGCTTTTTCTTAGTCCGTCGAAAATTAAAAAAAAAACAATATCCGACCTGTGGTAAATTTGATTGACCAATGACAGCCAATCATAATTTGCTTTTTATTGATTGGCCATCATAAATATTTATAATTGGCTGTCATTGGTCAATCAAAGTTACCACAGGTCAGCTATTGTTTTTTTTTTAATTTTCGACGGACTAAGATAAAGCCTGGTTCGGCCGACAGTGCCCCTAATGGTGGGTATAGAAACTGTTTATTAATTTAAAATTATTGCACTGGACCGTAAAATCTGTAACTTTTTTCTGCGAATAAGAAGTCTTATTCCTACCCGTAAAAAAATCAAGCACTTTTAAAAATTTCATCCATTCCCTATTGTGTTTACATTTATCGTACTGTTTGTTCTGGCTGGCTTACCTGGGTTACGAATAGTGGCATAAGGCATTACCTACATTACTTTCTCTACACACTTGTTGTAAATCCTGCATTATCCCTATCCTATAATAATAATAACGAAACTCGCCTGCGGCTCGTTTTATACAGCATACACGTCTTTTGATGCCTATCATTATGTAACAATTACATAACCTACTATTATAAATTATAAATCAATGATGTTCATTAGAATAAAGAGAAAATTGTAAGTAAGTTGTGGCAAATCTACTTAAAGAAAATAATGCCTTTGTTTGTCACCACACAATTGCATTGATTTCATCACGTTTTAAAAACTTAAAACTCGATAATCTATCTCGTTCGAGTCGTTATTCTATTGAATTTTCGAGATGGTCGTTAGCTCTTTACAATGCACCAACGTAAGTTTAAGTAGATTTGGCACAAGTAAAACCGAAAGCCGTATATTGGTTTTGTGATGCTGTGGCTCCTTTCACGCACTCGTGAAGGCGGGTGCGGCGCAAGGCCTTCAATTAATTATTGTGATTGACGTAAATTAAATAAAACCCGATCGGTTCTAACTAGATTCTTTTATTTTTTCATGAAGTCAATATTTAATTTCTTTCAATATAATATTGTACGATCCTTTGGGTCGATTGAAAAAAAAACTGTAATAAGGTCTTATTTAAAACAAATGTCCAATCGATTCATACATTGTAAAGAGGTAAATAAAGAATGTTATTTAAATATTGATTAGAGGTTAAAATATTGACTAGAATGTTTACCTTAGGGATCCTGCGATTATTTTAGTTCATCATCATGTCAGCCTATATACGTCCCACTGCTGGGCACAGGCCTCCTCTCATGGATGAGAGGATGCCTGTGCCCAGCATGGATTATTTTAGTTGCTCATAAATAATTGATTTAGTTATTAATTGAAGAACTGTATCAAATCATTGCTGTTATTGTTTACCTACTGTGGGTGGTTGGTTTAGGGATTCCGCAATTTTTTTATTTCTTTCGATTTGAATGAAAGTTGCTACTACTAGGTAGTTTCAGAGTCGCATCATTCTGGATATGAAAAACATAATTTCCCGATATTTTCTACAAAATTTATATGAAAACTAAATCCCGTGTTTTTTTATAATTCACTGGAAGTTTTCATACACATTTTGTAGGACATATCAGGAAATTACGTTTTTCATATACAGAATAATGGACTCTGTACGTGCCAATTTTCATTCAAGTCGAGAAAATTAAAAAATCCCTAAACCAACCACCCACAGTAGCTAAACAATAACAGCAATGATTTGATAAACAGTTTTTCAATTAATAACAAAATCAATTATTTATGAGCAACTAAAGTAATCTGTTATTGGTAGCATTACCAATGGGATAGGGTAGCAAAACAGTAACTGCAAAAATAGATAAACAGTTTTGTAACATTTAACTAAATCAGTTGTTAACTGGCAATTGAATAAAACTGTTATCAGTAGCATTACCAATAGATAGGGTAGCAAAACAGTAACAGCAAAAATAGACAAACAGTTTTGTAACATTTAACTAAATCAGTTGTTAACTGGCAATTGAATAAAACTGTTATCAGTAGCATTACCAATAGATAAGGTAGCAAAACAGTAACAGCAAAAATAGATAAACAGTTTTGTAACATTTAACTAAATTAGTTATTAACTGGCAATTGAATAAAACTGTTATCAGTTGCATTACCATTTAACAACATGGTAATAAATCATTTAAACAAAACTAGTTAAGTGTTTTGTTACTATTAAATAAAATAAATGTGTTTATTAACGTGATAGTTTAGCTGTTTTTAATTAAACCATTTAAATGGGAATAAATAAAGCAGTTTAGTTACTAATTGAATGCTTTGAAAGTAACGATAAATAAACAGTTTTGGTTATACAACCAAACTTATTTAACTGCCGTTAAATATAATAGTTCAGTAATAAATAACTTAACTTATTTTACAAAACTCATTTTGGCTACTAGTAGCACTCAGTTTGGCAGTCCCCCGTTTTTTGTTACTAGCAGCTAAAATTTTGGCTACTACTAACAAATCTTTTTTTTCAGTGTATCTAAATCGACGTCGGCATGTCTCAACGACGTTATAGGTATGGTCATCTGGGGATTGAATATAGAAACCGGCCAAGTGCGAGTCGGACCCATGCACGAAGGGATCAGTACCATTATCTATAAAAATGGCATTAAATCACGTTTGTTGTACCTTAAATATTTATATTATCCTGTTTCTTAAGATTTTTTTGTTGACGACCGGTTTAGCCTAGTGGGTAGTGCACCTGCCTGTGAAGCTGAAGGTCCTGGGTTCGAATCCCGGTCAGGGCAAATATTTGTGTGATGAGCAAGAATATTTGTTTCTGAGTCTTGGATGTTTTCTATGTATTTAAGTATTTATATCTATTAAATATATCGTCGTCTAGTACCCATAACACAAGCCTTCTTGAGCTTACTGTGGTGCTTGTATCTGTGGTGTGGCGATTTGTGTAAGATTGTCCTCTAATATTTATTTATTTATTTATTTTTATTTTTATAGCGGCAACAGAAATACATCATCTGTGAAAATTTAACTATCACAGTTCATGAGACAGACACCCGCAGGCTTGGTGACAGACGGACGGACAGCGAAGTCTTAGTAATAGAGTCCCGTTTTACTCTTTGGGTACGGAACCCTAAAAATGTGTAAAGTTTGTGTACATTATTTGCCCAGTCAGCAAAATGCCCAACACGCGGTCAGTTTCAAATTACGCCATTATGGAAGTCATTAACACTTTCAATGCGTAAAAAAACAGTGAATTTCATTTGGTGGCGGTCCAAAAGTGCGTCTATCAGACTTTCGTACGGTATGCGTGGTAAACCCTATCCACCCGACATCTCTGGGTACTGTTTCATTTGTGAATTCATCACTACATAGTATAAAACAAAGTCGCTTTCTCTGTACCTATATCCCTATGTATCTTTAAAACTACGCAACGGATTTAGATGCGGTTTTTTTTAATAGATAGAGTGATTGACGAGGAATGTTTATATGTATAATAACATCGATGATATGATGTTTGGCATAGTAAATAAGCAAACCCCCACGTACCTGTACAACAAGCTGACGTGGTTTCACAACTCCAGGTCCTCAGCAGTGAGACCATCAAGATTCCTTCAGCTTGTTTGTCCACGCCCACACACGGCAGCATTTCGTGGCAGCTTCCGCTACTCAGCAACCAAGTGTTGGAATAATATACCCCCTCCTCTCCGTGGCTTAAAATCAATACAAGGTTTTAAATCAAAACTTCGAGCACATCTTTTATATGTACAAATTGGTGACTAGTTTGATTTTTAATTTAAAAGTGTGGGTAGATACTTACCGTTTTTCTTTAATGGTTGCAGTCGGGTTTTATTATTCTTGAATATTATATCTGCCAGTGATTTTGTAAATTGATGTATGCCGCGACGTGAGGATGTAAGAAAAATTCTGTTCACCGTATTATAGCTGCTTATTAGTTTAGTTTAGTATTGCTAGCTTAGAAACGATTGGACTTGTGATGTCACCTGCTAGTGTTAAGTCAACTTTTAGAGTTTTTAGGTAATAAGTTGCCTAAAAATTATAAAAGTTTTGTTTATTTATTGTTTAGTTTATTTTATTTTATTTTATTTTATTCCTAGTTTTGGGGCACTCACTGAAAATCAGCGTCACGGTTTCCGTGACAACATGCTGAGTGGGTGTCCCATTTAGCACATAAGATATACCTACAAGTTGTTTTACAATTCAATTGTATACTTTTTTAATAACGTGTGCTAAATAAATACATTTCTATTCTATTCTTTTCTATTCTATCCATTAAATATTGCACCCGTGCGAATCCGGGCGGGTCGCTAGTATATAGTATATAAGAAATTTTAATGCTATTAAAATGTTCATCAATCACTTATCTGCATATTCGCTTCGCCTCCGGCGTCAGTAAATCGATTGTCAGAAAATATCTGATCGATGAGAACTGATATCGCATTAAAAAGTAATTTGTGTAGTGATGGGACTGATAAAAGAAAGTAATGAGTTACATTATTTTATTTATCAATCAAGTTATCTGACTGATTCTTTTACGAGCATGGAGTACGATATCTCGTACCTCTATCGAGTTAAAACACACACTTTGGCCAATGTACCCCGAAGCTGTGTAGGTCATTAGCCGATCCACCGAGCCACATGTGATTTGTAAGTACACAGCGAATTTTCAAACACCTTGCTAACGTGCCATCTCTATGGTAACGGAACTTATAACCCCCGTCGCAACAATACGGCCAAAGCCAGAACTTATGTTTGGTAACTTTTTTAGAATCAGAATCAGAACGTTATTTATATGCCTACTTTGTACTACATAAGTGTCCCTATGGCTGGTGGGCCGTGTAGGGGTGAGTCAGCTAACTTATGTCCTAATAGATCTGTGTTGGCTGTATTTTATTTATTTGCAATAAATTTATACAGATTACGGGTTTTATTGTTTTATGTGCTTACAGACTATCTTATTCTAAGGGGACGCGGGGCTTTCGTTTTATCGATAGGCCATCGCCTATGTACTTTTTTATTAGGGTCATACAATATTTCGCCTATTCTGTAATTAACCCTGAGGGGGTTGAATTCGCCGTGCGCCATGTAGGCGTCGCCGGGGGTTTCAAGGTCTTTTATTTGTAATCTTGCGATGTTTTCCAGCATCTTGGTGTAACTTTTTTGGAATTATTGGCTCCGCGAGCTGAAAACCTCGTTATTTTTTTTTAATTTTCCCACAACCGTCTGTATAATTATCGAACTTGCTCACAAAATTTCACGAGAATCGGTTGAGAAATACGACCTGTAGAGGAGAACAAACCGAAATTCGCCCGCAGAATAACTTTCAATAACTGGCTATACAAAAAAAATCTTAAGTATCGGACCTGCTCACAAAATTTCACTAGAATCTGTTGAGATATGCGACCTGTAGAGGAGAACAACAGGTCCGGACATCTGGGCATAAGTATGAAAGCGTTTTTGTCGAAACTGATAATTAACGTAATTTTTTAATACCAAAAGCAAAAC
The DNA here is from genome assembly GCA_963556455.1 of Epiblema foenella. NCBI lineage: Eukaryota > Metazoa > Arthropoda > Insecta > Lepidoptera > Tortricidae > Epiblema > Epiblema foenella. Next base: position 193,135 of record OY747102.1, on the reverse strand, counting down.
ATGTTTTGTTGCAAATAAAGTATACCTAATTGGAGTGTTTTTCCTGTAAAAACAAGCTGATGCAGATACCATTTTATCACTCGGTCAATATTACGCACGTATTTTTTACACTTGAGCATGAGCGAGCGCCCTGCGTGGCTGTCGGAGCCACCGTGTCAAGTCTCAGCTACATACCTATATATTACTATACAACGACGGTGGCAAACAAGCGTACGGTACACCTGATGGTAAGCGGACACGGCAGTCTACAGACTCCAAGAGATTCAACGTGACTCCAAAGGAGAAGCTACAATTTAGATCCCTCGCTCTCAACACAGTGCATCCTCGGGAGCTCTGACCTTGCTCACCTCCAGGAACACAACATTACATGTATAGTAGATAATGTTATTATGGCTGTGGTCTTCTGCAAAGCGGAGGTATTTCCTTAGTTGGGCTGCTCCAAATTAGAGCAAGATGATATTTTGCTGTGTCCTACCTCTCTTAAACCATACCCATATGTAGTTTGGGAGCGGTAGGCGATATAAGTGTGTTTTTGTATGGTGTCGCAAAAATACTTGAAGTTCCTCCTATAAACATTACTTTTTAAGAGTTCTTAAGACTTCTTAAAGCCTTATAAAAACAAGCCAAAATAATGAGTATTTCACGAGTACTCTTGCGATAAAAGTTACAGACTTTTAGATATGGTCCAACTTTATTTTTAAAGTTTTGAGTAATGTGTTTTTGCATTTAGTGTGCTAAATGTTTCAAGTCTTAAGTACGTAGTCCTGTAACGAATACCACTGTAAATTTCGGAATTAGGATTAAGATCAGATATTATAAAGACCCAATAGAACAATTGTTAGATCTAATTTAGGTATGTCAGTAAATTTTTTGACATAACCTACTCGTAGTCTTGATTGATAATATTGTTAAATATTACATGTCAAATTGAAATTTTGTATCCACATTTTATCAATACAAATACAAACATTTATTCTGCAAATAGGCCACAAGGGCACTTTTACATGTCAAAATATTAATTTACAATTTCAGACAGTCTGACTATAATAAGTAATACATTTTTCATGTCAAAATATTAATTTACAGTTCAAGAAGGAATAATAATTTCGAGTTTACAACTATAACAAAATTAATGTCATACAGTGCAGATAAACTTGCAAAGTTATCTATTACAAATATTACAACATCAGTAAAGTTAGAGATGTATAAGGTCTCAAGATTAAACAAGGAGTATAATGAAATTAATATAATATCCCAGAGATGTACATGGTCTCTGAGCGTCAAAATTAAAGTTAATTTAATATTGTTAGAGATGTATATGGTCTCTAAGTCACTGATAATAAAACGAATCCACAACAGGATGATTTCTCTCGTCAATCCCCTATAAAAAGACACTAGTATTAACGTAGTCACTATGTCCTAGCAAGCATGAACAGACCGGACTCCACAAACTCAATGATTCAGCTATTGTATAAAAATGTTTTCTGAGATCTTTATAGAGCTTATTTCGGTATAATGGAAATAAAGTCATGGTTCATAGCTAACTAACAGATGGAAGCTGAATAATGGTGTACTTAATTTCTATTAAAAAAAAAAATTTAGAGTAACGGCCTTCATTTCGTCTAATAATCACGTAAGGTTCCACATTTTATAAACTATTCAGCTACTGTATGAAAGTGTCACATTTGTTAACTTATTCAGGTGGCTTATATCGCATCACCATTTAAACTAACTTAAGTAAACTACTGAATTATTCGGCATACTAAATACCTCTTTTTAGTAATTAATTACAGGTAAAATACCATTTATAACTTATTTAATGAGTTGTGAAAGATAAGCATTAGCTGTTCTACGCTAATTATTTTTATCACTTCTAAAATTCTTTATTTATGTCTTATTTACTATCACTAATATTGATTATCTGAGCGGTGCGTGAAAAATAATGAGATTTATGTTATTCACGATAAAACTACTTGCTACTATTATCGTTAATCATGGTTATAATACCACTTAATATTTATTCCATGCAACAACACAAAAGCAAACGGACACTGTAATAAAAATCGCTACTTTTTCTATTCTACAACTTAATTCTTAATCATTTATTGACTTACAAGCGGTAATAATAGTTAAATAACAATAACTTAAATAATATCACAATTAACTTAAAACTAACTTAAAATTTGACGACCGCTTTAGCCTAGTTGGTAGTGACCCTGCCTTCGAAGCTGGAGGTCCCGGGTTCGAATCCCGGTCAGGGCATGTATTTGTGTGATGAACACGAATATTTGTTCCTGAGTCATGGATGTTTTCTATGTATACGTATAAGTATCTATTTATCCATATAAGTATGTATATCGTCACTTGGTACCCATAGTACAAGCTTTGCTTAGTTTGGGACTAGGTTTTGTGTAAGATTGTCCAAAAAAATATTTATATTTATATATATCTAATACAGGCGCTTGGTGCATTGTACCGAGGATGCTGGCGGCATTTCCTCGCTGTATCGCAATGCTGATACGTTGTGCGAGGAATGGGGTCCCAGCGCGCACAAGTTTTTGCTGATATCGCGAAGCGTTTGGTTGACGTATCTTGGTGACCGAAAGGCTGGCGACTTATTCTTAATTAAGTTTAAGAAGTATTACACAATTTAACTTATTCCTGAATAATTTCTGAATAAGAATGTCCATATGCATTTTTCTGAATAAATATGAAATAGCAATTGTATAAAGGAGACGTCAGGTTTATTTCAGATGTTACTAAGCTAACTGAACACTTGGTCGAAATTCCTCTTATTCGAACCAAGCGCTTTGCATCATCTTTTATAATGCGCACTTCTAAGGTTTAGAATTCTCTGCCGGCGTTTGTGTTTCCGAGCTCATATAACCTAGACCTTTTTAAGGCACGAGTGAATAGGCACCTTCTGGGTGAGCTCGCTTCATCGTCGGCCTCATCTTTGCCCCCTGGCTAGATGCTGGCCAAGAGCGATCCCATTTTTAATAAAAAAAAAAAACAATAGTTTCAGCTTATAATTTCACAGATCGCTATTACTCAAACTTTATTCACTATGTATATGTTGCTTGGGAAACTAACTCTCTTCCTATAGGTCGACCGCTTAAACCAGTCCGCGCGCTGGCAGCTACCCTCTGTCGTCACCCCTCTCACCCCCGCCCCGTCACAGGCCAGGACTCATTAAGACGGTCGGTCTACAGCTGTGAATGCCACATTGGGGGACAACGATTACTCGCGTCCACAGGTAGATAAAAATAAAATGAAAATAAATAAATAAATAAATATTAGAGGACAATCTTACACAAATCGAACTAGCCCCACAGTAGGCTCAAGAAAGCTTGTGTTATGGGTACTAGACGACGATATATTTAATAGATATAAATACTTAAATACATAGAAAACATCCAAGACTCAGAAACAAATATTCATGCTCATCACACAAATATTTGCCCTGACCGGGATTCGAACCCAGAACCGTCAGCTTCACAGGCAGGTGCACTACCCACTAGGCTAAACCGGTCGTCAGATAACCTTAGATACCCTGCACGTGTCCACTGGGTGGTGCTAAAGAGTAATCAACTTTGGCTGCTGCACTGCACTCAACGAGAGCCTCGCAGCAATTAAACAGGAGCGAATACATACAACACTGCAATCAACATATATTAGATAATGTATTCTGTATATGTTTACAACCTGTATGCCATACGCTTAATTAATTAATGCCACATTGTGGTATTGGTGGTGGGGTCAGCTTTCCGCGGTAATCTTCGCCACTTCGCTCTATCCTGGATATAGTTTACGGAAGCCTGGCATCTATCACGTTATCACACTACAGTAGGTGCAAACCTCGTTTCGGGTCTACGCCTGGTTCAGTTCAATTCAGTTATTTATTCAAGAAACAATATACATTGTATGCGAATTTAGATAATTTAAGATAAAATAATTAACACCAAATAATAATAATAGGTACACTTATGTCTATCAGTGTAAAACTAAATTTATACAAATTTACATAATAACATCAATGTCCCATAATAATAATATAATAAAAAAGAAAGTAATGTCAAACAATTTAGATTAATTAATTAATTAATTAGTCACATTCTGATTTCAATATCACAACATAATCCATTTAAATTAGATGAATCATATATGTCGTACTTAGGTGCTTCAGATTAGCTAATGTGTCTGCATTAAATGTTGTGTCATAAATTCCTCCACAGAGTAGAAACACTTCTTCAACAAAAAAGCTTTTAATTTATTTTTATAGAGGTGTAGGCTAGTGACAGATTTCAGTTCCACAGGTAACCTATTGAAAAGAACAATAGATTGATAGCCTGCGTAGTGCTTAACAACCCTAAGTTTGCTGTCAACGGTTTGCGGCAAGTCCATTCATTCTCCTTGTGGCCAGTCGCTTTTGTGTATCTTCTGGCGTTTCTATACTTCCTAAGTGTTTCATTAAGTCACTGAGCACTACGAAAACTGGTTGTTCGACCAGAGATGGAGAGCTGTAGTTAATGGAGTTTCCGACGTAGTCGGATGGACTCCTCTTTATATGACTTTGCCATCGCAGGCGACTAACCTGTATTTTATCGGCAATGTCGCGCACCCCCAGTTTTCGTCGCACGTACTCGTTGCGGATTTTGTCGAGCCGGGTGATGCCTAGAAATAAGACTGAATGTGCTTAAAAATATATAGCCTTTCGAATCGCTAAACTTAAGTGGCAGTGGGCGGGGCACATTTCACGTAAACCGATGGCCGTTGGGGACGGAAGGTTCTCGAGTGGCGACCACGGACCGAAAGGCGCAGCGTGGGTAGGCCCCCCACAAGGTGGACTGATGACCTGGTAAAGGTCGCGGGAGTCCGCTGCATGCGGGTGGCGCAGGACTGGTCATTATGGCACTCTTTGGGGGAGGCCTATGTCCAGCAGTGGACGTCTTTCGGCTGATGATGTGCTTAACAAGACCATTATGCGGGGTAAGAATAGGCATTTCGAAATATTCTTTGTTTTACCTGTCGCGAGGTCTTGCGCCCGCATAGTGCGATAGAGAGTCGTCGGCGTCGGCCGTCTGAAGAACGTTTCCCACCCATTAAACCTTTTTCAAATCAGACACTAATGGCCTTGATCGATTCCTTACATCCTTAACTATGTTTATACGGTTAGTATTTAGGGTATTTTTTCTCATTTATGGAATAATAGCAAAAACCAGGACAAAGTTTTCGAGTCAAAAAAGCTAATATTTTAGGATCCATATACAAATACGAAGATACAAATGCAAATCGTTTATTAATAGGAACAAATTGGCGTACAGAAGTTATCCGTCAGACTCCAAACTAGGCTGAGCCTGTATCTTGGATATCTTCGAGAGCGATGTATTCACTTGTATGCAATTTTTCCAAAAAATCAAAACGTTTAAACCGAGTATTGAATCACATCACATCTACAACATTTCCAAAAATCATGCACATCGGTTTAGGATTAGGGGGTGGAAACGTTGCCGCTTTTTGTATGGAACAATCCTTCTACACAATCATCAGAGGACGAGTGACGGTACAAGTACATAAATAGCAGAGGGGCATTTTTTTTTTTATATATGGGGACAATTTTACACAAATCAACCTAGTCCCAAACTAAGCAAAGCTTGTACTATGGGAACTAAGCGACGATAAACATACATATATATGTATGTTTATCGTCGCTTAGTTCCTATATAGATATAAACAAGACCCAAGAACAAATATTCGTGTTCATCACACGAATGAATGCCTCGGCCAGGATTCGAACCCGGGACCTCCAGCTTCGTAGGCAGGTGCACTACCAACTAAGCTAAAGCGGTCGTCGGCGGGCGGTGTATTACATATACATTATGCTGAAGTAAACAGTTTCACCAATACGTGACGCAGTCAAACAGAAAATCAACGAGTCTTTTCCAAGGCGGTCACAAATTATTTCCATTACAACATTGTCTCGACTAAACTTTGTCTCGAGATGCTTCGCTGGCGATTTTTTATTGCGTTTTTACGCGCGTCCGTCGTCCGAGGAATCGTCGTAAATGTTGAGCGCGGCCGGCGCGTGCGCGGGCACTCTGTCGCTGCTGTGTCTGACGCAGATATTAGATCGTTCAGTTCAAGAAGATGCGCCCCACTTCTTGCCAAATAGACCCACAGCGAATAGTCGTCGTATAACACATTACTGAACTTACGGATTCTAAATTTAAGTCTGTTGTGAAACAGACACTTATTTCTATAAGATAAACGATTACATCATGGATAGGGATGTTTGGCAGTGATAGCGTCCCGCACAAGTAATCTAACACAGAAATATTTTGCCCTTAATATTAAATAATATGTATGTATGTTTATATTGTAGCATTTGAATTCTGTAGTATTATGATACTGTTATGTTATATACATTGTATATTGTTTTGAAAAAGTGACACCTCGCCGAGTTTCTTACGCCGGTTCCCGAGGCAGAGGTTTATTTTATGAACCGGTGGTAGTTTTTTGACATTCATAAGTGCATGTAACATGCCTAAATTGAAGAATAAATGATTTCATTTCATTTCATAACATGTGGAATAGAGACCATATTTTAGTCATAAGTCATAACATAACATTTTGACGACCGGTTTAGCCTAGTGGGTAGTGCACCTGCCTGTGAAGCTGACGGTCCTGGGTTCGAATCCCGGTCAGGGCAAATATTTGTGTGATGAGCATGAATATTTGTTTCGGAGTCTTAGATGTTTTCTATGTATTTAAGTATTTATATCTATTAAATATATCGTCGTCTAGTACCCATAACACAAGCCTTCTTGAGCTTACTGTGGGGCTAGTTCGATTTGTGTAAGATTGTCCTCTAATATTTATTTATTATTTATTTATTTATTATAACATCACATACTATGTATTATTATTAGGTCGTTGCCTTTTAAGTTAGATATAGGAGCACTAACCTTATTGTTTCGCGTCAGTCAGTCTGTGCCCGTGCCAAATTCGAGCCATTAAACCTAACTACTATATTTACGACCATAGCCTGAATTTTGGTATAAAATCAACTATCGAAGACTTCTGAAAAGACAATATAATAACATCATAAACTGGCGATAAGACAGCAAAATGGAATGGAATTTTCGCTTCGCAAATTTATTATGATATAAAAATACTCAGAGATATACAGGATATAACAAAACTAGGGTCATACGTTTAAGGGCATATTCGTTATCGTGTCCTGCGGGGTAATCACGTAACTTTTGTACTACCGTAAGATAGATTTTAATGTCAAATTTCAACTGTCAGCCCATACATTTATACTTCAAAATTGACGGAAAAACCTATCTACCGTTAGTACATAAAGTTACGTGATTCGCCTGCAGCTCATACATTTATACTTCAAAATTGACGGTAAAATCTATCTACCGTTAGTACATAAAGTTACGTGATTCGCCTGCAGCTCATACATTTATACTTCAAAATTGACGGGAAAATCTATCTACCGTTAGTACATAAGGTTACGTGATTCGCCTGCAGATTAGGAAAAAGTAGAACACTATACCGAATATGCCCTTAAACGGATCCTAACTAGTTTTGTTACACCCTGTAGAGGTAGATCAGAGGTCAGAACCGAACATTTGGTCCTTATAAATTGACGACACTTTTGGTGTTTGGTACCAAAAGTCGACCAACGGAACAGACGTTTGCGATCACACGAGCTCAGAAGGAAATGCTGCCGACTACGGCAAAAACTAATAACGAAATTCTACAGCATATCCCTGAAATTGTATTTGACTACACTTTTATTATGGTGCCATTCGAACCAGTTTTTAAAGACTATCATCATATATCGGTGGCGTCGTTGATCGGGTCGCAACCTTCCCTAACATATGGTCGAGGGAGGCGATGGCTGAGATACGCGTCATACTCGTGAACGGGTGCTGTTTGTGGGGTCCGGTCTGTTCATGTTTGCAAGGACTAGTAACTTCGTACTAGTGTTCAGTGGAATTGACATGATGAGAGACTTCACTGTTCTCATTTGATTTTATTTTTTTAGACTGACGCTCAGAAACCTTATACATTTCTGAGGATATTTATTTATTAGATTTTATTATTTTCATGTGGACGTGTTATAGATATAGCTCAAAACATTTTATTATGATTAGTGTACCTACTTTATTACCTTTTATCTTGACGCTTAGAGACCTTATACATCTCTAACAAATCTCGATTGTTATTAGTTTCTTAGTCTTATTTTTGACATGTACCACTACATTTAATTAATGATACTTTGATTATTGTATTATTTTTATTTGATGTACCTAAATAGATTTTGACTTGTAAAAGTGCCCTTGAGGCCTATTTGCAGAATAAATGTTTTGATTTTGATTTTTGTTTTGATCAAATGTTTGTATGGGATCAACTACAATTAGAGCAACACAAAAGACGAAAACGAGAGGTAAAGTACAGCATACCTGACGAGCACTGGAAACGCTTCATAACGATAGGCAGTGAAGTATAATGTCACAGTGTAATGGCGTCGTAATTCCGTTGTATGGAAAAACTAAAATGGCAAGTTACTCGCCCTTTTTGTGATGGAATGTTGCGTTTACGAACATAGTTGCCATACAATTTCTTTTTTATTGAAACAAATAATAATAATAATAAATTCTTTATTTCGAAGCACAGGACTCCATGGGTGTTAGTAACAACAGACAAAAATTAAAAATTATATTAAACTAAGTTAGTAAAAAAAATATGTACAAATTAAAGAATACAAATTAAAGATTGTCTCATAGTTAAGTAATTTACTAACACATGATATCATTAAATTTAATTCTTATAATTTGTTATTAGCATGTCATTAGAAAGTTGTGCTTGGTTATTATTGAAATGTAAATTTAACACTTGTCTTATTAAGCTATTGTATATGTCTGAAATAATTTACATTTTGTTACCTTGCCTAAATAAATAAATACATCTACAGATCTAGAGTTCTATTGGTAATTTTCAATTTGCATTTGGACTATAAAAAAAACAATATTTGTGCGATTGAATTCCCATATCTCTTTAGGATTATGTCTAATTTACTATTTATTGTGATAACTTGATAGTTTTCTATCTTTAGAACCACACTATGATATAAATTATAACATTATCAAATACCCAATTGTAGAGCTTGTTGGTGTACAAACACGGGGGGAACAATCATAAGAAATAACGAACGTTTTAAACTCTACACAGTTTATAAAATATTGAAGTTAGCAAGAATTAAAACCAGAAATAAAATAAAAACTTTGTCAGTCAGATTTAGGTTCGTGTCTTTTCGGTGGACATATCAAAAGTTAAGGGCCACAAAGCTTATTTTTGGATTGGTCTGGTAACCCGCGTAATCGGTGTTTCCATAACTATAATTCCATGTAATAAAAACATAACTTACATGTACATAAGCCGTTAACTGTCGACCACCGGGTGGACAACTTTTGTTTTTACAACTGACAATGACCCATCAACATGGCTGAGATACGCGTCATACTCGTGATCGGGTGCTGTTTCTGGAGTCCGGTTTGTTCATGCTTGCTAGGATATAGTGACTACGTTAATACTAGTGTCTTTTTATAGCGGATTGACGAGAGACATCATCCTGTTGTGGATTCGTTTTTATTATCAGTGACTTAGAGACCATATACATCTCTAACAATATTAAATTAATTTTAATTTTGACGCTCAGAGACCATGTACATCTCTGGGATATTATATTAATTTCATTATACTCCTTGTTTAATCTTGAGACCTTATACATCTCTAACTTTACTGATGTTGTAATATTTGTAATAGATAACTTTGCAAGTTTATCTTCACTGTATGACATTAATTTTGTTATAATTGTAAACTCGAAATTATTATTCCTTCTTCAACTGTAAATTAATATTTTGACATGTTAAAGTGCCCTTGTGGCCTATTTGCAGAATGAATGTTTGTATTTGTATAACATTTTCGTTCCTTCTTAACAAACCAAATGTATCTCGAGTACTTCGTTGGTCCGAGTACCTGGCATCTCTTGTGTCTCTTGTGTCTCTTGTGTAAGCTGAGCACAGGTCCTCGGCCGAGCGCCGACAACTACGTGCCAATGTGGACAGTAATTGGTCATCAATGGGATACATGTCACATTCAAATTTGGTTTTGGTTTTTCTCGAGAAGAGCTCTGATGCGAAAGAAAGACGCACGTGGAACCAATTTCGCAACATCTCGAATAAACGCGCTGATCTTTTTACTAGACCGATTGATCTCAAAATAGAAGAAGAAAAAAGAGAGGAAGACCAAACCACCGAACACATCTTCCAACACTGCCCCCTCCACTCTTACCCTGGACCTGCTGAAGACTTGGACGTCTTGTCAGCTGACATGACTGCCTGGCTTAACAACCTCAAAGCTGTACTCTGATTGCCTTCTATAATTGTGTATTGCCATACGATTAAATAAATAAATCTCAAAATCAACACTTCTAAAAAAAACGTGACAATGTTGTTAGAGCATTAGAGAACGTGTGATTCGTGGAAAGAGTGGGTGACGCAAACAGTGGCGGAGTACAGTCCGCCCAGCGCCAGGCGGCCTGCCGCCCAGCGTCAGTGTCCGCGCGCCGCCCGGCTCGCCCGCACGCCGCCAGCGCCACCGCCACCGCCACCGCCCAACCTCACGTCAATTGAACAAACTTTGCACAACACGAAACCTGCTCTAACTGTTGTTATTAACCTTCCGGAGTGTTTGCAAACTGAACTTAGTCTTATTAGTGGTTTATGTGTAGTGAACTTTTAACTAAATTGTTAACATTTTAAACGTTATATTTCGCAAACCTGTTTAATGATAGCTGCATCAAACTACACTTATAAGAAACATTAATCTATTTTTTATAATACTTTACGTGTATTCCTTGTGATTATGAGTGTGATTGTGTGTTGTCAAGTGTCATTAAATATTGAGAAACCGTTCCTTAAATAATGCAAATTTAAACGAGCTTTTGGATTATCCGGATGAGCCGCGGGGAACAAATGGGCTCGCTTCTAAATATTGCTTGAGGTGAGTACGCACAGGTAGACATTTCTTGTGATATTACTAGATTACTATTTCGGCTTGTAAGAACACGATATTCAAAAAACACCTCTCGTCTCCAAAAAACACACAAGCGACCAGTTATACAGAATGACTAAAACAAAAGTTTACTTGGAAGTGTTGCGTTACCCCTGGATTATTTCGGATTTCACAAGTCAAACAAAAGTATTTTATCATTTAGGTTAAGAGTTGATTAGTATAACCATATCATTGTCTTTATTAGTGCTACAAAACCTAAGTTGACTACCGAGTATTTTGTTGATAAATAACAATGTGTACATATCGATGATATATTTAATCTAACGTTTTCCAATAAATGATTTCTAACGTCTGACTTCTCAAGCATTCTGACGCACTGATTTGACGCCACATGAGCATGCGAGACACATACAAGTAGAATACAGTGTAATAAATAGACATTATCTGAAGTTAAACCCCTCGAAGCTTAGTATAGAGGTTGATATGATATGAGTCTAGCCATTTGGAACTAGAATCATAACGGATACAAATCTACTATTTTGAATATACTCTAGAATAATTAATTATAATAATTTCATTTATTCAAAGACCAACTTGGATCAATCATTGTTAGTAAGCCTTAACTTAATATTAATTAGTAGTAAACATACATCAAATAAATTAAATTACAACGAATCAAATTATTTTAAATCCAATCCCTGTCAATCAGCATTCCTGAGAAAACAGTTGTTTTCCAAGTGGACTCTTCACCTGGACTCGATTAGAGTCACATGCATTATTTTAAGTCGTATTTCAGTTACAGTAAGAAATACAATAGATTATTCTCTGCATGAAGTATTTCCCTTCGGCTATAAAACCCCCTAGATCCTCCAATCTATACCATGGCTTGTTGAACACCCTCATATTACCCCCGAGCCATATTGAAATGCGAAATGTCAAGTCAGTTTCATCTTCTGTACCTGTACATTTTAACACAGGGGATCAGAAGTAGCTACATGTAGAAAGTCTTCTAAAACTCTTATGCGATTATTACAAAGACTACGTACGTAGTACTTCTGTGCAGTAGGACCTACCAATAACACGAGTGAGGTTTAAACCGCCCGCGTCGTGTCGAAGGTTTTCCCATATTTTCCCCAGGTCATTCTCCAACTGCGCACTCCTATCACTTTATTGGGCCCGGTCTATAAACCCACAGTCAGGTTTCAAAATTAAAACGACTGAAGCGACGGCGGCTGAATAACTAAAATGTTTGGCCGTGATCGAGGGACGCGGATAAGATGAGTTCTTTATTGGGTCACTGCGGGATGGCTCATTTGTATCCGAAAGGATCTCCATCACAAAATATAACGAGGCGGCCTTTTACAAATCGTCCTAGCCCCAAACTAATCTAAGAAGTTTTATATTATACTACCTTTGGCTCGCGACTTCCTCCGCGTAGAACTGTATGTATTGAATTTGAGAGTAAGAAAAGAAAGATGCCAACAAATGGAAAAAATAAATTAAACCAACGCCAATGTAAACATAGAACAAAAACTCCGTACATAAAAACTAAATCCAATCGTAATCGTTACGTTTAATTATTTAGTAAAAATCGCGCTTTTAGTCCTTTGCATTAAATAATTCAGTTTAGTCCTTAGGTAGTTTTTGTGATATCGCTGACTTTTTCTTTAAGTTTCTTTATTTTCCGTTTTTATGGAAATAATCGTAACAGTCGAGAATCGTCGTTAAGGCACAAGTTTCTGGAATTAGTGTACGCTACTGGGAACAAATGAATAACGAAATGAATATTGAAATTACCGTCTAGAATATCCAGATAAGTGTATGTAAGAGGGCCGAGTTCCCGTTCCCGGTACGGGGCAGTATCGGAGTAGATTGAGCAGTATTTTAGTGAAGTTAACAAGTGATCGAAGTGAAAACAAGTGGTGATACAGTGTTAACAAGTGGTGAGAAAGTCAAGTCTTAGTGCAAGTATGTTTTAATGTTTATTTGAGCAAACAACGGTACAAATAATAACTTACACTAGATACATCGACCAGTAAAGCTGCCACTACTATAAATATTAGAGGACAATCTTACACAAATCGAACTAGTCCCACAGTAAGCTCAAGAAGGCTTGTGTTATGGGTACTAGACGACGATATATTTAATAGATATAAATACTTAAATACATAGAAAACATCCAAGACTCAGAAACAAATATTCATGCTCATCACACAAATATTTGCCCTGGCCGGGATTCGAACCCAGGACCGTCAGCTTCACAGGCAGGTGCACTACCCACTAGGCTAAACCGGTCGTCTAAAACTACTAAATTATTGACATATTATGTAATACATCTAAATTATTGACATACTTAATCGTGATGGTAACCAAAAACAACATATTAGACTTATTTCAACACTTTGAGGACATTAAACATGCAAGAAATGAATAAACTTAAACTAGATTAGGTAAATTTTTTAGTCGAAACACTACTTTTCAAATCTTTTTTTTTAAGTTGCAGAGCAGTCTACATCTATATTGAGATTCCGACATATGAAACATATCTGCTTCGCTAAATTTATCATTATATGTTTTACAAACTCTACTTAGAAAAGAATTTTCCTTATATTTATTACGTGTTAGGGGGACATTGAACAGGCAATTAATATTACGTCTCGCGTTATTGCGTGGAACTTTGAAGCGTAATGAATTTATAAAATATGGGGAGTCTATTGCATTGTTTAAAATCTTGTACAAAACATTTGATCTTTTAATGTGCGTCGGTCTTGGAGTGAAATGATTTTAGAACAGTCAAATAGGGTATCAGACTTACTTGCCTTGTAATTTAAGTACTTTAAAGCCTTTTTTTGTATCCGTTCTATGGCGTTAATGTAAATGTTATATTGCGGGTTCCATACAATTGATGCGTATTCTAGTACAGCGGGGTAATCACGTAACTTTTGTACTACCGTTAGATAGATTTTAACGTCATATTTCAACTGTCAGCTCATACATTTATGCTTCAAATTTGACAGTAAAATCTATCTACCGTTAGTACATAAAGTTACGTGATTCGCCTGCAGCGGGGTAATCACGTAACTTTTTTACTACCGTTAGGTAGATTTTAATGTCAAATTTTAATTGTCACCTTATACATTTATACTTCAAAATTGACAGTAAAATCTATCTACCGTTAGTACATAAAGTTACGTGATTCGCCTGCAGGTCTAACTAATGAGTTGAAGAGCATCAATAATGTGGCAGCCTCTTTAAATTCCTTACCTGTATCAGTGGAGACGAACTGTGTCAGTACTGGTACTGGTAGACGCCGACACTGTGGACTTGTGTAAGAAAGTTAATTCAGTGCTTGTACGTGTGGATTCAGTGAACTTTACTTGGTGTTTCTAAGTCGCTAAGTAAACCCAAAGTTGTTAAACTGGTGTTTAACCCTACCCCGCCCCACGCTCGTTACATTATATTTCAAGAATCATCTTCATCATAAGTTCATCTGAATAACTTCAAAAATTATCGAACACTAATTCTATATAATTATCGAACCAGCAGGCGAATCACGTAACTTTATGTACTAACGGTAGATATATATTACTGTCAATTTTGAAGTATAAATATATGAGTTGACAACTAAAATTTGACATTAAAATCTGCCTAACGGTAGTAAATAAGTTACGTGATTACCCCGCTGCTCACAATTGACAGAGAAATCGGTGAACATACGACCTACTTTATATTAATTATATTGTTATTGCAATTAAGTGACGACCGGTTTAGCCTAGTAGGTAGGGCACCTGCCTGTGAAGCTGATGAGCATGAATATTTGTTTCTGAGTCTTGGATGTTTTCTATGTATTTAAGTATTTATATCTATTAAATATATCGTCGTCTAGTACCCATAACACAAGCCTTCTTGAGCTTACTGTGGGGCTAGTTCGATTTGTGTAAGATTGTCCTCTATTATTTATCTATTTATTTAATTTTATAACCCTTTTTTAGTGTGAAAGCAACTCACTGACTACGGGTGGGCTTAAAACCAGGTAGCGCTGTGCTCACACCGATTTTTCAACATTGTAAAATTTTGAGAAATAAACCTTATTGTATTTGTACTTGTAACATACATGTTGTGTACACAGTTTTCAGGCCTTCAGAGGGTGAATTACCAAAAACGAATTATAAATCCATTTTCTTGTAATTTAATGCCCCGCCCCGTCTATAAACGAAGTTTCAAGTTTCTCGTATAAAATAAATTGCCCCATACAAACTTTCAACCCCATTTTCACCCCTTTAGAACCGAATTTCCAAAAATTTCATGCTTTTATCTTTAGCGGTTTAGGCAGTGCGCTGTCTGTCAACTGTTATGTTTGTCAACCGTTTTTATAATATGTATAGATTATTTAAATTTTCGTTTTCTTCCTACTGTAAATGAGGGTAAAATTAAAATACACAGATACGTTTAATCGCAGCTTCTCGAAACTCATGTATGGATATTTTCGACACGTGGGTCTCTCCACAAATAAATTGAAAGGCGTCTTTTTCATTTGGATACACTCGAATCTTAAGTACACAAATGAACCGCATGTCTGGCCAATGGAATTTTCTACACTGAGGTGAGGTTTTAAATTAGCCTGGATTGTATTGTTTTATTTGTTCTCCATCAGAATTACGTGATATGGTGTAATCTAACGAACTTGTAATTTTCTTTTTGATATGTATGCGTAAGTTGCTTCATATCTAAATTGTAATTTAAAGAATATTGACTCGAATAGAGATACGAGTTAAAACGAGTACGCAAATCGAGTATGCGAATCATATCACGCAATCAACTAAAATTATGTTATGATAACTAAAAATCTAACAAAATGATTTGCTTAAGCTTTTACTACGAGCAGTGTTGCCAGGGCCCTTGGGACGTAAATTACGTTTCGTTTCTTGAAAAGTTAAATTTTTTACGTATAAGTTAAATTTTTTATGCTTTTCATTATTACTTATCATAAAGTTCGATTTTAAGAAATGAGTAGGTACTGCTAAAATTTGGCGAGTTAGGCGTCAAAACTACGCCGGGCGGCATCTCAAATGTTGCAACAGTTCCATGTGGGTTATATCACCTTTTCTGTAGGGAAGCCCATAAATTGTTTCGCTTGGTCCATGTTAGATACAATTTACCTTTCTTTTTACATAGAGTTTCATTATTTTAAAAAGTTACGAAATTTTCCTTTACAACAGAAGTTACTTGCTTGTTACGCGAGCCGGTCAGAAGTTACGAAAAATGTAATAAATGTAACCATCTGGCAACACTGACTACGAGTGACCATAATGAATGTGAAACGCGGGCACAATTTGCATTGCATTATGGTTCATTATGTTGGCATATACATTCGTGCCGGTCCCGCCGCATATCGGGTAGAGTCAGACCGACCCAGTGATTTGATTGTTTATAACTAATCATCTAGTAATAGTAATCATTGCTTTCATGTTACCTACATTGAATTGGTATTTTAGATATCATCATCATCATCATTTCAGCCGAAAGACGTCCACATACACTGAACATAGGCCTCCCCCAAGGCTCGCCATTTAGACCGGTCCTGTGCCGTTCGTTTCCACCGGATTCCCGCGACCTTCACCAGGTCATCACTCCACCTTGTCGGAGGCCTACCGACAGCTCGTCTTCCGGTGCGTGGACGCCACTCAAGCAGTTTCTGGCCCCATCGACCGTCAGTCCTGCGAGCAATGTGCCCTGCCCACTGCCACTTAAGTCTCGCAATTTTATAGGCTATGTCGGTGACCCCAGTTCTGCTACAGATAGCTTCATTCCTAATTCTATCACGCAGAGAAACCCCGAGCATAGCTCTTTCCATTGCTCTTTGGGTGACCTTGAGCTTTCTTATGAGGCCCACTGACCTATAGTAATCAAAAACATTTGTAAGAGTTTCGATGGGTCCTTAGGACAGACACAAAGTTACCCCGCCGGCGGGGACGTCCACCGCACAATCGCGATATCGCAGACACATTAGTGCCTATTCGTCCCGATATCGCTGCATACCGGCTAGAGTCAGTCCGACCCAGGTCGGGCCTAGCTGAGTTTCTTGCTGGACTCTTCTCAGCTAGGCTAGGTTTAGTGAACCATCGACAAAACTCCCAGTAGTTCGATTCCACTCGCACGTTAGATTTGGTTGAAGCCGCTCAACCAATCTCACTGAAGCGAAAACTCTTAGAGTATTCCAGTGTTTAATTTAAACCGCCCGCGTGGTCGTGTCGGAGGTTTCCCCTGGATTTTCCCCAGTCCACTCTCCAACCGCGCACTCCTATCACTTTATTGGGCCGGGCGTGTCAGGTCAGGTTCAAAAAAAAAATTGGATTACTTTCCATACACCTACGCGAACGTATGTAAGTAATCTACCATCAACATGTTTAATTCTTAATCTTGTTTTCAATGTATTTTATGGTGAACAATAAAGAATATTTGTATTGTATTGTATTATCAAAATCAAAATCAAAATCAAACATTTATTCTGCAAATAGGCCACAAGGGCACTTTTACATGTCAAAATATTAATTTACAATTTAAGAAAGTCTCGCTATAATAAGTAATACATTTTTCATGTCAAAATATTAATTTACAGTTCAAGAAGGAATAATAATTTCGAGTTTACAATTATAACAAAATTAATGTCATACAGTGAAGATAAACTTGCAAAGTTATCTATTACAAATATTACAACATCAGTAAAGTTAGAGATGTATAAGGTCTCAAGATTAAAGAAGGAGTATAATGAAATTAATATAATATCCCAGAGATGTACAATGTACATGGTCTCTGAGCGTCAAAATTAAAATTAATTTAATATTGTTAGAGATGTATATGGTCTCTATGTCACTGATAATAAAAACGAATCCAAAACAGGATGATGTCTCTCGTCAATCCCCTATAAAAAGACACTAGTATTAACGTAGTCACTATGTATTGTAATCCCTCGCATAGTTCATGCCCGCGGTTTAAATGTGGGAAGCAAATATAATGAACACCTAATCCCAAACGTTGTGTGAGCATCACGAAGTACTCGAGATACATTTGGTTTGTTAAGAAGGAACGAAAATGTTATACAAATACAAACATTCATTCTGCAAATAGGCCACAAGGGCACTTTAACATGTCAAAATATTAATTTACAGTTGAAGAAGGAATAATAATTTCGAGTTTACAATTATAACAAAATTAATGTCATACAGTGAAGATAAACTTGCAAAGTTATCTATTACAAATATTACAACATCAGTAAAGTTAGAGATGTATAAGGTCTCAAGATTAAACAAGGAGTATAATGAAATTAATATAATATCCCAGAGATGTACATGGTCTCTGAGCGTCAAAATTAAAATTAATTTAATATTGTTAGAGATGTATATGGTCTCTAAGTCACTGATAATAAAAACGAATCCACAACAGGATGATGTCTCTCGTCAATCCCCTATAAAAAGACACTAGTATTAACGTAGTCACTATGTATTGTAATCCCTCGCATAGTTCATGCCCGCGGTTTAAACGTGGGAAGCAAATGTAATGAACACCTAATCCCAAACGTTGTGTGAGCATCACGTTTGTTATCCTTATGCAACCATTTACTTCTAAGGTGAAGTAGGTGTTGTTTGTAATTCCGACCGTTTATCCGTCCTTAAATATTAAACTTTATCTTACCGTGAAAAGGTAGCGATTAGAATGCGATTTTAATGAAGAACTATGCGAGTAAATGAAGATTTCGTCTTGTCAAAATATTTCTCTTTGTTGATAGACTTTTGTTATCAATATCTGATGTAATTGACGGCTGTTCTGAGTCTTGCGCGAGCTACTTTGATGTTATTCTTAGTTTTGTCAATTAGCAAAGAATTGATTAGGTTTAACTGGCTGAATCTTCTATGGAGGTCTATTTGGTTGGAGACTTCACTTCATATATTATACATCATATATACATGGGACTAATATTGAATTCCTTTAGTTTAGGTCACGTTTCGGTATGTAGCTAGTAAGATCTTGATTTGTTTTTGTTCTATACTGTGTTTCAATATAACTATATATATATTGGAAACATGCATCATAAATTAGGAACAATAACAAACTTTAAAAAAATTGGGTAAACAAATTACAACCTAAAAACAATCCTAAATAAAAAAATACAATACGATACAATACAAATACTCTTTATTGCACACCTCAATAAAAGGTAATAGTATACAGTACAAAACACAATGAGTAGAGGCGAACAACAGCCGGTCTTATCGCTAAAGAGCGATTTCTTCCAGACAACCTTAGGGTAGCGGAAATAAAGACTAACCTAATATAAAACTAAATATTCCTTAAAAATATGTATCTAAAAAATTGGACGCTCTCGGATAGTGCCGAGGATGCTGGCAGCATTTTCTCGCTGGATTGCAGTGCTAATGCGTCGCGCGAGGAAGCGCCTGCCATTACAGGGTCCTGAATTTAAATAGAAAAAACCTCTTACCGTTCACGAGATTTTGACGTCCGAAAATCACTGTTTTTACCACTGGCTTACTCATTCTTCAATGAAACGTTTGACTACTTCATGGGGACTTAGAAAATTTTGGGTGGACGTATCAAAAGTTAAGGGCTACAGAGCTTAATTTTGGATTGATCTAGTAACCCGCATAAACAGTCTCCGTTGCTATAAATCCATGTAATAAAAACATAACTTACATGCACATAAGCCGTTAACTATTGACCACCGGAGGGACAACTTTTGTTTTTGCAACTGACTATGACCCAAATATAAAATAAACTTTAAAATTCTTATTAGTTAACCTCTAGTAATCTATTTAATGTGTCGTAAGAGGCGACTAACGGAGAATATCCAGGGAACGGGCAGCAGCGTTCCCTGAAGGTCACACCTATTATTACTGCGATCCCCAACCCGCCTGCCAAGCGTGGGGATTATGGGAAAACCCCCCAATGACCGTGTGCTGTGGCGCTCCTTGGGGGAGGCCTATATCCAGCAGTGGATGTCTTCCGGCTGAATGATGATGATGAATCTATTTAATATATAATTACTGTGGCATAGATATCATATTGGTATGCGAATGTATACTTGTATAGTCACATTGACCTCCATGCAAGCAACTTGTACATCCGCAGCAATTCAATCACACACAAGCCACGCAGCCTGCTCAGTTCATAGCAATCATCTCCAAATCCTGCCTATCAAGGCCGTGACTAAATCCATAAGTGTGTTATATTAAGAACATATGAATAACCCATATAAACGTGAATGGTGCGTACATTGAATCGAAGCGTTCCATTCATCCATAATGGCTCAGGAGTGTAAGTTTCTGTCAAAGCTTTCATTTCTAGTACACAAGCTTTTAATACCGATTGTACCTTTTAATACCGACTGTACCTTTTAATACCGACTGTACCTTTTAATAGCGACTGTACCTTTTAATAACATAACTCGTCGTGGTGGGGTCGTTTAGCTTGACACTGACCCAGATGAACAATGGGTGTCATTTCTCCAGGAGGCAATCACTGACCTAGGTCGTTGGTTTAATCTTTGGCGTATCGAAGTCAATCCGGAGAAAAGCACTGCGATAGTCTTCCACCCGTCTGACCGCGTTAGCACGGAAAGGCGTGTGGCTCCGATCCAGATGTTTGACCGGCCCATCCCCTGGGCCAACGAAGTCAAATATCTTGGAGTGTCCCTCGACAGAAAACTGACTTTCCGTAGCCACATCAGTAGGGTACGCAACCGTGCGTTGTTCGTGCTAGGAAGGCTTGGGCCGATGATTAACAAGTTTAGTAAAATGTCACTTAGAAATAAGCTGACACTCTACAAAACTTGTGTTCGTCCAATCATGTCTTATGCAAGCGTAGCTTTTGCTCACGTGCCTATGACATCGCTCAAGCCGCTTCAGGTTATTCAGAATCGTTTTCTCCGTAGGGCGACTGGTGCTCCGTGGTACCAGTCGAACCTCAGTCTGCACCACGACATGGGGATTAGCACTATGTATGGTTTCTTTAAGCAGACTGCCAGACGTTATTTTGACAACGCTCCCCATCATAGGAATCCGTTAGTTAGGAAGGCTGTCGACTACGTTCCTATCCCTCCCCCCTCTGTCGTTACTCGGCGATCACTGATTAGGGGCCGCACGGTCCGGCGTCCTAGGCACACACTTACGGACCCGAACGACGTAATCACAGCGTCTATCGAAAGATGGAACGCTGCGCTTGCGGCGTCCAACTCTGACACGACGCGTACACTTAGGCATTCCCGCCGGCGGGGACGTCCACCGCGCGATCGCGACAACAGTGACACATATAGTCCCTATTCGTCCCGGTACCGCCGCACACCGGGTAGAGTCAGTCCGACCCAGGTCGGGCCTAGCTGAGTTTCTTGCTGGACTCTTCTCAGCTAGGCTAGGTTTAGTGAACCAGCGACAAAACCCCCAGTAGCTCGATTCCACTCACACCTCAGATTCGGTTGAAACCGCTCAACCAATCTCACTGGAGCGCAAACTCTTAGAGTATTCCAGTGTTCCAAACCACACGCGTGGTCGTGCCGGAGGTTTTCCCCTGGATTTTCCCCAGGCTACTCTCCAACCGCGCACTCCTATCGCTTTATTGGGCCCGGCCTATAAAGCCACAGTCAGGTTCAAAAAAAAAAAAAAAAGAAAAAAAAAAAAAAAAGGGTGTCATTTATTAGGTAGTAAGTAAGGTGCCAGATATTGAAACGTTCATTTGTTACCTTAGGCACTACTGCGTGGCACTACCGGTAGTGCCACGGGTAATTAAGTAGATCATGGGTAATTTTGTTGTATGCGACCAATGTAAGCTAAGCTAATCAGAGAAGTAGCGTCATAGGAAAGTAAAATTACCCATGACACTACCGGTAGTGCCACGCAGTAGTGCCTAAGGTAACAAATGGAAACGTTTACTTTACACGGAGTAAAAGGAAAGCCCTATTCGAATCGTATCCCTTTATCATAACCGCCGTGTCAAATATAGGTTAGCCGCAGTAATAGCGTCTATTTATTCAGCGGGATCGGGGTGGCACCGGATTCGCACGAGCTCCGGCAGCGAGCGCTATTAACCCACTCCTATTATAGCTACGATAAGCCCCTTCGTCTTGTTTATAAGATTTGTCATTGATACCTCGACTGTAGGTCTCTGAAGCTTTTCCCGCAGCATCTAGTTAACTGATTATATTTGACTAAACATCTTTATTTTAAATCGGTCAGGCAGTTAGTACGGAGAGTCGTACAAAATTACATTATGTTACTAAACTTAATGGCACTTAGCTATTAGTTACGATATAAATTACTAGGGATGCGCCGAATATTCGGTTATTATACGGTATTCGGCCGAATTATTCGGTTCAGCTGCTGAATATTTACCGAACAATTTTGAGAGGGTTTTGTTACAAGATATAAAAGTGTATTATTGTTACTGCTTCGTGAAATGAATACTTGACCCATTATTCACAGTGATTTAACTTATTTTTTGTCAATATTTCGCTTTGATAATGAACCAAAATTTTACCATTCAATTAGTCTGTTTACAACAATAGATGAAGGAATTACGTTGAACCCAATAATTCGGTCGAATATTCGGTTCGGCAACAGCTGGACCTAATATTCGGCCGAATGTTCGTATTCGGTCAAACCCATATTCGGCGCATCTCTATAAATTACGATTAAATGTCTCGAGTTTGAAGAATGTCGAAGGAATATTATATTATTTTCATATTCTTTCTTGCGTAGAATAGTAATGTTGTTGCAATAAAATAGTAATGAATAATCTTCAACTAGTGTACCTAAAGATAAGGTAAACTAAAATGATAAGTTTCGCCTCACTTCAACCATATTCCCCTAGTCGACTGTTACGACACCACACAGGGATCAACATTTCTTCCATGAATTGAATCTTCTAATATGAATCATGGCTAGGCATTGTGTGGCACTAGAATGCTTCCATCCATTCGGTATTGTCCCTTCGATGACAGAGCGGGTCCCTTTCGTACAGACACACGGCTACACCATCACTTACCTACTGCAGTCATCATTAATAACGTGGAACTACCTATGTCAATTATGCCAGAACGGGGCAAGAAACACATAATGTAGGCAATATTATTCTACTTACTTGTGCCTAGCATTGTAGACGTCTGCGGAAATTATTTTTCGATGCTGAAGGCTATTAGCGTGATATTGCTAGGACTTCAGACTGCCATACATAGTTATATTATTTTTAGCTTTAAAACTTACTCTTTTGTTGTTAGGCCGATTTTTGTGACGCAATGTAATGCACCGAAATGCGTTAACTTTATTGCATAAATAATACCAGACTTTTGACATTTAATTAATGTGGTCATTGCACCCCGTCGGGCCGTCGGAGCGACAAATCGATAGATGATTACTACTAAAATGAAAATAGAAGCCTTTTATTCTATGAGAAGCAAGTCCGTGTCTCACTGAACGAGAGCGCGCGATACCTGTATGTTGTTGTGATATCAAGGCAGTAAAAGAGAGCTGAGCATTTTGTAAGCTCCTAGCCTATAGTTCCCAATAATATTGTACAACATGTTTTATTATTTACTTTATTATACCTACAGAATTTAACTTTGATTTTCAAAGAAAACTATTCAAATTGTCAGTTTTATTAGTGATGTCATTCAAATAGTCTAACTACCTAGTCATCATCATCATGAGCCTATTTACGTCCCACTGCTGGGCACAGGCCTCCTCTCATCGATAAGGGGGATTGGGCAGTAGTCCCCACGCTGGCACAGAGCGGGTTGGGACTTCACATACAACTTTCAATTTCTTCGTATGCAGGTTTCTTCAAGATCTTTTCCTTCACCGAAAAGATAACGGAGAATATTAAATGACATTCCGTACACACGTCCCGAAAAACTCATTAACTACCTAATACAGGTTATAGCCGAGTCATCTCGAAGCCATATTTATACGCTGACTGAATATTATATTCATCCAATTGACTGCCAACGCACTCGACTTGAACATGAATACTCGATGAGTGCTCGTGGACCAAGTGTAGTTCGAGACTTAGCTTCATAAAAGTTCTAGAACTAGGTAGTCATATACCGGGTGTTCAATAAAACTAAAAGGAAAATTAGCAGTAGTCGTATAAGAAGGTCAAGGAGACAGCCCTAGATAGAGCCAGATGGGAGTTTTGTCGCTGGTTCGCCAACTCCCAGTAGCTCGATTCCACTCACACCTCAGATTCGGTTAAAACCGCTCAACCAATATAACTGGAGCGCAAACTCTTAGAGTATTTCAGTGTTCCAAACCACACGCGTAGTCGTGTGGGGGTTTTCCCCTGGATTTTCCCCAGGCTACTCTCCAACCGCGCACTCCTATCGCTTTATTGGGTCCGGCCTTTAAAGCCACAGACAGGTTAAAAAAAAAGTCAGATGGAGAGAGCTACACCGACAAGAGTCTAACTATAATGCAACGAACGACTACGGAGAACGCACATTTTATTGACACAGAAGTTATTTGATGAGAAAATTAAAATAAATAATTTTATAAATAATGTCAAAAAATACTTTATACATAACTATTAGGACAGGGCAGCGAGAATGGATAACTCCTATACAAGTGTTAGGTACCCACTTTTCACTGCTTTTAGACCTCATTAAAATTAAAATGTCAAATTGCATGCTTACGTAGTAGTGATTATATACCTAGTAAGTATTGCCGCATGAATATAACTAAGTAGATTTAAGACACAAGTGTATCAAGAAAGAAAGAAAAAAGAAAGAAAGAAAGAAAAACATTTATTCGTGACGATACAAACATAAAATATAGATAAATAAACGTAATTAGAAAAAAACAAGAGCACTCGAACTGCTAACAAACAGCTACGCAGTTTGGCAGTGCAATTTATTTTGTGTCTTATGGAATAAACGATTAATAATAATAACAATAATATGATTAATAATAATAACAAACAGCTACGCAGTTTGGCAGTGCAATTTATTTTGTGTCTTATGGAATAAACGATTAATAATAATAACAATATGATGAAATAAAACTGAGTCAATAAAAGTTGTAAAATCTTAGACACCCCTTTACCTACCTACCTACCTAGATATTTTTTTCCGCCGAAAAAACCACAGGAAAAAAACGGTTGTCATCGAGCAATAGCTTTATAATTTGATGACTACCACTAAAATGTACACAGTTTTGACAATGAACAATTATCTTATCATAAATAAATCTGTGTAAACGACTGTTTGATAAAAGATTGCGTAGTACATATTATTATTATCATTTTGGTTTTTACCATCAGATTAAGGCCGTGCAAGCAAAGATATCGCTTTCTTTGAAACGCTGCTCTGCCCAAACGAGGAATCAATAATGATTGATTTTCCTGTAACTATCAGAGATTAGACTATAATTATTAGAGTCTGACGATAGCCGAAACATGATTGATTAAAATTTTCTCGATAAAAAAATAATTGAAAGTTGAGTCTTTATTTTTCTTTTTACTCAGCCTAGTAAAGCAACGCATTATTAAATGACACAATTAAGTTAATATGATAGTATGTTACTTTAATGATGGCTATCGTTTTTCACCTCACCAGTTGGCGCCACTGTCGACTAAGGTCCAGCTGTCAAAAATTGTTATTGGTTATTATGGGCATGAGAACGAAGTTTACGTTTAAATCATATTTAATACCTTAAAACCGTACCGTAAAAATATCGAATATAACGCATTGTAGCGCAGTCCTGTTTTTTTTTCAGAATTAAAGGAGGAAACAAGTTTCCGAAAGACAAAACTGTCTCAAAGCACTGACAGTCATTAATTAACCCGTAACTCATATTTGCCATAATCAAGATCAGGTATTGCAAAATAGTCACCATATTGTTCCAATTAGATATTAACCAGCGTAGCGCTACCACAAAGAGTGATATTTGACATTTCGGAGACCTCACGCTACACTAGCGCCTCTAGCGGCGAATTCATACGCGATAGCCCTCATTATATAAACTCTGTCAAGAGGAAATTTAATTAAACTTCACACGATCAGATATTCAACGACATGTTTCTAAAAAACTATTCTCGAAGAGTGTTGCGTCCCGCTTTGTCATGCAAGAAAGACAAGCATAAGATCACAGGGGGCGTGGCCGACGTGGCTGTGACTGTGGGCGTGCAGCTTAACCATTCTGATTTCTGTAAATTCTCTAGTAACCTTTCAATTGTTTTACATTAAAACTACAAAATAAAGCATCTGTCACTTGCTATCTATTAGTATCAGAAGTGACAGATGTATTATCTTGTCGTTTGTCGTCGATAAATGTGACCATCATTGACCCGCAGGTCGTCAGATTTCTCTGCAGCTGACTTTGAAAATGAAAATGAATGAAAATGAAAATTTATTTATAACATTGTTAAACGTCAATTCATTCTTAATTGAATAATACATCATTTATCTATTTACTTATTCACTACATTTGTACAATGTAGGCTACTTAGGCATTAGAATTGTTATATAGGTACTTACAATCGCAATGTCATGATATTATACAATATAAATACTCATTAATTTCATTATTTAATATTTTTTTTGCTATTTACCGTACCAATATTATATTTAATATCCACAAGTCATCACGATATACTTGTCGATAGTAGGTACATATTTGTAAGCTTCCTAAATTGACTGTAATGTAATATAAGAAGGCGCATGTAATCGAGTCACATACGGCATCGCAAATAGTTGTGCTATACGGCCAAGCCATTAGGACGACATATTGTATTCTAATAAAGACTCATCTATTTGTTACATCAATTTAAATTTCAATCACATATACACATAGCTATCACCACTAACATCAATACGCTCACTGCTCGGACTGGAAGCTGGTCACGACCATTGAGAGCAAATCAACAACAATAAGTAATATGGAAGGTTGGAAATCTAGTTAATGGATGTGAATTTCTATGTGAAGTGCCTCGACCACGAAAAAAACTATGGTATTTTGTGTTACCTACCTAAAATTTTATTAAAAAAACATGAACATTTAAATAGTGCCGAATGTCGTTTTCTAGAGCGCAGTTATGACATATTATGACTGTAGTTGGAGCCAGTGGAAGCACCCCCTAAGCTCACAATGAAGGGTAATTTGCATCAATAACTTTGTTATTATCATTTTGCGTCAAGAACAAACCAAATTTTCTTAGTTTGTACCACAGATGCCGTGATTCTATTAACAGAAGATTGCTGTCTCTATAAAATCGCTTTTATTCGTTCCATCATTGTTTCATTTCACACACGTCACATGTTGAAGCTCGAAGCTGGCTAGCGTGCTGCGCGGTGCGCGGGGCCGTGTGACACGAACTATGAAGGCTCGTGTGGGTAGTGTGGGGACAAGTTCAAATTGCGTACTGATTGTGCTATTCACTTTTCTATACGCGTATGATGTCGCATACGCTCCAATTTCATTCGTCAATATACCTCGTGTGGGAGTGCTGATCTCTACAGTTCAATGGATCATGTTCCTATATTTAGATGAAATCTTATTTTTACAGTATACGAATAGGAATAGGTTTCTACAGTGACGACAAATGTCAACTATACAAGTATGTAGTGTTGTGATCCAGGAGGCAAGCAAGGTAGCCAGAGCTCCCGAGGATGCACTGTGTTGAGAGCGAGGGACCTAAATTTGTCCCTTCTGTTGTCAACACAGTGCATCCTCAAATTGTATAAAGGGTCGGCAACGCGTACGTGATTCCTTTGGAGTTGCGGGCGTCTATAGGTTATGGTGGCCGCTTACCATCAGGTGGACCGTAAGCTTGTTTGCCACCGGCGTTGTATAAAAAAATGTATTAATTCGGCTTGTATGTAAAAAATACTGAATATGTTTCTTGAATTTAATTTATGCCTATGCGCCGAGATTGGATCAAGCTTTTTGAGTTACAGGCATGAAAACTAAGCATTTAATAACGAAATTTATGTCACCCCCTGGCCATAAAGTGGCAATTACCGCACGCTCCGCGCGCGGAAAATCCCACTTCCTGGACAGGGGGTGACATAAAATTTTGTACTTACCTCGGGCGGTAATTAAGAAAGCCTCAGATCGCATACTTATCGCCCTTGCCTTCGGCTCGGGCGTCAAATACCTGCGATCTGAGACATTCTTTGTTTTACCGCCCTTGGTAAGTAATGTACTATTACGCCGCAGAACTCTCGGCTGGATACCTTTAACTCTCTCGAATAAATTCACGCATGAAATGAATAATTTAAATGTTGGACATTTCTAGGAAAATCTCGGAGCTCGCTTTATGTGGCGTGGCGTAAGCACTAAGCAGAGCCAGACGAATGTCTCA
The DNA here is from genome assembly GCA_963556455.1 of Epiblema foenella. Classification (NCBI taxonomy): domain Eukaryota; kingdom Metazoa; phylum Arthropoda; class Insecta; order Lepidoptera; family Tortricidae; genus Epiblema; species Epiblema foenella. The sequence goes on along the minus strand of OY747102.1, from coordinate 164,683 downwards.
GACAAGGAATTGAACGTGAACGCGTATAACTGGCGAGATGAGGACTATTACATTAGACAAGTACAACCCATTCCTTTTAACATAACTCAAGGCACGATACTTTTATTTTATTCATTTCTTTGTTGCAGTATGGGTGTTACAAGGTGTTATATTACATATAATAATAATAATACATTTTTTATTTCGGAATACAAGATTAAAAAAAAACGAGTGCAGTGATATACACGCATCAGCTTGTATATAAAATAAAGTCGCTTTCTCTGTCCCTGTGTCCCTATATCCGTATGTATGCTTAAATCTTTAAAACTACGCAACGGATTTTGATGCGGTTTTTTTTTAATAGATAGAGTGACTCAAGGGCAAGGTTTATATGTATAATACATGCATCAGCATTGCACCCGTGCGAAGCCGGGGCGGGTTGCTAGTAATAATAATAATAAACAACGTAAGGCGGCTTGTGGCGAGCTGTTAGGGATTAGCGGCCCTACGTACCTGAGTCCTCCTGGGGGTGGCCTGTGGTTGGTGGGGCAGGCCCCCCCGCCTCTGGCTTACCTTAACCGGCCGTCCAGAGTGGAGTCGCAAGAGCTGATGCTCGAGGGTGGATGTGGTCACCTAAGTGACGAGTTGGCTATATGTTTAAAGTCCAATGCCACCTCTCCACCCCCAGCTCTCTGATCGGTGTTGCCCTTAAGGTCATTTTATAATGTCGCTATTTTATGGGGGCCCATCTAGCAGAGAGCGAGTCACCGCCTGCCAGAAATAAATATCTAAGACAATTTTATTAGGCAGGCATCCGTTGTCTCACGCAATAGTCCAGCCATTAATCAATCATTTTCACCCAATAACCCAGTTCATTTAGACGCCATCAACCAGAAATAGTCCCTGTACATCCTGGCGGGTGCTGTCTCTGTGTGCGTCCCATGACACGGGCAGGGATAGCATCCGCTCGGTGTGTCCCTTGCATTTCATTAAAGTGTCAAAAGGGCCTCTATAAGTGTAGGCTATGTGGTACTCGTTTGGTACTTCGGTGCCTCGGTACTTCGGCTCCACGCACGTCTCCCAAAGGTCCGGGATACCATTGTCCCGTGAACGGGAAAGACATACAAATAATAATAATATATTTTACTTTTTATATAATTATTATAAAATCTAACCTAAGTCGTAAAGAAAATAAAGAGATAATAATAATCGATAGTTGAATTAGTAACACTTACTTATCTACTTAGGTTAGAAAAATAACACTATGACACACAAAATATAAAATAAATAAAATTACAATATGAAAAACTTAATGTAAGAAGCATGCCACTCCCTTGATCTGCTTGATCCAGTGTTGGAGTATTGGGCAGTCATACTTATCAGCAATGACGTTCAAGATTAAGTAATGCATGCAATACGCTCACATGTATAAATCAAATTTTAAATTAACATTACATAATAATGCACAGAGTTCGTCTAACATGCAAATCGTATTGGTTTAAGCTTAAATCCTCGAATGAAACTGATTTTAACGACGTAGTTCTAGCCATTACGAGGAGAGTTGAAGCGGACGGACGGACGGATTATATTTTAATAGTACACACAGCTGCATAGTTTCTGATGGTAGAAAAACGAACAAAACAAATGAGTATCTGCACTATTTTATTTTAGGAGCGCATTAATGTAAGTTCCGCATTAGTCAATTCGGATAGTTTTGGTAATTAACGAACCACAGCTAATAAATCGAGTAACTCAGTGGTCCTTAGATGTCTCACCATTTGTATGAAAAAATGGTTTTTACCACTGTGTTACCCACCTTTTACAGCAATATGTTAGTATTTAAGTATTTTTACCTATAAATTCCTTTTATTGAAAGAAAGAAAGAAAGAAAACATGTTTATTTAGCATATACAATATTAAAATAATAATAAAACAAAGGAAAATTAAAATACAACTAATATATGCTAAAATAGAAGCCACTCAGCTTGGTGCCACGAAATAAGCTATTAGGTATTAAGTCGTGGCGCTGATTTTCAGTGGCGCCTGGTAACCGGAGTAGCTGCCACTTATTTAGTATACCACTTACTTAAGGGTCCTTATCAGTTAATAATATATATCTGTGTGACTTAACACTTATCTAGAACTTATCTCATTGTAATTATATTAGATATTGAACAGGGTTTTTTCAAACAAGTACCGCTGCAAACAACACTTCAAATCGCTAATATCAGACCAGAAACTTGTACTTTACGCTTATTGGGTTCAGGTACTATTTCGAAATCCTATTTTTGTACACTAATTCAATACATATCATAGATTTTTCTTTGTAATAGAAAAGTGTTCATGAAAAAGTAGAATGACGCGGCTTAAACATTCGTTTCGACGTTTAACTAAGCTGATGGTGAAGTTAGAACTCCTGAGTTCCCAATACTTCAGTAGCAAAATCAAAATCAAACATTTATTCTGCAAATAGGCCACAAGGGCACTTTTACATGTCAAAATATTAATTTACAATTTGATAAAGTCTAATTATAATAAATAATACATTTTTCATGTCAAAATATTAATTTACAGTTCAAGAAGGAATAATAATTTCGAGTTTACAATTATAAAAAAAATAATGTCATACAGTGAAGATAAACTTGCAAAGTTATCTATTAAAAATATTACAACATCAGTAAAGTTAGAGATGTATAAGGTCTCAAGATTAAACAAGGAGTATAATGAAATTAATATAATATCCCAGAGATGTACATGGTCTCTGAGCGTCAAAATGTTTGTGTAATGAGCAAAAAATACATACACATGACGCTGACACCGCAATATATGTACCCCGGTTGTGCGGAGTGTAGGCATTACTCCGAGTACTCCGACATTATTCGGGTACGCGTCGATACAATTTAGTCTTCCGTGATACTGACAGCTGTCCTGAAGCTTTTATATTGTGTTTTAGAACAATTTACGGAGTTTACGGAGTTTTTCCATTAAATGGCTACGCTGGCTGCTTTCAAAGTGGCCGCTGAGTTTAATATTTTTGTTGACTTGATTCTGACCACTCTGTTTCGGTTTTATTTCTGCCTTCTGTCAATCAAAACCGTTGTTTGTATCTGTCTTTCTTGCTGTATTATTATATTTCATACAGGAAAAGAATATAAAAAACCGGTCAAGTTGCGAGTCCGACTCACGCGTCGAAGGTTCCGTACACAGATGTGTACCGGTTCCTACCCTATTAATTCGGGAAAATCTCAACAACATGGTGTAGAAATTGAACGCCAGATGGCAAATTTTGTTAGAAATTTGAACGAGTGAATAACTTAGTATGTAAGGTAGTTTTTCAAGGATAATACTTTAGCACGTGAACCGATTTAAAAATTTTTTCTTTTGTGAAAGATGGTACTTTCAGCATAATCGCGAATTTATAAAACAAAAATACATGCAAAGGTCATTAAATTACAGTGGAAAATTAGATAGAGAATATCAATGATAATGTAATAATTTTATATGTTTTTCTTGGAAAACTTCGGAGATAGGGGGGACGGTATATTTTTTAAATTTTCCTGCATAGCGAAAACGATTCAATGTAAAAAAAAATGTTAGAGAATGCGCAACTCAAGCCCTTTCATATGACACCCCACTTGACATATTCACTAGACTTTCAAATTTGAACCACCTTATTATGTGTCATTTTTCACAGAAAAAAAAAACGTGTTCTGTGCATCTAGGTTACCCTTCTTTATAACTGTTCCAAATTTCCACTCGATAGCATAAGTATCTTGAGATATTTAGCGATGTGACAGACAGACAGACAAACTAAGTGAAACCATGGAATGGAAATGCTGGAGAGCAGCTTGGAGTAGGCATAAAGGAGGGGGCAATTGCACAAAAGATCCCACTGGGTCGAAGTGCATCTAAATAAGATAAGATAAGATAAGTGAAACCATGAAAGTGCCTTTTTTACCAGTTTGGTACGGAACCCTAAAAAAATATGGGATATAAAATAGAAACGCGAAACATTATTAAAAAGCTCCACCTCGTTTTTGGGACAAAGACAAGTCAACGTAAATAAATTGGCTGCTATCAAACGCTAAGCTATCAACAGGCCCTCTTTAATTAATGTTTTATCTTATAATCCAACACACAAATGATTTCAGTTCTTATGTACTTAACTCAAATTATTTTTCAGTAACTTAGGTACTTTTCGCAAACCGAATACATTCTGATTTCCGCTATTATATCTCATAATTAATTTGCTTAATTAACAATAAACTTGATGGTCATGCAATGAAAAACTAATTAAAACTAAAAGGCTCGCCAACCTCGAATCATTCGTTTTGAGTGGAATTAATATCGAAAATCAGTGATTTGAAAAATCTTGTGATCAATTCAGGAGACCATCTTTATTGGAATTTCAATCAGAGTCAAGTAGTCGCTGAATCGACGGAAGTGAAACGTGAAACAGTGCCTTTACCATGAATTTGGATGACCGTACTCGCTAGCGACTGCGTAAACGCTTTAGTATGCCGATGCTTAGTTCTATTGCGTATCCGCCAGAGGCGCTGTACTTTTGCCCGTACATGCAATTTTGTACGCAGTCGCTAGCGAGTACTGTCATGTAAACTCATGGTAAAGGCATAGGTCGTTCGCTCTAAACCTGCCTGCACTAAATTTATCATCGTTGACCAAGAAAAAGCGAACCAAGAAAGTCGTCTACCACTTTTCGACTCTATCATGTGTACACTAAGATTCCAAATTGATAGAGCACTTTCTTGCCCGATTGTGCCTGTATGTCTAATCTATATAGGTGCGGCACTTGGCTAAGGTCTGAGGAATGATTACGTTACAGTTTCAACTTTTCAAGTATACTTACATTACTTAGCATACGACACTCATAATTTTATTTTATTCATACCACACAAAATTCATTCAGCATTACAGTATGACAATGTACAATTCAGAATGGGTGCATAAAACATAACATAGGAAAAAACAATCGGTAATAACAATCAAAATATTAGAAACACGACTGCACTGGATAAAAGTTTTCAGATTTCATTATGTTCTTTATTACCCACGACGGAACGGAGAAGGTATATGCGTTTAGGGTGAGAGGTTGTTTTGAAACTTGTTTTTACATTTTTAGTTAAATTTTATCCAGTGCAGTCGTGTTTTCAATTTTCAAATTGTTATTTTATATCGCAATTATCATTTTCATTTTAAAGTATGTTATGCTATAAAACTGTGTTTTAACTACATACATACATTACACTCTTTTTTTGGGCAGTCGTAAAAAAATTACATTATTTACATGCAGAAATATAACTTTATAGTTACGGGTAGTTAACTTTCGTCCATCTTTTCTCAGTATCTAAGACAGGCATGCAAAATATTCGCCCATCGACGTTCGAATATATTGCATTCAGGTGCCCCTGACAGAAACGAGTTCAGCCTACTTAGTGCCCTGACGACAGGAGTATCTAAATTAAGAATAAAGGAAAAATTGAAAAGTTTAGGCACCCAGCAGGATTCGAACCTGCGACCTCCCGGCACTCGCGGCCAGTCGCTCTAGCCAACTGAGCTATAGGTGCAATCGCTACCCAGTTCCAAATTCATCAACCATTCCTTCGTATTAAGCAGTACCGCTGCTAACATAAACAATATTTTTTATACAAACGCCTTAACCCGTGGAGCGCCCTAGTATCACACGTGTGTTACTAACGCAATTAGAACCCTAGCGCCCTAGTATCACACGTGTGTTACTAACGCAATTAGAACCCTAGCGCCCTAGTATCACACGTGTGTTACTAACGCAATTAGAACCCTAGCGCCCTAGTATCACACGTGTGTTACTAACGCAATTAGAACCCTAGCGCCCTAGTATCACACGTGTGTTACTAACGCAATTAGAACCCTAGCGCCCTAGTATCACACGTGTGTTACTAACGCAATTAGAACCCTAGCGCCCTAGTATCACACGTGTGTTACTAACGCAATTAGAACCCTAGCGCCCTAGTATCACACGTGTGTTACTAACGCAATTAGAACCCTAGCGCCCTAGTATCACACGTGTGTTACTAACGCAATTAGAACCCTAGCGCCCTAGTATCACACGTGTGTTACTAACGCAATTAGAACCCTAGCGCCCTAGTATCACACGTGTGATACTAACGACTTCGCTCTCATTGGCTGGATTATTTCGTCGATATTGTTAAGTTGCCATCCTAAATGAAATAAACCAGGGTTGCGTATGTAGTATACCAACATAAAATAACGATTCTGGCTAAATTACTAGCAGTCGCGGCAAAACAAATCGGGTTTTATCCCAATGGTACCAAATAAACCTTCTTAGGGCGCCATTTGTCAGAAACTTAGTGGTCCAAGGTCGGAGTGGCTTGTGTTTATAAGTGTTTTAAATGAAACGGTGAGTGTTTTATATTTATATTATTGATTAAAATGCTGAATAATAAAATAATTAATGTGTTTTGTGCTTTCGTTTTAATGATTTCGAAAAATATCTGAGTTGATAAAAGTTTCAAAGTACAAAGACGTAAATTATAAGTTTGAGTGGTAAAGTATTTCAGGTATTAAATTATGTGTAATTAACTCCAAATGTTGTGAAATATAGATAAGTTTGTAGTAAATTTATCCAGTTATTTGATCTAATAATCAGATCATTCAATTATTGTGGAAGTATATTGTAGTCGAATTTCTAAACACATAAGTACTTTCATATGACTAAAATGGCGCGTAAAGAAGTACTGTCAGCATAAAAACTTATTTTTCCATTTCATTTTATATTGTATCAATGAAGAACAGTAAATACAATTTTATTTGATATTGTGAAATCACATTTAATTACTAAATGAATTTGCAAGACTGAAATTTGATTTATATAATTAATTACTAAATAAGAACGATAGTCGGCTGGTAGGTATATATTATTAAGGTTGCAATATAATCAACCTTCTAATTAATCACTAACTAATATTTTCCAGATTCCTTCATATAATAAACTCTCTGGTTATATAGTTGACTGGTAGGGAATGTCATGTCGCATTAAGTCCGCAATTTGATGTTTGTTGAATAAAGATTAAATAAATAATAATAACGCTAGGAGGACGATGAAAGATTAAATAAATTAATAACGTATATGATTTTTTTAGAAGACTATCGTGCGCCAGGGAGCGGTCGATCACGCTGGGGCCAGAGGACCACACGAAGCAGCGGCCAGAATCTGCTGCAAGGCGGCAGCTCATGATTAATATGGCCAAAGCACAGGAGCGCGATGTGTTTGTAGAGCCAGACCCAAAACTTTGGAAGCCTCCCACGTGAGTATTATGCTATTTCAGTTACCTATCCTTTTCATGTCCAGGATGACTAATGTAAATATATGATTATTTTACATCCGATCTTTGATATATAACAGATGTTGGTTTTAAATGTAATAAACTTTTATATTATTTCACAGAGGCTCCATGTGCTCAGGCGTGCTCCATCTGCTTCAATCAATCAGCAAATTCTGTAATGATTCGAATTTTTTACTTTGTCGATTTTGGTGGTCAATATAAAATTGTTTAATTTGTAGCCCATGTTTTATTTTACAAATATAAAATAATAAAATTTACGTTTACTTTCAATATCTTACCCTAATATTTATCATAGAGAATAAACATTAAAATCGTGAGAAAACACTTCCAAGCCCTACTAACATCCCTAATACGATCATTATCACGACCTATGTATGTATTAACCACGTCCAATATACGAAATCGCGTTTTTTTACGATTTTCCATTAAGTATTCAGTCGGGGGCAAGTGCACAACCAGCGTAACCGCAACTACTATAGAATGTCTCTTATTATTGGCGCACTATTATCCCGCTGGTGCACTTACCCTAACTGACCTAAAAGTAACTGGCACAAATTCAGACGGTAAAAAAGATTTGAAAATTAAGTCGTCCATTTATCGACTTCAACATGACAAATATTAGACCTGTAATTCAACTTCAGTCAAATACATAGCCATATACATACATAGAGCAAGTATTTCATTTTCAAAGCTATTCATTAAATTCTAAAACTTCTGGACATTTGTTTTTGCCCCATCGAGTGTAGTTATCTATGTTAACTACATTACCAAAAAAAAATTGCTTTTTAGTCTAGTCCAGTACCCTGTTACATGTATTTTCATACGCATTCAAACGACTTCGAATCGGCGTACTTATTTTGCATAACGTAACAAATTCATATTTTTTTTCATTTATTGCAACCATGGTATAGCACAGGTGTTACATTTATTTAGGCATATCATGGACCCTGATAGGGTATAGCAAAATATTTACTTTAACATTACAATTAATAATCAATTTATTGAATAAATTAAAAATAATTTTACCTATCACATATAAATAAATCAATAAATATTAGGGGACAATCGAACCAGCTCCAAAGTAAGCTCAATAAGGCTTGTGTTTGGGTACTAGCCGACGATATATTTTATAGATACAAATACTAAAATACATACAAAACGTCCAAGACTCAGAAACAAATATTCATGCTCATCACCCAAATATTAGGCCTGACCGGGATTCGAACCCAGGACCATCAATTACATATATATTAAATTATTGGATTATTCTAATACATTATACAATTAATACATTTTTAACATAATGCAATGTCTGCCCGTTCCCTCTCAGCTATAAGGCCTGTGCCCATTAGACGTATACATATGTATAGATAGGCGAATGATGATGATACAATGTCTGAAACTCTAAAGAGACATACACTTTTTTTCCCCATTTAGCTATTTCAATAACGATAATCAAATAGAAAATGATCGTAGTCCTCTATATCTGATCTAGTACCTGCTTATTACATTACGCAATGAAAGGGTAAAAAGTATTGATTCTAAACTTAAAGAAATAAGGAAATTTTATTTTATAATAATCTCAATTACAAAACACAAAAATTATAAGAAATAACGAATACTACATAGAGACAAAACTATTAAGATTCTTATTAGTAATAGAGTCAAATAACATGTCTAATTTTGTAATTCAACTTTTCAAGAAAACTATTACCTACGTAAAACTACAATACTAAAAATATAACTATCCTTATTTTACTGCAATTGATTGACACTATAGGAATAAATTTATTAATGCAATTTAAAATATTTTTGTTTGGACTCGCCAACCGGTCCTTGTTTTGTCAACGCTACTTTTGGTCAGTGACCGACCGGCAAGATGGCGCGCGTAAGCGAGTCTTTTTGGTTATGCAAATAAATAATTGTGTTATTGTGAATAATGCATATCATAGAGAAGTGATTATTTTAATCGATGCATAGTTTAATAAAGTTCACAATAGTGCTAAAACAGTGTGGAATATGTGATAAAGTTTAGTGTAAACAAGCAAAATGTTTCAACGAGTGTCAGAAAACAAATGAAAATCGGGCAAACTGATATGTTTTCGCGGTAATGAAACAGGTCAGTCAAGTAGCCCACCTAATAAATGGATAGACAATTTTATCTGCTTCCGAACGGTATATAATGTTTACAATATAATTATTACATATTAGCACAATTTCATCTTTTCTAACGCAGGTCGACATATCTATTTTTTTTCGAAATTCCCGGGTCACTTTGCGCTTCTGAGCCTGTGGGGGGGGATCGCTTGACGGGTTAAGGGAGGGAGGAGAGTGTCTGTGAGCCACAGTGCCCACAGTCCGAGTAATTGGGACCGCTAGGAGGTTGTGATTCCTCGGCCAAACGGCTTTACAAGTCGCGTTACTCCGGGCAGTCTGTATCGCCTCGTAGATTGTCAGATAAGTAAGACACGCACTTAAGTAACATTGCCACGATTGAATTTAAACTTTCACGAGTCATGTTAAAACTATATTTACCACTAATTTATTTATTTTTATTCATACCTGAAGAAGAATACCCGAAGAGTTATAGACACGTCGCCCGGAGGGACAAATACTACATGTATTTTAACCGTTTCATGTGGACGCCTTAGCGCCGTCTCATTTAGCCTCCACTTCAATAAGGGCTGGCGGGGCGGCGGCGGCGGCTGAAGCACTTATGCACCGCAAATATGCTGATCTAATGCACAATCACATATTTGCGGCTTTCGTAGTGGAGACTTTAGGGCCGTGGAGTCGAGATGCCCATTCTCTGTTCCAAAACTTAAAAAGAGACTTTTGGAAACAACACGTGACCCTAGGGCTGGCTCATTCCTCGGACAAAGAATAGGCATCGCCATTCAACGGGAGAATGCAGCCAGCCTTATGGGCACCGTTCCGCAGGGATCAGACTTGGGGGACCTAACGTAGCCTTACCTAGGTTAGGCTAGATACGTTTTAATTTAATTTTATTTATTTTGATTAGTTCTATTTTACTTTAACTAACATTAAAATGTAACTGAGATGACAAGGAGTGAGAGGTTTCCTCGTGGCTTTAACGACATACCCCCTTATTCATAAAACCTAACAAACCTCTGTTAACTAAAATGTTTTTTGTACATTTCACATAAACGTAAATCTCAAAATGACAGATAAGGACAAACGAACTTTAGCAGCTAGTTAACTAAAATAGGCTTGATTGACGTTTGTGAATAAGGGGCTAATGTTTCCCGGTTCGATTCAGTAATTTAATTCTGCAAAACTTTAATGTCTTTCTGCGCATTGTTTTTCCCTAACTGACCTACTTAGATTCAAATTATATAAATACTCGTATCGAACAACTGTTCAGTCGCCCGCTTTCAATCCGCTTCGCTACATTATTGTGACAAGATTGTAAAGTGGCAGCTACTTGAGGCTGATCATACTCCGGTTTATGCGACCGTCAAATAAAGTCATAAAACACAATACTGTTACAGAAGATCCTATCTGGCAAGAACTGAGATGTCTTCATAGTGGACATTCCCCTTCAACGTTTCGCTTAGCAATATGCAGTAGCTTTCGATGAAGGAAAACATCCGAAGGAAACCGGTGTAATCGGAAAAACACCACGAGGAAGAGTTTCTAGTAGCAATGTAATAGTAATGCACTGCTCGGGTTATATCACTGGTCCCGCGGCCACTTGTTTGATTACGAGTACAATCTGGGGGTACAGGTTCAGAGATGAGATGAGTTACTTTTGAGAATTTTGGTAGTATAGCGTGGTGAAAAAAAATCCATGGATACGCTATTTGTTACAAAATTAATCAAAGTTAAAGTGACTTTATATTAGACGTCATGATTGCTGCTATTGCGTCCTTATAACTATACTAAAAGTGTGTTATTAATGTTATTCCGTGTCAGAGCGAGCGCGTGAAACACATTATTTAACATCAAATTGAAATGCGAACCGTAACCCTTAAATGAACCCCCGGTTCGATAACCGCAAGGCGCCGGAAGTGATCGCGAGCAGGATGACAACTTCCGTTCACGCCGCTTCCTGTGAAACAGATGCTACACGAAACACGACCTTAAAAGCCTACATTATACCGTTTATACCGAAGCTTTAGATCAGTGCATTGCAATTTAAATTTAGTGTATTCTGCACGCTCACTAGAACGCACCACTCACTTGTCAGCAAGAGAGCGCGAACACTGCATTCAAATACAATTGGGATTCGAAAAGACGACCCAAATTGAAACCGTTATTAGACGTCATAATATCGGAGAACATGAGTAAGCTAGAGCTTCCTAGAGGACGCTATACGACGTTTCATTTGTTTTCAGTGACTTGTGAAGCTGTGCGGCGCTGCTTCATGGAGTAAAAGTGTCATTGCAGCCTACTTGCAGAATAATGTTCATTTGTTCCATTTATTTCCCCGGTCGAATTTAGTTATTTGTATAGAAAGAAAGAAAGAAGAAAGAAAGAAATATTTATTTGGTACAAGTTGTTTACACATTCTAGGATATAGTAAATAGGTACCTATTTAGTACCAAAATGGGTGCCGCTCAGCATAGTGTCATGAAAATCATGACATGACGTTAATAATCGGTAAGACATAAACAGTGACTTGGTTTTCCTCAAAAACCATATCTATCTAGATAGCCTATCTAGATAACCCAAATCGATTATCCATTTTGATCACAAACTTGTTTTGTTTTATGCTGAATTTCGCAAGTGCCGCGCTCAGGCGGCGAGGACAGCATTTCGAGCCAACACTAGCGAGCGAGCACGATAACATTTTTGTGAGCCTTAAACAGTAAACACATTATTATATCTACGTCTTAATGGAGTGAAATGGAATAAAGCCCGTGGCAGCCATCTTGAAATAAAACGCCAACTCATTGTGTGACGTCAGCGTAGCAATACGCACGGCGTTCACGGATTCCGAGGATTTCAGTGTTATCCTCGGAATCCGTGAACGCCGTGCGTTCAGTCATGCATGAGCATAACAAGAATAATATTTATTGAAGTTCTATACAAAACATAAATTACTTTTCATTGAACTTGTCAGTGGTATTATTTGTTATAGGCACGAACACGAGTGCATACCCCACTTCTTTGTCATTTCAAATTTTGACAGATTAAAAGTAAATAGATATCCTTCGTAAGTGAACAACTCTTACAGATACGGAATGATGCCCACGTCTCCCGAAAGCATATTTGAAGTTAATGTTGAAGTTAAGTCATGCTGTGTTACTTTTTAAATCCACAACTCTTGACAAGCGCACGATTGTATCTGTCTATATGAAGTTTAAGTAGTGTACCTACGCGTCTCTTGGGGTTTTTGAACAATTATAGGCCAGCAAAGAAATAATTATAGCTATGTACTTACTTTAAAGTTAACAGGTCATTTTGTCACCCGTAATTCAATACTATCTTTTTTGTGAGTTTGGATTTACTTAACCTTAGTTAAGGGACGACTAGAACGGAATTCTATAAGATACTTGTACTCGTACTCGGATAGGAAAATACTCATAAGATGAAGTATCTTTAGAATAATTTCAGTGTATTTTTATACCTACCTATAAGTGTGAATAAAACATATATTGTGTTCGTAAGACCGTCTGTTATTATCCATTCGTTTTTAAGAATTATATTGTAATAATTTAGTTAAATCTTGTAAAAAAATATTTTGTCCGGCATAGGTAATAAAATGAGTACAAAGTGTTAATAACAGTTTCTTATACTATGTGATACCGGCGTCATACAAATATAATTGTCAACACATGCTTAAATTCATTGAAATAAAATTGTATTATGCAATACAATATGGGTAATTTAAAGCATTGTCGCAAAGATGCTAACCCAGAAATGTCCAGATCCTGGAAAAATTCTGGGATTCATTCAGAATATTTGGAAATCCACGATGAGATTCCTTCAGAACTTTTGGATTTCCATGATGAGTTTGATTCTGAACATTTGGAATTCCCTGATGAGAATAATTCTGCCACTTCAGATTGTACGCCCCGTCTCCGTTACTCCTCATAGCTTCCACATCTTTTTTTTCTTGGCTAATATAGAATAGTATTCTCCACTCAGCCGCTAAGCACAGCAGGCATTGCGTCTAATCCTCCTAAAAAAAAAATTGAAAACCCATGTCAGCAAATAAACACATCGCACCCATTTTAAAATCCAAAAATAAACACAAAAACAGTGTTTGGACAATGTGGATAGATATACAATATGGATGGATTCCTGTTACACATTAAAAAGCCCTAAAGTTCTACATATTGAACATCTAATATTGAAAAATACTAATAACATAAAAAAAATAACTATACCTTTCGCTATCAAACATATTTTAATAATAGTATATCAATTAAATACATAATCTAACTGGCATTTATATTTTATTACTTTACTAATCTTTTACAGTTTCCAAGGCGCGTTGTTAAAAAACGATGTCTTTTCGGAAAATATAGGAAAAAAAATAATTCCCAATTACCTACTCCTTAATTACTCGTGCGTATCGGTACTCAACAAAAACACTGTCACTTGTTATTACTATAAATATTTTTAAATAAAAGTTAAGCCATGATAAGTTGATAACCGAAATAAACGAGATAATGAAGCGGACGACCTCCTCAGCCCGAACCAATACGCTTATAGACAAAATATGTCAACCGCAGCAGCGGCTCAAAAATTGGTTGATTACATCTTGACAGAACAGGAACATGATGTCCGGTATTATATGTGACCTGTCAAAAGTGAAACGTGATCAGTCATGGACGGCTTTTAAACAAACTGAAGTATGACGGCGTTAGTGATGAGGATCACCGGTTATTTACTTCTCTCTTGTCGGACCGAAGGCAGCGCGTAAGACTGTCCACAAATAGAAAAACACGTGAGTCTGACTATGGTAATATCAGCCAAGGAATCCCCAAGGATCGGCCCTTGGAAATACCTTATTTTTAGCCTACGTGAACGATCTCCCATCCGCAATAACTATAGGTCTATCCGTGCTGTTTGTTGATGATACTACGGTTTTAGTGCGCAAAGGTACGAACAGCTTGGTTTAAAAATAGGCGTTGCAACGGTGGTTCAGTTCAAACAGATTACTACTAAATGTCGCGAAATCTAACGTCATAGTTTATTCAGGACGGAAGATTACCGTGCCCCCCTGTTTATCCAGCTGTCCAATGCCAACGAAGGAGAAAAGGTTCCTTGGTTTTATGTTAGACTCAAATTTGAACTGGAAGTGCCATGTCGACAAGCTGTGTGATAGGTTAAATAGTGCCGTCTTTGCGTTGCGGAAATTAAAACCGCTAATTTCGATGGTTTCATTAAAATCGGTTTACTATGCTTATTTTCATTCGTTATTGTTTGGTGTACTCATTTGGGGAAATTCACCGGATGCCAATCGAGTCTTCATAATGCACTAACACTAGCCGGTGTAAAACCAAGACATTCCTGTAGAGAGCTTATCGTAACTTACAAAATCACGACGCACTACTCCACATACTTATTCGAAGTTCTTATGTTTGTTAGAAGTAACCTATCCATGTTTAACCATGTCGAGGTCTCGGGTAAGACTATTCGTTCCACAGGGCGACTAAGAACAGTCCCACGTCGTATGGCACTTGTCAGTAAAAACCCACGTGTCATAGGTACTACGAACGTTTGCCCGCCGATATAAGGACAGAAACATGTGATTCGACATTTAAACGTCAGCTGAGAAACTTTCTATTGGAATCCTTTATATTCTGCAAATGAATTTTGTAAATTAACTTCGTAATGCTTTACTGTGATATTCTATGTGATACTAATTATTTTTGAGTTTCTTTGACATCGTATTTTTGATATATAGGTAGGTATTTTCATATTTTATCATTACTATATTGTTATCAATACCTACATTAATAATAGTATGACTATCCTCTTGGGTGAAACTTGAAATGTTATTTTTATTTAATTTATCGTTGTTTTTCTTTTGTTTTAATTGTTTTATTGTATGTTATTATTCTATTCAATGTATTGACGACCACAATAGGGATTCTTTTAAATTGACATGAACGTAATTTATAATGAAGTCTTGTATTGTGTAATAAATGAAATCTAAATCTAATAAATGAGTGAATGGAACTCTCATTAATAGTAGTCGCAATCGCGGCACATTGCATGGACTTGGTACCTGGGTTGCTTAAGTATAACCATTTTCATGTTACAAATCTTCCCCAATTTTGGTCGTCGCGACGGAAATGCGAGCAAATTATAACCATGTGGATTGTTGGTGCAATAAAAAATATTTATTTTTATTATATTGTTTTGATTCCATTAAAACTAAACATTTAATTATTATTTAGACTGGATGATAAATACATTATTATTTACAAATTGAAAGCGATTTTCAGATTTCGTACACTTTACAAAGTATAAAAAGAAGTGAACGAAGTGTGGTTTTAACGTTAAGATGTTGTATCTACAGAAATGTATCAATGGCACCCATTCTCATTATACAGTTCTTAGTATACAGATCAAACATCTATAGGAATTAATAGGGAAGAGTAGATTATACACAGCAGGTGGCAGATCAAAGTAACAAGCTATTCATGTATCTGATAACCCCCGCACTTCTGACAATAGATGCCTCTTCAAATTATCTCCGTTAGTGTTGCTTTCATGTTAACGAGCTCCACTGTAATTTGTACGCTTTTAAGTTACAGTACATCTATCTATATATATAAACTAGCAGGCGCCCGCGACTTCGTCCGCGTAGATTTTAGATGGTAACAAAGATATAAATGAGGTTTATTTGTTTCTGTCAGTTGTCTGATGCTATTAATCTTTTGTGAAATATACTCGAATGAAAAACTTCATTTCCGCCATCTTGGATTTGAAAATGGATGTAATTTTCGGAATCGGCACCCCGAGGAAGCACAAAGATGACCCCATATCGATTTTTAAGAAAAATAAATGTCCGCCATCTTGGATTTGAAGATGCATATCATTTTCGTAATCGGCACCCCGAGGAACCTCGACGATGACACCCATATCGATTTTTAAGAAAAATAAATGTCCCCCTCTGGGATTTGAAAATGGATGTCATTATCGTAATCATCACCCCGAGGACCCTCGAAGATGACACCCATGTCGATTTATAAGAAAAATAATTGTCCGCCATCTTGGATTTACAAATGCATGTCATTTTCGTAATCGGCACCCCGAGGAACCTCGAAGATTACACCTATATCGATTTTTACGAAAAATAAATGTCCTCCTCTGGGAATTGAAAATGGATGTCATTTTCGTAATCATCACCCCGAGGAACCTCGAAGATGACATCCATGTCGATTTATAAGAAAAATAATTGTCCGCCATCTTGGTTTTGCAAATGCATGTAATTTTCGTAATCGGCACCCCGTGGAACCTCGAAGATTACACCTATATCGATTTTCACGAAAAGTAAAGATTTGCTCCCCGCACAAACTTGGAACCCCTTTTCAACCCATTAGGGGAGCAATTTAGAAAAACGCTGGAACACGTTTTGATGTATTTAAACAGAGAGTCTATATACGAAGTTTTAAATACCGCACTTCAAAAAAGATTTGCTCCGCGTACGAACTTGTAAACCCCTTTTCACCCCTTTAGGGGAGCAATTTCAAAAACGCTGATGTACTTTTTTGTATTTAAACAGAGAGTCTATTTACGAAGTTTTAAATCTCTCACTTCAAAAAAGATTTGCTCCTTTACAAACTTGGAACCCTCTTTTCACCCCTTTAGGGAAGAAATTTTGTAAAACACTGAAGAATTTTTTGTTGTATTTAAACATAAGAGTCTATTTACGAAGTTTCAAATCTCTAATTCAAAACAGAATTACTCCCCGTACAAAGTTGAAACCAACTTTTCACCCCTTTAGAGGAGCAATTTCAAAAAACGCTGAAACACTTTTTGTTGAATGTAATCAGAGAGTCTGTATACGAAGTTTTTAATCCCGCACTTGAAAAAAGATTTGCTCCGGGTACGAACTTGTAAACCCCTTTTCACCCCTTTAGAAGAGCAATTTCAAAAAACGCTGAAATACATTTTGTTGTATTTAAAAAGAGAGTCCATATACGAAGTTTTAAATCTCTGACTTCAAAAAAGATTTGGTCCTTTACATACTTGGAACTCTCTTTTCACCCCTTTATGGGAGCAATTTTGGAATACGCTGAAATACGTTTTGTTGTATTTAAACAGAGAGACTATTTACGAAGTTTTAAATCTCTCACTTCAAAAAAGAATTGCTCCCCTTACAAACTTGGAACCCCCTTTTCACCCCTTTAGAAGACAAATTTCAAAAAACGCTGAAATACATTTTGTTTTAACTAAACAGAGAGTCTATATACGAAGTTTTAAATCTCTGACTTCAAAAAAAATTTGCTCCTTTACAAACTTGGAACCCTCTTTTCACCCCTTTATGGGAGCAATTATGGAAAACGCTGAAATACGTTTTGTTGTATTTAAACATAGAGCCTATTTACGAAATTTCAAATCTCTAACTTCAAAAAAGAATTGCTCCCCGTACAAACTTGGAACCCCCTTTTCACCCCTTTAGAGGAGCAATTTCAAAAAACGCTGAAATATGTTTTGTTTTTTTTTATACAGAGAGTCTATTTGCAAAGTTTTAAATCTCTCACTTCTAAAAAGATTTGCTCCCCGTACAAACTTGGAACTCCCTTTTCACCCCTTTAGAAGAGAAATTTAAAAAAACGCTGAAATACATTTTGCTGTAATTAAACAGAGAGTCTATATACGAAGTTTTAAATCTCTGACTTCAAAAAAGATTTGCTCCTTTACAAACTTGGAACCCCCTTTTCACCCCTTTATGGGAGCATTTTTGAAAAACGCTGAAATATCTTTTGTTGTATTTAAACATAGATTCTATTTACGAAATTTCAAATCTCTAATTTCAAGAAAGAATTGCTCCCCGTACAAAATTGGAACCCCTTTTTCACCCCTTTAGAGGAGCAATTTCAAAAAACGCTGAAATATGTTTTGTTTTATTTATACAGAGAGTCTATTTGCGAAGTTTTAAATCTCTCACTTCAAAAAGAGTTACTCCCCGTACAAACTTGGAACCCCCTTTTCACCCCTTTAGAGGAGCAATTTCAAAAAACAGAAAGTCTATATACGAAGTTTTAAATCTCTCACTTCAAAAAAGATTTGCTCCTTTACAAACTTGGAACCCTCTTTTCACCCCTTTATGGGAGCAATTTTGAAAAAAGCTGAAATACGTTTTGTTGTATTTAAACATAGAGTCTATTTACGAAGTTTCAAATCTCTAACTTCAAAAAAGATTTGCTCCCCGTAAAAATTTTGAACCCCCTTTTCACCCCTTTAGGGAATGAATTTAGAAAATCGCTGAATTTAGTTTTGTTATATTTAAACAGAGTGTCTATATACGAAGTTTTAAGTCTCTAACTCTAAAACAGGAGTTTCTCCCATACAAACTTTGCACCCCTATTTTACCCTCTTAGGGTTAGAATTTTGCAAAACGCTGAAAACACTTTCTTTGGATTTAAGTTCGTAACCTTTTCACAAATTTTTAAGTCTTCAGCTCAAAAAAAAAAAATTCTCCCATACAAACTTTGCACCTATATTTGATCCCCTTAGCGTTGGAATTTCCAAAAATCCCGTCTTATCCCTTGCATACGTAATAAAAGTAAGCTCTGGATCAAATTTGAAGTTTCTAGTTCCAGTAGTTTCGGCTGTGCGTTGATGGTAGATCAGGACTTCTTCTTTTTATATATATATAGAAGAAGAAGTCCTGATCTACCATCAACGCACAGCCGAAACTACTGGAACTAGAAACTTCAAATTTGGTCCAGAGTTTACTTTTATGACGTATGCAAGGGATAAGACGGGATTTTTGGATATTCCACTCCTAAGGGGATCAAATAGGGGTGCAAAGTTTGGATGGGAGAAAATTTTTTTTTTGAGCTGAAGACTTAAAACTTCGTAAAAAGGTTACGAACTTAAATCCAAAGAAAGTGTTTTCAGCGTTTTGCAAAATTCTAACACTAAGAGGGTAAAATAGGGGTGCAAAGTTTGTATGGGGAGCAACTTTTTTTTAAAGTGAGAGATTTAAAACTTCGTAAATAGACTCTCTGTTTAAATAAAACAAAACATATTTCAGCGTTTTTTGAAATTGCTCCTCTAAAGTGGTGAAAAGGGGGTTCGAAGTTTATACGGGGAGCAATTATTTTTTGAAGTTAAGAGATTTGAAACTTCGTAAATAGACTATGTTTAAATACAACAAAATGTATTTCAGCGTTTTTCAAAATGCTCCCATAAAGGGGTGAATAGAGGGTTCCAAGTTTGTAAAGGAGCAAATCTTTTTTGAAGTGAGAGATTTAAAACTTCTTATATAGAAGAAGATACTTTCTGCTTAAATACAACAAAACATTTCAGCGGTTTTTGAAATTGCTCCTTTAAAGGGGTGAAAAGGGGTTTAAAAGTTCGTACGGGGAGCAAATATTTTTTGAAGTGCTGGATTTAAAACTTCGTACACGGACTCTCTGTTTAAATACAACAAAACTTATTTCAGCGTTTTTCAAAATTGCTCCTCTAAAGGGGTGAAGAGAGCGTTCCAAGTTTGAAAAGAAGCAAAACTTTTTTTAAGTGAGAGATATAAAACTTCGTATATAGACTCTCTTTTTAAATACAACAAAATGCATTTCAGCGTTTTTAAAAATTGCTCCTCTAAAGGGGTGAAAAGGGGTTTAAAAGTTCGTACGGGGAGCAAATATTTTTTGAAGTGCGGGATTTAAAACTTCGTATACGCACTCTCTGTTTAAATAAAACAAAACGTATCTCAGCGTTTTTTGAAATTGCTCCTCTAAAGGGGTGAAAAGGTGGTTCCAACTTTGTACGGGGAGAAATTTTTTTTTGAAGTGAGAGATTGAAAACTTCGTACATAGACTCTCTGTTTAAATACAACAAAATAAATTTTAGCGTTTTTCAAAATTGTTCCTCTAAAGGGGTGAAAAGGAGTTTAAAATTTCGTACGGGGAGCAAATACTTTTTGAAGTGCGGGATTTAAAACTTCGTATACGGACTCTCTGTTTAAATACAATAAAACGTATTTCAACGTGTTTTGAAATTGCTCCTCTAAAGGGGTGAAAAGGTGATACCAACTTTGTACGGGGAGCAATTCTTTTTTGAAGTTAGATTTGAAACATCTTAAATAGATTTTATGTCTAAATACAACAAAGTTAATTTCAGCGTTTTTCAAAATTGTTCGCCTAAAGGGGTGAAAAGAGGTTTCCAAGTTTGTAAAGGAGCAATTTTTTGTTGAAGTGAGAGATTTAAAACTTCGTACATAGACTCTCTGCTTAAATACAACAAAATGTATTTAAGCGTTTTTCTAAATTGCTCCTCTAAAGGGGTGTAAAGGGGTTTAAAATTTCGTACGGGGAGCAAATATTTTTTGAAGTGCGGGATTTAAAACTTCGTACATAGACTCTCTGTTTAAATACAACAAAATAAATTTTAGCGTTTTTCAAAATTGTTCCTCTAAAGGGGTGAAAAGGAGTTTAAAAGTTCGTATGAGGAGCAAATATTTTTTAAGTGCGGGATTTAAAACTTCGTATATAAACTCTCTGTTTAAATACAACAAAACGTGTTCCAGCGTTTTTCTAAATTGTTCCCCTTATGGGGTAAAAAAGGATTCCAAGTTGACAGATGGGAACATTTATTTTTCTTAAAAATCTATATGGGTGTCATCGTCGAGGTTCCTCGGGGTGCCGATTACGAAAATTATATGCATTTTCAAATCCAAGATGGTGGACATTTATTTTTCTTAAAAATCGATATGGGTGTCATCTTTGTCATTCCTCGGGGTGCCGACTCCGAAAATAACATCCATTTTCAAATCCAAGCTGGCGGACATTAATTTTTCTTAAAAATCGACATGGGTGTCATTTTCGAGGTTGCTCGGGGTGATGATTACGAAAATGACATCCATTTTCAAATCCAAGATGTCGGACATTTATTTTTCTTAAAAATCGATATGGGTGTCATCGTCGTGGTTCCTCGGGGTGCCGATTCCGAAAGTAACATCCATTTTCAAATCCAAGATGGCGGACATTAATTTTTTCTTTCGAGTAATTTTCACAAAAGATTAATAGCATCAGACAACTGACAGAAACAAATAAACCTCATTTAGATCTTTGTTACCATCTAAAATTTACGCGGACGAAGTCGCGGGCGGCGGCTAGTTTTTTATAAGATATTTCCATCTGAAAGTAGCACACATGATTCTGTATTACAATTACAGCACACGTACGGCGCTTAAACCTACTTAGAGCGGGTATTAATTACACTGTCCTGAATTCAGGCGTGGGTGGATACAGGATTCAGTTCGTCCGGAACCATCCTGACGTTCTAATTCGGATGCTTTTTAGGATCCTTACTTCCTGAATGCGATTACACGCCCCTGAATCTGCTTCCTAACTCAATCAGGATTCTGAATTTATGACAGTGTAATACCCGCTTAAGCGCCGGATGATGGGCCAGACGTAATAACGTCTGAGTTCTGCTACGAAATACAAAAATTTATTAGTAACAATTGTTATAAGTCATACAAATTGAATATAAAATGTTAAATAGGTGCTCAACTAACAATGTAGTTATATCGGCAATAATAATTACAATTTTACAGTTTAAATTCTGCATTATTGAGGATTCCAATCTTATCATATTGTGTATAAAAACTTTTAATCTAATTTAATTTCATATTTATTAATATAACATTAATTTAGGCATTATATGTCCTTTCATAATGTGAGTGGTAGGTTGAAGAATTCTTCATAGCTGTAGAACAGTACGTCTCGTCTTTGATAAGTCGTATTATCGTGTCGTTGCTTTTATTTTTGTTTATTATTTGAACCGCCTAATGGTGGTACAGCCGTCTGAACTTAAAGCAAGTCGCCGTTATAAAATAGATGAAACAAATGAACTTTATTCTGCAAGTAGGTCGCAATAGCACTTTTACAAGTCATAAACTACTAGCGTTTCCCAAGAAACCACTGTCCGATTTAATCCCAACAGATCTCTCTGGGGCTGGGGATTTTGTTTCAACGGGTCATTCTGGGCTTTTATAAAAAAAACAACCTTTTATAGATTTATCCCCATTAGGTCGTTCTGGGCTTTTGTAAAAGAAAATAACCTCGAAGCTTAAGACGATATTATGATAGGTATTGTGTTTTAAAAAAGCATGGAAAAAACACCGAACAAACTATTTTTTAAAGTTTATTAAATTACAAATATATTTTTTTAATCCATTGAATTGTTTCAGTGAATTATGTTTCATTGAAGTGAATAAGCGTTGATATAATAATATTCGAAATAAAAGTACAAGGACCAAATATTATTTAAATATAAGTTTCTCTAAAACGAAGTTCTATGCTGTCTGCGAAACCATGAAATACCAAACATAATGCTACTGTTTGAGAAGTTTGTTAAATAAAAAATGATATTAAAAAATTCATTGAATTTTGTTTCTATGAAATATGTTTCGTTCAAGTCATTGAAACAATAATATTCCAAATAAAAATACGACGAATATATGAATGAATATATTTTGACGACCGGTTTAGCCTAGTGGGTAGTGCACCTGCCTGTAAAGCTGACGGTCCTGGGTTCGAATCCCGGTCAGGGCAAATATTTGTGTGATGAGCATGAATATTTGTTTCTGAGTCTTGGATGTTTTCTATGTATTTAAGTATTTATATCTATTAAATATATCGTCGTCTAGTATCCATAACACAAGCCTTCTTGAGCTTACTGTGGGGCTAGTTCGATTTGTGTAAGATTGTCTTCTAATATTTATTTATTTTATTTTTTATTTAAAAATACAAGGACCAAATATATTATGAAACATTTTCTGCGAAATAAAATTCTATGTTTCTGTCGGCAAAACAAGGGGACACCCGAGCTTATAATGTATAATATATAAGCCTGCCTTTAGGAACATTACTAACCTAATGACAATTATCTTAATTATATAGACGTGACAAACAGCTACTGTCATATCTGCAACATTAGCCAGTTAAATTAGTTCAGATGGCGCAGCAGAATTGTCCTGCCGCGCGGTTCACGAGCGGTCCTGCTAACGCCGCCTCGCGCCCAGTGTTACTTGACCCCGGGACTCGTTACTTGTACGTAAATAAATTTAATGACGTCAGCCTCTATCCATCTTTAGCTGCGTCTCTAGGTTGCTAGTGACAAGTTGACAGGTCTGTACAGGGCTGCCCTGGGGCCGCAAGTGACGGACGAAGATTGAACTGGGGATGGTTTTATCTAAATTGATTACAATCGGTTTCGTTTTGCGCGACAAGCCAACGCTAGGGCTGAACGAATATGCGATACGAGTGGGACCTAAAAACGTAAAACAAATTGAGGTCATACAAATACAAATACAAAATTATTTATTTACCAAAACAGCAAAACAACAGATACATTATGACACACTCACAAACACTCATTACACACACACATTACACACTCACACACACACACACACACTCACACACACACACACACACATCACAGTTTACACACGCATTACAGTATTTCATGACACACTTAAGGACTTAGCTCCTTTAGACTATGTGGCTGACTATATATTTGTATATTTTTATGTACGTATATTTTTATACTATATTTATGTATGTTTATTTATCCTTAATTAAATGTTATTGTTGTAATTATTAGTAGGCTTCATATGTATTAACTCTGCACCACCTGCTATGAATCGTTCTGTTTAGATTTCCGCTACCCTAAGGTTGTCTGGAAAAAATCGCTCTTTAGCGATAAGACCGCCTGTTGTTTGCCTCTTCTCATTGTGTTTTTTGTACTGTACTGTATCCTTTGATTGAGGTGTGCAATAAAGAGTATTTGTATTGTTGTTGTATTGTATTATCAGTGGCCCTCACACTAGGTCCAGCCTGTGTCGTGGGGACCGAAAGAAAGCAGTAGGGATTATACAATAAGCAGATGCGTGCACAGATAACATAAAGGATTAGGTATTTACCTCTAAACACAAAGAGAAGAAAAACAAAATTTAAGACAGCTACTGGCATCTAGTCTAACCTTATATATGTGTGTGTATGTGAGTATGTGTGTGTGTGTGTGTGTGAGGGCGTTAGTGAGTGCGCAAACGTTCGAGTGTGTGCGGGAAACAGTACTATTACCATTTAACACAAGGGAGTTAAAATATCTTCTGTGCAAACTTAAGCTCGATTCATATTTTACTGATACGTTGAAGGACGATATCGGATTCATACATTTTATGGCAGTCAGTTTCACCTTCATCTGACGCGCTCTGACGTGACGGGCTATACTGTGTCGGGCGTCGGAGCGCATCAGAGAGCATCACGTCAGAAAAGTGTGAATTCGGCTTAACATTCGTGAGTCTGAGGCAAGACGTTGGGAAGGGTTTGTTAACAGCCGCCCGGCGCACTTAAGTAGGGTAATAACATTTCGAGTCGTAAACGCAGCTTAATGGCTATTGCATACAGTCCTAGTAATGTTGGAAAATGGCTTCACTGCTATTATACAAAAGGAAATGCAGGGTGGTCCAAATAAAGTGACCCAATTATTTTTAATTCCTCGCACCTAGGTTTATCCGAAAATACGTCATGTATATTGAGCGATTTTTCATAAATTTTTTAAAGGTGTTGCTACACCCACCACATGGGCCACCATGGTTTATCCTGCAGAAGCGCAGGCCGTGTCCCTCGTCATGACTATTTAAATGACGTTATGACGTTATTTTTTTACCAATAAATTCTGTATTCTGTATTCTGTCCAGTCGGGAACTGGGCAGGGCGGGTGCGCCGACGATTTTGGAACCGTCTAGTCTCGCCCGCGACGATGGGAAGAGACTCGAAGAGTTCCATGGCACGAGAGTCATGCTCGTGCCATGGAACTGACCCCTGACATCTGATGTCGTGTGTGAAGGCAGAGTGCTCTACGTCCCAGTTAAGGGGTTTGCAGTACAAAGTGTGTTTTGGCATACAAATGATATTCAGAGTACCTTGTACATAATCGATAACAATCACTAACTTTGTCAATTATCGCGGCTGCATGACGAATTAGGGAAGCGTAAATTCAGCAGCGCGTAAAGCTTAGCGTAACTTTAAATAAAAATAAATTAATTCGATATTTGGCATTCGGCGTGAATTACATTTTTTTTAAATATGAGAGGTTGATGAGGAATGAGTAGGTGAGATGGTTTGAATTGAGTAGGTTATAAAGGTTGATAGGTGATTCATGACGGTTTTATTGGATGGAGAAGTTTGTAGGGTGTAGGTGAGCCCCCTTAATGTCAAAGATGTAAATTGTAACATTTTTTTTTATATAACGCCGGTGGCAAACAATCTTACGGTCCACCTGATGGTAAGCGGCCACCGCAGCCTATAGACGCCCGCAACTCCAAAGGAGTCACGTACGCGTTGCCGACCCTTTATAAAATTTGAGGATGCACTGTGTTGACAACAGAAGGGACAAATTTAGGTCCCTCGCTCTCAACACAGTGCATCCTAGGGAGCTCTGGCAACCTTGCTCACCTCCAGGAACACAACACTACATACTTGTATAGTAGATAATGTTATTATGGCTGTGGTCTTCTGCAAGGCGGAGATACTTCCCCAGTTGGGCTGCTCTAAATTCGAGCAAGATGACATTTTGCTGTGCCCTACCTCTCTTTGAGCATACATATTTAAGCGTAGGTTTAGGTCCTCTTTTAAGATCTAAGTTTAGAATTCCCAAGGTGTCTTTGTAGTCTGGTTTTACAGGTCGTTGTTGTTATGCGTCATGTTGGAGCTTATATTTTAGAATAACTTTAGGTAGTTTTAAGTGAAACATGTTTGTAATAGTATTCATTAATAACAATTCAAATATTGTAATTAATTAATTAAAAGCAGTCCTCTCCCGGCGAAAAAAAATAGCATTATTTTGTTATGATCCCGGGGATCCCCGGGACCGGTAGACGACGGGTTAAATCAATTATCTTTGTACGAGCTGTTGCTGAATCGTGGAGTCGCGTGTTCACTGATGTAGTTAGACAAAGACTAAACAAGCAACAAACATTTCACAAATGTTCACAAACACACACTATTCACAACGAAACTCAAGCTACGATTTTATTTAAAACTAGCGCCTTTCGCTGCGAATTCATACGCGGCAGCCCTTATTGTCAGCCGACACGGTTAACACATATGAAATACCGGGAAAACTGTTTTTACTGTGAAAATCCTTTGAAAAGTGAGTAATCTGGAAACTGCGTGTGTACCAAACCGATGGATGTGAGTGGAACCTATATTTCTTTTTTTTTTTTTTATTTACCAAAAAGTTACATACAGATTTACATTAACATCCGTTCGCCAAACACAACGTATATTGGCGAGTAATGCACTCATGCTTCTTAACAAATTAATGTACCTATCTACCTTAAAACCTAAAATAAAATATGTATTTAGAGGGTATCTATTAGCAATTTTTTCAATTTAGTTTTGAAGACGTGTTTGCTACTACAATCATGTTCTGGAAAGATGGTATTGAAAATGCGTGGTGTTAAGTAACTTCGAGTTCTTTTGCCGTAATAGTTGTTAGCTGCGGGTTCTACGTAATTTCGGCGCGTCGTAACTCAGTTTGCGGGTGTACACCCGAGGTGGTCTTAGCCCAATACTTAGTATTATAGTTCAAACACTAGTCGTACTTGTGGATTAAACGGTTGATAATTTTATAATAAAACTAGCAGCGCCCTGCGGTGTTACCCGCGGATAAGAGGTAGCCTATGTCCTATTCTGATGTCTAAGCTACAATACTGGAAAGTTTCATAGAGATCCGTTCAGTAGTTTTTCAGATTAAGCGGAACGTACATCTATCCGCACAAACTTTCACGTTTATATGTGGTAGTCCATATCAAAAGGGACCTTATAGCGGCCGGCACTTACGCCTTTATTGCCGTTGTTCGAGTACAATAGCATCGATTCGCAGCGTAAGCGCCTGCCGCCGTAAGGTCCCTTTCAATGTGGACTATCACATATTATTAGGATTAGGATTAGGATTAGGATTTTACACAGAAAATTCTGTCTTCAGACGTAATATGGCTGCTTGAAGTGATTGACATATTGTTTTTTTTTGTTGCTGAAGGAAAAAGGATATTTAAGTCATCAAAATAAGAATATAATAATTTGTTCTAATCAGAACGAGGCACAGAGTAAGTTAGTCGGGGATCGAGTAAAGGTACCGAGTGGTTCTGAGACCATGGTTCTGTCGGAAGATCAGCGCTGGTAATCGCGCCAGCATTACGCTGAGACAGAACCATTTCGTGCAATACCTGCTTCTTCTGTTTTTATTTATTTTCTTGTTCTTGTGTTTTTTTCTTTGCACGAATAAATATTTCTGATTTCTGATTTCTGAGTGAAAAGCTAAAGGACCTTTATTCTGCAAGGCCTACTTGCACTCAAAAGTCAAAAACTGAAAACCTAAGTAAAAATAAAATGTTGGTTTTTTTAATAATTAAATCTGGCCAAATTTAAGAACACTACATTTTTTCTAAATATTTATTTAGTGTTTAGTTTCAGAGCCTTTCAGGCCCTCAAAAATCACAATTCTACCAGTTCTGAAAATTAGCACACACACATAGTTTACTCAAACACATATATATGGCTGCAAATACATCTATAATTTCATCTAGTGATGAACCCATTGAACCCCAGTGTGCCCATTGAACACTAGTGTGTTCAATGGGCCATATAAATGAACACTAGTTATCATATATCTAAATATATAAAAGAAGAAACTGACTGACTGACTGATTGACTGACTGACTGACTGACTGACTGACTGATCTATCAACGCACAGCCCAAACCGCTGGTTCTAGAGATTCCAAATTTGGCACGTAGGTTCCTTATAAGGTCTAGGGGTGCACTAAGAAAGGATTTTTCAAAATTCATCCCCTAAAGGGGTGAAATGGGGGTCCAAAGTTTGTATGAAAAACCGTAGTTATTAAAGTGAGAGACATGAAATTTTATATATAGAGTCTGTGTTAAAATATATTAATGGCGTATTTCAGCGTTTTTCTAAATTGCTCCACTAAGGGGGTGAAAAGGGGGTTCAAAGTTTGAACGGGGAGAAAATCTTTTTTAAAGTGAGATATTTGAAACTTCGTATGTAGACTCTGTTTAAATACAACAAAACATATATAAGCGTCTTTCGAAATTGCTCCCCTAAAAGGGTGAAAATGGGGTTTCAAGTATGTACGGGGAGCAAATCTTTTTTGAAGTGAGAGATTTAAAACTTCGTACATAGACTCTAGGTTTAAATACAACAAAACATATTTAAGCGTTTTTCGAAATTGCTCCCCTAAAGGGTTCAAAAGGGGGTTCCAAGTTTGTACGGGGAGCAAATCTTTTTTGAAGTGAGACATTTAAAACTTCGTACATAGACTCAATGTTTAAATACAACAAAACATATTTAAGCGTTTTTCGAAATTGCTCCCCTAAAGGGTTCAAAAGGGTGTTCCAAGTTTGTACGGGGGGCAAATCTTTTTTGAAGTGAGACATTTAAAACTTCGTACATAGACTCTATGTTAAAATAAAACAAAACATGTTTAAGCGTTTTTTGAAATTGCTCCCCTAAAGGGTTCAAAACGGGGTTCCAAGTTTGTACGGAGAGCAAATCTTTTTTGAAGTGAGAGGTTTAAAACTTCGTATATAGACTCTTTGTTTAAATACAACAAAACATGTTTCAGCGTTTTTCGAAATTGCTCCCTTTAAGGGGTGAAAAGAGGGTTCCAAGTTTGAGCGGGGAGCAAATTTTTCCTTTTCTTAAAAATCGATATGGGTGTCATTTTCGAGATTCCTCGGGGTGCCGATTACGAAAATGACATTCATTTTCAAATTAAAATTGGCGGACATTTATTTTTCTTAAAAATCAATATGGGTGCCATCGTCGAGGTTCTTCGGGGTGCAAATTACAAAAATGACATCCATTTTCAAATCCAAGATGGCGGACATTTATTTTTCTTAAAAATCAATATGGGTGTCATTTTCGGGGTTCTTCTGGGTGCCCATTACGAAAATGACGTTCATTTTCAAATTAAAGATGGCGGACATTTATTTTTCTTAAAAATCAATATGGGTGTCATATTCGAGGTTCCTCGGGGTGCAAATTACAAAAATGACATCCATTTTCAAATCCAAGATGGCGGGCATTTATTTTTCTTAAAAATCAATATGGGTGTCATTTTCGAGGTTCCTCTGGGTGCCGATTACGAAAATGACACTCATTTTCAAATCAAAGATGGCGGATATTTATTTTTATAAAATCGATATGGGTGTCGTCTTCGAGGTTCCTCGTGGTGCCGATTACGAAAATGGCATGCATTTTCAAATCAAAGATGGCGGAGATTTATTTTTCTTAAAAATCAATATGGGTGTCATCTTCGAAGTTTCTCGGGGTGCAGATTACAAAAATGACATTCATTTTCAAATCCAAGATGGCGGACATCTATTTTTCTTAAAAATCGATATGGGTGTCGTCTTCGAGGTTCCTCGTGGTGCCGATTACGAAAATGGCATGCATTTTCAAATCAAAGATGACTGAGATTTATTTTTCTAAAAATCAATATGGGTGTCATCTTCGAGGTTCCTCGGGGTGCAAATTACAAAAATGACATCCATTTTCAAATCCAAGAAGGCCGACATTTATTTTCTTAAAAATCAATATGGGTGTCATTTTCGAGGTTCCTCTGGGTGCCGATTACGAAAATGATACTCATTTTCAGATCAAGGATGGCGGATATTTATTTTTATAAAAATCAATATGGGTGTCGTCTTCGAGGTTCCTCGTGGTGCCGATTACGAAAATGGCATGCATTTTCAAATCAAAGATGGCGGAGATTTATTTTTCTTAAAAATCAATATGGGTGTCATCTTCGAGGTTCCTCGGGGTGCAGATTACAAAAATGACATCCATTTTCAAATCCAAGATGGCGGACATTTATTTTTCTTAATAATCGATATGGGTGTCGTCTTCGAGGTTCCTCGTGGTGCCGATTACGAAAATGGCATGCATTTTCAAATCAAAAATGGCGGAGATTTATTTTTCTTAAAAATCAATATGGGTGTCATATTCGAGGTTCCTCGGGGTGCAGATTACAAAAATGACATCCATTTTCAAATCCAAGATGGCGGACATTTATTTTTCTTAATAATCGATATGGGTGTCGTCTTCGAGGTTCCTCGTGGTGCCGATTACGAAAATGGCATGCATTTTCAAATCAAAGATGGCGGAGATTTATTTTTCTTAAAAATCAATATGGGTGTCATCTTCGAGGTTCCTCGGGGTGCAGATTACAAAAATGACATCCATTTTCAAATCCAAGATGGCGGACATTTATATTTCTTAATAATCGATATGGGTGTCGTCTTCGAGGTTCCTCGTGGTGCCGATTACGAAAATGGCATGCATTTTCAAATCAAAGAAGGCGGAGATTTATTTTTCTTAATTATCAATTTGAGTGTCATCTTCGAGGTTGCTCTGGGTGCCGATTACGAAAATGACATCCAGTTTCAAATCAAAGATGGCAGACATTTATTTTTCTTAAATATCAATATGGGTGTCATATTCGAGGTTCCTCGGGGTGCAAATTACAAAAATGACATCCATTTTCAAATCCACGATGGCGGGCATTTATTTTTCTTAAAAATCAATATGGGTGTCATTTTCGAGGTTCCTCTGGGTGCCGATTACGAAAATGACACTCATTTTCAAATCAAAGATGGCGAACATTTATTTTTCTTAAAAATCAATATGGGTGTCGTCTTCGAGGTTCCTCGTGGTGCCGATTACGAAAATGGCATGCATTTTCAAATCAAAGACGGCGGAGATTTATTTTTCTTAAAAATCAATATGGGTGTCATCTTCGAAGTTTCTCGGGGTGCAGATTACAAAAATGACATTCATTTTCAAATCCAAGATGGCGGACATTTATTTTTCTTAAAAATCGATATGGGTGTCGTCTTCGAGGTTCCTCGTGGTGCCGATTACGAAAATTACATGCATTTTCAAATCAAAGATGGCTGAGATTTATTTTTCTTAAAAATCAATATGGGTGTCATCTTCGAGGTTCCTCGGGGTGCAAATTACAAAAATGACATCCATTTTCAAATCCAAGAAGGCCGACATTTATTTTCTTAAAAATCATATGGGTGTCATTTTCGAGGTTCCTCTGGGTGCCGATTACGAAAATGACATCCAATACATATCTGCATGAAGGTCAAACTGAGAACCTTCTTTTTTGTAGACGGTTAAAAATTACTTTTAGTACGCGGGCGAAGCCGCGGGCAAAAGCTAGTTAGAATATATATGTCATCAGTTTTTTCGTGTAATTACACCAACTTTAAAAGGCGCAAACTAGCCTGTATAAAGTATTTATAGCTTAAATTTTCGTATGTAAGTGACTGTATTGATGTGCTTACATCATATTAGTTATTTATGACAAATAAAAACATATCACATCTATAATTTTGAGTTCGTATACATATCACGCCCCGCCTGTGATTGCCTACATGACAATATAAGTAGGCCTCAAACGATCCGATCAAATTTTCCTTTGACCAAATCGATGTCTTGAAAGGGTTCCCTTGAATCGGGTCAGTCTCGGGGGTTTAAAAAGTGGAATAAAGGGGACAAGTGGATGCCGCAAGCGTATTTAAGGTTCTTTGTGGCGCGGGCGCGGGCAATGCGATTACGCGGGGTAGTGTGGCCGCAGGAGTTTCGTCGACTCGTCTTTTTAGGATTGCGTGAACCAAGGGCAATTTGCAGACGAAACGTATCCCAACTTTAATATAGGTATAGATAGTATACGCCTCAGGGAACCCCAGAGCTGGCGCGTACCTCTCCCAGCGGATTGCTCTTACGGTTCAAAGGAGTAACGCCGCAAGCAGAACTTTTGGATGGAGTGTTTTTTTGTAATTAGTTTTATTTGTTTTTTTATTGTGGTTGTAAGTAGTAAATATTGTAAACTTTCAAAATTATATAACCGTAATTCACTACATAGTATAAGAGAAAGTCGCTTTCTCTGTCCCTATATCCTTATGTATGCTTAAATCTTTAAAACTACGCAACGGATTTTGATGCGGTTTTTTTTAGTAGATAGAGTGATTGAAGAGGAAGGTTTATATGTATAATAACAGCCATTAAATATTGCACCCGTGCGAAGCCGGGGCGGGTCGCTAGTTGTAAATATAAGGATAGTTAACCAATTTACATATTTGATTGCGGAAATGACACATTTACAGAAACAAACAAAAACGAAATGAAACTAACACACTTGTACTTAGGTTGTATGTTGACATTCTAATTGTTGTGTGCCTTGCAACAAAACAAAAGAATTATTTACTCAGTATGTCCGTTGGATCTGATTTTGTTATTTTTTATCTCTTTTCATGCACGACTTATTAAATTAAACATTTGGACACCATTTTATGGTAGAACAAGATTGGTTTGTATTTAAGTTTTGTACCTAACATCTGTGTGTGTACACTTGTTTATACAAACTTACAAAAATAAAAATAAAACACTGCACTAATTAACTCCTCTAATTTTGAATAGGATAACATATCTGTTCGAAAATGATATTTTAAGTAAAACAGCCTTTAAAAAATAAATTTAAAATGCATTATTAGAATATATAGCAGAAAAAAACAATTAAAGTTCCCAACATCGACTTGTTAATACTTGCATTGCATGCCCTCGTAAATTCATTAGTAATATTAATAAAATAGAATAAGTTATCATATTTGTAAACAACAATTACCTTATGTTAAAAAGTAAACTGAGCGCGACGCGCCAACAAACTGTTCGCTACAGTTTGGCGCATTTTGTGTACTGTAGTATTATGTAAGTAATTGTTTTTAGGTGAATAAACGATTTCACTCTGTCTTATAACTGTTTGATTTATTCTGTTTGTTCGTTCTTATGAACAAAGCACTGATATTCTACCTAAATCCGAGTGACGGGAAATCAGTAACTTTTTGTATCTGCCTGTACTAATCAAGGCCTGACATATGTGACATCATATACAAACCCCGTTCTAATTGAAATAAAATGGACTCCCGAGCGAATGGAACCCCCGCCGCCTACCACCTGTAGCCAGTAGCAGGATAATGCAAATCCCTCGAAAGCCGAGATAATTCGTTTGGTAAATTAACAATTTATTTCGGATGCCATTTTTCTGTATAATTTCCGGCGGTTCATTTGCATACTTTTGAGTTTTTAATGGATTCATATCTGCTGTGACATGTGCCGCTTGTCGGTTCAGATAAACACTTATTTTAATAACTAAGGTAGAAACAAAGAGCATATTTTAAACATGGCTTGTTTTTGGGTGCTTTAGTCAAAACTGCCGGCCTGTACCTAATTAATAGGATTTAAATAAAGTAATTCTTCTGTAGTTAAATTGCAAAACGTAGACCAAAAGAGTACAAATCAACGTATAATACTTACATTTCCTGTTCTGATATGTTTTTAAAAATAACTTAATATTGTTTTTGTAATTTGGAGAAGCAAAACTCTGAAATATGGGGAGCAGTCATTAAGATGCTTTAAAAAACGCCCCAGCTTACGATAGTGGCACTAAAGCACCATATACGAACATATTCAAGGTGTAAACGACTAAACCCGGCATAAATCTCGTTTTCTCTTGCCGAAGCTAAAATCCGTTGAAAAGGCCCGGCATAAAAATCCGATAGCTGCCCGCCCGGCACTCGCAACATTCACCTACTCGCCACAGAACTACCAATACGAATCGGACCTCTGATAACGTATAGATGTTTCGCAACCTGTCGGTCGATCGGATTAGAAATGAGTATATAAGAGGCAGCTTGAAAGTAGCACCCATAGTTGATAAGTTGATAGCTCAGCGCCTATGCTGGGCATGTTATGCGGAGGGAAAAAAGTCATGACAAGAAGAATCATCATCATCATCATCATTTCAGCCGAAAGACGTCCACTGCTGAACATAGGCCTCCCCCAAGGCTCGCTATTTAGACCGGTCCTGTGCCGTTCGTTTCCACCGGATTCCCGCGACCTTCACCAGGTCATCACTCCACCTTGTCGGAGGCCTACCGACAGCTCGTCTTCCGGTGCGTGGACGCCACTCAAGCAGTTTCTGGCCCCATCGACCGTCAGTCCTGCGAGCAATGTGCCCCGCCCACTGCCACTTAAGTCTCGCAATTTTGAAGGCTATGTCGGGCTATGACAAGAAGAGTATTAAGTATGAATATGGGGGGATGTAAGAGAAGGGGTAGGTCAAGGATAAGGTATATGGACTGCGTAAGAGACGATGTGAGAGGAAGGATGAGTGTGACAAAAAAAACATGCTGCGCCGACCCCAAGTAAATGGGAAAAGAGCAAGCGAATGATATGTCTTTGTTTCTTGTGTGCGATGTTTCGACCGATTAACCAAACAGCTTCAGGTAAAGCAACCACTCAATTTATTTGTGTTATCACAGAAAAAAATGTCTTCACAGAGAAATAAGCTTGAATGTCGTGACTTTTTTTATAAATTTACACAATCTCAACAAAAATAAGAACTTATTAGAACTTATTTAGATTGTTGTTTGTCTTTTTTTCTTTTTCTTTTGAATCAGCATTCAGCAATTCATGTGAAGCTTACTTTTTTTTCGAAACCTGTATTCATATTATTGCACTTTATGGGGCACGGGTCTGTCCATTGTGCTTCACATCCTTGCATAAATAGCCCAATTCGGATTGGAATACTTAATTATTGGCCTGCAAAGGTGCGGGTTCGGGTCCGTATCGGGCCGAGGCCCTGTAAAGGTTGTAAGCCGCTCTAAGTAACCTCTCAAGCCTCAGGGTTAATTTATATAGGGTTAAGAGGTCTTAGTGTAAACTTTAACATGTCGCACAAGGCCATTATTTTCAAGTGGTCCTTGGCGAGTTTTGGGGACGCCAAGAAATATTGGCATACGTAAGTAGTTGTACAAATTCCCTTCGGCCGCCTACGAAACCAGGGCTACGTAACCAGTTTCGTACAAGGAATAAATATTCTTACTACGAAACTAGTTACGTACAAAGAATACTTTTTCTTCTCACGAAACCACCAATACAATGTATATTATTCTTTATACGTAACCAGTTTCGTACAAGGAATGAATATTCTTACTACGAAACTAGTTACGTACAAAGAATACTTTCTCTTCTTACGAAACTAGCATAAATGCTACGTAACTAGTTTCTACAATAATAACCATAAAATGTGAATAAATGTATAGGTATCAACAACCGTTTGCTACTTGGTGCGGTGCAAAATTTTACAGAAATAAACAGCTTAAATTTTTTTTTTTTAAAAGTTAACTCACTTAGACAGCCAGTATATAAGTCATACCTCAGAATACCACTAGTTTTTATGAATCGTAGGGTCAAGTTATCCCATGGACGAGTGGCGAGGTGAATCTAGGTTATGAATCGCATATCAGGTGTTAGGTACATCAAGCGGCGCCATTACGTCTGTCCGTTTTGGCACCCACCCATGCAGAAAACATCGCTTTCCAATGTACCTTCGCAATGTCACATCCTACTTTCACTCAATTCCTAATATAAACCGTATTCGAGACTGTATAAAGTTACTTTCCCAGTGACACGTGAAAGTAAGATAGGGTTGGAAAGAAAAGTTTTACGCGCCGGTTTTTATCGCAGATTTGATCTCAGTTTACCTATTCTTTTTGGATTTTCCTCTCTTTTTCTTCATGACAGCGACGTGTAGAAATTAGTTTGTACGATAATGAGACGGATCGGATGCGGATCCCATAATTTCATGACGTTAAAAGAGTGGAAAAACAGAACGATGTTTTTCATTCAGTGTTCCGTTAGTAATTTCATCAGTTTTACTTAAATCTCATTTATATAGTAATGCTTAACACGTCTTTATCGGTTGAAATTAATTTTATCTCTTTTGTTTGTGATAAAACTCAAATTATAAAGTGACACCTGAAAAGAAACTAATTGAATGCAAACTGGCATTACCATTCATTATCTACTTAATATTGTGTTCTCTTGTGCTTATAGCCATAAAAACAGAATTTATAAAATGGCGTACATTAAATAATATTTATTTATTTAAACTTTATTGTACAAATGGTGGACTTAATGTCTCAAGGCATTCTCTACCAGTCAACCATAGGGCCAATTAGAAACTTGCAAAGGTGGGTGCAGGAGACAGACTAACAAGCAAAAATCTTCATATAAATTCATAATATTAAATCATTATAAAACTTAAAAGTTGCTACTCCGGACTGAAACCAGTCAAAACTCCGATGAAACCACAAAGTCATGTCAACGATGATTTTGCGAAATATGGCCGACTAATCTCTATTCAGTCAAGTTGTATTTTTCGAGCTCGGCACGTGGCATGTGCAGCCAGCCCGTTCCGTTTTCTTATAAGAATGCGAAACGTGCTGAATCGTTTGACGATTTGGCCTTATATAGAAAATATCTCTATAGTCTATATTCAGTTCAGTGAATACATAAGAATCTTATTCAATTCACATCGCAGCAGCTTTGATCCGAGTCCGAGTATGGGATTATGAACACTTGCTCAAACTCATTCAATCTCTATCTTCGCTGGATGAAAACTGTAGCGGATTAAAACACTGGGGACTAGCTGTTACCCGTGACTGCATCTGCGCGTAACAGGTATTATTATTTACTGACAGACATTCAGTTTAAATAAAATAAATATTTGTGGACAATCTTACACAAATCAACCTAGTCCCAAAATAAGCAAAGCTTGTACTATGGGTACTAGGCGACGATATACATACTTATATAGATAAATAGATACTTAAATACATAGAAAACATCCAAGACTTAGGAACAAATATTCGTGGTCATCACATAAATTAATGCCCTGACCGGGATTCGAACCCGGGACCTCCAACTTCGTAGGCAGGATCACTACGCGGTCGTTAGTTTAACTTAGATCAACATTTAGTGTAAAATGTGTTGCGCGCGAGCCGAGCGTAAATCGCGAATTCTCAACGCATTGGTATATAATACATGCAAATATATTTCACATTTATTTTTAATGTAATAAAAATATGTAACACATGTTTTTATTACATTAAATATAAACGTTTAATTTAAATTTTTATTCATATATTAACACATGAAAATATATGAATAAAAATTAGAATTAAACTAACATGTCCCCTAAGTCCCCTGGGTTTCGTCCAGATATATTATATCACGAGAATTCAACCGAAATGTGTCTCTAAAACAAATGAGAGCTATTTACTCACAGAGGCCTATCTCTGCCCCGCAATAAAATGAAAATAAAGCATAAACACTGTTATTAAAATGGATTGTAAAACGTAATTCTGAGGTAGTCCCGCGAAGCAGATTTTTACACAATCCTCAGGTGGAGTTTTTTTTGCTTTGTGCTATCATGTTGCGATAAGACAGCGGCCGGATAAGCCCTAAATGAGCCCGTAGAGGCCTTTATTGCGCGTCGTGACAAAGGTCGCCCTGCGGGGTCGGTAAGGGAGGAGTCACACTGAAGCGAACACCTACGCTTTAGCGTCAAGGGTATTTTAGAAGCGATAATATATTGCACGAAAAGTTTAAGTAAAATGAAAGCGATATTGTATCAACTATGATATACGCAATCCAATCTTCCCTTCAGAATCAGAATCAGAATTACCCTATTATTTTCCAGAATAGTTATTAACATAGTACTGGGTGTCGAGGTACAAAAGTACAGTATTCAGTCGGTGAGCGACATGTAAAAGTTATACAGGACTGATATAAATTGGTCAATTATGTGATACGTACAATGTCTTAACCAATAAGATTATATGATTATATAAATTAATAACATAGTCCTGTAAAAAACAAAGAAATAAAAATAAAGATAAATATTAACCTATTTAGTTCGACATATCACAAGTATAAAAATTCAGGAGCTTTCAGGGACATAGAAAGCATATAATAAACATACTTATCGTTAAGAGCGAGTGAGCAGATTTACAAAATCGTTGGACCTGTTTGTGAATGAAAAGGTAACAACCAGACGTACACTTTTGCATGAATAGTACATCGGTCTGAATTACAAGAAATCAAAATTACTTATATGTACTTATTGTATTTATAACCAATTTGCAAAACAGAACAGTTTGTGTTTTTTTCTGAAGCGGTGTTTCGTTTACATTTTTTGCTCGAATCTCAAAACAAATCGAGACCGATGGAAATCGGATGCCTTACATCATCAAATCAGCCGAGTGACGTCCACTGCTGGACATAGAGTCCTCCCCAAAGAGTTCTACAGTGGCAGGTCCATCATCAGTCCACCTCGCAGGGGTCCACCCACAGCATGCTGCGCCTTCCGCTGCGTGGGCGCCACTCGAGAACCGCACAGCCCCAACGGCCATTAGTTTTTCTTACGATATCCTCGTGGCGCCCAAAGATTTTTTGGCTCCTCTTTAACTATGACCCGACTGTCCTTCTTATAGGACATAATAGCTACAGTCATATCCGCCCAAGATTTTGAGTTGAAATTTGTATTTGTTAGAGTTACCGGTTTGAAGTGAAACTTTCAGGGTATAATTATGATTATATTAGCATGTGTTTTTAAATTCAATTATTTGTCTACCTTTTGATCTTTACAAAGGCCGCTGGGCCTCAATTACTAGATTTACAGAGTTTATTAATATGGCCTTCTGAAAGGCGCGTGGGCAGTAATTGAAGGTTAGTTGTGAAAAGTGCTGGGCTGGAGCCGCCATGCTTATTTTGGTGTATCAAAAGGCGCGTGGGCGCCACGAGGATATATGCCATACATGTTTACCTAATAAACATTATACCAAAGCTCACGGGTACTAGAGAATTAAAATAGTATTCGTGTGTTATGACATAATATAACAATATATTTAGCTCAGCTCTATACGGTGGATGCTAGCCTCGCGCTAAAGCTAGGATCAGAGATAACGGGCGAGATGATGAATCGCGCTTGCGCGGCGGGTTTATAACGCCAACGACCTAATGAGGCCGTTCAATGATTGATTACCAACATAGCGACGTAAGTGGCATTAAGTTTCTGTCAACTTTCGGGAGGTTCATTTGTTTCCATCACTGCGACTGCATTTTTGCACCGTCATCAACTGATAATCATAACGATGATATCAAGTGCTGGTGCACGAGGTAGTCATGAGTAGGTAGTTATTTAGTAGTTAAATATGGTAAAAACTTCCGTCTCCATCAATAGGTCTAGAGTAATAGGAGTAATATTCATATAATTAGGTATTTGCTTCATACCGACGTTGTCAGAAAGTCCTAATTACAAACTGGAAGCTGGAAGTCTGTGAATTTAATTTCAGTTTGTTTATTACGATCTTATTCCAAATATAATGAAGTTGTAAACCTCGTTCAGAAAGTAATGTGAATAAACTCTGAAGAGTATAGATTAGAGATTATTCAAGTCTAGGGGGTTACTTAACTAAGCGCGTCGACACAGACACTTATTTCAAAAGCGTATTATAAGATAAACGATTATATCATGGATAGGGATGTTTGGCAGTGATAGCGTTCCGCACAAGTAATCTAACACAGAAATATTTTGTCCATAATATTAAAAAATATGTATGTATGTTTATATTGTAGCATTTGAATTCTGTAGTATTATGATACTGTTATTTTATATACATTGTATATTGTTTTGAAAAATGACACCTCGCCGAGTTTCTTACGCCGGTTCTTCTCGAGGCAGAGGTTTATTTTATGAACCGGTGGTAGTTTTTGACATTCATAAGTGCATGTAACATGCCTAAATTGAAGAATAAATGATTTCATTTCAATCAGGTTTAGATGCACGCGCACCCAGCCTGACAAACAAGTGTGCGTAATAAATGTAAATCTGATTTTAATAGGTAAAGTTTAGTCATATGGAACCCTAGAAGCCATCCGCTGACCTACTTCGATGAAGCTTCGAGATAGGGAACGCTTCAGCACCGTCTTTGAGATGTTTACTCCGAAGTGTTGGTTTCGGATAAGAATACAGGCTATCATTATTTTGACATAGACATAGAATTTTTTTATTTAACATCAAAAAAAAAACGTATGTGTGTGTGTGTGTGTGTGTTAGTATGTTTTTAAAAAGATTATTTGTGTCCAGAATAAAATCATGCGTAATTTTGATTTTATTTCGAAAGATACATAAAACAGACAGTAATCGAAACGTACAGTGAAATAATATATATAAGAAGACACACATGACTAGATTACAGTCCAAATATATATGTACACATCATGGCTATGAGTTATAATTTAGATATAAAATAAAAAAGTAGTTTGAATTACAGAGAAAGTGAATAGCAAAAGGCGAACAAACAGTTATTCAATCATTTTAAATTATTTGAATTGAGAGATATTGGAAACATAAACATCAAGGTCCTTACAGACGCGAACCAAGTCATCAAACTCCCGACACATGGGAACAATTGGATTATAATATGAAGTATTATTTCGGTATATAGCAGAGTAACAGTTTTCGGAGAACGAGTCCTGTAAACTATATTGATATTCAAAATTGACAATAGATAAGGAGAATCGATATGGGAATGGATAATTTTATATAAATAAATAAGGTCACATTGCTTAAGTCTAATTTCTAATGATGTGACATTAAACTTTGCCATACGCTGACTATAGCCTGAGATAGACCGTCCATAGTGACAGCGAAAACATATGGCCCTAAGAAATTTTTTTTGCACACTCTCGATTTTATTAGAGTGTACAGCATAGAAAGGTGACCATATAACAGAACCATATTCTAAGACACTGCGTACCATACCATAATATAATAACAGCATACTTTTAGGGTTTCTAAAGTTTTTAGTGATGCGTATCAGAAATCCTAGAAGCCAGCTACTTTTACTAACTATGTGTTCATAGTGAGCACGAAAAGAGAGTTGGTTATCAAAAAGAACACCCAAGTCCTTAGCTACAGATTTCTTATCCAATATTTGCGACAATAACTTGTAAGGGTACTTTATAGGGTTCAGCTTACGACTAAATGACATTACAAAACATTTTCCAACATTAAGAAACATTCGGTTATCAAGGCACGTCTTATGAATTATATCTATATCTATTTGTAATTTAAAACAATCTTGAAAATCCCCTACAGTTGAAAATACCTTCAAATCGTCGGCGTATAATAAGCAGGGACAGGACAGGCGACTCACAAGGTCATTTATAAATATTATGAAAAATAGTGGCCCAAGGTGAGAGCCCTGCGGTACACCCGACGTGATGGGCTTAGGGGATGATATAAAACCTTTAAGGCCTTTACCTTTAACCTTTTTTTTTGTTTTTTTTTTTGTTTTTAAGTTTACTACGATTATGCAGGTACGAGCAAACCCAGCGAAATAGTGATCCGTGTATTCCATAGAGCGAGATTTTCTGACATAAGAGCGAGTGATTTACTTTGTCGAAAGCCTTGGAAAAGTCTATGTAAACGGAGTCAACTTGACCCCCAGCAGCGAAAGCATTGCACAGATAATTCTTATATGTAAGCAGATTACTAATGACAGATCTATTTTTAACAAACCCATGTTGGTTTTCGGATATTAATGGCTTGACATGGTTGTAGATGTAATCATAAACTAACGATTCAAACATTTTTGCAAAACAGAAAAGTATACTAATTGGCCTATAATTT
Source organism: Epiblema foenella (assembly GCA_963556455.1). Lineage (NCBI taxonomy): Eukaryota > Metazoa > Arthropoda > Insecta > Lepidoptera > Tortricidae > Epiblema > Epiblema foenella. The sequence continues at coordinate 122,535 of OY747102.1, read as the reverse complement.
TCACATCGGGATTTATCATAATCTATTTGTAATTGTAATTAAAAAATAATCTATATCTATTTGTAATTAAAAAATAATGATTCAGGATTTAAAACGACTTGATACCGATAAATTATTGATATGAGGTCGGGTTGGGGACGAGTTGAGAATTGAGATAGGATGGGATTGGGCGTAGGCTAGTACCGAAATGCGTCTCGCTGCAATATGATAATAATTTATAATTCCTAACATTCCATCCACTGTTATGCCATAAACTTGAAGCACTGCAATCAATAACAATTAATTTGTTGTTTAAATTGTTGTTTGGGCAGTTCTTAATGTATTTCATTTTCTTAGTGAAATAACCTTTATTATATAATAAAAAATGAATGAGACTTAGATATACCCACATGCTTAAATCCAACTCGGAGTTAATTTTATATCTTTCTAAGGAATTTCTGTCATTGGCTATGCTTAAAGTATAATAACTAATCTGTACACATTTTCTGTAAACGCTGTTGAACTTCATAAATAAATAAATTACAAAGACTGGCCGTACCAAAATTGTAATATTGGCTACTTGACTAAAATAATTTACGATGCCATTCGAATCAATTTTGTAGAGAGAATAAAAGTCTATACAGGACCAACTACAATTAGAGAAAAAAGGCCAACAATTTGGGACAAATGCCTACAAATAAAACTATGTTATGACGTCACACCTTATATTCAAACCAGCCGTTGTATGGATAAATAAGTAAATCGCTGGTTTCAGGCATGAAATACTGCGTTTAGGTAAGTATTTGTCACACAATTATTTTTGTATAAGGATTTTATTGGTATATTTTAATTTTAAATATAATTTTTCATATCTTTTTATGATTTTGATAAACTGCAATAATTGGCAATCGTATAAATATTAATGTTAACAAGTGGAAAGTACCCAAAACACTACTACATATGTAGTCAAACTCATTGAAATGTGGGTCGATTCGACAATTAACGTGACATCACCATGACATCATGACCGTCCTCTGACTATGGTTAGTATGATGAGGAAATATTTATAAATAATTGTATACAAACCCAAAACTAAGCAAGGGCTAGATTGGGTTTAATAACAGGAAGGTTTTCCAGTCTAGTTTAATATACTATTTTATTTTCAATTGTAGTCGTGAATGTGTGTAGCAGGCCCCGCCATTTTTGGACGCACCTTTTGACAGATGGACATTCATGTGACGGCCCGACGTGACAAGACGGCGGTGTCAAGTTGTAATAGGTCGCGTTCAAATTTTAGGCAAAGCGTGCTACACACACCGACATTAACAACCTAGGTTTCGCCGGAAGATCAGCGCCAGCTCCCTGAGCCGGCATTACGCTGAGGCGAAACCTTTTTGTGGCGATTCCTTGTTTTTTTTTTTAATTACGTTTATTTATCTATATTTTATGTTTGTATCGTCACAAATAAATGTTTTTCTTTCTTTCTTTCTTCTTTCTTTTTTTCTAATCTCAGGTCTGACTGAGCGCGTCTAACCCTCTCGGCATAGTCATTAAATTGGCCTACTTTACCTTTTCTGAAACGGAGTTTCACATCGAACAACATCTCCGATAGATCGCCGAAAAGTATAATACAAGCGTGGTTTTTCATCAATGATTAGGTAGATACCTATAGGTCGAGAAGTCATTCAAACTCAAACTCAAACTCAAAATATTCTTTATTCAAATAGGCCTAGCAACAAGCATTAAAATAGCCCGGCTGAAACAAATACGCATCAATAAAAATAATAAACACAGAGCATTCGGTACGGTTTTAAAAATATAGACGAGCCGTCTCAAATAACTCCCCATCTACACATTTAAAGAAATTGAGTTCGATCCTTAAACTAGGTAGATTAGAATTCAATTTGGTTTGTTCTGGATTTGTCAGACCGGTGGGCTGGTCCGGTGGGCATCGTTGTCGGACGGACTTGTTATTTGCGACCATTTGTGCTAAGCGGTATGTTACGTTAAAATTTGTCGGCGCGGAAATGTTGACGTTTTCCGTTGGCATAACAGAGTTAATTGTCGACGTCGCTTGTTTATCTGAGTTTAGCGTCGTTTTTCGATCGTCATATAAATGAATAAATATTACTTTGTACGTGTTAGATAATTTATTTCCATAATTAGTCAAGGTTACGATCGTTCGAGTCTGTAAAAACGGTATTGGTTCCCGAGCGAGGTTTTATATTGGAAGTATTAAAGAGACGACGAACTTACGAGTATATGCACTTGCAATGAAATAAGCAAATAAAGTATTTTTTATTTATTCTGCAAATTACGTGTATCTCAGAGAGGTAGGGCACAGCAAAATGTCATCTTGCTCGAAGCAGCCCAACTGGGGAAGTACCTCCGCCTTGCAGAAGACCACAGCCATAACAACATTATTTACTATACAAGTATGTAGTGTTCCTGGAGGTGAGCAAGGTTGCCAGAGCCCCCGAGGATGCACTGTGTTGAGAGCGAGGCACCTAAATGTGTTCCTTCTGCTGTCAACACAGTGCATCTTCAAATCTTATAAAGGGTCGGCAATGCGCACGTGTGACTCCTTGGGAGTTGCGGGCGTCTATAGGCTGCGATGGCCGCTTACCATCAGGTGGACCGTACGCTTGTTTGCCACTGGCGTTGTATAAAAAAAATTGTTTAGAAAAAGTGCATTCGATAAAAAGAACTATACATATCGGAGTTTACAAAGCCATAGCCGTTTTAAGTGTTTTATTTTCATCTACTCATCTTAATTTAACTAAGCAACCTTTTAAAAGCATTTTCCTTCCACGAACAGTCCGGCCGAGACTGTGCTAAATGGCAAGAGAAAATTAGTTTCTTAAATAAAGTATCAGGATTGCGAAATGAAACGGTTGTTCAATTCCGTGTTTTAGTTTACAGATTCGTTTTCGAAACGACAATAGTTAGTAAATTGCAAATCTCAGAAATTTAGGTATAAATCATTAAAGATCATAGTCATTGACATTTAATTTATTATCATACCACTACTTCAATTTCGTATAGATATACGGTGGTTTGGAATCGAATATTACTTGTAAAATGTATCATAGTTATTACGTCGAATTTAGAAATATAGCAGAAGACATTAGTACCTATTCATTTTGAAAGTGCACTTCTACAATAAAATTCCAAGACACATTACTGAACTTACGGATTCTAAATTTAAGTCTGTCGTGAAACAGACACTTATTTGAAAAGCATATTATAAGATAAACGATTATATCATGGATAGGGATGTTTGGCAGTGATAGCGTCCCGCACAAGTAATCTAACACAGAAATATTTCGTCCTTAATATTAAAAAATATGTATGTATGTTTATATTGTAGCATTTGAATTCTGTAGTATTATGATACTGTTATTTTATATACATTGTATATTGTTTTGAAAAAATGACACCTCGCCGAGTTTCTTACGCCGGTTCTTCTCGAGGCAGAGGTTTATTTTATGAACCGCTGGTAGTTTTTTGACATTTATAAGTGCATGTAACATGCCTAGATTGAAGAATAAATGATTTAATTTCATTTCATTTCACTTGTTGTTGGCAGCGCAGCCTCCGGCGCAACTCGTGCGCAACGCAGCAGTGAAAGTGCTTCAGTTTTTAAAAATGTACCGCAATTTCGTCGACTCCGGCACAGCTCCGGCAGCCGTGATCGTCTAGTGGTTAGGACCCTACGTTGTGGCCGTAGTAACCCAGGTTCGAATCCTGGTCACGGCAGTGATTGCACTGGCACGGCGGAGCATATGTTTTGTGATTTTTTACGATAGTATTCGCGCCTGCCTGTTCGCAGCTGACTCCAAAACCCTGTTGGAAATCGCAGTATGCGCTTTGAATTATTTTGTATGTTTGCCTTCATTCACATCAATTTAAGTTTGAAGGCGAAGAAGGAAAGAGGATTGACGCAAACAGTGATGACCAAACGTCAGAATGAATATACATGTCGGAGATACATTACATAGCGGCCTCTTTAGCAGATCAACGCTACGAGACCTAGATTTAAGAAAACGTAGTTTAATGTTGGAAACGCCAAGCGGTGATAGCTTGGGAGTGGTCTGCGTTTGGTTCGTGCGGGTACTCGCTAAAACATGCATTGACAACTACCCTTTTCTAACCTAACTAGAAGTCACGTTGACAGTATAAAAGGCTTTGGCCCCTTGTCTGAGCAGGATTATTCTTTCTGACTTTGTGGCGCACGGACGTAAACGGAGAATGCTCCGCGTTTCTGACTGTACTGAAACTGCCTGAAGGCTTATCCTGAAGTGCTTACTTCAAAATAACCAATAGTGTAATCAACCCTATTAGTGACGTTTTATTCCTTATTTCCGTGCGTCAGTGTGAATATCTAGTTACGAAGTAGTGATGATGAAATGCGCTCGATGCCATCCCTACCTACCACTGGTCTATTGCATACACCGCTCGACCAACCACCAATATATCACCCATCGAACCACCCCTCGTCGATATACATATAAAGCTCGACCAGAAATATATGACCGTTCGGCATGTTGCGGAACTTCATTAGAACTTATTTCTTACACTAGCATTAATTTAATCATAGGTTTTCACTGTCGTCAGTGTCAGTGTCACTGTGGTGGTTTAGGTTAAGTGTCGAATATTAAATAATGGATGACAAAAATGTCCAAAACGATTCATTGTCAACATAATAAAATACTGGAAAAAAACGCTAGGAAAATGGAATAATTTCGCTGCAAAACATTTCAAACTAAATAACTGAATCATGCATCATTTTTAACTAAATAGCTAACTTAAAACAGTAATATAAAGAAAGGGAGCTTATTTCTGCCAACAAACTGTTATACAGTTTGGCGGGAGTTATTGTAAAAGAGTAATGTTTTCGTAAATGAATACTTTTTTTTAAACTAAGATCAGAACTGACAGCTAAACAAGTCAAAATGTCAATATACCGACTATACTGACATTACTGACCCGTTCCTATATAAGCGAAAATAATAGCGCCCTCTTGAGAATGGTCATATATTTCTGATCAGGCTTTAGGTATATAGGTATACGATAAAACAACACTGCGCTGCAAACGATCCGCTCACACTGGGTGGAACAATTCCTAACGAGTGAACACATGGCTAGCTATGAAAACATCCAACGATCCAACTCTCATGCACATTCATAAAATGTTTTGTGGCTGGCTGTGAACGAACTCACTCACCCTCTTTCCAATCTAAGTCAGCATTAGTAGGTATACATTATAATACGCCAGGGAAGCTTTGTGAATGACCACCATAAAACGGCGATGTTGCTTAACATTATCGTAGATTGCGGATACTCCAAACTTATGTAGGTATCTGTTTCTGCAATTAATCATTTCATTCCAATGCCATCTGACCAGCACATACTCGCATGTGTTAAATCAAAATGGAGCATACACATAGGAGTTAAGTAAATATATGTATTATTTAAATTTCTTCCATAATTGGACCCCTATTGGTTTCAGATGACTGCTAAATTTATTTATTTATTAACCAACTTACATTTCCAAATAAACCAAACATGCAAGTTATAGGTTACAAAAACTTATTACTAACACAGTGCTTAATTACTTTATGTCACACCTGGCCATAAAGTGGCAATTACCGCACGCTTCGCGCGCGAGGGTGACATAAAATTTTGTACTTACCTCGGGCGGTAATTAAGAAAGCCTCAGATCGCATAATTATCGCCTGCCAAATACCTGCGATCTGAGACATTCTTTGTTTTACCGCCCTTGGTAAGTAATGTACTATTATACAATACTTTATAGTCTTTACTAGCGACCCGCCTCGGCTTCGCACGGGTGCACTATTTAATGGATGTTATTACACATATAAACCTTCCTCTTCAATCACTCTATCTATTAAAAAAAAACGCATCAAAATCCGTTGCGTAGTTTTAAAGAATTAAGCATACATACTCATACTCATACTCATTCTCTTTATTCATAATATTGTTAAATATTACATGTCACATTACAATTTTGCACAATATATATAAAGTAACATTATCTTAGTACAATCATTATTAGATACAGTGTGAACAAATTGTTGTTAATTATTATAAATGTCAGTGAATAGCCATTATTACATAGGGATATAGGGACAGAGAAAGCGACTTTGTTTTATACTATGTAGTGATACACAGTGCTTATTTAGTTATTTGTGTAGTACTCGAGTAAATCACTTGTACACATGAGTAATTATTAATTCAATCATTAATTTGCCTCCCGCGTTTCTAAGTGAGAGTGGGGCTTGAAACCTCTACAGCGCGCAGGCGGCAGAGTGAGAGTGTATGCTCGGCTCGGAGCGCTGAGAGTCGGAGAGCACCCTTCTGTCGGTAAATACCGTGTTCTCAAGCGACAAATCTCCTACAGAAGCCTGATTAGTACATTTCTGAACGTTTTTACCTGTAACAACTGCACATGATGTAGTCGGGTATTAGTCCTACGAACGCTGGCAGAGAGGTGGGACTCCCCGATACTGCGGCGGTGGATACAGCTCGACACCACAGTGGGGCGCTAATTTTTTGTGTTTAAATTATTATGTATTGTATAGTGTCAATTTTATTTCGTGTATTTACTAACATATTTTCTTAAGAATTATTGTTACTAACATATTTTAGTTTTAGTTTTGTGTATGGAATTACGGTTCTGAATTAAATTATTATTATTATTATTAGTCGTCTATTTAATGACTTTATCAAGCTCTGTTGCAGACTGTAGGCAAGCAAGCGAAGTATTATTTATAAAACAACGTTACAGAGGAGCCACTCCGAACTTCGTATCGTGTCCCTTTCACTCGTATGGCGTGTAATACGAGAGCGAAAGGGACGGAACGATACGAAATTCGGACTTCGAAGTTCGGAGTAGGCCCTCAGCTTTCCACTAACACTCGCACTCGCACAAATTTTATGCAACGTCGGTGGCAAACAAGCGTACGATCCACCTGATGGTAAGCGGCCACCGCAGCCTATAGACGCCCGCAACTCCAAAGGAGTCACGAGCGCGTTGCCGACCCTTTATAAGATTTTGAGGAAGCACAAATAACACGAATATAACGATACCGTATTTACGACGTTAATTAGTGAAGGTAAACCATTAATATGTGACCATGGGCCATGTTGCAGAATTACATTGGAACTAAATTCTTACAATGGCAATAACTTCCATGCTAGGCTGGCTTGGCAGTTATAGTGATGTTGACACCAAATAAGAAAATCAATAACTTCAAATTTTCTCGAAAAAGAATAGAATTCTTAATCAAGCGAAAAAAGTAACTCAAAAGAATAAATAATTACATAATTATAAGACTTCAAAGTTTTAAGAGGGGGCATACTCTGTCCCTTTTACGCAAAACGCAACTTTATATGGGAACGATCGTCATTTACTATGGCGCTCGTGGTCAGTGACGTCACTGATTTGTCGCACTTTCTCTCTCTATAACCAGCTAAATTAAAACGGTCGTTTGTTCGTTATTTTTTGAGATGTTTGAATAGGATTTTCACCATTTGGCATAGTTTTTTGCCTTGTTTCTTCTGGAGCAGTCTTATGGAGTAGTCATATTTTATGGCCTTGTTTCTTCTGGAGCAGTCTTATGGAGTAGTCATATTTTTTTGCCTTTTTTCTTCTGGAGCAGTTTTATGGAGTAGTCATATTTTTTTGCCTTTTTTCTTCTGGAGCAGTCTTATGGAGTAGTCATATTTTTTTGCCTGGTTTCTTCTGGAGCAGTCTTATGGAGTATTCATATTTTTTTGCCTTGTTTCTTCTGGAGCAGTCTTATGGAGTAGTCATATTTTTTGCCTGGTTTCTTCTGGAGCAGTCTTATGGAGTAGTCATATTTTTTTGCCTGGTTTCTTCTGGAGCAGTCTTATGGAGTAGTCATATTTTTTTGCCTTGTTTCTTCTGGAGCAGTCTTATGGAGTAGTCATATTTTTTTGCCTTGTTTCTTCTGGAGCAGTCTTATGGAGTAGTCATATTTTTTTGCCTTTTTTCTTCTGGAGCAGTCTTATGGAGTAGTCATATTTTTTTGCCTTGTTTCTTCTGGAGCAGTCTTATGGAGTAGTCATATTTTTTTGCCTTGTTTCTTCTGAAGTAGTCAAATATTGAGTCAACATCCCTATTGTCGTGGTTTATTCGAATAAAACAAAAACGTACAAAACTAGCATCCGTACTGTATTCTAGAAGATCTCACGGTTCGATATAATTGCCATGCGATCAGTAATAATTAGAATAATAGTAATGTGTTGGATATTAAATGATAAATGACAGTAGTGTATTAGACTGAGAGAGAGACTCGCTTGACTGAATATGTACTGAAAAGGTTCTCGTAGAATACGCGCCCAGTTCACGCCGAGTACACACGAAAAGCAGCCATCAACGCAATGCCGGTATTCTTCACTCAAAGCTGGTATATACCGCGGAATACACGCGTTTACGTAATATTACTTATGAAGATTTGTATTTTCCTACCGGAGAGCAGCCCGTGTCTGTAAGGCTTATACAACGAATATCCTGTAATGACATCGGCCTTTTTAACAAGAGTGTAAATAGCTCTTAGGGGATTTTGTTGCTTACGTAGAAAGAGACAATGTTTCATTAGATTTAGAATATTCATGTGTTTTTGTTTCTTTACACGTTGTCTGCAATGTATACCCTGAACTGGATTCAAATATACCTTTATGAGAAAATTCTATCTATATTTTAACTTTTTGTCAAAACTAATAATAAGTCTCTGTTAAATATTTATTGCCGGCATTACCTTTTGTCCACATTCATCAATTACTCGTTGAGACGCCTCCGAGGAGTTGCTAAGGCCACCTTTGTCCTCGTCATTACATCACCTCGGTGGTACCATTATATTGCATTGTCATCGAACTAACATAAGTTCTTTTTTCCTTTTTTTGTTGATATATTAAAAGACTTAAAACTAATACAAGACTTCGCCAAACTACGGAGCAGTTTGTTGGCGAATAAATTAAAACACACTCGTTCCTTAACTCCAATATATACCAAGCTCAATCGGTTGAGGATAACTGGTCTAAAATTCAGTTGCAAGATTAGCCCGGAGCACACAATATACATAAAAAAAACATTGCAAGTTGATTAAAAGCTTGCAAAATAACGTGTAATTAACAAAGTAGGTACTTTTTGTATCATTGACCGAGGGCGTGCGTCAAATAGACATCATGGCGAGTCAAATAGACCTCCAGGCAACAGTCTATTCCTCTTACTTTCTTAATTACGAAGCTCAGTAAAGACTTGTCCAGGGCCGGAGGCAGCGCGCGCTCACTAGGGATTTGCTTGTATCTTACCTTTACTAACTTGAACAAGCGAATACTTTTCCTTCAGGCGGTTCCAAGAGATTCATGACTTCTAACCAGATTAGGGTTCATGTTGAAAAAACATGCGAAATGTAAATGTTTACTATTAGAATGTTATGGACATAAAGGGGAAAATATAGTTGACACAGTTCTTGCAAAAAGCATATCAAACGATTCGATTTCCTTATCTCGTATTTGGTAATACGTAAATACAGTTTCGATATGTTTTGTTGTCGAACTACATTTTAAAGACCTATTGTTTTTTTTCCTCGTTTTTTCTCTTTCTTTTTCATTATTTACCACTCAAATTTACTTAAGTATGTTAAGAATTATCACTGTAACAGGCGTATTTTGAGAGAAAATGACTTACTGTCGAGTTACTTCGGCGTTTCTTCTCAGCAGTGGTCTCTTGAGAAGCGCTAGTAGTCTTTGCCTTGTAAAAGTGCTATTGCGGCCTGGTTACAGAATAAAGTTCATTTATATTTACATTTTTTTTTTTTATTGATTCGTCAGCAACAGGGATATCCTCTGCAGCTCAGTTGGTGAAGAGCAATGGACGCGTCCCAGACGTGGCGTGGGTTCAAACCCACTTTTAGCGATACGTTTAATCCACTACTATTTAAAATAGAATAAAGTTCATTTATTTCATTTATACAAATTCTTTATCCAGCAAAATTGTTTTGCCGAAACTTCCCGCTTGCAGTGAATCACACGAGAGAAACTTGCAACTCCATCTGACACATGATAATGAATGTTACGAGTCTGGTTCCCATTTGATTTTAACATGTTTCGTGCTCTAGTTATGGCTTTAGCGCATAAGTCTGAGTCTACCTATTATACATATTAATTGCATTTGTTTTATATCCCCGTACACGCTCCTCTCACAGCCGGGCGAGCATTCGCCGTGCATGGAGGCGAGATAGTAATCCTAATCAAAACTATTAATAAATTGACAGCTGTGATCGTCACACGAAAGTGGTTCTAATGTTAATATTGTCAATATCTAAGAAGAAAACGGACAGTATCGTCAATTTGTTACGGGACGCTTTAAACAACGTGGATTCGTGCCGCTTTGGACTGTGCAGCCTGTTTTTGAGGTTCAATTTACGGAAAGAAAAGCTTGTTCTACAATCGAGTGCACCCGAAGCCGTATGCAGGGATGCAAGCGCCGGCAGAACAGGATTCTTTCTTTATTTGATTGACTTGTTTTGTTCCCAAGAGCTCAGCGAGCAGAGCGAACAATTTTGACATGGCATGCTAAACAAATGATGACCAAGTTTATTTTCTACATGTTTTGAATAAATATCGGTTTGGGACGCTACTATGTCAAACGTAGTGAGTGATCCTCTACGTAAATAGGAACGCAATTAAGTAACTCAGTCAGAAGTGTAGTAACGGCGTATTGTTGATTTTTATTATAGTCAGCAGCTTGCACGAATGTCGTGTCGTGTGACGGCGTCCTAACAGCTCGGTAAGATCCACGGCCAATAACGAAGTTAATATTAAGAAAGTAGTACGAGTTCACTCACACCGACTCTGAGGCTTACCGTTGTTTTACTTAGAACAAAGCAGTTGTTCTCGTGGAGACTGACCGCAGCTGCGGGCGCTAATGCGGCGCGGGGCTAAAGGATTATTGAAAAAGTTGACGACTTTCTAGAATTAAGGGTATCCTTAGTTACAAAGTGCCTTTTGTATACTTATGTGCTCGTTCTCGGGTGGTGGTACGGGGGGCAGCCGCGCGCGCGCTCCCGGCTGCGGGCCAGGGATCGGATACCGGTATTTTCTCCATATAAAAATACCGGTATTATTACGGTCACCGGTTCATTATTTCATTTTTAATGGGACAATCTAATAATACGATGTTGTTACCTAAATACATGATTCAGCCCTACGTAAAGAGCAAAAAATACACCCAAAATATTGGGCTAATTAAGGGTTCTTAAAAAATACCGGTATCGGTCCCTGCTGCGGGCTCCGCATCAGATTTTACTTTATGAACAAGAACATAAAAAGCTATTTTATGCATCCTTCTCTCACGAACGACTTTACGAGCATGAGAAGCGAGAAGATATTTTTTTTTAAGTTTGGGACTCGACATTTTAGTGGAATTTATATGTAACATTTAAGGCGGGTGTAGCGAGTTTTGAAATGTTTTTTAATTTTTATCTGACCTTAAACTATACACTTCACCCACCAATACGTAGCCAGATACATCAGCATTTCCGACCATTTTTCAGAAAAAGAAGTCTTATGAAGAATACAGGCAGTAGTCTGGACAATTAAATAATGGTTTCTATGATCGTTTTGTATGTTAAGAAACTGAACAATGTGGATCAGCGGGGTAACCACGTAGCTTTTGTTCTACCGTTAGATAGATTTTAATGTCAAATTTTAATTGTCACCTCATACATTTTTACTTCAAAACTGACAGTAAAATCTATCTACCGTTAGTACATAAAGTTACGTGATTCGCCTGCAGCTTATACATTTATCCTTCAAGTTTGACAGTAAAATCTATCTACCGTTAGTACATAAAATTACGTGATTCGCCTGCAGGATTACGGTCGGTACATCAATCGATAAGTCTTTAGTAACGGTGTAACGTTGCACGTACATGTTTAATTTTACACTTCAGTTATTATTATTAATTACAAATGAAATTATATATTTACACAAAATTATTGAATTATATTTTAGTTTTATTATTTACACTAAATTATTCATTTAATTACTATTTATTCAATCAATTCATTTACTTATACACAAATTAATCAAATTATACACATTTTATTAAATTGTAAAACTAATCTATTTTAATTGATTAAAATATGATTAAAACAAGTAGATAATAATTAATTAAATAAATAAAGCAATAAAATAATATAACCTATTAAAATAAATATAGTAGGTAATAAAAATAAAATAATATAAAATGCGTTACGCGCTCATACTATTCTGCGCGACTGTACATGGCCCCACCGCGCGCTGCATACCTAACGTCATGGAAATTTCTCGATGCAGCGGCGCGGGCGCTGCCCCGCCAGTCCGCGATCCGCCGCCTTCAACAACAGACCCGTGCCGCAGTGCACACGAAAATACATACGTGTCGTCTCGCATTGCGTGCACTTTTTGCAATTTATAAGCCATATTTTATTTGGTGGTCGCGGACACCTTTCGAGGCGACATTTCTTCGCCAGGCACCAACAGAAATTGGTGAAATCAGCACCCACGTAATTGGTAAGTGCAGTGCAAAGTGTTGAACGCAATTTTAATAATTATTTAGTACATAGGTAGCTTAGCTTTAGCAGTAAAGTAGCTTACTTGTGATCACTCCCTGATTATATGTAATTCAAATAATTTCATTTGTTGCTAAGTGCATTAGTAGCTAAATGACTTGCAATTCCTTTGTTCGTGGTACATGCATACATACCTCTTGAGACTTCCTTCTTCTTGTGCTTTCGCTTTAGGCTTTTTGTAACTCCGCTCTGCTTTGTGAACACAACACACGCTTACGCTCACGGTGCACCGGCTTTCTCCTATCATGGTCCTAGAAGACAGGGTGTTCACGAAAGCAGAGCGAGCAGAGTCCAAATTCTAAAACTGTGCATATTCCACAGGGTGCGTCGTAATATTTCAAAATTGAAACCGCACAACCACCATCCTGGCGGCCTGGGGCTGGAACCCTTGACGTTCGCCCGCCGCCGTTCCTGCTCCTCATCACTGCTGGCCGAGCGTGACCCCAGCATCTGTCCGCCGCTGACCAGTCAGGAGAGTACCGGATCTACGGCGGCAAAAACTAGACAGGGCATAGACCACCCCACGACCCTAACTATTGTTTGCGGGACTTGTGTCCCGAATATATATATTTTTTTGATGATGAATTGGTAGCCTTATTTAACCCCCCCTACCACCGTCACAACGGATGTAAGGTTTCTCTTCGGAAAAAAAGTATTCACAATAATTCTCAAAGTGAAATTGTGTAAATCGCCTTTCTATAATTCCCGTTGGGTTGTTTCCCGTACATTATGTATAGGAAGGGCTGCTCCGAGTCCCCGAGGAATGAATAATACATATAATTCGGAAGACATTCCTCGAGCCGTAATAAATCGGTGAAATAACATATTCCTCTCAATTGCCGAGCTTCAGGTCAATTCAGTTCGACATTTTGTTTACCATTATGATAATTTCAATGTATTGAACGCACTCCTTCAAATAGGTACCCTAGCATATAGTGGAAGCGATCGCGTTTAATTTACGATATTAGTATGCGATATGTCGATTCGAATCGACCTCCCTTTTGCGAAGTGATTCGGAATACGTATTATTTACCATAGTTTGGTAGATAGATATATCATGAAGTAACATTCATTCGGTTTCTGATTCAGATGTACCTATTACTGAGTTTTTTCTATTTGAAAACTACTAATAATTCTATGCATTTGTTTAGTTTCGTGGGGTTGGTTCTCCGATATAAACCAATTGGGTACTTGACAGTTTTTATATTAAAAATGCTATGCAACCTACCGAATCCTTCACCGGAATAGACGATGAAACGGAGCAAACTGTTTTGTCTCCAAAATAATGCTTTAGTTTTTAAGTACATAATGCGTGTATGTTAGCTATAAGGTGTATTTGTCTATTATGGGCATTTGTAGCTTGAAATAAATTATTTATTACTAGCGCCCCGCCCCGGCTTCGCACGCGTGCAATGCTGATGCATGTATTATACATATAAACCTTTCCCTTGAGTCACTCTATCTATTAAAAAAAACCGCATCAAAATCCGTTGCGTAATTTTAAAAAATTAAGCATACATAGGGATATAGGGACATAGGCACAGAGAAAGCGACTTTGTTTTATACTATGTAGTGATTATTATCAGGATCACATTCTTCGCTAATGGGTCTGCATACAGTGAATTTGTGGCGCCACACACATGCGAGCAAGTTTTGACGGCTGCCTATATTAATCTCAAGTCGAGAAGTATTTTCGATTGAACTTAATGAACTATAATTAATTGCCTCCGTGTTCTAAATTATAGGAATTGTGTATATCCTTCCCTACAGCTAGTTCAACAAGCACGGCGTCTAACGAGCCGTCAGGGGCAGTAACCGCCGTCGTAACCGCGGTTTTATAGGCTGAGTTTAGGTACACCGGTGCGTTAACCCATGACTAACATTATCAAATCATTATCCGGTAGAAAACCGACAAGACAGGTAGGTTTTCTACTGTCAATTTTCCGCATACTTTTCATTCTAAATTCCGGAACAACATCTAAATAAAGTGGTCTGTCTCTTGTAAGTAGTTTCCAATTTCCCCTTACTAACCCATTGGGATTGCTTACCCACACACGCATAGATCACTCTTTTTTTTACCAAATACATTAAACGATAACATTTAAACGTCAACTTTATTTCGCATGGAACTAGACTGCTTTTCCAAAGCAATAGAGTAAAACGCGGGCTTACGACGTTATCCCTCTGATAGGTCCACTATAAAGGTGTCGCCACACGACGATCCAATTTAAGCGAAGGTTACACTCCGCAAACAGATTTTGCATACGGCCTGTGTACACGTACACTGCTCCAATTTTAATGTTGGCCGAGCTCTTTGGATAACGAGGTACTGTTATTTGTGTGCTGAAGGGAAATATTTTGACATTATTAAATAGTGTCGAATAAACGACACACACCAAATACATATACCAGATATTTTACCTAGTGGCGATATTGCCTTGACAAATGAAAAATTGTGTGTTTCCATGAAGAGAGGGTTGGTTTAACTGACATTTTTCTCACAAAGATTGAAATCGAATAAAAAACTTAGCTGTGTAGTGTAGTGATTTACGATTCAGGCAGTATTTAGATTTAAACTAATCGATAGTAAACGCATTCTGGAAACATCAAAAACAAATGTTTATTCTATTTGCAGAATACAGTGCCACGGGCCACAGGATCGCTTTGACATGCCTGCATGTCATGCGTGACAGCATGCATGCCATGCATGACAGCTAGCAGCTAGCAGCAGCTTAGCTAGTAGTAAATTTAGAAAATATAAACATAATAATTTCAAAGTTATGCATTAACAAACTAAATGTCATAAAATTGAACTATATCACAATACATATTTATGATACAAGTGTGGAAAGTACACTTTTTCACAATAAATGTCAGTGATCAATCTTGAAACCGACATAAGTTGGGAAAAACCAATATTTCAACAGGAATATCATACAACATTTTATACGTATATATAATACAAATATAATATAGGTACGTAGCTTTTAAAGAAAGAAAGAAAAAACATATATTCGTGGCACAGACACAGTACAAATTAACATAACACCAAAATACAGAAAATAGCCACGAAATGGCCCCAAATCAGCATAGTGCTAGCCATTGGCTAGCGCTGGTCTTCCTTTGGGACCACGAGAAGCCACGAAAGACAAAAAACACTAAAGTCACAAACAACATAACAATTAAATAAATGTCATAATTTACAATTTAAACAGACAAGAACAGATAAACATGAACGCGACCTTAATCAATCTCAATCTTTTCATTAGCAATTTGTGCTCCGATTCGAATGTCTGGCGGCATCAAGTCACTACCTTTCACAATATTTTCCATCATTTATTCGATATTATATTCACTCAAAGTATTTAAAATACCACACCAAACTAGAAGTAAATAAACAGACAGAATATTAAAGTAGAAAGGCGGCAAAAAAAATCGAAAATCATAGTCTCGTCTATACTTTGTTGTTGTTTACTCGGTCCGAAGTGGACTGGTGGACTCCATGTGTCAGAAAATTTAAATGTCAGGAAATTAAGACGTGAGAAAACAATAAAATAATCTTTTATTAAACAATTATATGTATAAATAAATATAAAATGCTGACTATTTAATTTTTGAGTAAGACTAAAATATTTACAAATAAACTAAAATGAAACATATATGTGACTGGCCGTTTTATTTTTATTCTAGTTGCATACAGACTTTTGTCTTTGATGGCAAAATTTTAAAAAGGCGGGAATAGGAACGACCATTGAGAGCGCTGCATGGTACGCTGTCACCCAGCTGTCACTCATCATCATATATTTAAGAGCCTAGCCTAGCTCTTGTCGGTGAAGTAATCGCCTTTCTGTTCGGTTCTCCGCCAAGGCTTTGAGCTCCTGATACATTACATCGACCTTCTCTTTTGCTTGATCTATAAACGCACGTCTCAGTCTTCCCCTGCCTCTCCTCCCCTCTATCTTTCCTTCAATTATGATTTTTATGTAATTATCATGTCGTATCAGGTGCCCCAGCATGTTTCCTCTTCTGCTCTCGATCGTCCTCAAAAGTAGTCTCTTCTCTCCTATCAAATCCAGAACCTCTGTGTTTGTTTTTCTTTCTGTCCAGCTTATAGCTTCCATTCACCTCCAACACCACATCTCAAAAGCACTTAGTCTCTCTATCTCGCTGAGTTAATGTCCAAGTCTCGCTCGTATATTGTTAAAATAAATGAATTAAATTGAATTGAAGTTCAGTAATAAAAAAGTTACCACCCCTTCTAACTTTATGACATGTAGTTATAATCCTGTACATAATTTCCTAAAAAATATTTTCTATTTCACGAAACTGTTGGTATTAGGGATGATTTTCAATTGGCAAGTTGCTCGAATTTAAACTTGACTTGATGTTTGGACCCTTGTCACTGATCATAAAATTGTTCACAAACTTGTTATCCGCGCGGCTCTGTCTCGTAGTTGCTAATTGAGGTAAATATGCACGACTACGCTATATTGTTTAGTTTGGAATAATTTGCATTGTGGAAAGTTCAAGAAATTTGTATTTCGAAATTGCGCCCCAGATTGAGTGACTTTGACTGCGGTTTTACTAGTTTAGCCACATAAGGCTCTGCTTTATACCTCGCTATGCTATGTTCTGAACGGTTTTGTATTTTTATTGAGATGTATAAATAAAGAGTAAGTATTTGTATTGTATATGGAAGACACTAAGACAAAACTTTGTCTTCTTTGTAGATAGACAGTAATTATAGATTATACATAAATTTGTAGTTAGGGTTCCGTACCAAAATGGTAAAAAAAGAACCCTTATGTTAAACCCTTAGCAGCTTAGTTCATTAGCAGGGAAAACTCCATGTAATATAGATGTGTTAGATGAAATTGAAAGATTACGTCGATTGAAATGAAGTAAATTTAGATTTATTGTTGAATATGAAATATATCAACAATCGAAACAATTGGTCACCTATAAGTTATTTTTTATTGTAGTCTTGAGACTAAAAATACAGAAAATAAATTTGTAGTATAAAAAAACTAAAACAACGCGCTTTAATAGCAATCGAACTAATAAGTAGAAAATGATATTGAAGTATAGGAGTTTGCATACTGCAATAGAAAGTCCAACAATCAATTATGACTAATTAATTTAGAACAAAATCAATATAAAAATTAAAACTTTAACAAAAATAATCAAATATAGTAAAAAGGTGGGGTGATTTAAATTAAATGTGAGAATTATCTCAGCTGCTATTTGCAAAATTAGAATTATTATGAAAGTGTAGTTCATGTTAGGATTGTTAATATTTGAATTTTCATATTGATTTTATTCTAAATTAATCAGTCATAATTGATGGATTTTCTATTGCAGTATGCAGACTTTCCTATACTTCAATATTATTTTCTACTTTTTAGTTCGATTGCTACTACAAGGTGTTTTGTTTTTAATAGTATTTATGAAGTCAGGCGTTACTTTGCGGAGTTCCGTAATCAGTTTCGAAAACAATACTGATTCGCCATTCCGCTAAGTAACGTGCAGGTCTATTAAGTACTCATGGTTGGTATAAAGTGTTTTTCATTTTGCATTAAATAATTATTTACAATTCTCTAAGATTAACCTTGAGCACTTACTATATTTCTCGTGGGATAACTACACAAATGTTTTATAACAAACCAATATTTCCTATCTGATCCTCGTACCCTGAAGCGAAAAAATATTATCGAAAAAAAGCCTACAACACAATAAATATCAGCCCAATCAGAAATTATTTTACCCGATATATATCAAGCTTTTACCATAGATTTGTTTGTGACTTGTAACGACATTGAAAACGTACATGCCCACTTCGATATGGAGTTGCACCAGTGTCTTGATCTTTCGGAAACTTTTGTAACAAAACTGAACTCCTGAAGGGCTACCGCGAACCGAAAACGAACGAAGTTCGAATATCTCCCTCTCTGTCGCACTTGCTAATTAGTGCGGCAGAGAGGGAGATATTCGAACTTCGTTCGTTTTCGATTCGCGGTAGCCCCTCTGATTGCGCAAGTGATATATCAGTACAATTGTGCGTAACTCAACCGAACTTTTTGAAATTAAATCGGTTTGCGCTCTGTATGTTAGGCTCGGCGCTAGTGGAAGCGGGTACTTCAAAAAAAAATCAAGTTCAAATTGTTCAGTGAAATGGGCCTTCCGATTGGCGGGCGCAGTCGAGCTGCTTCAAGCTCGCATTGTTTAAGTTCGTGAATACCCCAGTAGTGGAACCGGATTTTTGTCCTAAATTGTTACTTATATAGAACATACTTTAAGCACATATGTAAAATAAAAGATAGAACGGGCGTTAGGTAAAAAACAGGTATTTATACGTTTTTATTGCTGATATACGACTATAGAATTTAAGTGCAACACTTTTGCCTCATCGATATATGATGTGTTTGTCGCTTTAGGTTATTAAGTTTGTAGATTTTTAGCCCGGTGTTTAGTTAAACTAGGATTAGCTAAATGCATTTTCTCGTTTACCGGAATGCGACCTGCATATGCAAGTGGAATATTGTAATGAAATCTAAATTTTAAACAATATGCTACCTACTGTTTTTTGTAATTCTTATTCTATTTTTTTTATAAATCCGTTATATAATATTAATGGATATAATTACGGATATATCAAAATGTTAGCGTCAATCGTATTTTCAATTATTTTTATTTCGTGTTTTCCATAATTCAGTAATTATTTTTTAATTTTTCGAATTTATGATTAGATGACATTTATTTAAGTGTGACTACATTATACTGATACGTACATTCATATTATTGCAAAGAAATTGATTTGACATTCTATTAAATTAGAATAATATCTATTACTGACGTAAATAATATAAGTTCGTATAGGTTACGCTAGCTTTAATTAGTATTGTAATTGTTTACAATGAAGAAAAATATCAAATCTAAATCCCCTAAGAAAAAGCCCCCAAAAAGCCTCAAAGGTTAGCTGGAAGAGATCCCTCAAAGAGATAAGTTTTGCGATAATCGTTATTTATACCATGCCCCCAACGTAACAACAAAAAAGAAAAAAAACTTCAATATTACAAAAAGCTATTTTTGTTTGACGACTGGTCTAAAATCAAACAAGTCCACGGACCAGACCCTATGCGTTTTTTATGGCTTGTGAGTTCACAAAAAAATAGCCTAGAAGTATAAAAAGACTTTGGTAAGAAGAAGATTTTATAATATTAGCTATTTGACGACCGGTTTAGCCTAGTGGGTAGTGCACCTGCCTGTGAAGCTGACGGTCCTGGGTTCGAATCCCGGTCAGGGCAAATATTTGTATGATGAGCAGGAATATTTGTTTCTGAGTCTTGGATGTTTTCTACGTATTTAAGTATTTATATCTATTAAATATATCGTCGTCTAGTACCCATAACACAAGCCTTCTTGAGCTTACTGTGGGGCTAGTTCGATTTGTGTAAGATTGTCCTCTAATATATATTTATTTATTTATTTATAAGGCCATTAAAAAATTAAAATAAATTAAAATGTTATGAAGTCTCATTATGCTAAGTGTATTGATAATTCCAATATAGTGATTAAAGGATATGACGCTTAAAGTAAAGTGTTATATAAAGGAGCCATTTATTGCTTTAATTGTGTGTAATCGAAATAACACGTTTAATCCAAAAAATATTTGTGAAATCTATGATAACAGACCGAGATAACCCTGTTCTAGATAGTAACGAAGAGAAAAGGGCACGATACTTGTTCATTCACACAGAAAATAGCCTAAACATAAACGTGTGTAGGAATTAAATAAATTGTTCATGAAAATAATCCTTTTTTAATAATTGCACATGTTATTTCGTTCGGGTTCTCTTTCATACTCAATCATACGTCAACTCATTCGGCATTCCAAAACAATTCAAACTCCATTCGAACGTTCCTTATGCATCATCTAGCAGCCAGCACCTTGCACAGCCATCAACAAGTACCAATCCCACATGTGAGTGTTCCTTAACTGACAAGGACCCTATTGAATACGCATTACATACAGACAACGTCAAGAGCAAATAAAATGGGTACACTTGTAACACATTTCCTTACAAATTGAGCTCTTTTAAATGCTCCTGACTGTACTGACGTTGGATTCGACGACACACCCCGGCAGTTTCGTGTTAATAACTTTTCTAATAAGTTAAAATTAAAATATTAAATATAATAAATATTTGCGACAATCTTACACAAATCAACCTAGTCTCAAACTAAGCAGAGCTTGTATTGTGGATACTAGGCAACGATATACACTAATATAAGATGAACAGATACTTAAATACATAGAAAACATATAAGACGCAGGAAAAAATATTCGTGCTCATCACATAACTAAATTTCCCGGCCGGGACCAGAACCCAGGACCACCAGCTTTGTAGGCAGTACCAACTAGGCTAAAGCCGTCCTCCACCAGTTCCAATTAAAATTAACTTGACAGGATTCGCTTCCCACGAGGATGGGTTGACCTTCTCCGAGAAATTACGAACTGTACGAGTGACCCCGCAGCACCAGTTATAGTTATCTTTTACTTTTACCTATTTCCTTCAGAACTCTTGAACCCTTGATGTTTGAGGACATACATTTCGTTTCATATTGACATTTCATTTCATATCAAAGTGGATAGTCCCAGTATGATTGCGCGGAGGCCAAAGTGGCCGGCCGCGCTTCACGCTTCCTTGTCCCTCGCCACCGAGGTCGACACATTTCCAATAGTTCTGTTTGAGTACAAGTTGTGGTCAACTTCTTGTTTACCACTAACTTAACTTTATTTGTACCCCTATTGAAGGACAAAATAAATAACCGATCCCTCCACATTCCTACACAGACCTGGAATTTGTTCATATTTTATGTAAGAGCAATGCTTTGTCAAACAATCCGGTTTCATTTGAGTTTATCACACACAGACTCTTAGAATGATGGTCATAGTGAAATCGATTTAAAGTTCAAGTCGATTTTTATATTCAATCATTGTCTGTACTACTGTTTACTTTATCGGCACAGTGACCCAAAGATCTTGACCTTCGAGACGAGAGCACGCCACCTTTCTCAATCCTGCGCAGCTTCCTGCCAGTCCGGAACCTGAAGCTGCCGCAGGCCCGCTTCCACACTGTCCTGCCAGCGATACCTGGACCGACCAACAGGGCGGCGACCACTCGGTCGACCCAAGTATGCTCTCTTGACTGCTTAATCCTCTCTCAATCTCAGTAGATTACCAAACCAGCGAAGCCTGTGTGCTTTTGTCTCGCCAATGATATTAGGTTCAATGATTTTAGGCTGCACATCGTATTGGTTATAATATATTATATTATATACATAAAACGCTCTCCAACGCATTGTTAATACAAGCCGAAGAAGGATTATATAAAATAAGAATAATAAACGGAAGTCGGGTCGTAATAAATGCGTCCGAGTGGTTCCGCAGCTTCATGTCCTTTCAAAAGAAATACGATGACGTGTGCCACTTCAGAGAAACAACACAGTTTATTTGGCATTACAGAATTGAACATTTCTTTTTATTTTATTTTGGTTACCTAGGAGCAATGAATGTAGTAGCGTGAGTCGGGTCGTGCTAAATAATTAATTTCCAAAAAGTGACTGAACTGAACTGCCATCACAGGTCGTCTCATTACTTGACCTTTGTCTACAGTCGGTCACGTTAACATTTGTACTTCTTTATTACATAAGCCAGTATTAAAAACAACTTGTGTATGAACAAGCCCTTGCTTTATCTACTTTTGGCTAACTTAGGGTCGGTTGTACAACTTACTTTAGTCAATAAAGCAATTTGTGGGACATCGGGACCACCAAAGAAACTACTAAATAAATTAGTCTGTGAACCTTATTTCGTAGCAAGAAAGGCTCAATTGGATGAGCTGGGTTTCTCTGGAGAGATAGGAATTGATTTGGTGTAAGCCTTTGTACATTATTAGTTTTTAACATAGTTTATGGTCGCCAAAACTCCAGATAAAGTTTATTGGAGTAATAAGATTGCGGCAGTTTTATTTTACTGGCACAAATGTAAAGAGTCCCTTCTAAAATACTAGATACTACAGAAATAAACCTCATTATTCACACAATCACAGCACTGTTATCTATCAAGTTATATTTATATTTGGCACTAGGAACTCACTGGTTATCTCGCCAAGATAAATTAAATGGAGCAAGAAAGGTTCGTTCTGACAACACCAATTTCAGATTCGCAGAAACACTGTGAACACACTGCTCGACCTTCGTTTTATTATCATTGCCTTAACGAAACAAATGTGGACCAGTGCGTAGCGGCGAGTCTCGGCCGGGCCCGGCCCCGGGGACCCCCGAGCCAGACAAATGAGCTGGCATTTCCGATCCCTGGCGAATTAAATAAACTTTTTTCAATAACTTTTTTTCTTCGGTAGGAGCAGTGCGTGACCGCTCAGAGCGACCTCGCGGATGCGTAATTGCCCCATCAAAAAATTTAATGTACCTTAGTCCCGTTACTCCTCAAGAAGTCTACAAATTAATTAAGCACTTAAAAAATAAAAAGAGTTTTGGCCAGGATGAATTTCCACCATTCTTAATAATAAAATGTGCTGAAGAATTAACTCTTCCGTTAACGCTATTTATTAATCAATCTTTTGATGAGGGCATATTCCCAGACTTGTTATAGATTTCTATTATTAAACCAGTATACAAAAACCGTCCAAGTGCGTGTCGGGCCACGCACAGTGTAGGGTTCCGTAGTTGCCCGTCCATCACTCCACCGGTCATATGCGGAATTACGGACCCGTAGAAAGGTTTTTACTGATCTTAGTACTGATGATGTACTTTTTTGAGATGTTGTGTAGTATACATATTTTTGCCCTTTACTTTTAAATTCATCGTATATACTACTACCATGATTTTTTTCAAATGCCTAGTAGCCACCGTTTAGCTGGCAGGGGGGGCGGGGGACACTTGACCATAGCAAAAATTATCACTTCAAAGCTTAAGAGCGCTTTAATAAAATGTAACAGGTCCACTAGCGCTACTCGTAAATAATTGTGATTGTTTAAATTTAACGATAGCTATCTAAAAAAGGGGGCCGCTACGTACTGTATTTTGTATTTAAGTACGTTTTGAATCCATCAAACTAGTTATTACGTTGCTGGATTCGTCAATCTATGCGTCCAAAGTTAAAACGGCCGTTTTATTTTTGAGCTCATAGAGAGACGAATCTAGCAACGTAAAAACTAGTTTGATGGATTCAAAAAGTACTTAAATACAAACTACAGTACGTAGCGGCCCCCTTTTTTAGTTCTATTATATCGTTAAATCTAAATCATTACATTTATTTACGAGTGGCGCTAGTGGACCTGTTACATTTTATTAAAGCGCTCTTAATATCACGCCAACCGATTCTTGAATCAAATGCTTTTAGAAACCTTATAATATTTTTGAAAGAGCTATCCAACCGTTTATATCTTTTTTGCTTTTATTCTCACTCATGTAGTGAATGACACGCTAGTGAAAGGGACGGCACGATACGAAGTTCGGATTTCAAAGTTCGGAGTACCGGCTCTGTCGCCCGGTGTGCGACTGCCTAAAAAAGGAGTGTAATGTTTTCAGGGTACCCTGCTACATGTATATATGTATCTGACGACCGGTTTAGCCTAGTGGGTAGCGCACCTGCTTGTGAAACTGACGGTCCTGGGTTCGAATCCCGGTCAGGGCAAATATTTGTGTGATGAGCATGAATATTTGTTTCTGAGTCTTGGATGTTTTCTATGTATTTAAGTATTTATATCTATTAAATATATCGCCGTCTAGTACCCATAACACAAGCCTTCTAGAGCTTACTGTGGGGCTAGTTCGATTTGTGTAAGATTGTCTTCTAATATTTATTTATTTATTTTTTATTTATTTATGTATGTGAGATTCTTTGTCTGTGTGTGAGATATCGTTAAAATTAAGTACTTGAAAAGACGATATTAAAAATAGATATGTATTTTATATACGTATATATTTTTGATATCATCTGAAAAAAATACATACATAAAATAAACTGAGGCAGAACACATGAAATTCAATCCAGTGCCATATTTAGCAATAGCATAATTATGTTTAAAGATGGACAAAATGTGGTATTGCAGTGATAGGTTGCTAGCCCATCGCCAACAACACACTACAACCCGGTTCCCATAATCTACTCTTACGACACCCCACGGTAAGAAAGGGGAAGTGCTATTCTAACGCGGCACCACATGGAGGAAAAATAAATATTCTGTTTTTTAGTACCAACGTACGCAATAAATTTTATTCTAACCAAAAACTCAGGTTAGTGTAATTGCTTTCACCTCGAATCGACATTGCTCAACGTTTCGAGTAATATCTCCCTTTTAATATATGTCTATCTACTGTCACACAAAGCTATTGTTCAGTAAAGCATAAGACAGTATTGTAAAGCCTGTAATCGGGCGTCCTTTAGCCTTTTTTCATCTTCCTCGGGGTCATAGCCGGTAGCCGGTACCTACTTCCTTTATTAAACTCCGGAAGATACTAAATCGGCATACCTAAAGATGGATGTAACGGCTCTGACGTGATATTTATGTATTTACCTTGTTTACCGCCCACACATATTTGAAATGAAATGAAATCATTTATTCTTAAATTTAGGCATGTTACATGCACTTATGAATGTCAAAAAACTACTACCGGTTCATAAAATAAACCTCTGCCTCGAGAAGAACTGGCGTAAGAAACTCGGCGAGGTGTCATTTTTTCAAAACAATATACAATGTATATAAAATAACAGTATCATAATACTACAGAATTCAAATGCTACAATATAAACATACATAATATATATTTTTTAATATTAAGGACAAAATATTTCTGTGTTAGATTACTTGTGCGGGGCGGCATGATATAATCGTTTATCTTGTAATATGCTTTTGAAATGAAATGAACGACAGACTTAAATTTAGAATCCGTAAGTTCAGTAATGTGTCTTGGAATTTTATTGTAGGATTTTATACATTTTTATAAACTTTTGTGAGGTAGTCAACTGTTGTGCACCCATATCTCCGTTGACAACTCGCTGAGACGACAGTTCTGCCACGAACATGCAGCCCCTGTCGAAACGTCGGTAAAAAAGGTAAATACGTAAATATCGCGTTCGTTCACATAAATCTTGAAGTAAAGCGCGAGAGTTTAAATTGTTACACTAAATAACCAAAATTAAAACGGATTGTCAAATGCTTTTGCTAAAATGAAACGCAATTTCTCATGCTGTTGACTGACCCATCACATCAAGGCGTGTCGAGCCTAAAGACATTTATTACACTTACAGTCGGCTTTTTGCTATCTACCATGGGCACACCCAGCATTTTTAGGGGGAGGGTGGGACAAAAAAAATAAACTAAGTAGTAGGAAATTAAACTACGCTTTTTCGGACTCCATAGTATTTATATTCATATTAATGGTATTAGTCATACACTGTCATAGTATAGGAGAAGAGATTACATGTCATATTAAAGTAATAGAATAAAAATTAAAAACATTTTAGTAAATAATAATAATACACGTCCGTCCGTCCGCGGCTTGGCTCGGTATACTTTAGTACTATAAAGATGTACTTTGAAATCAGTATACAGGTCAATTGTGCCAAGAAAACGGTAAAACAAAATATTGAAAAATATATTTTTTATATCATTTATTTATCGACACGTAAAGAAGGGACGCAATTTTTCTTTCTTTCAAACGCCATCATGTTGGGGTATCATTAGACGGTTTGTTCAAAAATATTGTGGGGTTTGTAAAACCATTTTTGATTAATAAATCCATTTGCGTGATATTAAGCTTGAAAATGATAATTTCTGTTATGGTCGTCACCTGACTGTGGCTTTTTAGGCCGGGCCCAATAAAGCAATAGGAGTGCGTTGGAGAGTGGCCTGGGGACAATCCAGGGGAAAACCTCCGACACGACTACGCGGGTGGTTTTACACATTGAGCGGTTTCAACCGTTTTAATGTTATTGGTTAAAGAGAGAAAGCGCGACAGATCAGTGACGTCATTGACCACGAGCGCCATATTAAATGACGATCGTTACAATACAAAGGTGCGCTTTGCGGAAAAGAAACAGAGTATGCCCCCTCTTAAAACTTTGAAAACTTATAATTATGTAATTATTTATTCTTTGTTACTTTTTTCACCATTTGATTAAGAAATTTATCCTTTTTCTAGAAAATCCGAACTTAATGATTTTCTTATTTGGTGTCGATATCCCTGTTGCCTTAAATATTTTTGATAAAGTAATAGTTTGCTATCTTGATTATGTTTGAGATTCTTGTTGATAACAAATGAAAAGTCGGTCTGACGGAGAAAATTATTAAGTTTCAAACAGTTTTTATGAATACCCTAATAATTACCGTTGCAGATAAAATATGCTAAAAACTTTACTCCATTTTACTGCAAATTGATCATTTTATTTTCATTTAGTGCATCAACAGTTATTTTACATAATTAACATTTTAATTCGAAACACACCAAGACAATTTTCTAAAATGAATTTGTCACTTTCTTTTTTATGGTTTTTATGGTTTTTATTGTTTTTATTGTTTTTAGTATAAAATCATACTCTGATAAATAAAGAATAATTTAGAAAACTCATTTCACTAAATATTTTAATAAAAACTGTTTGTTTTATTCCATTTACTGAATTGGCTATTTCATGCCACTTTTCATAAATCATCAATCATTTATTTGCATAAAACATGGTAGTTACAAATGTGCTATAACTTAATAAATAGCAATATAGTCTTACATGTTTTGCCAGATGACATGCAAATATTTATAAAATGAGTGATTACATATTATTCCAATTAATTAAATAATGTCAATATTGTATTTAGTATTTAATAGCCACGACTAATTTGGTTTCTTTTCAAAAAATGGTTAGTGGAGCAGAAACATTCAGTTAGTAGCCAATGCGAGAGTTTGCGCTTGAATTCCTTAAGAGGCAACTTTTTTATTTCGTTCGGGAGAGCATTAAATATTCTTTCTCCTCTAGAAGTTGACGGACTCAAGAACTAGCTTTCAACGTCCCTAGATACGTATTTGTGCTGCACGTCTATAAGAGACTATCTGCGACGATCAAACAAAACTATCTTTTAGCGTATTCAAATTAATTCACTCTAAATAGCTTAACTTACCCAATGTGGATAGCATCATTTTCATGTCTCGTTCTCACAAATTATACGTCTCGGAGAGGAAGTAAGATACTCGTGCATCAATGTACCTTGTCACTTTAATACAAGACACTTATTTCTAACAAACGCGCTTCACTCTTGCAGTAACAATTGAAAGTGACAGGGTTCTACGATCACCGCTGCGCTGCGCGGGCGCAGCGGCGACGAGTGAAAGTGCTCCAAATTACGGATATTTCCTTAGCAAAAATGCTAACGCGGCATTATGTGCGCTAATTCAATCCATTTAAAGAACTTTTTTAATTGACAATTTCCTCTTTTAAGTCAGAATGCAGTTGGATTTTTCGACGGTGCTAACACAGCTCCGGCAGCCGTGATCGTCTAGTGGTTAGGACCCTACGTTGTGGCCGTAGTAACCCAGGTTCGAATCCTGGTCACGGCAGTGATACACTGTCGCGGCGGAGCAATTTTTTTTTATTACTTACAACTTATACATTCATACAGGTAAAAAAGGAGCATGGTGTGCACCCGACCATATTCTTGCAATGGCATTCTTAGGTACAGAATCCATTCATTTTCTCAAATTCAATACATACACACACGTACATAAGCCAGCTATACTCTTTGTAGCCTACATCTACAAAGTATTAAAAACAAAAAAAAACTGAAAACATGTTCCCACAAACTAGACCATCAAAGGAAGCTTGTATACAAACAAAACGAAAATGTTACCTAAGTCGGAAAAGCTAAAGAACAAAAAGAATTGACGCGTTACATTGAAACGAACTTAGCATATCTCGTGTAACTACGGAGCGGGATTATTGTATGTACGCTGGCGCCGCTGGGCCATGAACGCTCCTCTGTAGCCATCTGTCCAACAGTATATACATATTAAATCAATGTTTCACGTGTGGATCGATATTGACCACCGCTCGTTATTTGAGACCCAATAAGAAATGGGGAAATCTATATTCCAGAGGTGCAGTGGCCGTGTAGCCCATTGAGTCGACTGTCTGGCCGACATTAAAAAATATACAAACTGAATGCCGCCGTCTGCAGTCTAGACTTGCAGCGATGCAATAATTCCATCCTTTTACTTTTTTTAAATCAGATTAAAACACCCGGCGATGACGCTGTTAAAAGAATAATGATTGCCAATTACCTAAACCTCTTTTTCACACAAAATGAGTTTTTAATTTAAAAGCAAACCATCATCAGGCATATATTTATAAAACACAAATTTAAAAGATATCGCGCACATTTAAAAATTAAAATGGATATGGAAAATGTTATACATTTAACTAAGTAAATAAGTGAAAAATTAAATAAATGAACTTTGTTCTACAAGTATATATATAAGTATGGCAGTCGCCTTATATTTATAATTTTGAAATGTCTTTCCTTAAGTGTGCAGTGTACCTACTGTATTAATATTCAATCGACAACCTTTTTAAATTATATATTTCTAATGGATGTCTAATAATCAAATTACGCACTGAGCACTCTACACGGCCATTTGCGACAGTGTCGAAGCTAATTTTCGTCTGAAACCTAATTAGACAAAATATGCTTTATATGACATGAATAAAAAAATGCTTTTATTTCAGACCTTGTGATCCATAATGGGTCAGTAACAATAACAATACCGTATCCTATATTATAATATATATTTTATATAATGATGTTTATTAGAGATGGGTAATCTCGACTCGACATAAAACCAAAAAAAAATTATAATCCCAAACAGCTGATTACTGTCCTGTAGGGAAGTTCGCATGAAGATTTTTTACAGGACAATAATCTGCTAGTAGGTATAAAAGTTTAAAACCATTATTTATCCACCAATGTATTTCACCTGTGTTTGCAAATGAATCACTATGGCTATGATTATAAAATGTGTGATTGTTTGTTGCAGGCGGAGATGCGATGTTCGGCAACGCGAGCGAGGCGTGGGAGCCGGCTCGCCCGCAGCTCGCGCCGCTGCTGGCGCTGTACGTGCTCGTGTCTCTGCTGGGAGTCATCGGTGCGTACAATACGGTACAAGTGTCAGCCTTTGGTTAGAGGCTACCCACATTACAACGATGTTCGGCAACGTGAGCGAGGCCTAGGAGCCGGCTCACTTGTAGCTCGCGCCGCTGCTGGCGCTGTACGTGCTCAGATCTCTGCTGGGAGTCATCGGTGCGTACAATACGGTACAAGTGTCAGCCTTTGGTTAGAGGCTACCCACATTACAACGATGTTCGGCAACGTGAGCGAGGCCTAGGAGCCGGGTCACTTGTAGCTCGCGCCGCTGCTGGCGCTGTACGTGCTCGTGTCTCTGCTGGGAGTCATCGGTGCGTACAATACGGTACAAGTGTCAGCCTTTGGTTAGAGGCTACCCACATTACAACGATGTTCGGCAACGTGAGCGAGGCCTAGGAGCCGGCTCACTTGTAGCTCGCGCCGCTGCTGGCGCTGTACGTGCTCAGATCTCTGCTGGGAGTCATCGGTGCGTACACCTATATTATTAAAGGAACATTTTTTGTATGTTTATTTGTAACTGACGTGTTGAATACGGCCCAGGACTCTAATGAAATGTGCGATACGGTTGACGGGGATGAAAAATCGACGTGACAAGGTTGAATTCCCGGGAAAACTCGTTTCTTGCGGAAAAAAATTAACAAAGTCGAACAAAGCCTGGCCTACCTCTACCAGATACTTCAGTAAGCAAAGTAACTAGCGTATTACCGTA
The DNA here is from genome assembly GCA_963556455.1 of Epiblema foenella. Lineage (NCBI taxonomy): Eukaryota > Metazoa > Arthropoda > Insecta > Lepidoptera > Tortricidae > Epiblema > Epiblema foenella. Next base: position 91,969 of record OY747102.1, on the reverse strand, counting down.
ATTAAAATAGATCATTAGTTTTAATTAAAATTTCTCGTTTACGCATTCACGACTGACGTGTAGACAGACAGGCAGTGTTTAAGTAGGTACTTGAATTTAAACGATCGTGAGTAATGTTAGAACTACTTTTCACTAAACTGTTAAAACTCTCGTGTTAATCCGAGATCCGCAGTGTGCGTTCCGCGCGGGTCGCACACGCACTCATCTCGAAGAAGAACTCCCGAGTTCGAAATATGTCGCCCTAATTATCAAATTAGCACGTGAGTTAAAACCGTTAAGTGAAATATAGTGTTTAAGTAGGTGCCTAATATTATAGGAGGTATATTTATCTAGATTACGAATATAATATTGCAGGTAACATAAGCTTGATGGCGGCGCTGGCGTCGGGCGGCGCCGCGCGGCTGCGCACGCCGCAGCTGCTGAGCGCGTGCGCCGCCGACCTGCTCGTGTGCGCCGCCTCCGCGCCGCTCGCCGCCGCGCGCGCCGCGCGCCTGCACGCCAGCACCTGCCACGTCAGCTATTACGTTGAAGTAAGACTTGGAACATGCCTTCTCTTGTCAGAGTGATTCTGGTTTCATGACGACTTAATATAGCATGGCCGCTGGCCTTCTTGTAACGCTACCGCTACACTACCAATGACCTGATTGAGGAAGCGGCATTATTGATGCAACATGCACTAGAGGTTGTAAGGTTATTGACGATGTAAGTATGACTTACCTGATACTGGTATTGTGTTTCTGTGCGCAGTCGATCCCCGTAGCGGCCAGCACGCTGTCGCTGGTCGCGATGGCGGCGGAGCGGTGCGGCGCGGTGCGGCGCGGGCGCGGCGCGTCCGCGCGCGCGCGGCCCTGCCTCGCCGTGTCCGCCGTCTGGCTCAGCGCGCTCTTGCTCAGTGAGTCTACATCGACGGTATCACTTTTGCGGCGGCCTGAGTCTGACACTAAGCTCTGTCATATCACAGACGTAAAGCGTGCCGCGTCGTCGTGGGTTTCAAGATAATTTGTGAAACAGAAAAACGTGAATTACGAATTAACTAAAAACAAAACGCTTCTGTTTCAGAAAGTTACTGAGCGTACTGCCTTTACATACTTGACTTAGGAATTCACAGAGACCACATATAACACTCTCAATTTGATTTTTTTTTCTTGACTATACGTAAACTTTTATTGAAATCCGTTCGGCTTTATTGGTTTGTGAAATTGATTGCCTAAAAATAAATAAATAAATAAAATAAATATTAGAGGACAATCTTACACAAATCGAACTAGCCCCACAGTAAGCTCAAGAAGGCTTGTGTTATGGGTACTAGACGACGATATATTTAATAGATATAAATACTTAAATACATAGAAAACATCCAAGACTCAGAAACAAATATTAATGCTCATCACACAAATATTTGCCCTGACCGGGATTCGAACCCAGGACCGTCAGCTTCACAGGCAGGTGCACTACCCACTAGGCTAAACCGGTCGTCAAAACCGGTCGTCGGTTGCCTAAAACATTGTCAACTATAATTTGAGTTCTCTTAAACAAAACAATCCCGCTTATTTTCTACGACAGTATAAATTTTTAAGAAGACGTCAAAGTTGCGCAAACACCAAGGTTAATGCAAAATACATGGTGTCTGGTATCAAAAAGATCTAAGAAACTCGATACAGAAGGCGATTAAGCTGTTTTTACTCTTTCATCAAAATTAAACCGCCGCGGGCCCGGCTCCACCTCTCCGCTGAGCCGGCGACCTGTTGAGTTGGCCCAACTTCTACAGCTATTAACAACTTTTAAATGAGACTCCAACTTTGATTTTGCGTCGAAACTAATTTGGGACAATTTCTTAAAAAAATAGGCACATATCAGACGCTGGATAGGATTAAAGGCAAAAGGATACATTGGAAAAAATAACGTCACTTCGAAATTAAACTTAGTAATCAAATCAAATTAAAAGAAAGTTAAAGAGTAAAGACCAAAGAGAGCTAAAAAATATCAAACAATTATTATATACTAGGGCGGCGTGAAACAAGCATATGACCGGCCTTTTGGTTAGCAGTAACACTTGCGACTACAAAACAATCAATTGCGACTCTTCTCTTATTTTTGAATTCGGTTTATCGGCAGCTAGAGACAAGTACAGATCTCATACTTCCAACAGTCTCAACATCATATCCTCGGGAGCTCTTGGCGACCTCACTTTATGTGATGTTATAAGATTTCAAGCTAACATGGTCATTTACATTAGAATTACGATTTGAAACGGGATATGCAATCGCCATTATCAAGGATTAACTGACGTGCTGCGAGTTTTAGTTGTGGTCTACCCACACACCATAGCGATCTACCCTCTTCCTGGTTTGCTTTTTTCGCACAGTGTCACCGTCACTACCACCGTCCGCCTTGTCACTTGAAACTCGATTACGGTCACGACACACCACACTCACAGTATCAATACGAGAATTCTTTCCGGAAACAGTCACTTTTCGATTTGTGAACTTTCGGATCACTGGACGTTCTATCGACTCGGCATTCTTATGCCTTTGGATTTCAATGGCTTCCTTAACCAACCTAAAACCTAAAACTCGCAGCACGTCAGTTAATCCTTGATAACGGCGCTTGCAACAGTGCCGAAATATTGGGAACTCACAAATACAAATATACATGGTAAATATCCCGTTTGAAATCGTAATCCTTATGTGATGTTGTATTCACCACCAGTGACACGACACCACATACCTACAGAGCAAGTAGCGGTATATATCTCAAGGGCCCCTGTCGGTTTGACACTCACTCATCATAATACCAATTGATTGATGTATTGACGCCTGTAAACTATTGTTTCTCGTTCCCCAGGTGTGGCCGCTGTGGCTTCGAGCTGCGTGTCGTGGCCACCGCTGGGCGCGGCGCACGCACTCCTCACCTACTGCCTCCCGGTGCTGGCCGTGGCGCGCTGCCACTGGGCCGTGCGCGTCAAGCTCACGGCGCTGTCGCTCACCGCCCGCGCGGCGCACGGCGAGCTGCCGCTGCCGGTGCCGCTGATGCGGCGCCCGACGCACGTCATCATCGTGGCCGGCGTGGGTCCGCGGGAACGCCGCGACGCCGTCGACGTGGGCGACGTCCGCTCCAAGAAGCTGCAGCCCAGTCTCCTCGGCCCTCAGCCCTTGACGTCGACGCTGCACGCTCGCCGGCGGCTCGGGAACGTCCTCGTCGCCATAGCGGCCATCTTCGCTGCGTGCTGGTGCCCGCACGCGGCTATAGTCATCTGCGGAGCGTTCGGTCTCCAAGCCCCGCTGCTGCTGCAGCAGTATGCGCTGCTGATCGGGCACGCGCACTCGGCCCTCAACGCGGCGGCCTACTGGCTGCTGAACAGGCACGCGCTGACGGCGGCGTGCGCGGCGTGGCGCCTGCCGCAGCTGCGCGTGCGGGAGGAGCGGCCCTCCTCCACCAACGAGGCGGCGCTGGGAGCCTTTCATCCTCGCCTTGCGCGCCCCGCACCGTCGCCGCGCCCGCCGCCCTCTAGTTTTTTATATTAATGTCCATCTTCCGCCTTGCCAACGTGATTAGACTTTGAATTAATTGGATAGATTAAGTGTCTATGAGTGGTATAATGAGTGTTGTTTCTAACGCGATGCTTACGTCGAGGCAGCATTCTGACATTTTTAGTTGACTCTCTATCATACATGAGAATCTCCTTGTCTGATTAAACTCCAACCGTCGCCGTGATACCGATCAAATATATGTAGGAGCTGGAAGTCTGCCAGCCCAAGCGTCCAATTTTTTCGAGTGGCCAACAACGTGAAAATTCCATTAAAGCTGTTTGATATGTTTTATCCTACAAAAACCCCTACCCTAAAGATATATAGGACTCATTAACTGTCAGAAACTGTGTTCAATCCAATAGGAACGAATGAAGAAGAAGAAGTGTAACTCTAGTTAGTCCGGTCGTACAATAAATAGTAAATGAACAAGTTAAAACTATCTTAAATAACCAAACATCTAAAGTTTTGAGTTTTCATTAATAGGCATTTCTTGAGCTTCCTTTTACAGCGTACATATATATTTTTGTAATGTCTATGCGATATGGCTTTTATTCAATTTATTTCTGAACTTTATATATAACAACGCTCACGGATATCACAAAAAAAGTTCTTTTTTTCAACGTTTCAGTTTGATGATCAAAGTAGGTACTTTACTTTGCCCTCTGTTAACCAAACACCGCTCTAACTTTGAACTCGCCAAACTCCGCCGCTTAAAAGATTTCCTTGGTCCGGAAAGCTGAATTGAAATTTACGAAGAACTTAATTGCAGAAAAGCCGAGTCCGTTTGTAAAACGTCTATGCAATTTTCTAAGTGTTTGTCTTGGAGCGGAATTTGAGCGAGTGAGGTTAAGCGGGGGCGAACTTCATCTCAGGATCGGAGCTGGTTTCAAAAAACAGTTTTCGAATTTTTCGTAAACCGTTACTTACTTTACTGTAGGTAAGGACCAGCACTATGACCGGCGCGGCGCACCCTGCCGCCGTAATGATGATATATGTGGTGGAATTTACATTCTTACTTACAAGGGCTCGAAAATCACTCAGCGCGCTAGGACCGAAACTTTATAATGCTCTTCCGGCGGGTATAAAAAACTCGACGACGGATAACATATTTAAAATAAACTGAAACAAATCCTGTACATGTAAAATGACATTTTATCAATAAAAATTCTGATTCTGATTCTGTTTCTGACTTCCTGGACAGTAGTCGGATTGCGTTTCCAGGATGAGTCACTTTTGGATACTATCTTCACAGATATTATGAGACATATTTATTACACTATTTTGAGAAAAGAGGATTTACTATATGGGTGTAGATAAAATATTTATTTGTACTACGTTTAACAATAAATCGTACGTTATTGGGTAACTAACTTTTTTATATAATTTAACTTTTAATTTTAGGTTAGTTTTAGTATTCTTGGTCATATCATTATTATTAGTATTATTGTCATAGTATAATATCATTCGATATTTAGTTTTAGTTTTGTTATCGAATTGTAATTATTTTGAATGAAATAAATTTCATATTTACTTTTTTTTCTTTAGGTTTGAATTATAACTGTGAACTTCGCAAATATTATGCCGGCGTATAATAGTAATAGTTCAAAAGCAGGTTATTTTGTATAGACAACAGTGATGATGGATCTAGATTGTTTCCTCGACGTAAGCGAGCCCTAATAATGCGTGCGCGCGGCCCTACTCGTATCTTCTAAGTTCTGTCGATCTGTGATTCCTGTCTCTCAGTGCCTCGTAGTCCCTCGCGGGAGCCCCGGCGCCGGCGGCGAGGAGTACGCCCCGGCAATCAACTTCCCGGGAGTTTATCTATATCATATATTTATAGTCTTCAGTTACAAAATGTAACTTGTAACAAAGACATTGTTACACAGAAATATGTAATACCTAAGTGCAGTATTCGCCTCGCCTCGATAACGGCGAATTTATCCATAACGGTCTGTCTATTGTAATGGTTCAACCTAAAGGTTGCTGGTCTGGGCCATATAGAAGGAAAATATTAATTTTTATTCTGTTCAAAAGAACCTTGTCATAGTTTATAATCTCAGCGAAAATAACTAGATTATATTGTAAGATTTTTGGAAAGTGTATAATTGTACCCTCGACTTTAACTCTCGGTGCCATATAAAGATTAACCTTATTATATGATTAAAGGGTTATTGGCAGATTTCATAACAAAGACAGCTTATATTTAAAGTGAGTGTCGAAGAACGGCAACGACACGCTTGTTGTCGGGCCGCTGTTACACACACACACGCGTACTCCTCGCCGCTCGGGTAAACCCGGGTTAAGATTTCTTCGTTATAAACGTGGTTGTTTGACAATTTTATGGAGAATAATATCCGTGAAGCAATAAAGTGTATGAAACACTTACTATCGTTTTATTGTACACCCTGTTCACACAAAAAGTCAACCCACAGTTGGCAAACTCTGGACCTACGTCCTTTTGGATGATGGCGGTGTAACGAGTCATCATTTCCTGTCATGTTTATTTATTTGGTCTCCCAACAACGATTACAATCTTAAACTAATACGGTTATAAGGTTTTCAATTTTCTTACACTTATTGCACAGCCAAGTTCAGGCAAACGCCACATGCATTACTTAAAAGTAAAAAAAGCGATGAGAAACAAAAAGCATCGAGGTGGACGTAAAAGCTTTCTAAATATGAGTACTGTAGAGGTTGTTACGGTATGAGGCTGGCCGTGTAGGTCCAGAATCATAACGTATACAAATTGAATTTAAACTATGATTCGAGAATGCGTCAAACTGGCATTCTTCTGGAAACAATTGGTTTTCCAGGGACTGATCTTCACGACACCATCGGAAACACATGTACTGTAAATCATTTAAGAGATCATTGTTGTATGTATATATATTTCAGTACAGTAAGAAATATACTAGTTTCATATGTGCTACCAGTGTTATATTTTAGCTACGATCTCCTCCCAGTACCTCTAAACCCGTACCTCTCGTGCAGCATACCCCAGTATTAATTTATATACCACGTTATATACCACAGTACATTTTGCGATTACGATTATTGTACATAATACGGTAGTTATAATACTTATAAATGAAAATAGAGATAAAAATATAATGATTAAATGGTATATATACATTTTTAAAACGTGTCTTGTTCAGAATGTTTTGACCTTAATCTTTAGGTGATTCAATTTTGGGTGTCCGTTCAAAATCGGATCAAATTGTCAAAATGTATCTCAATGTCGCCACTGTTTTCATTCAACACCCTGTGCCTTTACCATGAGTTTGCATGACCGTACTCGCTAGCGACTGCGTAAACGATTTAGTATGCCGATTCTTAGTTCTATTGCGTAACCGCCAGGGCCGCTGTACTTTTTCCCATACAAATTTATACGCAGTCGCTAGCGAGTACGGTCATGTAAACTCATGGTAAAGACACTGCTTAAACGCGGGATGGGTGAGTATTTGCCAAGGATAGTCTTCGAGAAAGGGCGGTGCTAAAATTTTTATTAGGGACCGTGGGATACCTATGGAGAGCTTTCCAAATAGTTAAGGGCAATCAATTTGGTTTCTGAATAACTTATACAAAAAAGAGATATCTTAAGTAACATGACGCTGAGATACATATCTTCGTAAAGGACGTGATTTATGCGACGATTATGAACGCCTACATGGAACAAAAAGGAAAAGATACAGCAAAATACCACAAAAAAACACTTAAACATATAATTGCCTAACTTCTAATAGGTCAATATGAAACTAAGCTTCTTATTTAAAAATATAGGTATTGCAATTTTTGTAGTCGGTGCCATTTCGTCAATTTTAGGCAATTTCTTTGGATATCATAGATTGGGTTTTATTTCACTTGCTTTAGTGAATCATTAACCAGATTGCATCTCATGATGATTCCAAAAACTCAAACATGGCTAAGCTACACCGTTTTATTACGGAGTTCCGTTGCCTAATATCTTCCGGATTCAATCATCAAATCAGGTTGATGGTAACATTATATCAGCACCATTTAAATTGGCTTCGTCATAGCCGCTTCAGTATCATGATCAAAATATCTTAGCGCTAATCATGAAACACTAGGAGTTATAGATCATCATCCGTGGTCTCCTTCATCAGTTCCCCTTCACCAAATACGACTTTCTGAATACAAGTGTTCAATTTATTACCGAAAATACATAAACGCGATATATTTCCCTTGAATTTTTGAAGAGTTGCCGCAATTCCTCATGGTTCTCATCATCAGAAGTGGGCTTTGATAACAACTGGATCAATCGAGAAGCATGTGCTTTTAAACAAATAAATAATTATCCAAATCTGTTCATAAATGGAGGAGTAATAGCGTAACAAACATACAAAAAAAATACGGCCGAATTGGGAACCTCCTCCTTTTTCTGAAGTCGGTTAACAAATGTGCCTAAATGATTTATTGTAGGCTGGCTAACATTCTAATAATTATAATGATAATGCGGGGGTGTTTTTGGCATCTACTCGTAAAGAATTGGCATGAGATATGGTCTACTAATGTCTTAAACTCGTTTCTATTCTATTAGATCGCTCAATCCAAGAGGAGCGTCGGCACATTCCTTGTCATGTTGATGATCCTTTTTAGTTTGTATATAATAACGTTAGAGTGGCGTTCTGTGTTCCAGTACTCTCGGTGTCTCTCTAAGTATCCCCCCCTTCCCTCCTACCACACCTGCATACTACAGGCACTAATCTGCAGTTAGCCCTAATTAGTTTTTACAAGCTAGGTACGAGTCGGTACATATTTTGGGTATCTAATAGGAAAGCCAAAAGTTAGTTCCCTACTTCTTTCTAACCCAAAGTTGCTTGGATTCAGCTGAATCAAAGTTGACGCAACGGAATTACGGAAACTCAAATGCGGGTCGGCTGTTAGTTAAAGATTCAGCTAAAGGCCTCTTCGACCGGACGCAGGCACATGTATGTTGTCGGTACTGCTACGGCATTAGATACGTGATAGTTTGGGTGACGCACGTGGACAGCAAAATCCCATTAAAACATAAATGTGAAACGAGAACCAAGTTCAATATTAAGAATGTGCGTCGTTGATGACTTCACCGACAAAAGAATTGAGATCGATACGGCAGCTAAGTTCTGTGTAGAAACACGTGAAATTTATTTCACTTGGGATGTAATTCAAGTTCAGGATTTGACTTGGCTTATTTATGCTATTTATATAAGCTATCCGTCTATGCTATTTTTCTAAAAGGTTTGTTGGTAAAAACTAGCCAATTAAATCAAATCCTGAACTTGAATTACATCTCAAGTGAAATAAATTCCAGGTGTTGAACCAAATTTCATTTGTTTCATTTTCAATAAGTATTTAGATACGTAGGGGTCAAAAGTGGCTCCAAATGGTTCGTGTAATTACAACACACGGCCGCTGCGTCGCCAGCTATCTTCTTATGAACTTGGCTGGACACGCCAATGTGATACAGGATTTTGTGCTTAGGAGTCATGAGGTCTATTTAAAAAGAAAAAAAATCGCAGCAAATGCAAATACTGACTGTATAAATGCTGTACCGAACCGTCCGACGCATGCAACTGAAACCTACATTGCTGTCACTCACGCGTCCGTCCGTCGTCTGTCACAAAAATAAGTCTCGACGAATTTTTAACTTCCCATTGACCTACGAACTTGAAATTTGTATTTATTGTTACGTATATTTTACCTTTTTCTTTGAAATTTTGCTTATTTTTCCTATTAAAACCAACTTATTTTTGCGACTGGTTCGGAACCCTAAATGTGTGAAGTCCGACACGCACTTGGCCGTTTTTTTCTAAAATTAACCTCGTGACTCCTACGAACTTATTTCGATATCTCTTATTGTTTCAAATTTTCCCTCACTGCCCCATGTAGACTATTTTTTAAATTTTACTATTTTACATGTTGAAAAGGAGTCGACAAACCATAACGGCGACCTCCACGCGATAAACAACTCGATAATCTTGCCAGCCATCAATTATACAGCGACATTGTAAAAATAAAATACTATTATAATTGGAATAATTTTGAATAAAATTAAAAAAAAAAATTATCACCATCTCATAATTGAATTACAACCGTGCAAGTTTCATATTTTGTTATATTTGAAAATTGTAAATGTCGTTGTATGGGTACCGAATACTTACTCCGTGCATCCCTAGTGCTGATGCTGAACTCCATCCCTACGTCATTCAATACGAGTACACGGAAGACAATCATTACGGCAACCGAAGCCCTAACAATAGCACACAAATAGTCAACGTCGAAGTGTCTACACATCGTCGAAGAACACGGCACCTCTCGTCATGTTCCCTAATGAACGACCTTCACTCGCGAACTTTCCTCCCCCACGCCATACGAGAAATGAAGCAACCCCTAACTTTTCCTCTTTTTCACTCCTTTGAACAGTAATTTTGCCAATTTCGCCCGTCAGACGCAATAGAAATGATCACCAGTGTCTTGACATCAAAAGAGCATTCGCAACGTGTATGATCTATGCGTAGATTATAAATCAGTGTGGCGAGGCGTGAATATTCTAAGGCTGAGCACCTTGACTGTTGTATAGGTTATGTACCTAAGTAATTATAATAAAAATTCTTTGGTCTTAATAAATGGTGTGATCATGACATATGTTAAAATCATAACTTCATTATGAGTTCTGGGTATGTACCCAAAATATAGAATATATATTCGAGTTTAATATATTTTCGCTCTTCATTCAATAGGGACCTAAATCTTACCCAGAACTTCTGGTATAACACAGTACGTGTTCACTGTTCCCATCTATACTCACTCTAACTACTAGGAAAAGAATGGATACTGGAAAACCCCTAGTTACGTTGAATATTACCAATTTCGGTTTTCTGTCAAGATACTGTTTGCCAGCTATTTTGTGATCCATGCCTTTGAAAGTTGAAAGTCAGTGACGAGTAAAATAGTAATAAGGGCTTTGATGAATGTTTCGGAATCCGGGAATGTTCGGAAATAACTCCCGGCCCCTGGGAGAAAGGATTTCACTTTGAAACGGAGTCTAATCGACTACATTTCAAAGTGAAATTCTTTCTTCCTTTGTTTAAATGGTCGTTGCTACTGATGCGCTGGTGGCAAGTAATAAATACTGGGAAATAATCTCTTTATCACAGTTCGTAAATCGTTTTTTATGCCGCTATTTACACATTGGTGTTGGTGCAGCCAATACAATAATATGTATACTGCGTCAGGTATGACAATCCTGTACATCGGTCAGTAGTGTGAGTGTGTTTACTTAGACTATTTATTTAATTTTATGATGAATTAAATATCTCTATGTTTGATTCAATTCAATTAAATATATTGATTTATCACTGATATGGATTATCCAATTATTACTGAGATATGTACATCAACAGTGTTCACACGTTGGCGGCCACAATGTACAGCCAAGTAGGTGATACAATACCTTGGCCCAATGTGGATGTACTGCGCGCATCATCCGGAACTGACAAGCAGCCACTAAACGCACGCTGTAAACTCAATCTAAGTTCAGGCAACTCGAGCAAGTGCTATTAGTGCCGAGCCGCGAGCGTGACATAGGTATTAGAGAGGTATGTACGAACGTTACGAGTAGATAATATATTTGTTCACAGTAACTACAAGAAAAGTACTCTGTGAGTAACTACAAGTGAATATGCTCGTTCATGGATACAGCGACACCAGACGCGCGCTGTCACGAGCGTTTAGGGGAAGGTTGCTATCATTGGACCACCTAAATATTATAAAATCTACGCATGCTAGATGGAGCCAAACCAGGTACAAAGTGTCCTTGGGCTACCCGACCGGCCCCACCGCAACCTCAGTCGCGCCGCGTTTCTCGGTGAGGAGAAGCGTGAGCAAGTATGTTTCGAGCGCCAGCGATGTAAAAATTACTCAAAAGAGACACTCATTAAACACATTACATTTACATTTGTTTAAGTGTCCTGACGTTTTATGGTTAGAATTTTATTAATGATCAAATTTATAACAACAGTTGCGGAACACATGTATGTCCTATCATTGGACGGGACCAATCATGGCAACTTTTTATTCAATTTTAAATACTTCACCCATATGCAAATAAATGCATCACACATGGGGAAAATCGAGCTACATGCTTAAAGTAAAAACCTTTGTACCCTATATGTATAGTATATTATATGATTAAAAAATATAACGTCGATTTCCAAATTGATTGGAACGTCAATGTAAATTTCCTAAGACCGTTGATGACAACTCGACAGCGTTTCAATCAAGGTGACTCTGGTCCAAAGAAGGCAACAGCGCAAAAAACTCTTTTCACGTTTTTTCTCCAAGAGTATAATACTTTATTCAGTTGTGTTTATGGTAAGTAAATGAAATAAATGAACTTTATTCTGCAAGTAGGCCGCAAAGGCACTTTTACAAGTCAAAAACTACTAGCGTTCCTCATGAGACCACTGCCAAGAAGAAACGCCGAAAGAAACTCGACAGTCAGTCATTTTCTCCAAAATATGCTTATTACAATGATACTACTTAACCTACTTAAGTAAATGTAAGTGGTAAACAACAAAAGAAAATTGAAAGAAAAACGAGGAAAAAATAACAATAGGTATTTACAATTTGTAGTTACACAAGAAAACAAAACATGTCGAATAGTTTGATAAGCTTTCCTGCAAGAAATGTGTCAACTAGATATAATGAAAATATTATACATGACTCTTTACGCTATTTAGGTATTTAGTTTGGGCCATGCATTTCTGTCTGTTAGATAGTCCTCAACTCTATAATAAGCCTTTGATATCAATGTTTTTTTTTAAATAAATATAAATTATTGTAAAGAATAAACATATTTACGGAGAAAAAAACCCAAATTTGTTTTATTTAATCGACCAGAAATATATGAGCATTGTCAAGAGGGCGGTATTATTCTCATTTATATGGCAACAGGTCAGTAATGTCAGTATAGTCGGAATAATGATGTTCCGGCTTGTTTAGCTGTCAGTTTTGTTATGGTTTGTAGCGAGATAGTGTCATTTCCCGAGCATTTTTTTCCAGAATTGTATATTATGTACATTATTACTAATCGTGTTGGGCATTTTTTGTCATTATTTAATATTCAACACTTCAATATTGTTCAAATAAACCATCACAGTAACAGTGACGGCCAATTATTAAAATTATTGCCAGTGTAAGAAATTAGTTTCAATGAAATTGCGCAATATGACTCACGATCATATATTTCTGGTTTCTGGTCGAGCTTTACTTACATACATTTTATAGATTATAAGGCAGCGAAGTTAAGTAGTCCAATCTCAGCGACTCTCCCCTGTGGCATTCTCATAATGCCTAAATTTTGTCTCTTGACTTGCAGAATATTAAGCGAGAAAATTGCGAGGCGTAAATCGTCACGAGCTCGAGTAATTCGATGTTGCAAATTTAGATTATTACTGTCCTACGTGATCCATACAATCTATTAAAAAACCAGAATTACATCATGCTTAGCGATTTTACCTTCGATTTACACGGGGCTATAAAATGTAAATGGGATATAAAGACGTGACCGTCAGTTAAATCTCTCTACAACCTCGTAATTGTTCGGGCAAGTTCCCGTCTTATTTATGCTGCGGTCCCGGGACCGGGGTGCGCCCGCGCGGTCGGCGACGGAGTTAACAGCTCGACCACACTGATGGACACAGACCGGACCCCGTTTATGGAAGCCCGAGGATATCCTGAGGGCCACTATATTGCCGATTTGCAAATATTTCAAAGATCTACATAATATTTCAAAGATCTACATATAAAGTGCTCGTCCACATGTGATTACAGAGTACTCTCACTAAATTCATATTATGATCGCCATGTCACAAGTAATCGCCGACACATGTTGAATGTGGCCACAAAGACACTTTGATAGAGTTTATCTCGTTGTAACAAGCGAACGCGCGGTCGTAACTGTCACTCACTGTCAGGAGTTGACTCTCAAAGGTACCGAGTTGATGTAAACTTGTGATACTAATTCATAAAAGTTCTGGATTGTCATCAAGTTTAAATTGTTTGTGGACGCCCTCGCCTGTCACTTTGCCGTCTGTTTGTAATCTTAGTCTGGGCTCTTCAAACTATTGCTAAGTTCCTAAGTCTGGTAGAATTGTTATTAACTCAACCTCAGTTTAGACTTTACACAATTCAAAGATATTGCGCAGTGTCACCAATGCTTCTCGTATCTTATCAGAACGCGAGTATTTAATGTAAAGCGCATTACGATATACCCACGAGCACATGTCGTCATAGCTCGCGGCGGTCTTCGCATCAGCCCAGTCCGCGAGATGTCAAAGGTGCCGGGAGTTATCGCAGTGCTGGCCGCCGCCGCCGCGCTCCATTGCGCGTGCGCAGGTATGTACATACATCGTCTGTATTGGCTAATAAATTATATTATTACTTGCACAATTTACAACGGCTCGGGGGCTGGGATACTTTGCGAGATTAACAGTCACATAACCCTCTAGTGACGTGACTGTCATGCCGATTGCACGCATTAACGAGAACAGTAACAATTATGAAAATATTAAATCTCCCAAATTGTTTCAAACGCAAGTTACGCATAATAATTATTAGGTATGATAATGGACGACATAAAACTCAAACAAATATACCTACGTATAGATTTGTGTTTTAACAAACTCGTGCATACGCTAGTGCGTACATTTTTACCTAGGCTACGTATTATACATTATAGAGAGTTTATGTATCGACTCTTTTTTAACGTAATTCAGTGTCTACAGTTTTTGTCATTGTTTTTGCCTTCAGTGACGGAGGCCCAATGTCGACAGTTGCCGACGAAAAATAAACATTGTCATTTGGAATACGGCACTTGGCAGCGGGAGTCAGACCAGGTCGTAAGGTAAACCTCTTATACATACCTATCCAATTACTGAAATGTATACGGGCCCGGTCCTGTAAAGATAGATATTTTTCACATTACTCTTATAAATTATAAATGAAATAACTGAATGAATGATGCGTGTATTTTAATGAATACTAAATATATCAGCATCACCATCCTAGTGTTATCCCAGTACAGTTGCATCCTGCGAAGGATGCCTGGGGACCGCTACCTAATCCCAAGCTTTGACTTAAGAACAGGCACCTATCCAGAGGGGGGATAGTTGGGATTTATCCCCCCCGAAAACGTTTTTAGCCGTTTTTATAGTACAGTGATTACAGCGATTTTTACACAGATCACATGGTTGTTTCAATGTTGTCCCCCCCCCCCGAACCAAAAGTCTGGATACGTGCCTGCTTAAGAACTAGTTTTTACGGCAGTGACTGCCATCTGACCTGCCTACCCAAAGAGCGAAAGTACCTAAGCATTTAATTTTAAAATAAGAATAAATATTGATTAGTTGCCCGTGTGGTTGCCGGGTTAGAATTGCGCCACCCCATCTCTTCCCGTGGGTTTCGTAGGAGGCAAATAAGGGAAAATCGGAGGGTGGCCAGCAGCATGCTTCGATCATTACCACCATCAAACTGCGGTCGCCAACCCGCTTGCCAAGCGTGGCGACTATGGCAAATCTCCCCCAAGGGAAAAATAAATTGGGGGAGGCCTATGTTCAGCAGTGGACGTCTTTCGGCTGAAATGATGATGATGATTGATTAGTGGTGTCGCGCAGGTACGTGTTCGACTGGGGCGTGCAGCGGTGCGTGGTGTGGCACTGGTGGCGCGAGCCCGCGCGCTGCGCGCTGCCGCCCGACGACAACAACTTCCCCTCCGAGCGCGCCTGCCTCGCCGCCTGCGCCGGCTGGGCCTAGCCGGGCCACGCCACCCCCCACATTATATCGGTCGCTGCCGCCAGTGCCAACACCACAGAACATCAAACAAGCGAGCGCGTGCCGACGGCGACACTTGAGCGTTTGCTTCCAATACTAGCGTCTCCCGCTACCCCCTTCTTAAGTTTGTTTAATGTCCTGTGACACCTTTGTTGCCAACCTAATATTGATAGCTGCGATACCATCCATTTTGTAGCAATGAATTAAGAAATCTAAACTGAAAATAGGGATGTTTAGTACTATCGTAATATTACTTATTTCTTAACTACAATGACCCAGTTACTTAAGTTACTGCATAACGTAAGTAAATTCCAGCAGAGCGTAGAGCGGCTGGATGAGCCTGGAAGAAGTAACTGGCGGCAATAGCCGAGGCGGTTTGTACTCGCAGCACTCCAAGCAGCTAGCTGTAAGTTAAGCGCAACTTAGATTGAGTTTCAGGCGCCGCGTTGTCTTAATTACTTTTATGCGAACAAGCGAACAATCATGTCAATGTCGACGAGCAGGGAATGTTGATTAAGATTTTTCTCCTACTTTCTTTCTTTCTAATAATATTAATGTTACTTTAGTATACATGAATTGTTAAGCGGTAGTTAATGGACGCTACTGCAATTGAATCTGATGGGTTGTTTTAGTTATTGTATGTTAGCTTATTTTTATGTTTGTATTTTAAGTCTTATTCTAGATCAGTTACAATTTCAATTTTTAAATTTATTTATTTTCCTCCGGACCTTAAATGCAAACATTGGCAGGATGTCGCCGGCGACGACACGCCTGGGAGCACCTCATCATCATCATTCTCAAATTATAATACACTTGAACGATTGACAGTTGTAAAGTATGGGTGCGCCAAAGTTCATATAAAATTGCAATTCAGATTATTGTACATCCGAAAATGTATCTTATACAATTTTATGTCATAATGATCACTATTCATAAATATTTTTGGTTAATAACTGTCGTATCTCAGAATTGTCAATATTTATAATGTTATTAAATATAAGTATCTCTGTCGCTATTATCTATATTTATATACTTTTTTATCATAACGATTATTAGCAATATAGTTTATTTTTATATAATTATTATACATACTAGTTTTATTGCTATTTTTTTATGATTCCTTTCATTGATCCGATATTTATGAAACGAAAATAATTAAAACTGTATAAAATACATTTTCGGAGATTCAATAATCAAATTTGCAATTTCATATGAACTTTGGCGCACCTTTTTTATACATACTAGTTTAATTTCAATTTTTTTATTAATAAAGTATATCAATATAATAATGAAGCTCGCAATTAATCAAAATATTATTGCCATGATTGCTAGCAAGTTTAGTATCTTCTAGTATTATTAAATAAAAATGCAATAAGTTTTGATTATGAGTTTTTTTTTGTTGCTAATAATGATTTACATAATTTTTCATTAAACCTAAAAATGTATTACCAAATAATGTTTCATCAAATTCTTATTTGGCAAAACATAAAGAAAACAAAGCCCAGAAAGACCTTTTGCGACAAAATCGACTCTTAATGCGGATAGGTTAGAAGATTAAGACGGAAGCTGAAGCGAAGCGAAGCTTCCGTCTTAATCTTCGAGGTTATTTTTTTTATAAATGCCCAGAAAGACCTTTCGCGGCAAAATCGACTCTAACGCGGATAGGTTAGAAGATTAAGACGGGAGCTGAAGCGAAGCGAAGCTCCCGTCTTAATCTTCGAGGTTATTTTTTTATAAAAGCCCAGAAAGACCTGTTGCCCTGCTTCTAACCCGGATAGGTTAGAAGATTAAGACGGGAGCTGAAGCGACAATATACAGCAACAATACGACAATATAACATTGTACGGTCATAAGTGATTAGGTTAGGGTTCCCTTACAAATTAGAAATTAAGATACTTTCTTAGTAATGACATTATTACTAGCAAAATTATGAAATATGTCCTTTATGAAGAAAACAATTATGTAAAACAAAATTATGACTTCAGATGTATTCTTGGTAGTGAAATGATGAACAAGAAATGTATGACGACTGATCGTTATGACATCGGTTGTTAGTAATAGAAATTTATGAACAAAAAAAGTATGAGTACGAATTTTATGAAGAGTGATGATTATGATCACAAAGCGGTATTATTAGAAAAAATCTATGGAAAAATTTTATATGAGCCAATATGGACCCGTAAAGTATACCTGGCGTTAAAAAAATTTAACCGTTGCAAACAAAGATACTCGTCACCAGCAGCCCTCACCATATGACTATCAAAATTTATAATCATCTTCCAAACGCTATAAAAAATCT
Organism: Epiblema foenella; assembly: GCA_963556455.1. NCBI lineage: Eukaryota > Metazoa > Arthropoda > Insecta > Lepidoptera > Tortricidae > Epiblema > Epiblema foenella. The sequence goes on along the minus strand of OY747102.1, from coordinate 74,308 downwards.
AGAAAATCCAAAACAGTTTAACAAACAATTGAAATTGTTCTTATCAAACAGATGTTTTATAGCCTAAAGGAATACTTTAATGATGTCGGAAAGTGAAAAATGTTACCGTGTGTTTTACTTATTGCAATGATTGTCTGTGTCTGCTTATAAATAATTAGCCCTCTGATATTGCTGTGCCCTTGCAGGGTGTCACATGTATACCTATTTATTTGTAATTCCATCCACGCTTGAAATGTGATATGCAATAAACGATATTATTGTTATTTATTTATTATTATTTAATAATTTTAAGAAGTAAATGTATATAAAAATCTTATTTATGTAATTATGAACTAAGTCCTGAAACTGTTTTTACATAAATTACGTAGATTCAGTGTTTGTAATTTTACTAAGTGGAAAATAATTGGAAGGTACTAACAATGAAAAGGTGCATGTGTGTCTGTTTGTAAGGAGCCGTGCCGGAGTTGACGAGAACAACTGCGAGAGCACTTATGCTTAGATAATTGAGTAACGCGCCGCGAGGTAGACTGTCGGCGAGGTATTCGCGTAAATAGGTAACTTTTCGAACACGCGTTTTCTAGTTCGAACATAATCACAGATTTTTTTCAAGGTGAAAATAACGGTCGATAATTATGTCCTAACACTCCGCGTTCCACTAATTTACGCCCCTTATAGGCGCTTCGTACATCCGAGTAGGTATATATATGTAGGTACGAATATATTCTTTTTCAACGTAAAACCACCTACACATACCGGTAAATTTAAAAATACAGTTCTATAAAAATTCAAGAAAATATCAACCATGTTGTCTGTAAAACAACGTTTATAATCAAATGGCAGTGTTTGAAAACTGTTAATTGCAGCATATCAGAATGGCTGCGCGGAACTTCGTTTTAATTAACTAAGTACCTTGTCTGGAAACGAAATCACTACATAGTATAAAACAAAGTCGCTTTCTCTGTCCTTATGTCTTTAAAACTACGCAACGGATTTTGATGCGGTTTTTTTAATAGATAGAGGGATCAAAGAGGAAGGTTTATATGTATAATACATGCATCAGCATTGCACCCGTGCGAAGCCGGGGCGGGTCGCTAGTAGATAATAATTGATACCGCAAGAGCACCGCCGCCGACCGCGACGAGGGTCTGGATGCGCAGCGCAGGCCCGGGGCCGCCTCTCCACTTCATTAATGTCTCAACAGTGTTTATTCACACTGTGTACTTCACTTCATTTCTAGTAAAAAACTTTAATAAGCTCAATAATGCCTTGCGTGTACAGTATAATGACGCGTTCAGGGTGCTGTTGCGGCTGCCGCGATACTGCATTGCGTCGGGAATGTTCGCGGACGCGCATGCGGATGGGTTCCACGCGACGCTGCGCAAACGCTGCGCCGCCGCCGCGACGCTCCGCAGGGTGCGCGGCAGCCGCCACACTCTCCTGACTGTCGTGGCGGAGAGATGGGACAGTGGCCTTGTCAGGCACTGGTCCTCTCATCATTTGAGTTTATGTAATAATATAGTTATTTAAGTCGCCATACTAACAATCTATGGATTCTAATAGTCTGAAATAAATGCATTTTATTTTATTTTTATTTTTATTTTTTAATAATAATGGACGAGGGGATTATTATCTAGCCGCGATTGGAATACAAGGCGACAGTTTTTCCATATACTTACGTCAAAGTGTATATAAAATGACAGCTACGATTGTGATGAAATGACAACTAATCCCGCTCTTGTATAATAGTGTCGTCTATTGGGCACTGAAGTGTCGAGAACTGGGACATTTACCTTACATTTAATAATATTAAAGCACACAATTTAATGCAAGGGTTGAATTGTGCAATGTCTTATTTTAATTTAATTTAATGTTGAAAAATATGTTTAAGACTGGTGTGTATCCTGAGGTAGTTAAAAGCACTAGGGTGTGCCCCGTTTTCAAAGGGAAGGGGGACAAGACAGACCTCACTAACTACAGGCTAATTACTATAGTACCCGTTATATCAAAAATAGTAGAATCAATACTGTCATCCAGCTTAATGAAACATCTCGAAACAAATGACCTGCTCATGGAAAACCAGATTTCATATAGGAAGAAAATGCCTACAACAGCAGCACACGAAATCTTTGACTGCATCGTGACAGGTCTAGACAATAAGTATAAAATGGCGGATATTATGTGCGACTTATCCAAAGCTTTTGACGTAATCAGTCACAAATAGATTTTGAAAAAAATACATTTTTATGGCGTAAGAGACGCAGCCCAACAATTGTTGAAATCATTTTCATCCGACCGTAAACAGGTGGTAAAATTATCCGCAAATATTAAAACCCTTGTGTCTGGTACTGGTCGCTTAAGTTTAGGCGTTCCACAAGGATCTTTGTTGGGAAATACCATGTTTCTTACATTTGTAAACAACCTAACATCCGCCATTACAACCGGGTTGCCGGTGCTGTTTGCCGACGACACTACCGTCATAGTTAGCGCGCGAACGTATGAGCAGCTCAGTAATAAATCCATGAAACTTGCGGGCAATTGAAACACTGGTTCACGACAAACGGCTTGTTGCTAAATGTTGCCAAATCCAATGTCATGAATTTCGCTGGGCGGCACGTCCCACTTCCACCCTGTATAGTTAACGTCCCGATGCCGCTGTGCAGCGAGTGTAGGTTCCTCGGTTTTATTGTAGATTCGAACCTAAACTGGAATGCCATGTCGACAAACTGATAAGCCGAGTAGTGCTGTCTTCGCGTTGCGAAAACTAGAGCCCCTCATATCGAAGGTTTCCTTAAGATCGGTACGGTATGATTATGTGCGTAACTCGATAGATGCCAATCGAGTTTCAATACTGCGTAGAAACGTGAATTACGTACAATTGTGGAGTGAAAACAAAACACTAATTTCCGGTGAAAACCGTATTATGACGCACCGCACTACTCGCTTTACTTGTTCGAAGTAACTGTTTGTCATCATTTTCGAATAGTCTAGTGAGTCATAGGGCCGACTTACTATGAGCGACTACCCCTAGAACTGAAAGATGAAATTAGTGACTAAAAAATTTAAAGTCGCCTGAGAAACTTTTTATTGGATTGGAATATAAGATTTCAAGCTTACATGGTCATTTAAGTACATTAGAATTACACGACAAATACAACGAACACAAACACGAAAGACAGATATACATGGTAAATATCCCGTTTCAAATCGTAATTTTTATTGGAAAATCCACTTTATTCTATATATAAGTATTATGACATAACTAGTTAGATTTATTATATTCTATTTTTTATTGGCCTATGTATTTTGCAGATTATTGACGACCCGTGAGGTGATATTTAAAATTATTGACAAATCTTAATTTTGTATTTCATTAACATGTATTGGTAACTATTTATGTTTTATGGTAATTTTAATGTATCTACCTAGCAGTGGCGGCGGCCCCCTACAACCCGATTCCCACCGGCTTGCCCTAAACTTTTTGCTTACGTATATCAAACTCATAAATCATCAATAAAAATACAGCACTTAGTAATGCGATTGACTATAGCTTCACACAATAGATTTCAGCCAGACATCTAATCACAAGTCACAACATTCACTACGTATCCGCATTACGCATTGCGCTTGAAACGGTAAAAAAAACCCGACGTAAATTAGCCTACCTTGGGTATGTTTCTCATTCATAAAAATGGCACACGACCATCGAAATTGCACGCACACACTCACAAATTCTGTCGTAGACACAGATCGCCTATAACCCGCAAAATATCGAGTTTTTGGAAGATGATCGAATTTGAATTTAAACCTTAAACATGATCCGATAAGGTTTATATTAGAATGCACTGCTTGGCCATTTCGAAACATTGCCATACTTCTGTTATATAATACTGCGTGGAATAAATTGCGCAAAATTATATTATCAATTTCGATTCCTTATAATTAAATTATGCACAAGCTTTAAAAACAGACATAAATCGTATCACAAAACACGAAAATCGAACGTAGATTGAAGCTCGGTAATTTATTTACCTACAAGTGCGCAAAGAAAGCTTCTTTGCTTTTAGATTCGTTGGTAAAAAATTGAATGTAATGGCAACACAGTCATTTGCCCGGTTGCGGTACGAACAGTGTGAAAATATTTATTATTGTAATTCTTATGTGAGTTTAGTTAATTTTGTGCATAAATATAGATTAGAAAATCAAGTTAACCAGTGAAATTCAGATTTACTAGTATCTTGTGCATGAATAATTCATTTGGGGAGTGGGTTGTAGTTTTGTTGCGAGTATTTGAAGGTCAGTTCGTTGTGTTCGTCAGTGATTTGAGTAAAAGAAAGTACCTATACTTTCTTTTACTAATGGCGTTATAGCTGCTTTAGTTAATTTCGATTGTTGTGTCGTTGATTATTTACTAAATGAGTCGTCTTGTTTTCCTAAGCTATCGTTTGAAAATAAGAAGTTTGATGTGCGTGTCGTGCTCGCCCAGAAATAAAAATTGATTACAAGCGGAGGGATGGTTTCTTTAAACACTTTCACAGCGGATTATATGACAAAGGTGGTATACACTAACTGCGAGGGGTTTTGCCGAAGGACACTTAGCGCACGCTTCACTATACCACTATAGAGAATAAATGTTAAGGTAGGTTTTTTTTGCTCGGGGTTGCCCGGCGATAATTCTCACGCGCCGCCACTGCTACCTAGTTTGTAATTTTTTCAACTGACGCCCGCTCGTACTGACGTAAGCTTTACTATGTGTAATTTTAAGTGACATTGTATATTGTGAAATAAATAATTCTAGCTATCTAATGCAGTGATTAAAGAAAAAAAATTTTAAGAAATTATGTACAAAAGGATTTCCTTTACTCTATTATTTTTTTTATTTATTTATTGTGTCGTTACCAAATGCGTTTCTTGTTCAACGTCCAGTTTCACTTAGTTTTTGAGGGAGCGAGAACAAAGCCTAGAGGGTGGCTTTCATCAACGTGAATCGTGTATTTCAGAACGTTTCAATGTCAAATGTGTAGGTGTGACCGATGACCTAGAACGTGTAGTATAGGGAGCCGGCGTTGCCCGACAACTTGTTACTTATTGTATTGCGCGGCGCAGTCGGGGCCGATCCGACATGAAATACCACCGGGGCGCGGCTAATGGCGGCCGCCCGCGCCCGCGCCCGCGCCGCGGCGCAACGCCGGGCAGCGGCCGCCCTTGTCGGGAGATTTACGTTCTCTATAAGTAGTTAGTTCAGGTTAAAGAGATTAATTTTGTTGTATACTAGCGTATTAAATCTAGTTTTACAAAAATAATGCACTTTCTATAAAATTTTTATACACTGCAAATTGATGCAGTTTTCAGTACTGCATATTTTAGTTATGTTTACCGTTTATGTAGTTACGTATGTTTTCAGTCACTTCTAAAAGTTTCTACGTATTTCTTACATACCAACATACGATCACAGGCCGGTCATCGTCAAATATGGCGCCGGCAGCTGTCATCCCATAGAAACTTGTCAAACTCTCCATACAATCAGATTTTAACGAACACCGCTTACGATTACAAACTTAGGCTGAAATAAAGTTTGTTTTTGCTTTCTAATAAGGAAAAAACAACAGCATACGGCCTGTGATCGTATGTTGGTATGTAAGAAATGCGTAGAAACTTTTAGAAGTGACTGAAAACATACGTAACTACATAAACGGTAAACATAACTAAAATATGCTGTACAGAAAACTGCATCAATTGGCAGTTTATAGAAGTTTTATACAAAGTGCATTATTTTTGTAAAACTAGATTTAATAGCGTATACAAGCAAATTAATTTCTTTAACCTGAACTAACTACTACACACTATAGGTTTGTATTGTATCAAGTAAATTGCTTTCTAATAAGGAAATTTACTTGATACAATACAAAACCTATAGTGTGAACGGCAACCCTCTGCCCTGTGCTCTGTGGCGGGCGCGCCCCCGTCGCGTCGCCGCGCTGACGCGCCCGGTCGGACGGCCGCAGTGGCAGGCGGGAGCACCGCGCCGCGCCTCGCGACCGCGCGGCACAGACATGGGGAACAAAGTGGTCACCTTCACCGAGCAGCAGCTGGAGGACTATCAGGTACGCTTCTGTTTTACACTACACACAATACACTATTGAAAGCACCGAGTCAGACTCGGGTGATACCCACACAATTAAATTGAATGGCGTTCTCAGAATGATTGCCGGGTGTTTCGAGTGCCCGATACTATTTGATTTGATCAGGATTGTGAAATCGAACTTAGAATTTATTTTTTAAATGTAATGAATCAAAATTAATTAAATAACTATTACTAACTTTAACTATAAGCCACATGTACCTACTAACAAAATTGGATCACTGTTATCTGTAAATAAATACAATTTGAATTTGAATTTGAATAGGACTTGAAATGTAAGGAAACATAAATGACGTACCTATGTAATCAGTATACCTGCTATCTTACATATAAACTTTTTGTTTCTTGATGCAGGACTGTACATTTTTTACAAGGAAAGAGATTTTAAGGTAAGGCTCAAATAAACGTATACGTGTATTTTAAATACATAAAGAATATCTTGACAAAATTAAACTTTTACAAATTATATACAAATTCCTCATCACCCGTACGAATTCTGATCAGGAGGTTGACAATATGAATGTACCAAATTATTTTACCATAAAAATAACACAGAAAGAATTTAAAAACGTGGCTAAGCTGGACTAGCTAGATGTGGATAATATTAGTTACTGAATATACTGACATGATTAACTGAATAGATTCTGACTTTAATTATTTGATAGGCAAGTGAACCTTTATCTCAATAAAATAATATTCGTTTATCTGAATTTTATTCAAGTTTAGTTTAAATAATACTGTTATAGATTAACTAACGGGAATTAACGAGACAAGCAAGTGAAACACTAGGAGTTTTGAATGAAAGAAAAGAAAGAAAGAAAGAAAGAAAGAAAGCATTTATTCACTGCACGAAAAGACACATTACAAACAGAATAGACTCAGTACATTGACATATTATTATAAAGTGCGTCTTCGCGGCAGTGAATCGGTAGCTGTCTCAGCATTGTGCCGAGGTGTCAGACACCTGCAGCGCTGGTTTTCAGACAGCACCGTACGTGATCCACGGAACGCAACACAACATACTATACAGGAAAGGTATACATATAATGAACAAAATCATGGTAATATATATATGGATGTGGCTACCTCAAAACAGGGCAAACTGGTGTGAACGTGAGGAGGAATTTACTCAACAGTGGGGGGATGCAGACAGAAAAAAAAAAAAAAAAAAAAAAAAAAAAAGAACAGGTAACAGTTTTAAAACAATTAAAATTAATTAAAAACACATGAAAAAGGCGACACAGTTGGGATAAGTGCTGGTTGGTTTAGGAATAGGATTTTTGGAGCGTCAACAGATAACCCTTAAGCTTACGCTTAAAGGTATACTTGCTATACGCTCCTTGGATAGGTGGGGGAAGATCATTCCAGCACTTGGACGCCGCAAACCTGAAACTTCCTCTAAACGCTGCGGTATGATGTTTAGTCACCAGAATCATTGCTTTACACCTGCGCGCACTCTTGGGCCACGCAAGTTTACTCAGCAAATATGCTGGGACTCCAGACCGTACTATGCCAAAAAGAAGAGTGGCGACGTGCAGGCGTCTGCGTGCAGGCATGTTAAGCAGACCAGCGGCGTTCAAGTAGGGAGTGATATGGGAGCGGGGAGGGACTCGGAAGCAGAAACGAGTGCATGCGTTTTGCACTCGTTGTATGAGTTTTTTTGTACGACCAGTAATGCAGCCACCATAAACGATATCACAATAATTCAATCTAGACAATACCATTGATTCACAAAGGTTGATACGCAAATCAACACTTAAGTAATCGCGAATATTGTATAGAACTTTAAGGCGGTAGAAGCAGTTACTCACAACTTTAAGTATGTGGTTTTCAAAGCGCAGCTTGCCGTCCATGAGGAGGCCAAGGTTATTTGCTTCTACCACCCTTTCTACTGGTTCGCCCATGATGGCAACACCCCTGGAAGTCAAAGCCTCGAGGTTATTGACAGTATTACGGACTTGATGTTCTGAACCAAAGACTACATATTTCGACTTGTTCGGATTAAGGACAAGGCAGTTCTTTTCCGACCAAGTAAAAATACGATCAAGGTCCGCGTTTAGAGTATTGACAGCAGCAGATATGTCCGTCGGTGCGCTGGAGACGTAAAGCTGGAGGTCATCAGCGTAAAGGTGGTATTTGCTGCCCTTTATATTGTTAATGATGTCAGCACTATACAATATGAAAAGCAGGGGGCCCAATATTGAACCCTGTGGCACACCTCTCAACACAGGACAAAGAGCAGATCGCAAAATGACACCATCCATCCTGCGCAACGCCACCGTCTGCGCACGGCCCGAGAGATAAATTTTGAACCACTTCACGGCAGTAACATCAAATCCGTAGTACGACATCTTTGATAAGAGCAAGGGTATGCTAATGCAGTCGAAAGCCCTGGAGAAATCTAATAGAACGCGTATGGTACTCTCTCCAACATCCCGAGCCTGTAAGATATTGTCAACTACATCGAGTAACGCAGTAACTGTCGATCGACCCTTGCGAAAACCCGATTGTAGTTCAGGTAGGATGTTATTTTCCTCCAGGTATTTCGAGAGCTGGTCGCAGACCACCCTTTCTATTATCTTCGATGCACAGGGCAGGATGCTTATAGGACGGAGTTCGGAGAGGATAACTGGATTGGGCTTTTTTGGTAATGGGGTCACTTGAGCCAGTTTCCAGTCGTCGGGGAACGTCATAGTCTGTATACTCTTGTTAATAATGTGAGTCAGTACGTTAGCAGTCCTCGGTAGCGTCATAAGTAGCATGTCAATTGCAATCATGTCAAGTCCCTTTGCAGTTGTCTTAATTGACGTCAAGATTTTGGTGACAGCTGTAACAGTCGTAGGTGAGAGACTGAAAGTACTATTAACTCGTAAAAGGTCATATCTGATATTGTTACGTCCTGTTTGCCTGGTATATTTAAAAAATGATTGTTTATTAAGTCAGGGTCGTCAAAGTGATGCGGAAGGTCCGTTTGCGTCCGAGAATCTGGAACAACTGTCCGCTTTAAGTTGGTCCAAAGGATCTTTGAGTCGGTCACATTGTTAATCTCGTGTTGGAAGAAGGCACGCTTCTCATTGTAAATGGCCTCGATGACAAGGTGTTTCAGGTCCAAGTAATATTGCTTATGTGCAGCGTTCCTCGTCTGCTTAAACTTAGCATGGGCTGCGTTCCTGAGATGCATCATAAGTTTGACATTACTCGTCAGCCACGGCTTGGGTGCCTCCTTCACAACAATTGTCCTCTCTGGTGCGTGTATGTCAAACAGTCCTAGTAAAAGCTCATTGAATCGCCGAACCATGTCGTTCACGTCTTGCAGTAGAAATATTTGGTCCCAGTCTATAGCGTCAAGGTCATTGTTGAAGTCGTTTAAGTTATGTTTAAGAATGACCATCCATAGCTTCTTCATGAGTCTCCGTTCACCAAATGCGACTTTCTGAATACAAATACTCTACTTGTTACCGAAGATAGTAAAATCGCTATTTGTATTCCTTGAATTTTTGAGGAGTTCCCTCAATTGCTCATGGATCCCATCATCAGAACTGGATTCCGGTAACAACGAGACCAACCTTGAAGCATATGCTTACAAACAAATAAAGAATTTCCCAAATCGGTTTATAAACGACGGAGTACTGAGGTACCTACCCATTAGAAAAAAACATGCGTCCGAATTCATAAACTCCTCCTTTTGTGAAGTGCGTTAAAAAAGGTCCCTAAATTAATTACTTTCGTTGACACATGGAGCACTGTGTACCTACCGGTGGGGGGTGACGCGGGTGGCCTCTGTTAGCATTTTATTTATCGATGAGGGCTTCGTTACTCTGAACTCTGACCTACTGCGGCATGTAATGATTATATATAAAAGAGATTTTCGATCTCTAATCATAGTCTTACTTTTCAATATTTGTGTGATGATTATGCGGAAAACTCTCAGGCGCCCTTATTAGATCTTCGTAAATAATTAAAACCAACCATATATGTTTGATACATCGCTTATATTTAGTGTACGATGTAACGTAAAAGCTAGAAGAAAAAATACAAATAATATTTTTTGTTACAGTGAATGCTACGAAGTAACTTTCTGAAACTAGTTCAACATAATAATTTTTTTTACATCTACTTACTAACAATCTGTTCTCATAAGTAGATGTAAAAAATGTGAGTTCAATTTCAGAGTGTTCAAACGCTTCCGCGAGGTGAACCCGGAGCTGATCCCGCGCAGCATGAGCGAGAGCCAGGCGCACTCCATCGCGGTGCCCGCGCACGAGATCGAGCGCCTGCCCGAGCTCAGGGTCAGTGCCACGCTCACCAAACAATGCGAGCTTTCATCTAGTTCGTTGGCGGATAAAGGTTAAGCCGCCGAATAGTCGCCGGTGCCGCAGCTGTTATTGCAGCGACGAACATGACGCCGGCACGTGAGGCGCGTACTAATTACAAGGAATATCTAATTTACACGAGCTCCACTCCCAACGCGAACTCAACTCACTTATTTATAATTATTTAGCTTCTTGGTAAAGCCTAGTATCTTGATTAGTAGGCCTCCGTTTAAAATAATACTTCATTCATTACAATAAAAAAAACCGTAGCAAACTTATTATTCGGCGTAATTGCCTTGTCTTTTTTTTCATGAAACTTATTTCTTAAACTACACATTACACGGTACGTTCATACGAAGTGCAAGGTTACAAGACACATTTACTTGGAATGTGACATTTCTATGAGGGTAAGAACAACATCATCACGATGGATCGACTAGTGTAAGATTTTTTAGGATTTCGTGATACGTATCACGGTTTTGGTCAACCAAACTCAAAACGAGGCTGGCCTGCTACTCACGATGGCGCCACGTGTTCCAGGAGAACCCGTTCAAGCGACGCATCTGCCAGGTGTTCTCCCACGACGGCTCCGGGAACCTCACCTTCGAGGACTTCCTCGACATGATGTCCGTGTTCAGCGAGGCCGCGCCACGCGACATCAAGGCTTGGTAACGTGTTCCAACATCAGGCCGCGAGTGCTACACGAGACGGTTCGCGAACCTTACCTTCGTGGACTTCCGCGACATGATGTTCATGTTCAGCGAGGCCGCGCCATGCGACATCAAGGCTTGGTAACGTGTTCCAACATCAGGCCGCGAGTGCTACACGAGACGGTTCGCGAACCTTACCTTCGTGGACTTCCGCGACATGATGTTCATGTTCAGCGAGGCCGCGCCATGCGACATCAAGGCTTGGTAACGTGTTCCATCATCAGGCCGCGAGTGCTACACGAGACAGTTCGCGAACCTTACCTTCGTGGACTTCCTCGACATGATGTCCATGTTCAGCGAGGCCGCGCCGCGGGACATCAAGGCTTGGTAACGTGTTGCATCATTATAGGCCGCGAGTGCTACACGAGACGGTTCGCGAACCTTACCTTCGAGGACTTCCTCGACATGATGTCCATGTTCAGCGAGGCCGCGCCACGCGACATCAAGGCTTGGTAACGTGTTCCGACATCAGGACGCGAGTGCTACACGAAACGGTTCGCGATCCTTACCTTCGAGGACTTCCTCGACATGATGTCCGTGTTCAGCGAGGCCGCGCCACGCGACATCAAGGCTTGGTAACGTGTTCCAACCTCAGGAAGCGAGTGCTACACGAGAAGGTTCGCGAACCTTACCTTCGTGGCCTTCCTCGACATGATGTCCGTGTTCAGCGAGGCCGCGCCGCGGGACGTCAAGGCTTGGTAACATGTTCCGTCATCAGGCCGCGAAAATTCGACACGACGTCTCGGGAACCTGGCCTTCGATGACTTCCTCGACATTATGTCCGTGCTCAGCGAGGCCGCGCCGCGCGACAATAAAGTTTGGTAACGTGTTCCATCATTAGGGGTTTCCTTTTTTCAAGTAATCCTGACTTTGGCCAATACCGGTCAAGTCCACATTATACGTAGTCTAATCTAAGTAAATGACATGTCACAGGGCTTGTCAAGTCACATTTAAAAGGGACTTCAAATTTTAGATCAAACCACTTTATGTCGAGACTGACATCGACTGCGGACCCTTGTCTGGTATAAAATACTTTCGCAACGAGTTCACTGAACGTTCGACTTCAGCGACCTTCGCCACATGACCGTTTTTAGGGTTCCGTACCCAAAATGGCAAAAACAGAACCCTTACGTAGCCAAAATGGCAATAACGGAACCCTTATAGATTCGTCATGTCTGTCCGTCCGTCCGTCCGTATGTCACAGCCGATTTACTCGGATACTATAAGCACTACAAATATGAAATTTGGTAGGAAGGTGTATTTTATGAACCGCTACATAAAAGTGATGTGAAATTACAAAAAAATATTAAATTAGGGGGGCACTCCATACATGTAACCGGTGGATGAAAAAAAAATTTCAACGCACATAGTCGATGGATAGGTCTTTAAAAATGATATGGAGAATTAAAAAAAAAAACTTGTCTATTTAAGTCAACCGTTGGTGAGATATTAGCTGTCAAAGTCATAGAAAGTGTGTGTGTGTGTTCCCCCCCTCTAATTTCCAAACTATAAAGTTTAGAATTCTGAAAAAACTGAGGTAGTGTGCATTAGTAAATACTTTCAACGATTTTTGGTTTGAACACTATAAGTTTTACGGTTTTTGAGTTTTTGCTTAAAAACTATCTTGCCCGAACAAAAGGTCGTAAGTGCCGTGAGTTACATTCAATGTATTGGATAGTGATTTTAAATGTAGACTGGTAGGTGTTGGTACGGAACCCTTCATTGTGCGTGGTCCAACACGCACTTGGCCGGTTTTTTTACTTTAGCCCCGAAGTTTACTGTATACTGATGATAAACTATCTCGTAGCTTAATTACAGTTGATTCATCGCTTCTGTCGGAGCCGCATACGAAAGCAGGTCTCACAGTTTCTGTAGCTTCAATTTCAGGCACGTCTGAATTGGTTAAGTACCACAATTTATGGTTTGTCCAATTTATTCCTCAGGGGGTGGTTTTCCCCTAGTAGTTGGCCATAGCACTAATCTTGATGGTCTCTACGCGACTTTTGTAACTGTAATATGTTTATAAAGTGATAAGTAATATGTAGGTCATTTGGGATATTAATTTACTTGTAATGAATGTGAGTGACATGATTTTCCAACCTGATGACCTTCCGACTTGAACAATTAGTATGAGGCTTACTGATTATGCTATGAATGAGTGTGTAGATGGCAAGTAAACCGTTTGTGTGTTGTCAGGTACTTGTTCCGCATCTACGACCTGGACGACGACATGTACATCGGGCGCGGCGACCTGCTGGCGGCGGCGCGGCTGCTGACGCGCGGCGCGCTGGCCCCGCGCGAGCTGCAGGACGTGGTGGCCAACGTGCTGGACGAGGCCGACCTCGACGCCGACCAGCGCCTCTCCTTCATGGACTTCGAGCACGTCGTCGTGCGCGCGCCCGACTTCCTCTCCACTTTCCACATCCGCGTCTAGCGCGCGCTCACTAGCACGGTGACCACGCGCGCTAACAAGCGGCGCGAGCCACGCACACCCGCTATCTTTATTACACTTTTTCACGTCTTAGCGTAGAAGTTTTAGAAATACTCGGTTCTAACACAAACAAGAGGTCACTTTACAAACATTTTTATTACCTACATGCCAGTATACTGGCGACGTTATATTTTTTACATTGCACTTGAACGTGATATAGTGGAGATATACGATGTGGAATAATCTTATTGTTTCATTTTCCAGCCAACAAATAATGATGTTCTGATATGCATGGTAGCATTAGGTATTATCCCCGCCACCTCACCCGATTTAATAGTCCTATTATATGCCAATATAATGGCGACGCAATATTTTTGTAAATATAAGTTTTATTCATAAAACCAATTTACATGATAATTATGACATTTGATATGAAAATAATAATTATTAAATGAATTAAAAAGTTGAAATAAAAACAACTATACCTAACTAAAAACTAAACATTAAAAATTAATATCAAAATTACGTAGGTCCCTCGGGATGGTGCCCATTACGCAGGCAGCATTCCCGCGCTGGAGTGCGACGGCAATTCTTTGCGCGAGAAAGCTGCCTGCGCGTGGTTCACCTGTCGCCTCCATAAGCCGCTTACTAAGCTCCCTGTGGAGTCCCCGCGCGCACCTGCCCCATGGGCCAAGTGTCTCGACCCCAAATGCGACAAAGTCTTATTGGGCGCCGAGACAATTGTACTTGCCCGCCTTTAAATTCTGCCGGGAGTCTGTGGCCGTCCCGGCTTGCTTGATGGTGGAGGAGAGGTACGACGCAGCCAACGTATGGGCGCAAGTGGCGTCCCATACCAGCGCACGACCCCTCTTCCAAGGGATCAACGACATTCCATCAGGGCGCTTACCATCGCTCGGCACGATCTGGGGCTCCAGAGCGGCGGGAACGTTGGCACTGCCATAATTGTAATAATTATGTATTTTTAAATTTATTATATATGTTTGTGGACAATCTTACAAAGAAGCAAAACTTGTAGTATGGGTACACCAAGCGATGAAATAAATATCCCTACCTTATTATCTAAGTTAGAATTTATTGGAATTCGCGGTCAAGCTCTAAAAATCATGAAAGATTACCTTTCAAATCGCACACAAAGTGTTAAGATTAATTCCTATTTAAGCAGTGATGAGATTATCTCTCATGGTATTCCACAAGGGAGTATTCTTGGCCCAACGCTTTTCCTTATTTATATAAATGAGCTGTGTCAAATGGCCCTTCCCAGTTGTGACATTTTTACATACGCAGACGATACAGCACTTCTAGTATATGGTAACTCATGGACTATGGCTAGGGAAAATGCGGAATGCTCTCTCTCGATGGTTATGGAATGGCTTTCTATCAATAAATTGACCATGAACATTGAGAAATCCAAGATCATTCGTTTCTCATTACCGAACTCGCAACCACCTGGCAAGGAATCTGATGTTGTAAAAGCCCACTCTTGTTCGGCAAATACCGCAAGTTGCAACTGTTTAGCCATGACCATAGTTCCCCAAATCAGATATCTTGGCGTGATATTAGACCAAAAGCTGACCTGGAGTGCCCATATTGAGGCTCTCTGCACCCGTCTCCGTAAGATGATATATATATTTAAGGAGCTAAGACACTCTGCACCAATCGAAACGTTGTCGATGGTATATCAAACCCTATGTGTCTCAATTATTGCCTATTGTATTCCTATCTGGGGTGGGACATATAAAACACTACTCATCCAAGCGGAGCGTGCCCAAAGAGCGATCCTGAAGGTGATGCTCTTTAAAAGAAGAGATTATCCGACCGTCCAACTCTACTCAGAATCGCGCCAACTGACGGTCAGACAAATATACATTCTACGTGCAATTCTGCGCCAACACTCTTTTTTGCCATTGGATAAGTCAATCGCCAGCAAAAGACCAACTAACCCTGTGTGTAAGACTGTTTCCTGTCGTACATCTTTCGCACGTCGACAGGCTATTGCGCAGATTCCGCGGATTTATAACAAAATAAACAAATTGTTCCCAATTTATAAACTAACTAAATTTGAACTTAAAAACAAATTACAGAATTGGCTGCGGACTCTAACGTACGAATATACTGAAAATCTTTTGATAATTAATGTTTGAGAGATACCCTTGTCAAAGAATCAGATTTATAACCTTTACTTTAATTGTTTTTTCCCCTTATCACTTAATGAAGATTGTGCATCACGTCTACTTTGTCACTTTGTATTTTTAGTTGTAACCCAAATTGTAATGTAAATCTATATCTAAATTCATAAATTCATAGTTCTTATAAAGTTAGTATTTATAATGAATATTAATGAACTACAATTTTAATACTTAAATTTGTATGTACTTTATTTTGCATCCTACAAAACACTGTTATTAATACTCCGATTCATCTCAAATGCTAATTACTATTGTCCGAACGGCATTTATGTAATCTGACACTGAAGAAGAGATAAATCTAACTCCCGAGACACAGGTCTCCCACCTAGTTCGGGGGTCGGAAATATCGACGACTACTTTTAGGCGTTGTTGTACTGTCCAGATGAATTTCTATGATGTATTGTGATTGTTTGTAGCTATGTACAAAAAATAAAAGCATTATTATTAATATATATACATATAGATAAATAAATACTTAAATACACAGAAAATATCCTGAACTAAAAATATCTGACCGGAATTTGATCCTTAGTAATTTAGTAAAGAACGAACATCCCGACATCTATTTCCAAATGACATCCACAAAACGGATCATGTCCATGTCGAGCCAGCTAACAAGATATATATTTTTTTTTAATTTGAGCACTAATATAGAAATTTTACGTATGTTACATACCTCATTTCATTAAGGAAACTCTTTAATTAAAATGGATGAAACTCTCCAATTCGTCTCCTTGCATGTAAGCATACACATATGTATAACACATTTACATATGTGAATACTCCGCATTAGACAAATTGTTCTCGTTTAATAAAAGCGGGAATAAATAAAGGAGAGACCGCAACAGCACTGCAGCCGGCGTCAAGCGACCTTTTACAGTATCACCTGTGGGGCTAGCACAACTTGTTGACAAATCGTATCTTGCGCGACTTAGCGATTCCTGTCTCGCTCGAACTGTGCGGGTTAGAAAGAGGAGGGTAGATTTTCCACTACTCGCGTCGCGTCGCAGCGGTAGGTGTGCTAGCCCCCCTAGCGCGGCGCGGCGCGGCGCGGGCGGCGCGCGCTCTCATCTCTGCGGGCGGGGGAGCTGCGACTCCGGTGAATTCATCATTTTGCAAGTATTTCGGTCACACACGTTATTAACTATTAGAAGCGAGACAAACATTTGTTATAACCACAGATGAATAACTCATAAAGATGCACACGAGCCACAAACCAACAGGTGTGTAAAGCAAATTAGAATATAGCGTCATCGCCCTTATAAACATATAAATCTGAATGGTGTGTCTTACCATCTAGGTAGGTGATCAATATCCAATTCGTGTCTTAATTAATTGCTCGTTCAGAACCCAGAATTGCCTCTCACGTCGGTAATCCGTCAATTATCGTTTGTACACTCCATACGTAATAACTAATTAATTATATGTTCATTTTGGATTTAATTTTTTTTTATATTTGAGGACAATCTTACACAAATCAACCTAGTCCAAAACTAAGCAAAGCTTGTACAATGGGTCCTAGGCGACGATATATATACTTATATAAATACATCTATCTATCTATACATATAAAGCTGAAGAGGGTCAAAAAAGCTGTACATTGAAGGTATTGGCAAAAAAAAATTGTCTGTCTGTTTATTTCTCTAGGCATCATGTGAAAACTATCTAATAGATTTTAGTACAACCTCCACTAATAAGTTTATTGGATCCTCTGCCAGGCAAAATCATACAGATTAGGGATGGAAGGTGGGTGAAAAGAGGGGTTGAACTTTGTATAAGAAGTCCTTTTGTTCCTTCAGAAGTTCAAAATTTCAAACCAAATTCAAATTCAATTCGTGGCTTGAAAATTGGTAAGAATATACTTAAAAGCAAAGTAAACATAACTCCATTCATAAATTATGTAATGATCAGGTAACATGTGAAAAAATGGGGAGTAAAAAAGTACTTAGGAGCGACAAATAACCACAACCTACAATTGATATATCATCAGGGGTCATCTAGAAGGTTGTTAGAGTGGTCGAGTTCCATAACGGTGTTACCTGATTCTGAGGGTCTACAAAATTAGAAGTAGGTTTTTTGTACCATGTATGGTTCCTTTAATACGAATGTCAGATGTTATTTTGACAACGCTCCTCATCATAGGAATTCGTTAGATAGAATAGAACCAGTAACAAAACTCCCAGTACCTCGATTCCACTCACACCTCAGATTCAGTTGAAGCTGCTCAATCAATTTCACTGGAGTGCAAACTGTTAGAGTATTTCAGTATTTAAACCACCCGCGTGGTCGTGTTAAAGGTTCTGGATTTGCCCCAGAATATTCTCCAACCGCGCACTCCTCGCTTAATTGGGGCCGGCTTATAAAACCAATCAGGTTCAAAAAGGTCTTAATTTTCGAACAATTAAATTAGTAATTGTTTGCAAAAATGTTTTATTTATTTATTTATTATTCCACACTTACACTTATCTTTACAGGTTCTTAGCCTAATACGATAGTGTAACTACTTACGTAATGTTGTCCCCTACGTAATAATTGTTTAAATAGGTTGGACATATTTAGTAGTTTTCTGTATTGACAGATCAGCAACTTAGACGACAGTTAAACGGGTTTTGGGCCTTTGGGCTGTGTCTCTGCTGGGCTCAGTCTTCAGCTGGTCGCCAGGACGCATCCTTCAGCCCTCCACCGGAATTTAGGCTTGAGCTGCTGTGCTGGATTGAGTTCGACCTTCCGGCTTGGAGAAGTCAATTACTTACCGTTTTCAAAATTGAAGCAAGCTCTCTGAGTTTGATCTCTGGATTATATATTTTATGTCTATGTATAGGTAACAGTGAATGCTTGAGGGGAGGAAAATAGTAGCAAGCACTCCGTCTTTGGGTTTACAAAAACTGTTTTTACAAGCTACCTATACCTATGAGAAAAAATGTGGATATTGAAAGAATATACCAACACCTCTTTTATTCGTCTCTTACTAAACTTCATCGAATTCGATGTTGTCTCTTTTCGGCGGCGTGCAGCTGCTATCAGTAGAAATTGTAACATTAACTAGGTATATTCGTCCGGCAAAAAAAAAAACAGGTTTTTTGTATTTATTTAATTCTTACCCTTACGCCCTTAAATATTTATTTAATTCTGTTTTTAGTATTTGAACAGAACAGAAATACAGCGGCAATAGAAATATATCATCTGCGAAAAATTCAAATGTTTAACTATCAGTTCGTAATGTATAACTATCTAACTGTCGGGTAACAGACGGACAGCCAGACGGACGGACGGACAGAAGGACAACGGAGTTTTAGTAATAGGGTCCGTTTTACCCTTTGGGTACGGAACCCTAGAAAGGAGGTTCAAAAGTGGTAGACGTTTTTGCTGACTGTATCTAACCGGGTTAAGTATATATTCCATTTCAAAACTTAAAATCAAGATGACTTCCAGTGCACAGCGCCGAGTCCGGTCCATGCGCCGCCCAACATTGTTTTCATACATGTTCCAGTGATGGCCGAACTTCAACAGTGGGCCTGCCAGCAAAAAGTTATCCCCCAACAGAATCGCGTACGTAGGAGTTAGTGTCAAGTATTAAAGCGCAACGAAAACTCTTTATGTAGTTGGATTATTTGTAACAAAGTGTACCGAATCATCATTAAATTTTGGACTATTATAGACAGTAGCCGGGATCAAAGCCTTAACGTGCCTTCCAAATCAAAAAAAAAATGATATAAGTTTCACAATAAAGAACTTTACTTAAGTTCTTTATTGTGAAACTTATATCTATTCTCTGTCTTTGTATACTTATATCTATTCTCTGTATCTGTTTTGTTCGCAGTCGGGGGGATCGAATATTTTGGTATTGTACATAATATGTAGTATGTTTAGTTTGTTTTATCTGTTTCTATCTTTTTAGTGTAATTTTATCCAGTGCAGTCTTTTTTTTAATAATTATTTTATTTAGCAATTTTTGATTTCCATTTTAAAGCATGTTATGCCATAAAATCATGTTTTAAACACATGTGCGTTATGCATATTTTTTAAAACGTCTTTTTAAATCCGTTATTTTGATATCCCACTTGATATGATCGGATTTGTTTTCTCCAGGTCACACAAAATGGAGTACATAGTCCGCCATATTATTTGTATTACAACGTCACATATCCTATGTTACTCGGGATGACGTTCGCACATCAACATCTATTATGGCGTTGAGAAGTTCTGGGGGAATAAATACTCTCACATATATACACGAACTCTGAAAAGATTACACTACTTTTTTGGGCTGTCGTGTACAAAGACAAGACAAGATACAATGTGATTTGCAATACATACATACACATACACATACATGATAATGAATATTAAAGGGATAATTCGGTAGGTAAAATCGTTAGGAAGCTTCTGCATTGTATCGGTGTTTGTGTTCAGTATGTAAGTGCCGACGAAAGAGATCCGGAATAAAAGCCAGAGCAGAGTTTACGCGCCAGTTCGATGGTGTTGGATCTATTTAAGAACAAAATTGGAATGCAGTCTTTGGCGGGCGTGCCCAATAGCAAAAAACCGGCCAAGTGCGTGTCGGGCCACGCACATTGTAGGGTTCCGTAGTTGCCCGTCCATCACGTCACCGGTCATATGCGGAATTACGGACTCGTAGAAGGGTTTTTACTGATGATGTACTTTTTTGAGATGTTGTGTTGTATACATATTTTTGCCCTTTACGGTAATGTCTACTTAGCTGTGATGGTTTTTTCTTTTAAATTCATCGTATATACTAGTACCATGATTTTATTCACATACCCAGTAGCCACCGTTTAGCTGGCAGGGGAAGGGGGACACTTGACCATAGCAAAAATTATCACTTCAAAGCTTAATATCACGCCAACCGATTCTTGAATCAAAAAATGCTTTTAGAAACCTTACAATATTTTTGAAAGTACTGTTCAACGATAACCCACACGATGGGGTTTAGAAGAAAAAAAAATTGCATCACCACTATATGGGGGAGGTAACCAATTTTTTTTTTTTTATAAGCCCAGAAAGATTATGCGCCCTGAAAAATCATGCTTGTTTTGTTGTTTGCATGCATAGGGTGTGAGTTGCTCAAAAATGGCATTATTTTTGAGATACCTCTTACCGTTTCTGAGATTTTTCAAAATTTAAGTGTTGCTTTTTAAAATTTAAAAAACTGTCAGATTTTGACAAACGAGGTGTCGTTTTCAGCAAATCTCGAATAACACACACCTATAGGGTGCGAATTCCTCAAAAATGGCATTATTTTTGAGCTACCTCTTACCGTTTCAGTTTTTTTTTTATTTTTCCAAATTTAAGTGTTTTGAGTTTTTTCAAAATTTTAAAAACTGTCAGGTTAGGTTAGGTTATAGGGGTAAATCTCGGTCGATTTTCTTGAAACTTGGTCTATGGGGGTTTTTTAAGGTGATCTTTCTATGGTCTTTTTGGCTTGAGGTCAAATTGCCCTCCCTTTGGTACCTCCCGTACAATTTTTTTGAAAAAAAGTGGTTTTTATTTTTTTTGAAAAAAGTATTTCACCTAGGGAGCTGGATTTCTGCTGCCCAAAAGTTATTATCATTCTACGTATAATGACATTTTTTTGGTTGCTCTAGGTCAATAAACAAAAATTCTAGACCCGGGTTGGATTATTTTTTGAATTTTGTTTTGTCGAATTTGCAACAACAAAAAATCGTTTTTAATATATCTATAGCACATGAGTATTAATGTGGAATCCGTTTTTCGATATCTTTAACCGTTTCGGAGATAAAAATGTATGGGGAGACTAAAATCCGACTCGCACTTGGCCAAATTTTTAAATTATTGTTTCGTTATTATATGATTTCTGTTTTATGATGAGTTTTTTGTTTTTTAATGCAAATGCGTTTATTACGTAGAAATTGATGATATGACATAATTTATTTGACAGAAACTGTCAAATTAGTGAATTTTGAGAGTTTTTTGACATTGATGATTTCAATGGTACAACTTACTATACAAGTGGTAAGATGGTCAAAACTGTCAAATTTGGTGCTTGACAGTTTTTATTCTTTAATGGAAATGCAATAACAATATTCTTTAATTAATAAGGTGGAAATTGATCATATGACTTACTTTATTTGACAGAAAGTGTCAAATTAGTGAACTTTGACAGTTTTTTGACATTATTGATTTCGATGTTACAACTTACTAGACAATTGTTAAGAACAGCGCCATCTATTATTCCACACTGGAACCACTAGATGGCTTATTTAGATAAATCTCTCAGATCCTTACATAGGAAATTAGTTAAGTATATAGTTAAAGATATTGTCGACAGAGGTCGCTATATAGAGGCCGCCTTGTTATTAGGATAATTAGATTTAATCACTTTGCCAATATACACGAAAGGAAGTACACGCTGTTTTCTCTTTGACCTGCCCACCTGTATGTACAAAGCCACCCGAGCCACACACTTCAACAAGTGATAATAAGATGATCAAAACTGTCAATTTTGGTGTTTGACAGTTTTTTGACAATTTGTATATTTTAATGCAAATGCATTTATTAGTTGGAAATT
The DNA here is from genome assembly GCA_963556455.1 of Epiblema foenella. Classification (NCBI taxonomy): domain Eukaryota; kingdom Metazoa; phylum Arthropoda; class Insecta; order Lepidoptera; family Tortricidae; genus Epiblema; species Epiblema foenella. The sequence goes on along the minus strand of OY747102.1, from coordinate 51,958 downwards.
GATGATAGATATGACATACCATATTTGACAGAAAGTGCCAAATTAGTGAATTTTGACAGTTTTTTGACATTGTTGATTTCGATACAAGTACAAAGCAAGAACTTGAACTTACAATACAAGTAGTGGTAAGATGGTCAAAACTGTCAAATTTGGTATGTTTGACAGTCTTTTCAAAATTTAAAAAACTGACAGATTTTGACAAACAAGGTGTCATTTTAATAAATCTCAATTTGAATTGCTCAAAAATGGCATTATAATTAAAGATTTGTTAGGGCAAAACCGACTGTAATGCGGATAGGTTCGTTTTTTTTTTTTTTTTTTTTTTTAATTTGTGTTGTTTTTTCAAAATTTATGATAAACTAGTTAGGTTAGGTTTTAGGTTAGGTTAGGTTAGGTTAGGTTTTAGGTTAGGTTAGGTTAGGTTTTAGGTTAGGTGGGGCGCGAGGTCGGGTAACCTCCAAGTATGTCCGGGCTCTTCCAATCTCTTTTTTTTTTTTTTTTTTAAATTTGTTGTTTTTTCAAAATTAATAATAAACTAGTTAGGTTAGGTTTTAGGTTAGGTTAGGTTTTAGGTTAGGTTAGGTTTTTTTTTTTTTTTTTACTGCTACCTCCAACATGATCGGAGCCTATTTTTACAATTTTGTTTTTCTACTCTGTCATACTAGTTCTCGCAACTATGCCACTCGCACTTTCATTCCTCATACTGTGTCTTTCTTACATACATCGGCATTCTTTCTCGAGGTCGGGATAGACCATCTTGCCTCTATTCCAGCTTCATTCTACATATTTATATATATCTATTTATGTCTTGCTTGGGGTGGAATAATTTTACAACCAGATTTTATTTTCTATATCAGTTCTTTCTTACATCTTATTTCTTTATATCTTATTTTCTAACAATTATTTTCTTAAGTACTATGTTTTATTAAAGGGCACCCACCAGCGAAAGCTGAAGGAGGCGGCGGCGGCGTACATGGACGCTGCCCGGGTGCTGATGGAACGGACTTCCTCCGAAGAGGTAAAAAAGCTTCAGGCGGCAAACGAGCGCCTAGAAGCTCAAATATCGGAGCTCCGAAGGGAGCTTGGGGAGATGAGGAATGAACTCCGGCAGGCTAGGGCCGTTCCGGCTCCTCCTCCGCCAGCACAAGATGAAGCTGAAAGGGACATCATGGTCAAGGTGGGGACCATGGTAAATGCACGACTGGAAGCGTTAGAGGAAAGGCTTCTTCCACAAAAGATTCTGCGACCCCCGCTGGCCGCAGATCGAAAAAGACAAGCCGAGCAGGTAGGCTCTCAGAGCCATGGATCTGCAGCCACTCCCGAGCCGGCACCCGTACCGGCTTCAAAAATTGGTCCCCCAAATATAACGGATGAGCCCCAGAAGGGGAAGAAAGGAAAGGGGAAGGGAAAGAAGAGGGTGACCCGCGTTGGGGTTGAAACTGCTCCCCCTGTGACACAGGCTCCCCTTCCACTGCCGCCAGCGCCGGCGTCGATGGACCGGGCCTGGACACTTGTGGTCGGTGGGCGCAAAAAGTCTGCGGTGAAGAAAACGCCAACGGAAGAGCAGGCGAAAGCGCCGCAGCAGCCTAAGAGGCATACAGTTCGCAAGCTACGACCCCCGCGCTCCACGGCCGTAGTGCTGTCCATCCAACCTGAGACAGCCGAGAAGGGCGTCACCTACAAGGACGTCATTGCCGAGGCAAAAACTAAAGTGAACCTGTCTGAATTGGAAATTCAGTCAGTCAGGTTCAAAGTGGCGGCTACTGGCGCACGGCTACTGGAAATACCAGGAGCAACCAGCGCCTCAAAGGCTGATAAGCTGGCTGAGAAACTACAAGAGTTATTCAATCCAGAGGAGGTCAGAGTCACGCGCCCTACCAAATGCGCTGAAATGCGCATTTCTGGCCTAGATGACTCTGTAACAACAAAAGACATCGCAGCTGCAATAGCGACAGCAAGTGACGGAAATTGTTCGGCTCAGGACGTGAAAGTTGGTGACATAAAGTCAAACGCGAAAAGCCTAGGGTCGGTGTGGCTCCGTTGTCCCGTGGCAGCGGCAAAAAAAGTGGCAGAAAGTGGACGATTGCTGGTAGGATGGGTCTCGGCACAGGTGAAGCTGCTTGAAACCCGCCCACAACGCTGTTACCGTTGTCTAGAGACGGGGCATGTGAGGGCAAAGTGTCTTTCTGAAGTAGACCGGTCAGATTTGTGCTACCGTTGTAGCCAACCGGGCCACAAGGCAAACGAATGCTCGGCCAATCCGCACTGTACTCTCTGTGCAGCAGCGGGTAAGGCCGCGGGTCACAGGACGGGTAGCAAAAGCTGCAATCCCCCCCGTGCTAAGAAACTGAGGACAAAGACTGACGATGGCTCCCGGGCCCCCTCGCAGCCTGTCCGCCCGCCCACTTCTATCGTGGATGAGGCAGTGGAGGATACGAGTATGACCATTGATTAGTATGGCTCTCCATGTGCTACAGGCGAACCTCAACCACTGCGCCAGAGCTCAGGATCTCTTATTTCAGAGTATGGCGGAGTGGTCGATACAAATAGCGGTGATAGCGGAGCCATACTCCGTCCCAGCTCGAGCAGGTTGGATAGGGGATTTGGACGAAACTGTGGCGTTAGTGTCGCGGAACGCAGCCGGCTCCACACCTTTTCAAGGCGTCAAGAAAGGCCATGGTTTTGTCGCAGCAACTTGCGGGAACATGGCTCTGGTGGGAGGCTACTTCTCTCCCAATAAGTGTTTGGCCGACTTCGAGCAATTTCTCTTGCAAGTGGGTGCTACTGTTAGGCAGATGCGCCCCACTCCAGTCATCGTTGCCGGAGATTTCAATGCGAAATCCAGAGTGTGGGGTTCGGCAGTGACTGATGCGCGCGGGCAATGCCTGGAGGAGTGGGCTGTGGCTTACGGTCTAGAAGTACTCAACACTGGATCTGTAGATACGTGCGTTCGGCAACAAGGGGGCTCAGTGATCGACATTACGTTCGCCGACGCCGCGGTGGCACGCCGCGTTTCTGACTGGAAGGTTCTGGAGAACGTAGAGACTCTTTCGGACCACCGCTACATTCGGTTCAGCGTTTCTGCGCCCGCAGCCAGAGTGGCAGAGCAAAGGATGTCCCTCAGAGGAGATGGTCCACGTTGGGCAGTAAAACGCCTGAACCGAGAGGTGCTCGAGGAAGCGGCCTTGGTAAAGGCATGGCTACCGGTCCCGGAAGGTCCGCTAGACGTGGAAAGCGAGGCCCAATGGCTCGGGAATGCCATGACGGACAATTGCGATGCGGCTATGCCAAGAGCCCGCCATTCACCACCTCAGCGAAAGGTGTACTGGTGGTCTGCGGAGATAGCGCAACTACGAGAAACATGTGTAGCTGCGAGACGCCAGTACACCAGAAGTCGAAGACGGCAGCATCGGAATATCCAGGAGGAAACGCGGCTATACTCTGCCTATAGAGAGCAGGTCTTGGGTCTGCAGGTTGCAATTGCAAAGGCCAAAGACCTAGCGGAAGAGCAGATGCTGGAGAGTCTCAACAAAGACCCTTGGGGCAGGCCCTACAGAATGGTGAGGTGCAAGCTTCGACCGTGGGCCCCCCCGCTGACACAGACGCTCCCGCCTCAACTTCTTGGTCGAGTAGTTGATACCCTCTTTCCGGAGAGGATCGATTTTATACCACCTCCTATGGCTCCCCCGGAGGAACAGGACAGGGCGGGTGCGGAATCTGTACCAGAAATCACCACAGGGGAATTGGGTGCGGCTTTACTACGCCTTCGTCAGAAGAACAAGGCTCCAGGTCCCGACGGAATACCTGGCAGGGCTTGGGTAGTCGCGCTAGGCCCTTTGGAGCCCAGAGTGAGAGCACTTTTCACAGCATGCATGGAGCAGGGTCATTTTCCACGTGCGTGGAAGACGGGAAAATTGGTCCTGATCCAAAAAGAAGGACGTCCGGCAGATTCGCCGTCCGCTTATAGGCCGATTGTGTTGCTTGACGAGGTGAGCAAGCTTTTTGAGCGTGTAATCTCGGCTCGCCTTGTCAAGCATCTAGAAAACGTAGGGCCAAATCTGAGCCAAAACCAGTTCGGTTTTCGTTGCTGCAGGTCGACAGTTGACGCGATCGCTCAGGTCAAGAGCCTTGCAGAGGAGGCGGTGTCCCAGGGTAGGGTCGTTCTTGCAGTTTCGCTTGATATTTCTAACGCGTTTAACACCATGCCCTGGGGATGCATAAAGGAGGCGCTTAAATATCATGCAGTGCCGAGGTACTTGCGTAACATTGTCGGAGCCTACCTAACACAAAGGGCGGTCAAGTACCCGACACACGAGGATTGGAAGGAAAAAGTAATGTCGTGCGGCGTCCCACAGGGGTCAGTCCTTGGGCCGCTCCTGTGGAACGTCGGGTACGACTGGGTTCTACGAGGCAGAAACCTGCATGGTGTGGCACTGACGTGCTATGCTGATGACACCCTCGTCACGGCGACGGGCGGCACATTCAGAGAGGCGTCCCTCCTGGCAACGGCGGGAGTGGCTCATGTGGTGGCAAGGATCCGGAAGTTGGGGCTTGAGGTGGCCCTACATAAGTCAGAGGCCATCTGTTTCCATGGTCCCCGAAAGGCGCCACCACCGGGCGCACAGTTAGTGGTTGGAGGAGTTCCTATCGGCGTCAAGTCGACAATGAAATACCTGGGACTTGTTCTTGACAGCCGATGGAACTTCAGGGAGCATTTCCAGCGCTTAGCCCCAAAGCTCCTCCGAGCCGCCGGAGCGCTGGGTCGGCTCCTACCAAACGTGGGCGGGCCGAATGTTGGCTGTCGACGCCTCTACACAATGGTGGTGCGGTCGATGGCCCTATACGGGTCCCCTATCTGGGTAGACTCTCTCAACGCCAACAATAAGGCTCTACTGCGAAGGCCACAAAGAGTCATGGCGATTAGAGTTGTGAGGGGATACCGCACGGTCTCTTATGAGGCAGCTTGCGTCATGGCCGGAACCCCACCCTGGGACCAAGACGCCGAAATTCTGGCAGGCGTTTACAGAAGAATTGCCGACTCACGAGCTAGGGGACAAGAGCCTATGCTGGAGGAAGTAAAACGCTGGAGAATGGACGGGCACAACACTCTTCTCCGCAAGTGGGGTGAGCGACTGGAGGATCCAAGTGCCGGTCGAGCCACAGTCGGGGCCATTAAACCTGTGCTCAGGGAATGGACAGAGAGGCGGCACGGAATCATGTCGTTCCACCTTGCGCAGATCATATCTGGCCACGGGTGTTTTGGCAAGTATCTGTGCAAGGTGTGCTGTAGGGAGCCGACACCAGGGTGTCACCACTGTGATAGTGCAGAAGATACAGCACAGCACACGCTGGAGGTGTGTCCAGCTTGGGAGGAACAGCGGGCAACCCTCGTGGACGTGGTGGGCCATGACCTCTCCCTGCCAGCCGTGGCAGAAGCCATGGTCAGCAGCGACAGGTCGTGGAAGGCGGTGGCTTCCTTTTGCGAGGAGGTCATGGCGACAAAAGAGGCGGCTGAGCGCGCTCGGGAAGAAAATGCCGAAGCCGACCCGATGCGACGCAGAAGACCAGGGCGCAGGCGTCTGGCGGAAGATCGCCGCATGCCGCCATAATGAGGACCTCCGGGTGGCAGGCACGGGGGCGTCTGCCACCCACTGGAGAGGAGTCCTCGGGTCGGAGGGCGTGCTGAGTATTCGAGCACGCCCCTAAAGGTGTTCAGGGGATTCACAAATGCCCTGGAGATGGGTCCATTGGGCAACTGCTGGCGGAGTCGCGGATGAGTTCTGCAGCGTTCCCGTTGCTTCGCCACATGCAGAGAGACGAACACCGTGGGGTTTTAGACGGTAGTCCGGGCGGTTCCCGGGAGTCCGTCATACCCGCCCTGGCTTCCCCGGCAGGGCGGGATGCGTAAAAGCATTTCCCCACGTAAAAAAAAAAAAAAAAAAAAAAAAAAAGGTTAGGTTCCCCGGGCCAAGTCTGTGCCACCAAGGCGAAGCGTATACTGGTGGACCGCCGAGCTCGCGCAGATGCGTAGTGACTGTATAGCCGCGCGGCGCCAGTACCTGCGACAAAGAAGGCGCAGACTGAGAGATGAAGACGAGGAGCGTCGCCTGTACGAGGTTTACAAGGCCTCCAAACTGGCATTCTCGGTGGCCATAGGGCAGGCAATTGAGGCGAGTCGTGCCGAATTTTTGGAGACCCTCAATGCCGACCCATGGGGAAGGCCATATAAAATGATCCGGAGCAAGTTGCGCCCATGGGCGCCTCCACTGACTGAATCACTGCAGCCGGAATTTGTGGATCGCGTGGTCGCGACGCTATTTCCCGAAAGGGGACCTCACCAGCCACCTTCAATGGCGCCGACAGTTGTGAGACCAACAGAGGAAGAAACCGTCCCACCAATTCGTCCTGCCGAGTTGGCCGTGGCTGTCATCCGGCTCCGTGCCAGGAACACGGCTCCAGGGCCTGATGGCATTCCGGGCCGTGCGTGGGTCTTGGCTATGGACGCACTGGAGCCGCAGCTACTGCGTCTCTTGACCGCCTGCCTGGAGCAGGGTTGCTTCCCGAAAGAGTGGAAGTGCGGGAAGCTGGTGCTATTGCGAAAGGAGGGGCGACCGTCAGACTCTGCGTCTGGCTACCGGCCAATAGTCCTGCTCGACGAGGTGGGCAAGCTCTTTGAGCGGATAATCGCTGCTCGCCTTATCAGGCATATGGAGAGCGAAGGGCCGGACCTAGCTGACTGCCAGTTTGGCTTCCGCAGGGGGCGTTCGACGGTTGATGCAATCCAGCGGGTCAAAACAATGGCGAACGAAGCCGTGTCCCAGGGGAGGGTCGTCCTGGCGGTGTCCTTAGACATTGCCAACGCCTTTAACACCCTGCCCTGGAACACGATAAAAGAGGCGTTGCGGTTCCACCAGGTACCCTACCACCTGTTCCGCATCATAGAGGCCTATCTCAGCGAGAGGTTTGTTACCTGGCCTGGGCAGCAGGAATGGGGGAGGAAGGAAATGTGTTGCGGGGTCCCACAGGGGTCGGTTCTAGGACCACTCCTGTGGAACATAGGCTACAATTGGGTCCTACGGGGGGAAAACTTGCGCGGAGTCAATATCATTTGCTACGCCGATGACACGCTCGTGACGGCTCAGGGACCCAGTTACCGAGACGTAGGCGTACTGGCGACAGCGGCAGTTGCCCATTGCGTCGCTAGGATTCGACGGCTGGGCCTGGAGGTGGCTCTAACAAAGTCCGAGGCCATATGCTTCTATGGTCCACGGCGAGCGCCCCCAGCCGACGCACATATCGTTGTGGGAGGAGTCCCGATTGCTGTCAAGCCGACGCTGCTATATCTTGGCGTCGTGCTTGACAGCAAATGGAATTTTAAAGCGCATTTTGAGCGCCTGGCGCCCAAGTTGCTGCGTGCGGCGTCAGCCTTTGGGCGTATACTACCGAACCTGGGAGGGCCCAAGAGCTCATGTCGTCGCCTTTATACGGGTGTGGTGCGCTCAATGGCACTATATGGTGCCCCAGTCTGGGCAGACGCCCTCAACAACTACAACATTGCCCAGCTGCGCCGGCCGCAGAGAGCGATGGCTCTGAGGGCGATTAGAGCGTACCATACGGTAAGCGCGGAAGCCGCGTGTGTGCTGGCTGGTTCCACACCCTGGGACCTGGACGCGAGAGCCCTCGCGGCCCTATATCAGTGGCGTGGGGAGGCGCGAAACCGGGGGGACCTGCTGGCACCGCAGGAGATCAAAAAGCGGCGGACGGAGCTGCTGCAGGACGCGGTAGAAAGATGGGGGCAGAGGTTGGAGCGGCCAAGTGCCGGCTTCCGCACCATAGAGGCGATTCAACCAGTCCTCCAAGACTGGGTGGAAAGGTGCTTCGGGGTTTTGTCCTTCAGGCTGACGCAGGTGCTGTCGGGGCATGGTTGCTTCGGCAGCTACCTGCACAAAATCGCGCAGCGAGAGCCGACCCCGGAATGCCACGAGTGCGGAGCCGGCATAGACTCTGCTCAGCACACGCTAGCAGAGTGCACGGTCTGGGGCGTAGAACGGCAGGAGGTGGTTGCCCGATTAGGGCCGGACCTGTCGCTGCCAGTTGTAGTGCGGGCCATGTTGTCCAGCGAATCCAGCTGGAAAACGATGCTGGACTTTTGCGAGCACATCATGGCCGAGAAGGAGGCAGCGGAGCGCGAGCGGGAGGCCTGTGCTCAGGCTGACCCAATGCGCCGCCGCAGACTAGGGCGAAGGCGTGCCGCGCACAATCGGCGCTTGCCGCCATAACAAAGACCTCCGGGTGGCAGTCACAGGAGCGCCTGCCACTCATAGAAAGAGGTCCTAGAGGTGGAGGGCGTGTCACGTGTTCGGACACGCCCTTAATGATGTCTGGAGGATCTACAGGATCCTCCTGTGATGGGCGCAATAGTGCGGCTGCTGGCGGGGTTGCGGACGAGTAGTAGTTCCCGTGGCCCCACCGAAATGCAGAGCGACGAAAACCGTGGGGTTTTAGTCGGTAGTCCGGACGTTTTCCGGGAGTCCGACATATCCGCCCTGGCCTCCCAAGCCAGGCGGAATGCGTAAAGGCATTTCCCCACGAAAAAAAAAAAAAAAAAAAAAAAAGGTTAGGTTAGGTTAGGTTAGGTTAGGTTAGGTTAGGTTAGGTTAGGTTAGGTTAGGTTAGGTTAGGTTAGGTTAGGTTAGGTTAGGTTAGGTTAGGTTAGGTTAGGTTAGGATAGGTTAGGTTAGGTTAGGTTTTTTTTTTTTTTTTTTTTTTTTTTTTTTTTTTTTTTTTTTTTTTTTTTTTTTTTTTTTTTTTTTTTTTTTTTTTTTCTGTCTACCTCCATAAGGGTGGGTGGAGTCTTTGTGTATCGATTTTCTCTTTCATGCCAGTTCTCTCTTTTATACCTCTCGTACTTTCATGCTTCATACGGTTCTTTCTATCATTCATCGTCTTTCTTACTGTTATGGGTGGGACTCCCATCTATGTACCTATTCACTTTGTGCTTTTTATTTAGTTATAGGGTTTTAACACGAGACGCTTGATTTTCTTTATTCTGACAGGTTACAAGTCTATCAAATTGTTCTTATGATCTAGATTTACATTTTACATTATTACTTTACTTTTACATGTTACATCTAGATGTTATTTTGCTTATTTCTACTTGTCTACTTTTAACATTATTGTGCGGTTTTCATTTTCTTATTTATCTATCTACATTATTTTATGCTAATCTTCAATATACTACATTATATTAAAACAGCATATTTTCTTATCTTGTCTTATTACTTTTTATTACATCATTTGCTACATATACACAATATTTTAAGAGCTGTTCTTTCTTGTCACTTTCTATAATATTTTTAACATTTTCAGCGGTTACTTTTTCGTTAATAGTAATTTCCAACTCCAATCTTTTAAGGGCGTATTTCGGGCATTCGAATAGGATATGCGTAGCGGTCTCCTCAATGGTCGGGTCGCAGGTGCAAGATGGGTCCTCCTTACACTTAAATCTATGTAAGTATGCGGAGAACCCACCGTGCCCAGTCATAATTTGTGTGGTGATGCTGTTTGTTTTCAACTTGCGGACTGTTCGATAGGCTGACACTGCGTCCGGGAAAAACAGCTTAGTGACTGACGCTGTGGTCCCTGCCTTGTATCTTTGATTCCATTCATCAAGCGTTGACATTCGAATGTCCCGCTTGATGAATGAAATCGGGCATAGGTCATACTCCGGTCTTTTCTTGGAGTTCATGGCGGCCTCTTTTGCTAACTGGTCTGCTCTTTCGTTGCCCTCCAGACCCGCGTGAGCCTTGATCCAGAATAGAGAAACTACTTTATTCCGGAGAGACATTTCTCTCATGTTATTTCTGGCTTCGACTGCGAGGGGGTGGAGGCAACTGTAGTTCTGGATTGTTTGCAGGGCCGCCATAGAATCGCTGTAGATCCCGAACGTTCTTGCCCTGTGTCGTTTTGCCTCTTTTGTTGCCTCACGCAGAGCCAATAGTTCTGCCTGGTATACAGTGCAGTATGAAGGTAATGTAAGCTTGCGGGTCTTCGTTTCTGCCTCGCCACTCCAAATTGAGAGCGACGCTCCGACTTTGCCACCAATCTTACTACCATCGGTATATATTCGGGCCTCATATTCACTATTGGCTTCCACATCTTCCTGTGTTGTTAGGCGAATAACTTTTATTTCCTCGTGTTCTGCCGGGTGGGGCGTCTCAAGCGCTGGTGCCATACGCTCTACCTCGCGGTCTCCCAGTACTGGTGCGCCTTTCTTTGCCCTATACAGTGATGCGGCCTCCCGGACTCGAAGGTCAAGTGGCAGCATCCCAGACAGCAGCAGTGCAGCGTTTAAGGAGACCGTGCGGTAGGCTTTGCACAGTTTCTGAGCGAATCCTCTTTGGATTCCGTTCAACTTTTTAATGACACCAAGCTTTTCCGCGGCCGGTGCCCAGGCGCTCGCGGCATACAACACTGTCGGTTCCACGGCTGCAGTGTAAATTGTACGAATTATTTCGGGGTGTAGTCCCCAGCTGACACATGCCGTTCTCCTTAACTTTTTATAAAAGTTAAGTGCTTTTTTACAGACGTTGCCGACGTGTTTGTTAAAAGTGAGTTTTTCGTCAATGGTAAGACCCAGTATTTTGATGTCTTTGGACATTGCAATGGCTATCCCGCCCATCTGCAAGCGTGGTGTATCGTATTTAAGTTTCCTTGTCACAAGCATTGCGCAGGTTTTTTGTGGCGCAAACTTTAGTTTGTTGGCGATACCCCACTCCTGCACACGCGCGAGAGCGCCATTGGCACGTCTTTCAATGTCCAGGGCCGTGTCTCCATCGAACGCAAGCACAACATCGTCAGCAAACGCCTGGCAGTACACCTGATTTTCTTCCAGCAGTCTTAAGAGGGGATCGATGAGCAGGTTCCAGAGGATAGGCCCCCCAATGGATCCCTGGACACACCCCTTTTCTGTTGCTATTCGGTGCTCTTCCCCGGCATACCTGACGTTCACTGCTCTGTCGCTCAGGTAGCTATCCACCACCCGTCGCAGGTTGACTGGGCAACCTACCTCCGCAAGCCTCACTCGTATTGCAGGCCACCATGCACTGTCGAAGGCTCCCTCTATATCCAGTGATATTATCGTTATTAATTTCTTTGCCTGTAACTTTTTATTAATGTGGCTCATAAGGGTAAAGAGGGAGTCTTCGGTGCTTTTTTGCGGCATGAACCCGTACTGTCGAGGACTTAGTTTCGGCAAGAGGTGATGTTTGAGTCGCGCTATTACCATTTTCTCGTATATCTTGCCCAGGACTGGCAGAAGTCCTATTGGCCTGTATGACTTGGGCAGGGTATACGAGTCTTTACCTGGTTTCCGTAGCACGACTACTGTTGCCTCCTTCCATGATCTTGGGAAGTGGTTGAGCTCCAGACATTTGTTCACGAGTGCCAGGAAGTAGTGTGGGTCACATCTAATTGCTCGAGCACAGATATCCGCGGTAAACCCGTCCTTTCCCGGGGCTTTCTTGGGATTAAAGGACATCACCGCCACATTTAGCTCATGTAGAGTAAATGGCTTGTCATGGTTTTCATCATGATTTCGCTCATTTACTTTTTCTGCTACGTCCCTGATGCGGCGGTGTTCCGCGTTATCCTCCTCCTTTTTATCCTTCGGATAAAAGGTGGTAGCCAGCAGCTGTGCTGATCCCTTTTCATCCAAGGTTTGCCCTTCGCTTTGTAGAAGCTGGTCTTCTTCTCTTTTGGAAGCTCTGCTCATTACTCTATAAATCCCCTCCCATACCCCCTCCCTATCTTGCTTGCAACAGAACTCCTTCCAACTTTCAGTTTGGGCGGTTTGCACTGCGGCCGTATATTCCTCCTTTGCTTCCAGATAGAGGTTGACCACCATTTCTCGTCTAACTGGCGCTGCGCAACGTATTCTATGTTTTTTGGTTGCCACATCTTTTTTCATTTCTGTGAGCCTCTCGGACCACCATGGAAAGGAGACTGTACCATTTTGCTTTTTAAGGGGCATAGTCTGTTTGCATGTGTGTGTTATTGCTTGTGTGTAGGCATCTACTGTGTCGTCTAATTGTTGTGTGCTGTGTATGTTTTCTAGTTGCTGTGTGGTGAGTCGGGTGTCTTGCAGAATCTGAGACAGTTTCTCCAGAAACTGACTCCAATTTGCTTTTTTTGTGTTATACTTGCGTGTTGTGCGTTCGACTTTTATGCCCCTTGATTTAGCTTCGTTCAGATCAAATGTGATTGTATTGTGGTCCGAGCTGGTGAGTCCTTCCTCCACCTGCCAGTTTTCTACATGACTAAGGATGTTTTCCGAGCAGGCTGTGATGTCTACGTAGCTGGTGAATTGCCTTCCACCTCGGATTGTATTGAAGGTTGGAGTTGTTCCGGTGTTTAATATATGCAGATCCAGTTCTGTTAGGGTACCACAAACCTGTTTCCCCCTGTGATCCTCGCTTTTGCTGCCCCACCAGATACTTTTTGCATTGCAATCTCCACCGACAATCACCCTTGAGGATCCCAGTTTCCTGCGCACTTTCTTCATCTGTTCCAGGTGCCGTTCGATGGGTTCTTCTGGTTCAAAATAAAAGGATACCAGTGCAACAGTCCAGGCCTTGGTTTGGATTTTAACAGCAACCAGATTTTTTGTACATAGGTCGGGAAGCTGTACTATATCCAGGTCATTACTGAACACTATGACAGCCGCCTTGACTGGTTGATCACTGGCCTCGGTGTCCTGGTAAATCCTGACGCCCTGGTATCCCTTTACCTTTTTTATTGCTCCCACGTACGGCTCCTGAACCAGCGCAACCGCAGCTTTACGTTTGGGTCCCTCCAAGAGTAACTCATTTGTTGCAAGTTTACTGCGTTGGAGATTGGCTTGCATAATTGGGTATCTTTGGTTCGCTGGGGCAACGTTAGCAATAAGCTACGGATTCTCGAGCCAATGTGTCCCATCTCCTCTTAATCGGGCACTCATTGCTAAAAGCATTGTGATCACATTTTTCCAGCTTTGCTGCAGTGCAGTTTTTGCAGACTGGTGGTTCCCCTGCCAACCTTTCGGGGCAATCGGCTCTTAAGTGGGGTCCGTTACAGTGACTGCACAGATCAGCTGGTTCCCTACATAGGCGACGACCATGTCCGAAACCGAGGCATCGGGTGCACTGCACAAGGGGGGACTGGTCCTCAACCCTGATACTTTGGAGGTCCACTCGTACTCTTTTCCCCTCAGTTGCACGTTTCCACACTTTTGGTGAGACGCTGAGAACGATATGCCCCGTGAGGGGGTTTCGTGCTCGCCGTCTATATTTTACCACCATTTTGCGCTCCTCGTCGTCGAGGTCGTAGAAGATGTCCCGGTTTTGATTCTGAAGAGCCATTAATACGTCTTCGTCGCTGTGTATTAGTAATACGTCCCTTAGGACTATCAGCGGGTTTTTGTTGTTTACCTCCTCGACGACCAGTTGCGCTCCTGCTGATTCGATCCGTTCCTTTATTTTTCTCCGTTCCTCTTGAGTCTTGCATCCCATAACAATTTTCCTATCTTTTGCTTTCCTCACCCTCTCCACTTTTACCCATCCATCCTTTGCATCTACCGCTTTCCTCACCTTCTCTAGTATCTGCTCTCCTGTTTCCTGTTCTATTTCTGACGAGATCACAACCGAGTGCAGAGCGGTCCGCTCCGGTTTGCTCGTCCCGGGCCCGCTCTGCGCCACTACACTCGCGTATGTGGTCCTCTCGAGGCTTTCTCTCTGCTTCTCAATATCTATTTGTATTTTTTCCAACTTCTTGCTATTTTCTTTGAGAAGTTCAGCGTTTTTCTTTATCAGCTCTACCATTTCAGATTGATCTGATAGTGCTGGCAAGGAAGGGTCTCGATTACTAATTGAGAAGGTAGAGTCCAGTTCGGCATTTTTCGGAGCGTTCATCTGTCTCTCGCTACTTGACTCCTTTGTCTTACGCTCCTTCTCTGACTCTTTCACTAATTGGTAGAGCCGTTCCAGCGACGTTTTCACTGCCAGTTTTATTTCTCCCTTGGTATTGCGGGACGCGTTTAAATTGAGTTTCCCCTTTTCCAGACAGGCTCTGGCTTCCGTGAGGCGGTCCTTAAACAAGTTTTTCGGACTCGGGGTGTCAACAAATGGGCTGTGTATGTCCACCAAGTTTTCGTCTAGTGACGGAGTTTTTGTTTCTGCATTTGCAGAGACTGTCTGCTTCGTCGTATTTTTCAGTCCGTCGGCCGTTTCCTGCTCTTTGCGGAGGACCTCCGGGCTCCATGTTACCTTCCTATCTGGGCTCGCCGGTACTGCTGGGGCTGCGGGTTTGTTTGGGACCTCCGGGGTCTTTTTCCCCTTACCCTCTGCATTTCCCGGTGCTCCTTTGGCTGCAGCTTGTACTTCTTTACTGCGGTCTGATGGTTGAGTAGCCGCTGAGGCCTCGGCCGTACCTTTTGGAGAGTGCCCTACCATCGACTTCGGTCCTCCAGACTCCCAGTCTCCAATACTTCGCCTCACATTTGAGGTAATGGTCGTTCCCACCTTTTCTGGGGTCTGGGGGACCGAGTTCTCTACCTTTTTTACCAGCGGAGTGCGGTGTCCGAACATGCTTGCGTGTCGCGTTTAAGTGACCGGTCGAGAAGTAAAGATGAGTCCTAAAGCTTTATAGGCTGAATACAACCAATAGCTCAATCAATTTATTGATACACAAGAAAAGTTTGTATAAGTTTTATATGGGTTTTTTAGGACTAAGTGTATAGTAGAGTCGCAGACTCTACTTGATCTTAAGTTCTAGTTTAGGTTTTTAGGGTCTAGCCCTTGTCAAAGTCAAAATTCCTACTTAAAATTCAAAAAAAATTTTTTTTTTTTTTTTTTTTTTTTTTTTTTTTTTTTTTTTTTTTTTTTTTTTTTTTTTTTTTTTTTTTTTTTTTTTTTTTTTTTTTTTTTTTTTAGGTTAGGTTAGGTTAGGTTAGGTTAGGTTAGGTTAGGTTAGGTTAGGTTAGGTTAGGTTAGGTTAGGTTAGGTTAGGTTAGGTTAGGTTAGGTTAGGTTAGGTTAGGTTAGGTTAGGTTAGGTTAGGTTAGGTTAGGTTAGGTTAGGTTAGGTTAGGTTAGGTTAGGTTAGGTTAGGTTAGGTTAGGTTAGGTTAGGTTAGGTTAGGTTAGGTTAGGTTAGGTTAGGTTAGGTTAGGTTAGGTTAGGTTAGGTTAGGTTAGGTTAGGTTAGGTTAGGTTAGGTTAGGTTAGGTTAGGTTAGGTTAGGTTAGGTTAGGTTAGGTTAGGTTAGGTTAGGTTAGGTTAGGTTAGGTTAGGTTAGGTTAGGTTAGGTTAGGTTAGGTTAGGTTAGGTTAGGTTAGGTTAGGTTAGGTTAGGTTAGGTTAGGTTAGGTTAGGTTAGGTTAGGTTAGGTTAGGTTAGGTTAGGTTAGGTTAGGTTAGGTTAGGTTAGGTTAGGTTAGGTTAGGTTAGGTTAGGTTAGGTTAGGTTAGGTTAGGTTAGGTTAGGTTAGGTTAGGTTAGGTTAGGTTAGGTTAGGTTAGGTTAGGTTAGGTTAGGTTAGGTTAGGTTAGGTTAGGTTAGGTTAGGTTAGGTTAGGTTAGGTTAGGTTAGGTTAGGTTAGGTTAGGTTGAGGTTTTTCGAGAGGTGAAAAAAGTGCTACTGAGCTGAAATTTGGAGTGTATACGAAGTTAATTGCGGGCGATTTTTGAGCGAAGTTTCATTAATCTACGTTGAGTCTTTCTATACTTTTTAAAATTTTTTCAACTTGTAAATTTTTCAACTTTCAATTTTTGCCATTTAAAAATTCATATCTTTTGTTCCATTTGTCTTTTTTAGTTTCTGTTTGTATAGTAAATTTAAACGCTTTCCCGCCTATCGGGGGCTATTTCCCGCGTATTTTTGGGACGCTTGGTTCCGGAGATATCGCGGTTTAAAATTTCACTCCATTCTGCATTTGCAGTTTTGTGTTTTTAGTTTCAGATTTTCAAAAATTCATAATTAATTCTGTATTGTATATATTCTTTTCATTTTAGCATAGTTAGATTAAGCTAGTTTAGTACTATCTTTAGGCATTTAGTTTGTAATTTTAGGACGCTCCGTTCGGGAGATAAAAAATAATTTGTAGATTGCCCGCAGGGTCGATCAGGCGCTGCCAACTTTCGAGTTAAGTTGGTTTTCATAGTTTGGGGGTTGTTACGCCTGAACCCCTGCTGGTAAGGGTTGCTGCATAGCAGCGCTAGGTTGGGGACCCCGTAAGGTACCCTCTGGCATTTTTTGCGCCGTTCTAGCTTGTCTAGGTGAGGCTACAAAAATCGCCGAAGTTAAGTTGGTAAATTAGGGCCGACTCACGCTTGACCAAAATTTTGAACAAAGTGGTTTTTCGTCATTTTAGGGTTATATGGGTCCCAACCCACCCATAAAATGACCAGAAAGGGTGCGCAGCATCGGGACGGAGGGGAGAATAGGGAGAAAAGTGAGAAAAGCGGGAAGAAGGACGGAGTGAGCCTTTCGGGGACAGACGGGATGGAACCCTCGGAGTTGTTTGACAGCTGCGCTGGATCCTTGGTCGGGGAGGGGGACAACGAAGGAGGGGAGAGCTACCTGTCTGACTCGGACATTGGGGGGCCCATTGCCAATAGGGGAAAGGAAGGGAGGAGCAAATTTTGGACTTCAGAGAAGGAACCGCTCTCATCGGACGAAGAGACCGCAGAGGGGATGGAGGCCCAGGAGGCGTCCTTAAAGAGGAGGAGGGAAGGTGGCTCCCGGGAGGGGAGCGAAGAAGAAGAACTTGCCCCGGATCGAAAGATCTCGGCCGCTGCAAGAGGGCGCCCCAAAGGGGCTTATGCCGGCCTTAGCCAAGCCAGGGCAAAACTCCTGGAGTCTCCACTCGGCTTTGAAAAGGAGTTGGAGGAAATCGCTCCCAAAAAGGTCGCTCCGAGGAAGAAGGGAGATGGGAAAAGGACGACAGCTTCGCCCAATGAAGACGAGGAGGTTTTATCCCGGCCCGCTCCTGCAGAAAAAGTAAAGGGCAGCGCCCAAACATTGCTGACGGAAATTGCTCGGTGCACCAACATCAAGGGCGACATCCGGGGACGGATGAATGCCTTATGCCGTGAGCTTATCGATTTTGGTGAAGGTCTCGAGGAGACGGAGGTGGTCCGCTCGCTGCGAGCGGACAATAAACGAATGGGTGAGCAACTGAGGCAATGCCAAGACGAAGTAAAGGCTCTGCGCTCTGCCTTCTCCGAAAGGAAGTCCACCCCGCAGTCTACGGCAAGTGCAGACGGTGCAGCCAATGTTCTGCAAGAGTTGGGTACCCTCCTGGACTCTCGCCTAGGAGACCTCAAGAGGGACATGTTTGTCTCTTTAGGGGCGATGATAGATGCCCGTATAGGCAATATTGAAAGCAGGCTCCCTCCGGAGCCCATTCTGAGGCCCCCATTGGCTGCAGACAACAGGGCTGCAGAGGCGAAAGGCAACCAAACTGCAAAGCCTTCCTTCAGCCAGGCAGTGCAAAAGGAGAAGAGGGGCTCCCAAAGCAAGAAAACGCCTGCCGCCAAATCGGCTGCAGTGCTGACGTCACAGGCAGACGGAAGTGACCGAGTTACTGCTGCGACAATTTCCGAGACGGCACCATCGACACCGGACCCGACGTCGGCACCGAAACCGCAGCCGCGTGTCAACGAGTGGACGGAGATTGCGAAAGGAGGCAAAGCCAAGAAGCCCTCCCAAACACCAACAGTGAAGGCCCCTACCTCCGCGCCGACTAAAAAGCCCGCGGCTCCTAAATTGGTAGCGCCCACATCGATGGCGGTAGTAGTCACCATGAAGCCGGATGCTGAGACCGACTACCTATCTATAATGGGGAAGGCGACCACCATTAAGTTGGCGGAGCTGGGCATCGCTCAAGTTAAAGTGCGCAAAACGGCGACAGGAGCGCGTATAATTGAGGTCCCCGGGGCCCAGAGCGGCCCACTGGCCGATGACTTGGCGGAAAGGCTGCGCAGTCTCATAGGGGATGTGGCCGAGGTCACCAGGCCAGTGAAAAAGGCGGAGCTCCGTATACACGGATTTGATGAGTCGGTGACCTCGGACCTCATCCGAAACGAGGTCGCCGCAAAGGGCAAATGTTCAGAAGCCCAAATTGAGGTGGGCAAAGTTAGATGGGGGGGCAACGGGACCGGGGCTGTAATTGTAAGGTGCCCAGTTACGGTGGCCAAAACTGTTGTGGCGGCGGGTCGCATGATGTTGGGCTGGACGGCGGCACAGGTGGAGGCATTGGAGCCGTTACCCATGCGTTGCTATAGGTGCATGGGGATGGGACACACTAGGGCGATGTGTCCATCTCCGGTGGACAGGAGCGGCTCTTGCTTCAGGTGCAGCAAGTCGGGGCACACCGCAAAAGAGTGCAATACCACTCCGTGGTGCGCGGTGTGCCATCAGGCAAAATTGGCAGCGGGACACATCATGGGGGGACCATCCTGTGCCCCCCCAAATGTTAAAGGAAGGGAGCCCTCCAAACGGACCCCCGGGAACTCGAGTGAGGGGCAAAGTATGGACCTCCAATGCCAGTAAGACCCACTGCAAAATTGGAGGTCCTACAATGCAACGCTAACCACTGTGCCCGTGCCCAAGATCTCTTGATTCAGCACATGGCGGAATGGGGCATTGGCGTTGCCGTTGTTGCGGAACCGTACTTCGTCCCCCCACAACCCAACTGGGCGGGAGACATTAGTGGTTTAGTGGCGGTGGTGGTCCCGCCAGTAGGTAACCACCCGCCTATTACAAAAATAAGAAGTGGGAGGGGGTACGTGGCTGTTAGTTGGGGGGGAATAGTGCTCATTGGAGTTTATTTTTCTCCCAACCGCCCGCTGTTTGCCTTCGAGCAATTTTTAGGGGAGCTGGAAAGAGTGGTGGGTGGTGCAGCGCCAGCACCAGTGCTGTTGTTGGGGGACCTCAACGCCAAGTGTGAGGCGTGGGGCTCCCCAAGAACAGATCCCAGAGGAGAGGTGCTTTGGGACTGGGTGACTGGTCAGGGGCTGGAAGTCTTAAACCGGGGCACGGCCGAGACCTGCGTGCGTCGGCAGGGGGGGTCCATCGTGGACGTATCGTTCGCGACCCCTGCTATCGCCGCACGAATTAATGACTGGCGTGTCCTGGGGGACGTAGAGACCCTCTCTGATCACCTATACATTAGATTGAGGGTCTCTGAAGCCGGGCGGATCCAACCAGCCGACCCAGTCAGAGGAAGAAGGATTGGCTTCCCAAGGTGGAACTTGGGAACTCTAGATAGGGACGCCGCGAAGGAGGCGGCCATGATTGAGGCCAGGTGGGGGCAGACTCCTGGTGAACACTGGGAGGTAGAGGAGAGGGCGATCCACTTCAGGAACTCGCTGGAAACGATCTGCGATGCCAGTATGCGCAGAGCCGGGAAGCCGCGAGCCAAACGCCAAATTTACTGGTGGTCGGAGGAGGTTGCGGCTCTCCGGCTCACTTGTAATAGCGCACGTAGGGAATACACCCGATGCCGACGGCGTACACATACTCGGGAGGAGGAGGAACTCCTACACGGGGTCTTGAAAGAGGCAAAAGAGGCCCTGTGTCTTGCAATTGCAAGAGCCAAGGACACTGCACATGAAGCGTTCCTGGCCACGTTGGACAGGGATCCATGGGGGCGGCCCTACAAGGTTGTGCGCAACAAAATGCGCAATGGCCCCACCATGGATTCCCTTGAGCCGGAGCTCCTCACACAGGTGGTGGAAGGGCTGTTCCCGCCTGCCCTCGATTTTGTTCCGCCTGCGATGTCGGAGCCGCAGGAGGAGCAACCGGTAGTGGTGACACCTGTCACTGAGGCGGAGGTGACATGGGCAGTGCACCGTCTAAGGGCGTGCAAAAAGGCCCCAGGCCCAGACGGGGTACCCGGCAGAATCCTGCCGCTTGCGCTTGGGGACCTCGGGAGCCGCCTAAAGGACCTTTTTAACGAGTGCTTGGAGGCAGGGCGGTTCCCAAGGTGTTGGAAAGAAGGGAGACTATGCCTCCTCCGAAAGGAGAGTCGCCCGGCGGACTCCCCATCCGGATGGAGACCAATAGTGCTGCTGGACGAGACCGGGAAAATGCTGGAGCGTATACTCGCTTCCCGGATCGTCCGGCACCTGGATGGCACGGGCCCCAACGTGAGTGACCGCCAGTTCGGCTTCCGGATCGGGCGGTCCTGTATGGACGCGTTGGGGGCCTTAAGAGCATTCTCGGAGGAGGCGGCTGGGAGGGGGGAGGGAGTGATCGCGGTGTCACTAGACATCGCGAACGCGTTCGGCTCCCTCCCATACTCAGTGATTGGGGAGGCCCTTAAATACCATCACGTGCCCCCATACTTGAGGCGTATTGTGGAGCACTACCTGACGCAGCGGGTAGTGCTCTACGAAGATAGAGAGGGGTGCAGAAGAGCGAGGCCCATGGCCTGCGGAGTGCCCCAGGGG
This sequence comes from Epiblema foenella, assembly GCA_963556455.1. Lineage (NCBI taxonomy): Eukaryota > Metazoa > Arthropoda > Insecta > Lepidoptera > Tortricidae > Epiblema > Epiblema foenella. The sequence goes on along the minus strand of OY747102.1, from coordinate 31,477 downwards.
TCCGTACTTGGCCCCCTTCTATGGAACCTGGGGTACGATTGGGCCATCCGAGGCGTCCTTCTTCCCCGGATGGCGGTCATGTGTTATGCTGACGACACAATGGTTGCTGTCCGGGGATCCGAATTGAGGGAGACTTTAAGGAGGGCAGAGGTGGCTGCGGAATTAATCATCACGCGCATCCAGATGCTGGGGTTGAGGGTGTCCCTCCCAAAAACGGAGGCGATTCTCTTTGGGGGAAGGGGGTGGCGGCCGCCTGCCGGGGCTTCCTTAAGGGTCAATGGGGAGACGGTCCAGGTGAGACCCCACATAAAGTATCTGGGTCTCATCCTGGACCGGAGGTGGAATTTCGGGGAGCATTTCCGGCAACTTGCTCCCCGAATTGTGGCGGCTGCCTCAGCCCTAGGCAGGTTGCTGCCCAATGTGGGGGGGCCTTCCGTGGCGTGCCGGCGCCTATATGCTGGGGTAGCCCGTAGCATGGCGCTCTACGGGGCCCCAATTTGGGCTGACAAGCTGAGCACAGGAAATAAGGCCCTGCTAAGGAGGCCACAGAGGGTGGTGGCCATCCGCATCTGTAGGGCCTACGTCACGGTGGCGTGGGCGGCGGCATGTGCGCTGGCGAGCACTCCTCCGTGGGAGATGGATGCGGAGATGCTGGCAGATGCGCATCGGGAGCGGGTACGATGGAGGGCTTCGGGGGAGTTTCCCGCTCCCGAGGAAGTTAGAGCTGCCAGAAGGCAGAAGGAGCGTAGGCTGCGAGAGAGGTGGAAGAGCGACCTCGAGGACTCCCCCTATGGAGTCCGCACCATAGGGGCACTCCTCGGGTCGCTCGACGGGTGGCTGGACAGGCGTCACGGAAAGGTGACATTTAGGGTAACGCAGGTAATGACCGGGCATGGATGCTTCGGTCATTACCTGCACAAGATCGGGAGAGAGGGGAGCCCCACATGCCACGAGTGTGGGGCAGAGGATGATACGGCCCAGCACACGCTGGAGAGCTGTGTTCGCTGGGCCGTGGAGCGTCGCACATTAGCGATAAAAATAGGGACGGTTGATCTCTCGCTGTCCAGCATCGTGGCGGCCATGCTGCGCAGCGAGAGATGCTGGGAGGCAGTGGCCTCCTTCTGCGAAACAATCATCTCGCAGAAGGAGGCCTCGGAGAGGGAGCGCGAAGAAAGGGAAGATGCGCTCCCACTCCGGCGCAGACGGAGGGGTAGAGGACGCGCGCGGTTTGCAGCCGCTGGTCGCGTCCTCCCCCAGTAGGGCCGGTGGATTGGGGATCCACACGGCACGGCCCTACACGTCTGGGGGGAGGGTCACGCGTCGCTGACCTTCCCCTCCTTGGCGCGGGTGTCCTGGCACAATTGAGCCAGGACTGCCGGGGGGCGTCGCGGTAGAAATGCTTGCGACCCCGTGGCGCCCCCCTTAACGGCAGAGCGGGTGACGCCGGTGTGTTTTTAGTGGGTATGCTCCTCCCCTCCCTCTGGCTAGCAGAGGGGGTTACGGGAGGAGAGAGTCCCACATAACCCCCATAAGTCCCTCCCCGGGCCGGGGGTATGCGTAATGCATTTTCACACCGTCAAAAAAAAAAAAAAAAAAAAAAGGTTAGGTTAGGTTAGGTTAGGTTAGGTTAGGTTAGGTTAGGTTAGGTTAGGTTAGGTTAGGTTAGGTTAGGTTAGGTTAGGTTAGGTTAGGTTAGGTTAGGTTAGGTTAGGTTAGGTTAGGTTAGGTTAGGTTAGGTTAGGTTAGGTTAGGTTAGGTTAGGTTAGGTTAGGTTAGGTTAGGTTAGGTTAGGTTAGGTTAGGTTAGGTTAGGTTAGGTTAGGTTAGGTTAGGTTAGGTTAGGTTAGGTTAGGTTAGGTTAGGTTAGGTTAGGTTAGGTTAGGTTAGGTTAGGTTAGGTTAGGTTAGGTTAGGTTAGGTTAGGTTAGGTTAGGTTAGGTTAGGTTAGGTTAGGTTAGGTTAGGTTAGGTTAGGTTAGGTTAGGTTAGGTTAGGTTAGGTTAGGTTAGGTTAGGTTAGGTTAGGTTAGGTTAGGTTAGGTTAGGTTAGGTTAGGTTAGGTTAGGTTAGGTTAGGTTAGGTTAGGTTAGGTTAGGTTAGGTTAGGTTAGGTTAGGTTAGGTTAGGTTAGGTTAGGTTAGGTTAGGTTAGGTTAGGTTAGGTTAGGTTAGGTTAGGTTAGGTTAGGTTAGGTTAGGTTAGGTTAGGTTAGGTTAGGTTAGGTTAGGTTAGGTTAGGTTAGGTTAGGTTAGGTTAGGTTAGGTTAGGTTAGGTTAGGTTAGGTTAGGTTAGGTTAGGTTAGGTTAGGTTAGGTTAGGTTAGGTTAGGTTAGGTTAGGTTAGGTTAGGTTAGGTTAGGTTAGGTTAGGTTAGGTTAGGTTAGGTTAGGTTAGGTTAGGTTAGGTTGGTTAGGTTAGGTTAGGTTAGGTTAGGTTAGGTTAGGTTAGGTTAGGTTAGGTTAGGTTAGGTTAGGTTAGGTTAGGTTAGGTTAGGTTAGGTTAGGTTAGGTTAGGTTAGGTTAGGTTAGGTTAGGTTAGGTTAGGTTAGGTTAGGTTAGGTTAGGTTAGGTTAGGTTAGGTTAGGTTAGGTTAGGTTAGGTTAGGTTAGGTTAGGTTAGGTTAGGTTAGGTTAGGTTAGGTTAGGTTAGGTTAGGTTAGGTTAGGTTAGGTTAGGTTAGGTTAGGTTAGGTTAGGTTAGGTTAGGTTAGGTTAGGTTAGGTTAGGTTAGGTTAGGTTAGGTTAGGTTAGGTTAGGTTAGGTTAGGTTAGGTTAGGTTAGGTTAGGTTAGGTTAGGTTAGGTTAGGTTAGGTTAGGTTAGGTTAGGTTAGGTTAGGTTAGGTTAGGTTAGGTTAGGTTAGGTTAGGTTAGGTTAGGTTAGGTTAGGTTAGGTTAGGTTAGGTTAGGTTAGGTTAGGTTAGGTTAGGTTAGGTTAGGTTAGGTTAGGTTAGGTTAGGTTAGGTTAGGTTAGGTTAGGTTAGGTTAGGTTAGGTTAGGTTAGGTTAGGTTAGGTTAGGTTAGGTTAGGTTAGGTTAGGTTAGGTTAGGTTAGGTTAGGTTAGGTTAGGTTAGGTTAGGTTAGGTTAGGTTAGGTTAGGTTAGGTTAGGTTAGGTTAGGTTAGGTTAGGTTAGGTTAGGTTAGGTTAGGTTAGGTTAGGTTAGGTTAGGTTAGGTTAGGTTAGGTTAGGTTAGGTTAGGTTAGGTTAGGTTAGGTTAGGTTAGGTTAGGTTAGGTTAGGTTAGGTTAGGTTAGGTTAGGTTAGGTTAGGTTAGGTTAGGTTAGGTTAGGTTAGGTTAGGTTAGGTTAGGTTAGGTTAGGTTAGGTTAGGTTAGGTTAGGTTAGGTTAGGTTAGGTTAGGTTAGGTTAGGTTAGGTTAGGTTAGGTTAGGTTAGGTTAGGTTAGGTTAGGTTAGGTTAGGTTAGGTTAGGTTAGGTTAGGTTAGGTTAGGTTAGGTTAGGTTAGGTTAGGTTAGGTTAGGTTAGGTTAGGTTAGGTTAGGTTAGGTTAGGTTAGGTTAGGTTAGGTTAGGTTAGGTTAGGTTAGGTTAGGTTAGGTTAGGTTAGGTTAGGTTAGGTTAGGTTAGGTTAGGTTAGGTTAGGTTAGGTTAGGTTAGGTTAGGTTAGGTTAGGTTAGGTTAGGTTAGGTTAGGTTAGGTTAGGTTAGGTTAGGTTAGGTTAGGTTAGGTTAGGTTAGGTTAGGTTAGGTTAGGTTAGGTTAGGTTAGGTTAGGTTAGGTTAGGTTAGGTTAGGTTAGGTTAGGTTAGGTTAGGTTAGGTTAGGTTAGGTTAGGTTAGGTTAGGTTAGGTTAGGTTAGGTTAGGTTAGGTTAGGTTAGGTTAGGTTAGGTTAGGTTAGGTTAGGTTAGGTTAGGTTAGGTTAGGTTAGGTTAGGTTAGGTTAGGTTAGGTTAGGTTAGGTTAGGTTAGGTTAGGTTAGGTTAGGTTAGGTTAGGTTAGGTTAGGTTAGGTTAGGTTAGGTTAGGTTAGGTTAGGTTAGGTTAGGTTAGGTTAGGTTAGGTTAGGTTAGGTTAGGTTAGGTTAGGTTAGGTTAGGTTAGGTTAGGTTAGGTTAGGTTAGGTTAGGTTAGGTTAGGTTAGGTTAGGTTAGGTTAGGTTAGGTTAGGTTAGGTTAGGTTAGGTTAGGTTAGGTTAGGTTAGGTTAGGTTAGGTTAGGTTAGGTTAGGTTAGGTTAGGTTAGGTTAGGTTAGGTTAGGTTAGGTTAGGTTAGGTTAGGTTAGGTTAGGTTAGGTTAGGTTAGGTTAGGTTAGGTTAGGTTAGGTTAGGTTAGGTTAGGTTAGGTTAGGTTAGGTTAGGTTAGGTTAGGTTAGGTTAGGTTAGGTTAGGTTAGGTTAGGTTAGGTTAGGTTAGGTTAGGTTAGGTTAGGTTAGGTTAGGTTAGGTTAGGTTAGGTTAGGTTAGGTTAGGTTAGGTTAGGTTAGGTTAGGTTAGGTTAGGTTAGGTTAGGTTAGGTTAGGTTAGGTTAGGTTAGGTTAGGTTAGGTTAGGTTAGGTTAGGTTAGGTTAGGTTAGGTTAGGTTAGGTTAGGTTAGGTTAGGTTAGGTTAGGTTAGGTTAGGTTAGGTTAGGTTAGGTTAGGTTAGGTTAGGTTAGGTTAGGTTAGGTTAGGTTAGGTTAGGTTAGGTTAGGTTAGGTTAGGTTAGGTTAGGTTAGGTTAGGTTAGGTTAGGTTAGGTTAGGTTAGGTTAGGTTAGGTTAGGTTAGGTTAGGTTAGGTTAGGTTAGGTTAGGTTAGGTTAGGTTAGGTTAGGTTAGGTTAGGTTAGGTTAGGTTAGGTTAGGTTAGGTTAGGTTAGGTTAGGTTAGGTTAGGTTAGGTTAGGTTAGGTTAGGTTAGGTTAGGTTAGGTTAGGTTAGGTTAGGTTAGGTTAGGTTAGGTTAGGTTAGGTTAGGTTAGGTTAGGTTAGGTTAGGTTAGGTTAGGTTAGGTTAGGTTAGGTTAGGTTAGGTTAGGTTAGGTTAGGTTAGGTTAGGTTAGGTTAGGTTAGGTTAGGTTAGGTTAGGTTAGGTTAGGTTAGGTTAGGTTAGGTTAGGTTAGGTTAGGTTAGGTTAGGTTAGGTTAGGTTAGGTTAGGTTAGGTTAGGTTAGGTTAGGTTAGGTTAGGTTAGGTTAGGTTAGGTTAGGTTAGGTTAGGTTAGGTTAGGTTAGGTTAGGTTAGGTTAGGTTAGGTTAGGTTAGGTTAGGTTAGGTTAGGTTAGGTTAGGTTAGGTTAGGTTAGGTTAGGTTAGGTTAGGTTAGGTTAGGTTAGGTTAGGTTAGGTTAGGTTAGGTTAGGTTAGGTTAGGTTAGGTTAGGTTAGGTTAGGTTAGGTTAGGTTAGGTTAGGTTAGGTTAGGTTAGGTTAGGTTAGGTTAGGTTAGGTTAGGTTAGGTTAGGTTAGGTTAGGTTAGGTTAGGTTAGGTTAGGTTAGGTTAGGTTAGGTTAGGTTAGGTTAGGTTAGGTTAGGTTAGGTTAGGTTAGGTTAGGTTAGGTTAGGTTAGGTTAGGTTAGGTTAGGTTAGGTTAGGTTAGGTTAGGTTAGGTTAGGTTAGGTTAGGTTAGGTTAGGTTAGGTTAGGTTAGGTTAGGTTAGGTTAGGTTAGGTTAGGTTAGGTTAGGTTAGGTTAGGTTAGGTTAGGTTAGGTTAGGTTAGGTTAGGTTAGGTTAGGTTAGGTTAGGTTAGGTTAGGTTAGGTTAGGTTAGGTTAGGTTAGGTTAGGTTAGGTTAGGTTAGGTTAGGTTAGGTTAGGTTAGGTTAGGTTAGGTTAGGTTAGGTTAGGTTAGGTTAGGTTAGGTTAGGTTAGGTTAGGTTAGGTTAGGTTAGGTTAGGTTAGGTTAGGTTAGGTTAGGTTAGGTTAGGTTAGGTTAGGTTAGGTTAGGTTAGGTTAGGTTAGGTTAGGTTAGGTTAGGTTAGGTTAGGTTAGGTTAGGTTAGGTTAGGTTAGGTTAGGTTAGGTTAGGTTAGGTTAGGTTAGGTTAGGTTAGGTTAGGTTAGGTTAGGTTAGGTTAGGTTAGGTTAGGTTAGGTTAGGTTAGGTTAGGTTAGGTTAGGTTAGGTTAGGTTAGGTTAGGTTAGGTTAGGTTAGGTTAGGTTAGGTTAGGTTAGGTTAGGTTAGGTTAGGTTAGGTTAGGTTAGGTTAGGTTAGGTTAGGTTAGGTTAGGTTAGGTTAGGTTAGGTTAGGTTAGGTTAGGTTAGGTTAGGTTAGGTTAGGTTAGGTTAGGTTAGGTTAGGTTAGGTTAGGTTAGGTTAGGTTAGGTTAGGTTAGGTTAGGTTAGGTTAGGTTAGGTTAGGTTAGGTTAGGTTAGGTTAGGTTAGGTTAGGTTAGGTTAGGTTAGGTTAGGTTAGGTTAGGTTAGGTTAGGTTAGGTTAGGTTAGGTTAGGTTAGGTTAGGTTAGGTTAGGTTAGGTTAGGTTAGGTTAGGTTAGGTTAGGTTAGGTTAGGTTAGGTTAGGTTAGGTTAGGTTAGGTTAGGTTAGGTTAGGTTAGGTTAGGTTAGGTTAGGTTAGGTTAGGTTAGGTTAGGTTAGGTTAGGTTAGGTTAGGTTAGGTTAGGTTAGGTTAGGTTAGGTTAGGTTAGGTTAGGTTAGGTTAGGTTAGGTTAGGTTAGGTTAGGTTAGGTTAGGTTAGGTTAGGTTAGGTTAGGTTAGGTTAGGTTAGGTTAGGTTAGGTTAGGTTAGGTTAGGTTAGGTTAGGTTAGGTTAGGTTAGGTTAGGTTAGGTTAGGTTAGGTTAGGTTAGGTTAGGTTAGGTTAGGTTAGGTTAGGTTAGGTTAGGTTAGGTTAGGTTAGGTTAGGTTAGGTTAGGTTAGGTTAGGTTAGGTTAGGTTAGGTTAGGTTAGGTTAGGTTAGGTTAGGTTAGGTTAGGTTAGGTTAGGTTAGGTTAGGTTAGGTTAGGTTAGGTTAGGTTAGGTTAGGTTAGGTTAGGTTAGGTTAGGTTAGGTTAGGTTAGGTTAGGTTAGGTTAGGTTAGGTTAGGTTAGGTTAGGTTAGGTTAGGTTAGGTTAGGTTAGGTTAGGTTAGGTTAGGTTAGGTTAGGTTAGGTTAGGTTAGGTTAGGTTAGGTTAGGTTAGGTTAGGTTATAGGATCGTCCTTCGGTAGAATTGGCTCAAATTCAGAATATAAGGGTTTCTAAAGGGGATCTAAATTCTGGACCCCCCTTTAGGGGTGGGAATCCCCCCCATACAAAAAAAAGTGTTTTTATTTTTTTTTAAAAAAAGTTACAACGCTATCTGGCTGGAACCAGCGTTGAACCTATTACTTTTTGATTCTCTAGAAACGGTTTTTTTTTTATCGAAATCGGATAATAAATAAAGATTTTAGACCTGGGTTAGATTTTTTGGCCATATAAAAAAGTCGTCAAAAAATTTTGAAAAAAATCATATCCATGAGTTTGCATTTCACTCGTGCACCTACTTCGTGGTGCCGACAGCCCAAAAATGAAGTCCATTTTTATCTATCTCTTACCGTTTCTGAGATAATGATTTTTAAAATTCGGAAAAATTGCCTGTTGCTTTCATCAGGCGCTGAGTCTCAAAATGTATGGGGAAACTAAAATCCGACTCGCGCTTGACCAAAATTTTTTTTTCTTTGTTTTGTTGTAATTTCTGTTTTATGATGAATTTGACAATGTGAATTGACATAATATTGTTTGTATGACAGTTTTTTGACAGTTTTTATTTTTTAATGTAAATGCGTTTATTACGTAGAAATTGATGATATGACATACTTTATTTGACAGATAGTGTCAAATTAGTAAATTTTGACAGTTTTTTGACATTGTTGAATTCGATGGTACAACTTACTATATGAGTGCTAAGATAGTCAAATCTGTCAAATTTCGTAAATTTGACAGTTTTTTGACAATTTTTGTTTTTTATTGAAAATGCATTTATTAGTTGGAAATTGATGATATGACACACTTTATTTGACAGAAAGTGTCAAGTTAGTGAAATTTAAAAAAAACTGTCAGATTTTGACAAACGAGGTGTCGTTTTTAATTAATCTCGAATAACTCACACCAAAGGTGTGAATTGTTCAAAAATGACATTATTTTTGAGCTAACTCAAACCGTTTAAAAGTTGTCTGTCAAACTGTCAAATTTTGACAAACGAGGTGTCGTTTTTAATTAATCTCGAATAACTCACACCAAAGGTGTGAATTGTTCAAAAATGGCATTATTTTTGAGCTAACTCAAACCGTTTAAAAGTTGTCTGTCAAACTGTCAAATTTTGACAAACGAGTTGTCGTTTTCAGCAAATCTCAAGTAAATTACACCCATAGGGTGTGTAAATAGGTTAGGTTAGGTTAAAAGTTAGGTTAGGTTAGGTTAAAAGTTAGGTTAGGTTAGGTTAGGTTAGGTTAGGTTAGGTTAGGTTAGGTTAGGTTAGGTTAGGTTAGGTTAGGTTAGGTTAGGTTAGGTTAGGTTAGGTTAGGTTAGGTTAGGTTAGGTTAGGTTAGGTTAGGTTAGGTTAGGTTAGGTTAGGTTAGGTTAGGTTAGGTTAGGTTAGGTTAGGTTAGGTTAGGTTAGGTTAGGTTAGGTTAGGTTAGGTTAGGTTAGGTTAGGTTAGGTTAGGTTAGGTTAGGTTAGGTTAGGTTAGGTTAGGTTAGGTTAGGTTAGGTTAGGTTAGGTTAGGTTAGGTTAGGTTAGGTTAGGTTAGGTTAGGTTAGGTTAGGTTAGGTTAGGTTAGGTTAGGTTAGGTTAGGTTAGGTTAGGTTAGGTTAGGTTAGGTTAGGTTAGGTTAGGTTAGGTTAGGTTAGGTTAGGTTAGGTTAGGTTAGGTTAGGTTAGGTTAGGTTAGGTTAGGTTAGGTTAGGTTAGGTTAGGTTAGGTTAGGTTAGGTTAGGTTAGGTTAGGTTAGGTTAGGTTAGGTTAGGTTAGGTTAGGTTAGGTTAGGTTAGGTTAGGTTAGGTTAGGTTAGGTTAGGTTAGGTTAGGTTAGGTTAGGTTAGGTTAGGTTAGGTTAGGTTAGGTTAGGTTAGGTTAGGTTAGGTTAGGTTAGGTTAGGTTAGGTTAGGTTAGGTTAGGTTAGGTTAGGTTAGGTTAGGTTAGGTTAGGTTAGGTTAGGTTAGGTTAGGTTAGGTTAGGTTAGGTTAGGTTAGGTTAGGTTAGGTTAGGTTAGGTTAGGTTAGGTTAGGTTAGGTTAGGTTAGGTTAGGTTAGGTTAGGTTAGGTTAGGTTAGGTTAGGTTAGGTTAGGTTAGGTTAGGTTAGGTTAGGTTAGGTTAGGTTAGGTTAGGTTAGGTTAGGTTAGGTTAGGTTAGGTTAGGTTAGGTTAGGTTAGGTTAGGTTAGGTTAGGTTAGGTTAGGTTAGGTTAGGTTAGGTTAGGTTAGGTTAGGTTAGGTTAGGTTAGGTTAGGTTAGGTTAGGTTAGGTTAGGTTAGGTTAGGTTCCCCCCCGAGGTGCTGCCACCTTGCCGTGGTGGGGGGGCTTGCGTGCTCCTATGATCCCCGAGGCTATACCGGACAGGGCTACCCATACCGGGAAGGCGAGGGAGGAGGGGCCAGACAAAGAGCGGCACAAGAGGTGTGCGCCCTGTTGCGCAAAGGTTGGAGGAGCTCTCTCCATGTCCCTCTGACTAGCTGAGGGCATAGGAGATGAGCGACGGTTACGAGTGCTGACCGTGAGGACCGGGGCCCTAGTAGCTAGGGCCAGTGGCCGCCTTCAGGCGACGTGGGATGATGGGCCTTCAAGGCTCATGGCGCGGCGGGTCTGGCAGTTATACTGCTGGGTGAGTTTCGGCTCCCCGTCGGGCAACCCGTAACCCGCACTGAGCGGGCCGGGGGTGCTGCTCATTGAGAGTAGTGCTGCGTGGAAGAAAACCACTATAATAAATTACCCCAATCCCAAGGTGAGCGGAGCGTGCCGATGGGATGAGTGGCTGGAGGGAGTCCAGTGCCAAGTGTGCAGGGGAGCTCACCCCTGAAAAAAGAGACGACGATGTGGAGTCATCGAGGTAACTATAATGTCAGCAAGCAGTTTTGATATTCTCCGGGCGGGTATCCAATCCCGTCCATCCGCCGCGGCGGGTGGCTGCCCCATCGTATACGGAGGGGGCAAAAACTGCTTCGTAGGTCAGCGAGCTGCTGGCCTATGTCATAACGACGACCATGGCTTATGTCTACTGGACACCGATTCTGCAACTGAAAGGAAAGTTTTAAGGTTGAGGGGCGGAGGGCCGCCGGAAACGCCGCTGCCGTTGCTAAGCGATTCTCAGGGCGGAAACGCTGACGGCCCTTCTCAGGAGGAGAGAGAGGAGGTGAACGCTAGGGCAGCGATCGAGGAGGACTCGGAGGCTGAAGAAGACGGTTCAAGGGGCTATATGGGACGAGGAGCAAAGTCCCTAGACTCGGCTGAATCCTCATCCGACGACGGAAAGGAAGAAGTCGGTAAAAATATGTCAGAACCAATGGTGCTGGATGTGGTATCCAATAAAAGGGTTAGACCAGAGAGGGGTAGCGACGAGGAAATAGCTCCTGAACGGAAAAAGAACCTGTCGTCCAAAAAACACCCTATGGGGGCATACACTGGCTTGAGTGCTGCCAATGCTCGCCTCCGGAAATCACGATCGGCGGAGTTTGAGAATGAGGTATCCGAAGACGCCCGCCTTGTCACGCTTCCAACGAGACAACGTAGGGCGGAGCCACCTATAGTGCTGTCTAATGATGAGGAGGAGGCAGAAACCAAGAACCCTATCGAGGAGGTAAACAGATGCGCCAAGGCAATTCTGACGGAAATTGCAAGAAGCAGTAACATTAAGGGAGACGTGCGAGGACGCATGAATAAAAATTGCAGGGAGCTGTTGGGTCTTGCGGACTCCATGAACGAGTCGGATCTTGTCCGCTCTTTAAGGGCAGATGTTAAAAGAATGCGTGAGCAGCTGGCACAAGCCCAACAGGAAGTAAAGGCTCTACGCACAGCATTCTCAGAGCGAGGGGCAGTAGCGCCGCCAGAGCAAGCGCAAAAAGCTGTTGCTGGAGACCTACTCCAAGAGCTGGGCACCATGATCGACGCCCGCCTTGGAGACTTTAAAAGAGACATTTTCGTCTCTATAGGCGGCATGATAAATGCCCGTCTCGAAAATGTTGAGCGGAGGCTCCCCCCAGAGCCTATCCTCCGGCCTCCATTGGCGGCCGACAAGCGGGTTGCGGATATGCCAGACGAGACCTCAATAAGCCAGCCTGCACTGGGGTCCCTGTCACAGAAGGGACAGGCAGCGAAACCACAAAAGCCTGCCAAGCCTATCCCTGCTCCGCGTAAGAAGCGGGCCCCGCCTGCTGCTCCAGCTGCTCCGGATCCACATCCACCTGCTGATCCTCAAACTTGGGTGGAAGTAGGGAAAGGGGGAAAGCCGATAAGGCTCAAAAACCCGGGAAAACCCAAGAAAACTAAGGAAGCGCAAGTGGTTGGCGGTCCGACACCAATACCAAAAAAGAGGACGGTGGCGCCTAAATTGGTAGCACCTTCGTCGGCGGCGGTAGTCATTTCGTTGAAGCCGGAGGCAGAAACGGACTACATCACAGTCATGGGGAAAGCGACGACTATTAAGTTAGAAGAGTTGGGGATTAGTAATGTGAGGGTACGGAAATCGGCGACTGGAGGCCGAATTATCGAAGTCCCCGGAGCACAAAGCGGCCCACTTGCCGATAGCTTAGCGGATAGGCTTCGCAGCCTCATAGGAGATGTAGCCGAGGTCACGAGACCTATGAAGAAAGCGGAAATTCGAATTCACGGTTTTGATGAGTCGGTGACCTCGGACCACATCAAAGTCGAGGTGGCTGCCAAGGGGAAGATTCTCGGGGACCAAATAGAGGTAGGGAGGATTAGGTGGGGGCGTAGTGGGTCCGGTGCCGTAATTGTGCGATGCCCAGTGGCAGCGGCCAAAACTGTGGTGGCAGCGGGCCGCCTTATGCTGGGCTGGTCAGCAGCGCGGGTGGAAGCCATGCAACCACTACCTATGCGATGCTACCGATGCATGGGGACTGGCCACACTAGGGCAATGTGCCCATCCCCAGCGGACAGGAGTGGCTCCTGCTACAGGTGCAGTAAAACGGGGCACACTGCGAAAGAGTGCATTGCTCCCACTCCGTGGTGCGCGGTTTGTCACCAGGCTAAACGAGCGGCGGGTCATATCATGGGGGGCCCGTCCTGCGCACCACCTCATGTCAAAGGAAGGGAACCTGCTGCTAGGACTACAGGAAACTTCCAAACTAGCGGAGTCAATGAGAGCGAGGGAGAACAAATGGACACTAATGCCAGTACGCCAGACGCAGCACTTTGAAGTCCTGCAGTGCAATGCCAACCACTCCGCTCGTGCCCAGGATCTGGTAACCCAACACATGGCGGAGTGGGGCATTAGCATTGCAGTGGTGGCGGAACCCTATTTTATCGCCCCACAACCGAACTGGGTGGGAGACACCAAAGGTCTGGTAGCGGTGATTGTGCCCCCGGCGGGGAACCACCCGCCGATCACAAAAATAAGAAGCGGGCCGGGATATGCGGTGGTGGATTGGAGGGGCGTGGTGCTAATTGGCGTCTATTTCTCCCCCAACCGACCGTTGTTCGCTTTTGAGCAGTTTCTGGAGGAGCTTGGGAGGGTGGTAATTGGGGCTGCGCCGGCCCCGATTCTACTGTTGGGGGATCTCAACGCCAAGTGTGAAGCGTGGGGTTGCCCCAGAACAGACCCAAGGGGGGAGGTGCTTTGGGACTGGGCAGCGGGCATGGGGCTGGAGATCCTAAACCAGGGAACGACTAACACCTGCGTGCGCCGGCAGGGGGGGTCCATCGTGGACGTGACTTTCGCCAGCGCCGCTGTGGCTGCATGCGTTACAGATTGGCGTGTCCTGGGGGATGTTGAGACCCTCTCCGATCATCTTTATATTAGGCTGAGGGTCTCTGAATCCAGGCTGACCCATTCGGGGGGCCCTGATAGGCCAGAAGGAAGGACAGGCTTCCCCAGATGGAACTTAGGTAGCCTGGATCGGGATTACGCTAAGGAAGTAGCCATGATCGAAGCCAGATGGAGCCGAGGCCCAGACCAGCAGCAGGGTGTAGAAGAGAGGGCGCTCCAGTTCCGCAAGTCGCTCAGAAACATTTGCGACTCGAGCATGCGGAGAGCGGGGAAGCCACCAGCTAAAAAACGAGTGTACTGGTGGTCGGAGGAAGTTGCGGCCCTCCGACTATCATGCAATGAGGCGCGCCGTGCATACACTCGATGCCGGCGGCGCAGACACACCCCGGAGGAGGAGGAACACCTTCATAGAGCTCTAAAGACGGCGAAGGAGGCTCTCTGCCTAGCTATAGCCAAAGCCAAAGATACGGCGCACGAGGCTTTCTTGGCAACACTTGACAGGGATCCATGGGGGCGGCCATACACGGTGGTACGTAATAAATTACGCAATGGCCCCTCTATGGACTCTCTAGAGCCGGAGCTTCTTGCACGAGTGGTGGAAGGTCTGTTCCCGTCTGCCTTAGAGTTCACCCCACCGGCAATGGTGGAGCCTCAAGTAGAGAACTCAGAGCCGGTGGAGGTATCCCCAATCACTGAGGAGGAGGTAACGTGGGCGGTGCACCGTCTGAGGGCCTGTAATAAGGCACCGGGTCCAGATGGCGTACCCGGCGAACTTTTGCCAATAGCACTGGAGTACCTTGGGAGCCGCCTAAAAGATCTCTTCAACGACTGTCTGGAGACGGGGCGGTTCCCAAGCTGCTGGAAAGAGGGAAGACTCTGCCTCGTCCGTAAGGAGAATCGCCCAGCGGACTCCCCTGCAGGGTGGAGACCGATCGTTCTCCTGGATGAGACTGGGAAGATGCTGGAACGCATCATATCCACTCGGATAGTCCAGCATCTGGACGACACGGGCCCCAATGTGAGCGACCGCCAGTTCGGCTTCCGAATGGGGCGGTCCTGTGTGGACGCGTTGGGTGCCCTGAAAGAATTTTCGGAGGTGGCAGCAGGGAGGGGGGAGGGGGTGGTCGCGGTGTCATTAGACATTGCGAACGCTTTCGGCTCCCTCCCATATTCAGTGATTGGGGAGGCCCTCAAGTATCACCGCGTGCCCCCATACCTGAGGCGCATCGTGGAGCACTACCTCACCCAGCGGTTAGTGCTCTACGAAGATAGAGAAGGGCACAAGAGGACAAGGCCCATGGTCTGTGGAGTACCCCAGGGGTCAGTACTTGGCCCCCTTTTATGGAACCTGGGGTACGACTGGGCTATTAGGGGTGTTCTCCTGCCGCGGATGGCCGTCATGTGCTATGCAGACGATACCATGGTGGCCGTCCGGGGCACGGAGCTGAACGAGGCTCTACGGAGGGCGGAAGTGGCAGCGGACCTCATGCTCACCCGTATACAAATGTTGGGCTTAAAGGTGTCCCTCACGAAAACGGAGGCAGTAATCTTCGGAGGGAGGGGATGGCGACCACCTGCGGGAGCCTCGCTAAGGGTGAGCGGGGAGGCGGTCCAGGTGAAGCCCCATATAAAATACTTGGGGCTTATCCTGGACCGGAGGTGGAACTTCGGGGAGCATTTCCGCCAACTTGCTCCCCGAGTAGTGGCGGCTGCTTCGGCCCTGGGAAGGCTGCTGCCTAACGTGGGGGGGCCTTCCATGGCGTGCCGTCGCCTATATGCCGGGGTTGCCCGAAGCATGGCCCTTTACGGGGCCCCAATATGGGCGGACCGGCTAAGCGCGGCGAATAAGGCCCTACTCAGGAGGCCACAAAGGGTGGTGGCCATCCGCATGTGTAGAGCCTATGTGACGGTAGCGTGGGCGGCAGCGTGCGCGCTGGCGGGCACTCCCCCGTGGGAACTGGATGCGGAGCTGCTCGCGGAGGCACACAAGGAGCGGGTCCGATGGAGGGCTTCGGGAGAGTTTCCCGCTCCTGAAGAGATAATGGCGGCAAGGAGGCAAAAGGAGCGAAGACTCAGAGAGCGGTGGAAGAGCGACCTTGAGGACTCCCCCTATGGAGTCCACACCATAGGGGCACTCCTCGGGTCGTTCAACTTATGGCTGGATAGGGCCCATGGCAACGTGGGGTACAGGCTGGCGCAGGTAATGACCGGACATGGTTGCTTCGGTCATTACCTGCACAAAATTAAAAGAGAGGGAAGCCCCGCCTGCCACGAGTGCGGCGCGGAGGATGACACGGCCCAGCACACATTGGAGCACTGTGTTCGCTGGGCCGAGGAGCGCCGCACATTGGCAATAACTCTGCAGACAGTTGATCTCTCGTTGTCGAACGTTGTCGCACCCATGGTACGCAGCGAGAGATCCTGGGAGGCGATGGCCTCCTTTTGCGAAATAGTCATGTCGCAGAAGGAGGCCGCGGAGAGGGAGCGTGAGGACAGTGCGGACGCGCTCCCGCTCCGGCGCAGGCGAAGGGGTAGAGGTCGCGCACGGTTGGCAGTGGCTGGCCGTGTCATCCCCCAGTAGGGCCGGTGGTTTGGGGAACCACATTACACGGCCTTACACAGCTGGAGGAGGGTCAAGCGTCCCTGAACTTCCTCCGTCCTTCGGTGAGGGTGTCTCGGCATGAGCGAGCTGGGACCGCCGGGGGGTGTCGTGGATGGAAATGTTCGCGATCCCATGGCGCCCCCCTTAACGGCAGAGCGGGTAACGCCGGTGTGTTTTTAGTGGGTATGCTCCCCCCCTCCCTCTGGCTAGCCGAGGGGGTTGCGGGTGGAGAGAGTCCCACATAACCCCCGTAAGTCCCTCCCCGGGCTGGGGGTATGCGTAATGCATTTTCACACCGTTAAAAAAAAAAAAAAAAAAAAAAAAAGGTTAGGTTAGGTTAGGTTAGGTTAGGTTAGGTTAGGTTAGGTTAGGTTAGGTTAGGTTAGGTTAGGTTAGGTTAGGTTAGGTTAGGTTAGGTTAGGTTAGGTTAGGTTAGGTTAGGTTAGGTTAGGTTAGGTTAGGTTAGGTTAGGTTAGGTTAGGTTAGGTTAGGTTAGGTTAGGTTAGGTTAGGTTAGGTTAGGTTAGGTTAGGTTAGGTTAGGTTAGGTTAGGTTAGGTTAGGTTAGGTTAGGTTAGGTTAGGTTAGGTTAGGTTAGGTTAGGTTAGGTTAGGTTAGGTTAGGTTAGGTTAGGTTAGGTTAGGTTAGGTTAGGTTAGGTTAGGTTAGGTTAGGTTAGGTTAGGTTAGGTTAGGTTAGGTTAGGTTAGGTTAGGTTAGGTTAGGTTAGGTTAGGTTAGGTTAGGTTAGGTTAGGTTAGGTTAGGTTAGGTTAGGTTAGGTTAGGTTAGGTTAGGTTAGGTTAGGTTAGGTTAGGTTAGGTTAGGTTAGGTTAGGTTAGGTTAGGTTAGGTTAGGTTAGGTTAGGTTAGGTTAGGTTAGGTTAGGTTAGGTTAGGTTAGGTTAGGTTAGGTTAGGTTAGGTTAGGTTAGGTTAGGTTAGGTTAGGTTAGGTTAGGTTAGGTTAGGTTAGGTTAGGTTAGGTTAGGTTAGGTTAGGTTAGGTTAGGTTAGGTTAGGTTAGGTTAGGTTAGGTTAGGTTAGGTTAGGTTAGGTTAGGTTAGGTTAGGTTAGGTTAGGTTAGGTTAGGTTAGGTTAGGTTAGGTTAGGTTAGGTTAGGTTAGGTTAGGTTAGGTTAGGTTAGGTTAGGTTAGGTTAGGTTAGGTTAGGTTAGGTTAGGTTAGGTTAGGTTAGGTTAGGTTAGGTTAGGTTAGGTTAGGTTAGGTTAGGTTAGGTTAGGTTAGGTTAGGTTAGGTTAGGTTAGGTTAGGTTAGGTTAGGTTAGGTTAGGTTAGGTTAGGTTAGGTTAGGTTAGGTTAGGTTAGGTTAGGTTAGGTTAGGTTAGGTTAGGTTAGGTTAGGTTAGGTTAGGTTAGGTTAGGTTAGGTTAGGTTAGGTTAGGTTAGGTTAGGTTAGGTTAGGTTAGGTTAGGTTAGGTTAGGTTAGGTTAGGTTAGGTTAGGTTAGGTTAGGTTAGGTTAGGTTAGGTTAGGTTAGGTTAGGTTAGGTTAGGTTAGGTTAGGTTAGGTTAGGTTAGGTTAGGTTAGGTTAGGTTAGGTTAGGTTAGGTTAGGTTAGGTTAGGTTAGGTTAGGTTAGGTTAGGTTAGGTTAGGTTAGGTTAGGTTAGGTTAGGTTAGGTTAGGTTAGGTTAGGTTAGGTTAGGTTAGGTTAGGTTAGGTTAGGTTAGGTTAGGTTAGGTTAGGTTAGGTTAGGTTAGGTTAGGTTAGGTTAGGTTAGGTTAGGTTAGGTTAGGTTAGGTTAGGTTAGGTTAGGTTAGGTTAGGTTAGGTTAGGTTAGGTTAGGTTAGGTTAGGTTAGGTTAGGTTAGGTTAGGTTAGGTTAGGTTAGGTTAGGTTAGGTTAGGTTAGGTTAGGTTAGGTTAGGTTAGGTTAGGTTAGGTTAGGTTAGGTTAGGTTAGGTTAGGTTAGGTTAGGTTAGGTTAGGTTAGGTTAGGTTAGGTTAGGTTAGGTTAGGTTAGGTTAGGTTAGGTTAGGTTAGGTTAGGTTAGGTTAGGTTAGGTTAGGTTAGGTTAGGTTAGGTTAGGTTAGGTTAGGTTAGGTTAGGTTAGGTTAGGTTAGGTTAGGTTAGGTTAGGTTAGGTTAGGTTAGGTTAGGTTAGGTTAGGTTAGGTTAGGTTAGGTTAGGTTAGGTTAGGTTAGGTTAGGTTAGGTTAGGTTAGGTTAGGTTAGGTTAGGTTAGGTTAGGTTAGGTTAGGTTAGGTTAGGTTAGGTTAGGTTAGGTTAGGTTAGGTTAGGTTAGGTTAGGTTAGGTTAGGTTAGGTTAGGTTAGGTTAGGTTAGGTTAGGTTAGGTTAGGTTAGGTTAGGTTAGGTTAGGTTAGGTTAGGTTAGGTTAGGTTAGGTTAGGTTAGGTTAGGTTAGGTTAGGTTAGGTTAGGTTAGGTTAGGTTAGGTTAGGTTAGGTTAGGTTAGGTTAGGTTAGGTTAGGTTAGGTTAGGTTAGGTTAGGTTAGGTTAGGTTAGGTTAGGTTAGGTTAGGTTAGGTTAGGTTAGGTTAGGTTAGGTTAGGTTAGGTTAGGTTAGGTTAGGTTAGGTTAGGTTAGGTTAGGTTAGGTTAGGTTAGGTTAGGTTAGGTTAGGTTAGGTTAGGTTAGGTTAGGTTAGGTTAGGTTAGGTTAGGTTAGGTTAGGTTAGGTTAGGTTAGGTTAGGTTAGGTTAGGTTAGGTTAGGTTAGGTTAGGTTAGGTTAGGTTAGGTTAGGTTAGGTTAGGTTAGGTTAGGTTAGGTTAGGTTAGGTTAGGTTAGGTTAGGTTAGGTTAGGTTAGGTTAGGTTAGGTTAGGTTATAGGATCGTCCTTCGGTAGAATTGGCTCAAATTCAGAATATAAGGGTTTCTAAAGGGGATCTAAATTCTGGACCCCCCTTTAGGGGTGGGAATCCCCCCCCTTCTGGTAGCTGCCATACAAAAAAAAGTGTTTTTATTTTTTTTTAAAAAAAGTTACAACGCTATCTGGCTGGAACCAGCGTTGAACCTATTACTTTTTGATTCTCTAGAAACGGTTTTTTTTTTATCGAAATCGGATAATAAATAAAGATTTTAGACCTGGGTTAGATTTTTTGGCCATATAAAAAAGTCGTCAAAAAATTTTGAAAAAAATCATATCCATGAGTTTGCATTTCACTCGTGCACCTACTTCGTGGTGCCGACAGCCCAAAAATGAAGTCCATTTTTATCTATCTCTTACCGTTTCTGAGATAATGATTTTTAAAATTCGGAAAAATTGCCTGTTGCTTTCATCAGGCGCTGAGTCTCAAAATGTATGGGGAAACTAAAATCCGACTCGCGCTTGACCAAAATTTTTTTTTCTTTGTTTTGTTGTAATTTCTGTTTTATGATGAATTTGACAATGTGAATTGACATAATATTGTTTGTATGACAGTTTTTTGACAGTTTTTATTTTTTAATGTAAATGCGTTTATTACGTAGAAATTGATGATATGACATACTTTATTTGACAGATAGTGTCAAATTAGTAAATTTTGACAGTTTTTTGACATTGTTGAATTCGATGGTACAACTTACTATATGAGTGCTAAGATAGTCAAATCTGTCAAATTTCGTAAATTTGACAGTTTTTTGACAATTTTTGTTTTTTATTGAAAATGCATTTATTAGTTGGAAATTGATGATATGACACACTTTATTTGACAGAAAGTGTCAAGTTAGTGAAATTTAAAAAAAACTGTCAGATTTTGACAAACGAGGTGTCGTTTTTAATTAATCTCGAATAACTCACACCAAAGGTGTGAATTGTTCAAAAATGACATTATTTTTGAGCTAACTCAAACCGTTTAAAAGTTGTCTGTCAAACTGTCAAATTTTGACAAACGAGGTGTCGTTTTTAATTAATCTCGAATAACTCACACCAAAGGTGTGAATTGTTCAAAAATGGCATTATTTTTGAGCTAACTCAAACCGTTTAAAAGTTGTCTGTCAAACTGTCAAATTTTGACAAACGAGTTGTCGTTTTCAGCAAATCTCAAGTAAATTACACCCATAGGGTGTGTAAATAGGTTAGGTTAGGTTAAAAGTTAGGTTAGGTTAGGTTAAAAGTTAGGTTAGGTTAGGTTAGGTTAGGTTAGGTTAGGTTAGGTTAGGTTAGGTTAGGTTAGGTTAGGTTAGGTTAGGTTAGGTTAGGTTAGGTTAGGTTAGGTTAGGTTAGGTTAGGTTAGGTTAGGTTAGGTTAGGTTAGGTTAGGTTAGGTTAGGTTAGGTTAGGTTAGGTTAGGTTAGGTTAGGTTAGGTTAGGTTAGGTTAGGTTAGGTTAGGTTAGGTTAGGTTAGGTTAGGTTAGGTTAGGTTAGGTTAGGTTAGGTTAGGTTAGGTTAGGTTAGGTTAGGTTAGGTTAGGTTAGGTTAGGTTAGGTTAGGTTAGGTTAGGTTAGGTTAGGTTAGGTTAGGTTAGGTTAGGTTAGGTTAGGTTAGGTTAGGTTAGGTTAGGTTAGGTTAGGTTAGGTTAGGTTAGGTTAGGTTAGGTTAGGTTAGGTTAGGTTAGGTTAGGTTAGGTTAGGTTAGGTTAGGTTAGGTTAGGTTAGGTTAGGTTAGGTTAGGTTAGGTTAGGTTAGGTTAGGTTAGGTTAGGTTAGGTTAGGTTAGGTTAGGTTAGGTTAGGTTAGGTTAGGTTAGGTTAGGTTAGGTTAGGTTAGGTTAGGTTAGGTTAGGTTAGGTTAGGTTAGGTTAGGTTAGGTTAGGTTAGGTTAGGTTAGGTTAGGTTAGGTTAGGTTAGGTTAGGTTAGGTTAGGTTAGGTTAGGTTAGGTTAGGTTAGGTTAGGTTAGGTTAGGTTAGGTTAGGTTAGGTTAGGTTAGGTTAGGTTAGGTTAGGTTAGGTTAGGTTAGGTTAGGTTAGGTTAGGTTAGGTTAGGTTAGGTTAGGTTAGGTTAGGTTAGGTTAGGTTAGGTTAGGTTAGGTTAGGTTAGGTTAGGTTAGGTTAGGTTAGGTTAGGTTAGGTTAGGTTAGGTTAGGTTAGGTTAGGTTAGGTTAGGTTAGGTTAGGTTAGGTTAGGTTAGGTTAGGTTAGGTTAGGTTAGGTTAGGTTAGGTTAGGTTAGGTTAGGTTAGGTTAGGTTAGGTTAGGTTAGGTTAGGTTAGGTTAGGTTAGGTTAGGTTAGGTTAGGTTAGGTTAGGTTAGGTTAGGTTAGGTTAGGTTAGGTTAGGTTAGGTTAGGTTAGGTTAGGTTAGGTTAGGTTAGGTTAGGTTAGGTTAGGTTAGGTTAGGTTAGGTTAGGTTAGGTTAGGTTAGGTTAGGTTAGGTTAGGTTAGGTTAGGTTAGGTTAGGTTAGGTTAGGTTAGGTTAGGTTAGGTTAGGTTAGGTTAGGTTAGGTTAGGTTAGGTTAGGTTAGGTTAGGTTAGGTTAGGTTAGGTTAGGTTAGGTTAGGTTAGGTTAGGTTAGGTTAGGTTAGGTTAGGTTAGGTTAGGTTAGGTTAGGTTAGGTTAGGTTAGGTTAGGTTAGGTTAGGTTAGGTTAGGTTAGGTTAGGTTAGGTTAGGTTAGGTTAGGTTAGGTTAGGTTAGGTTAGGTTAGGTTAGGTTAGGTTAGGTTAGGTTAGGTTAGGTTAGGTTAGGTTAGGTTAGGTTAGGTTAGGTTAGGTTAGGTTAGGTTAGGTTAGGTTAGGTTAGGTTAGGTTAGGTTAGGTTAGGTTAGGTTAGGTTAGGTTAGGTTAGGTTAGGTTAGGTTAGGTTAGGTTAGGTTAGGTTAGGTTAGGTTAGGTTAGGTTAGGTTAGGTTAGGTTAGGTTAGGTTAGGTTAGGTTAGGTTAGGTTAGGTTAGGTTAGGTTAGGTTAGGTTAGGTTAGGTTAGGTTAGGTTAGGTTAGGTTAGGTTAGGTTAGGTTAGGTTAGGTTAGGTTAGGTTAGGTTAGGTTAGGTTAGGTTAGGTTAGGTTAGGTTAGGTTAGGTTAGGTTAGGTTAGGTTAGGTTAGGTTAGGTTAGGTTAGGTTAGGTTAGGTTAGGTTAGGTTAGGTTAGGTTAGGTTAGGTTAGGTTAGGTTAGGTTAGGTTAGGTTAGGTTAGGTTAGGTTAGGTTAGGTTAGGTTAGGTTAGGTTAGGTTAGGTTAGGTTAGGTTAGGTTAGGTTAGGTTAGGTTAGGTTAGGTTAGGTTAGGTTAGGTTAGGTTAGGTTAGGTTAGGTTAGGTTAGGTTAGGTTAGGTTAGGTTAGGTTAGGTTAGGTTAGGTTAGGTTAGGTTAGGTTAGGTTAGGTTAGGTTAGGTTAGGTTAGGTTAGGTTAGGTTAGGTTAGGTTAGGTTAGGTTAGGTTAGGTTAGGTTAGGTTAGGTTAGGTTAGGTTAGGTTAGGTTAGGTTAGGTTAGGTTAGGTTAGGTTAGGTTAGGTTAGGTTAGGTTAGGTTAGGTTAGGTTAGGTTAGGTTAGGTTAGGTTAGGTTAGGTTAGGTTAGGTTAGGTTAGGTTAGGTTAGGTTAGGTTAGGTTAGGTTAGGTTAGGTTAGGTTAGGTTAGGTTAGGTTAGGTTAGGTTAGGTTAGGTTAGGTTAGGTTAGGTTAGGTTAGGTTAGGTTAGGTTAGGTTAGGTTAGGTTAGGTTAGGTTAGGTTAGGTTAGGTTAGGTTAGGTTAGGTTAGGTTAGGTTAGGTTAGGTTAGGTTAGGTTAGGTTAGGTTAGGTTAGGTTAGGTTAGGTTAGGTTAGGTTAGGTTAGGTTAGGTTAGGTTAGGTTAGGTTAGGTTAGGTTAGGTTAGGTTAGGTTAGGTTAGGTTAGGTTAGGTTAGGTTAGGTTAGGTTAGGTTAGGTTAGGTTAGGTTAGGTTAGGTTAGGTTAGGTTAGGTTAGGTTAGGTTAGGTTAGGTTAGGTTAGGTTAGGTTAGGTTAGGTTAGGTTAGGTTAGGTTAGGTTAGGTTAGGTTAGGTTAGGTTAGGTTAGGTTAGGTTAGGTTAGGTTAGGTTAGGTTAGGTTAGGTTAGGTTAGGTTAGGTTAGGTTAGGTTAGGTTAGGTTAGGTTAGGTTAGGTTAGGTTAGGTTAGGTTAGGTTAGGTTAGGTTAGGTTAGGTTAGGTTAGGTTAGGTTAGGTTAGGTTAGGTTAGGTTAGGTTAGGTTAGGTTAGGTTAGGTTAGGTTAGGTTAGGTTAGGTTAGGTTAGGTTAGGTTAGGTTAGGTTAGGTTAGGTTAGGTTAGGTTAGGTTAGGTTAGGTTAGGTTAGGTTAGGTTAGGTTAGGTTAGGTTAGGTTAGGTTAGGTTAGGTTAGGTTAGGTTAGGTTAGGTTAGGTTAGGTTAGGTTAGGTTAGGTTAGGTTAGGTTAGGTTAGGTTAGGTTAGGTTAGGTTAGGTTAGGTTAGGTTAGGTTAGGTTAGGTTAGGTTAGGTTAGGTTAGGTTAGGTTAGGTTAGGTTAGGTTAGGTTAGGTTAGGTTAGGTTAGGTTAGGTTAGGTTAGGTTAGGTTAGGTTAGGTTAGGTTAGGTTAGGTTAGGTTAGGTTAGGTTAGGTTAGGTTAGGTTAGGTTAGGTTAGGTTAGGTTAGGTTAGGTTAGGTTAGGTTAGGTTAGGTTAGGTTAGGTTAGGTTAGGTTAGGTTAGGTTAGGTTAGGTTAGGTTAGGTTAGGTTAGGTTAGGTTAGGTTAGGTTAGGTTAGGTTAGGTTAGGTTAGGTTAGGTTAGGTTAGGTTAGGTTAGGTTAGGTTAGGTTAGGTTAGGTTAGGTTAGGTTAGGTTAGGTTAGGTTAGGTTAGGTTAGGTTAGGTTAGGTTAGGTTAGGTTAGGTTAGGTTAGGTTAGGTTAGGTTAGGTTAGGTTAGGTTAGGTTAGGTTAGGTTAGGTTAGGTTAGGTTAGGTTAGGTTAGGTTAGGTTAGGTTAGGTTAGGTTAGGTTAGGTTAGGTTAGGTTAGGTTAGGTTAGGTTAGGTTAGGTTAGGTTAGGTTAGGTTAGGTTAGGTTAGGTTAGGTTAGGTTAGGTTAGGTTAGGTTAGGTTAGGTTAGGTTAGGTTAGGTTAGGTTAGGTTAGGTTAGGTTAGGTTAGGTTAGGTTAGGTTAGGTTAGGTTAGGTTAGGTTAGGTTAGGTTAGGTTAGGTTAGGTTAGGTTAGGTTATAGGATCGTCCTTCGGTAGAATTGGCTCAAATTCAGAATATAAGGGTTTCTAAAGGGGATCTAAATTCTGGACCCCCCTTTAGGGGTGGGAATCCCCCCCCTTCTGGTAGCTGCCATACAAAAAAAAGTGTTTTTATTTTTTTTTAAAAAAAGTTACAACGCTATCTGGCTGGAACCAGCGTTGAACCTATTACTTTTTGATTCTCTAGAAACGGTTTTTTTTTTATCGAAATCGGATAATAAATAAAGATTTTAGACCTGGGTTAGATTTTTTGGCCATATAAAAAAGTCGTCAAAAAATTTTGAAAAAAATCATATCCATGAGTTTGCATTTCACTCGTGCACCTACTTCGTGGTGCCGACAGCCCAAAAATGAAGTCCATTTTTATCTATCTCTTACCGTTTCTGAGATAATGATTTTTAAAATTCGGAAAAATTGCCTGTTGCTTTCATCAGGCGCTGAGTCTCAAAATGTATGGGGAAACTAAAATCCGACTCGCGCTTGACCAAAATTTTTTTTTCTTTGTTTTGTTGTAATTTCTGTTTTATGATGAATTTGACAATGTGAA